>JARFXV010000239.1:330000-975000 GCA_031761425.1 Cosmopolites sordidus
CGACTCGGACGACCCAAAACAACATAGAAATCTCATGCCTAGCCTTCGCAAACGACCTAGCCATACTCGCAGACAATGAAACAAGAGCAACCAAACAGATAGAAGTCCTCAAGAAATGTGCAGATAAAGTCGGTCTACACATCTTCGTTCAAAAAATCGAATTCTTTTGCTCAAAATTAGATGTCCAAAATTTGAACACCAAATAGGGCAAGATAAATAGTGTAACGCACTTCAAATGCCTGGGTGAGATCCTCGAACCCACAGGAGGAGAGAAGATAGCACAGAAGACTCGATTACAGAAGATAAAGAGGGCATACGCCAAGGCACATAATATCTACAGTAAGAAATGCCTATCCGCACACACAAAAATAAGACACTACAACACAGTAATCAAACCAAAGGTACTGTACGCAAGCGAGACACGTACACTCCACACAAAAAGTGGCATAGAAAATATACTAAAACAAAAACGTCAAATTATGAGGAAAATTCTTGGCCCAAACTAAGAAAGGAATGATACAGACTACAATCCAGGAAGACCACAGAGAGAATGTCCAACGTAGCGGAGGACATAAGAAAACGAAGGTTGAAATTCTATGGACGTATCAGTAGCTCTCCCAACGATAAGACTCACCATCAAAATTCTTACATACATACAAGGGGTCAAAGCAACAGTACCATGGATCGCACAAGTCAGAATTGATCTGGGAAAGGCACAAATGGATCCGACAGAGATTGAGGACAGAAGCTCGTACATAAACAAAATACATATGTGGAACGTCGCATCAGAGAGCGAAGTTTCATGGAGATCGGGGACAAGGTGGACGAAGGAGAGAAATAGAATCCACGGAGAAAGGATGAGAGAGGTATAGAAGATCAGAAGGAACACTCAAAAATGTGTCGGAATGATTTGCGTCATCCGACCGGATTTATACGCACCTAATAATAATAATAATAATAAAAATAGTAATAATAATAATAATAATGGTAACATTTTCCAAAAACCTGGAAATTCTTGGTGTTTCAAAATCAATTACCACAGTAGGACAACGAGCAGTTCTCTTACAAACTTGCCACATTGTTCATAAGGTACTAAGCTGAATGGAAGGAGCTGAACTGCTTTCTCATCTTGGCATTGTAAGCCCGACCAGCTTAGGCTGAGATGATCGATGAATCATGTTTGTGATAATGGTGAATGTATCCACCTTTGAAAAATACTGAAAATCTGTCTGGAAAAGATCTGATAGTTATGAAAAAATAGCCCCGTGGGTTGCAACAATTCGAAAACAGACTGATGCACTTCCACAAATGGAATTCAACGGCCTCGAAGCGATTGACATCTGCACTGCCATCAAGAAAACTCAAAACTGGAAGACGCCTGGGCCAGATGGACTACATAACTTCTGGATCAAAAACTTCACAGCTGTTTACCAGGTACTTGCTGATGCATTTAAAGAAATAATGGTGAATTCTGATACTTTCCCCGACTTTCTGATGGAGGGAAATACATATTTGTTATATAAAAAGGGTGATGCTAACCAACCCAGTAACTATAGACCGATAACATGTTTATACGTGTTGTATAAATTATTCACAGCCCTTCTCAACGAAAAAAAATTATCAACATTGTAACTATAATAACATATTTGAAGATGAGCAGAAAGGGTGTATTAGGGCAAGTATGGGAAACAAGGAGCAACTGACGATTGATGCTGTAGTTCTTGCGCAAGCGTGGGAAAAAACGCAACTTGAATATGTGCTATATAGATTATAA
This sequence comes from Cosmopolites sordidus, assembly GCA_031761425.1. Taxonomy (NCBI): domain Eukaryota; kingdom Metazoa; phylum Arthropoda; class Insecta; order Coleoptera; family Curculionidae; genus Cosmopolites; species Cosmopolites sordidus. The sequence continues at coordinate 331,775 of JARFXV010000239.1, forward strand.
GAAGGCTTTCGATAGTGTTCCACATGATTGGTTATTAGTTTTGAACATCTACAAAATTTCTCCACAGATTACAAACTCTTTAAGGCATCTCATAAATAAATGGAATACTAATTCATTTGTTCACCAACAGTGGACATTGGAACAGCAAAGATTGGAACAACCAATATCGAGGAATATTTCAGGGAGATTCCTTTTCCCCTGTTTGGTTTTGTCTAGCGTTGAATCCGATGTCCAAATTACTTAACAATAACAATATTAGCTACAAAATTGGCATGAGAAATTCCAGAAAAATATCTCATTTGCTATACAATGGACGACTTAAAACTCTATGGAGAAACAAGAGAGAAACTAAATGCATTAATAAAAACAGTCGAAATATTTAGAAGGGATATCAAAATGTCATTCGGACTTGAGAAATGCTCTATTATCAGCATACAAAAGGGAATAATAAAAGAACAACATTCAACAGTCTGCGGTATACAAGAACTAACATCAGAAGACTCATTCATATTTAGGCATGCTTCAAAACCATAAATTTGATCATAGCCTATTAAAGAAGAATTTTTCCACTTTATACTAAAAACGTCTAAAAAAACTCCTAAACACCAAACTGAACGGTGGAAACCTCATTAAAGCGATCAATGACTGGGCAGTGCGAACTCTGACATATTCTTTTGGCTTTGTTAAATGGTCTGAAGCAGATCTTGATGAACCGGCTAGATTCACACTAAGAATATTGACAAAGTTCCGATGTTCCCAACATTCCGAAACATCCCAATTGGTCTACAAAAAGGCTATATATTTCAAGAAAGTTGGGAAGCAGAGGGCTTGTGAATGTCAAGAATCTTTGTCTTAACTAGGAGAATAGGATGAGGGAGCGCTTCATTAGTTCACATAGCACACTAATGAAATTAAGAAGGACCAGGGTTTCACCCTCCTGAATCTAAATAGACAAAATCGTGATGATAATAGAACAGCACTAAAGGATATCGTTCAAGAATGTAAACAACAGACATTACATTACATTGGAGATATCCTAAATCACTTGTGAATGACTCCATTGACAAACATTTGTCTCTAAAGTGGCTTACCGATGGACTATTATATCCAGAAACAGAAGGCTTCGCGACAGCTATTCAAGATAAGGTAGTAAGGACAAAAATTTATGAAAGACATATACTACACATGGATGTTGTCGACAAGCGCAGGAAGTGCGGTGGCGTGGGAGAAAGAATTGAACATCTTATAGGAGGGGTCCAGTCTTTGTCCTAAAGGCATAGGCATAATCAACTGGCGAAAATTATAAACCAGCAAATCGCTTTAAAGCATTCGCTACTTGATAAGATACCTCCACCATGTCCAAGTACACGCCATCCGCCGTACTTGAGACAACCGATACCATTCTTTACTGGAATAGACCAGCTACAACAGATCGCACGGTTGACTATAATAGGCCGGATATTGTTCTAATTAGCAAAAAGCAGAGGAGAGCTTTCCTAATTGACATTGTGATACCACTGTATCACAACATCAGAAAACCTGAAATGGAAAAGGTCGCGAAGTATGAAAATCTTGCATTTGACCTGAAAAATCAATGGAAACTCCAGAAAGTGGAGGTGTTACCTTTTGTTCTATCCGCCGAAGGTCTAGTAAGGAAATTATTGGTGTTTCAAAATCGATCATCTCAGTAGGACAACGAGCAGTTCTCTTACAAACTTGCCACATTGTTCGTAAGGTACTAAGCTGAATGGGAGTAGCTGAACTGCTTTCTCATCTCGATATTATAAACCCGACCAGCCTAGGCTGAGATGATCGATGAATCATGTTTGTGATAATAATATATATTTTCATTTTGCTAGAGATATCAAAAATACCTGTTCTTATTTAAAGTTTTGATATTTTTTCAGTTTTAGATAGTGGCAAAAAAACCAGATAAAGGAAAAAAATATATGAACACGCCACAATCATTATAACCCTCAGGATAGTCATACTGAGTTCAGCATGTATCCAGAGACCACACAGCACACACCTATACCACATCTCGTTGTTTTGTTCATAATCATCGCAGAATATGCATTTATTTTCCAAGTCCTCATCAGCATCATTATCTTCATGCAGGTCTGTAATTTCATCTTTCTTGTTTTTATCTTCAAACACTCTCTTTTTAGTCTTTTTCGTATCAATCGGTTTTCCTTTTCTTTTCCTTGTCTTCTTTCAGTTTTGGTTTTGAGAGTTAGTTTTTTCTTATCTTTTGTCATTTTTCAATTTTCTTTCTCGACCAGAACTTCTTTGTTAAGAGTTCCTGTTAGGACGGTTGCATGCTGTTTGCGAGATAGTACACATTTTTTCTTGTCACTTGGCTTATTTGGCAGAGGCAGAAGATCCTTAGCAATGGTAGTTATATGAACTCCTGAAGTTGAAGGAATGGGTTGTTATAAAAGACAGTCCGTTGCTTGAGTTTGGAAGTCGTTGTTGCATTATTTATCGGGGCTGGTTCAATTACACCAACAAGAAGTGATGTCGATTGAAGTGAGTTTGTCTGGAAATGAGCTGGTGGAGCACTAGCTTCATCTAATATTATTTGGGCATCTGGGATCTTACTATATCTGTCTCTTATTTCTTCTACCGAAATTACCACTTTGTTGCTGTTTACATCCGGGTTTAAAGGATATATTCCTGTAGAAGCAAAACATGCTTCAGCCTTTGGGAGGATGGTTGCTATTTTTTGAAAAACTTTCCTGAACATTGAAGCGAGATCATTTTGTGTGATCTTTGTTCCCAATTGATTCTTCATGAAAAGGTTACATTCTTATTTATAAGCTGTTTTAAGCAGACCATAGATGGAAGCATCCAGAGGCTGTATCATATGCGAGCCATGTGGTGGCAATGATAACATCACTATGTTGTTGCTTTTACAAAATTCGTAAGCTCTCAAAAAGATGTGGCTGGAATGATAGTCGAGAACAAGCAACATGGGCTCATTTTCTGAAGGTTTGGTGAAATCCGCAAAAAGTTTCAGTCAATCTACAAAGAGATCTTTATTGATCCCCCATTTTTTGAGCACCGATGGACAGTTCCACGAGCGCCATCTCTTTATAAAGCAGATGAATGTCTCTGTCGTAGATAAATTAGCATTGGTGGGGCGTAGACTCCGGTAGCATTCACAGCACACGCAGCTATAACTGTCTTCCCTCTTTCTCCGCTGGTTATAGACCCCACACGTTGTTGTTCTTTCTCAGTCACAACTTTACCAGGATCCTGCACTGAGGAAATCCCAGACTCGTCTACATTTCATATATTCCTTGGCAGAAACTTATATTTATCCATTAGCTCTGTAAGAATTTAAAAAATATAGCAACTTCATTCTTGTGAAAAACTCTATTCAGGCTCATGCCTTGACCTTTCCTGATGGACAAATTATTTATTTTAATAAATCATTTGAGCCAGTCCTCCTAATCTAGCTAATTCAAGAGTTTCGTTAAAATTATGCTTAATGTTATTTTATATAGCATATTCATAAGCCATCTTTCTAATTTGAAGCGAAGTGCACCCATAAAATATTTTACTGAGGAACGTAACTTGCCATTTCATCTTCTTGTTCCCTTGTGAAGACTGGATTTCTTTCCAGCTGTAGGCTATCAAGGTTCCTGTTCTTCAATCTTTCTTGAAGCGTTGAAAATGACACGCCAGTAGATCGAGCTGATTATTTAATAAGTTTCCCTTCATCCACAAGTTTAAAAGCTCTGTGTAATTGATCTTGGCCCCATGAAGCCTTTGAACGTGATTGCCTTCTTGTATTGGACATTCTGAAATAATATACAATCGTTAAAATAAACAAAAAACTGATCATGTATTAATTTCACTTGCGGATAATACCGATCAGCGTGACCGGCATTAACATTTCCGTGACCGCCTAGAAACATTTCCATAAAAACATTTTTAAGTTAAAAACTTGTCGAGTGCTACAACAATTATAGGTAACAATGTAAGAAATTTGAAATAACAAACACTCACCTGTTATTGTTTGACCTCGAAAATTTACTTCAAGTAGGCACGAAAACGAGCGGAGGGGCGGTGCGTCGGTGCGGGGTGAGGTCACGCCACCTGCTTTATACGTGTCTGTGCAGGAATGCACTAATATGGCAGACTTAGGAATGACCTGTATTATTTCCTGACCGGCATTACCCGGTTCTACCCTATTATTTTCTTTAATCTTATATTTCAGGAATATTTTCCAATGGTTCTACGCTTGTATTCACATGAGTTTACATTTACTCACTTACATGTATGCGTACTTTAAAAAGAAAAGCATGATATTTGGCCCCCTTACAATCGAAAAAATAACAGACGATATAACCCATCTCTGTTTAACACTTAGCAATGTTTTTAACATTATCAACGTTATATTTTTGAAACATGATGTTATTTTGAAACTTCTTGATGATCTAGATCATGTTGACAAGTAAGTATTTTTCGTATTGCTGATGAAAATTCTGATTTATGTTGATTTTAGAATGTTAAAACATAAACCTGATGAAAGCTGTTATAAAAATAGGGGAAATATCTTACAGGTATCAGCAATTTTGGTCTTTTTCGCCGATTTGGCATTCGGTTTTCATGTTTTGGGTCCTAAATTATACTTCTATTTTGCTTTGCCAAGGTAAATATTTATTTGATTAATTTTTAAGACAATTTTTTGGCAATTGGTAAATTAATTATATTGATTTAGATAATTTAATTATACCACAGAGTCCTTCAACAAGAAAAATTAGGAAAGCAGATCATTTGTGTATTGTAAATGGTTATCCATTTTGTGCTTCGGAAAGTAAAATTTAAAAAAGCACACAAAAAATTGAGATTTCGATAAATTTTTTGTTTCATTTTATTGCTTGGACTTTGCCATTAAGTGTGGAATACATCATCATTTAAATGTCCACCACGTGACCGCTTGCACGACTCAATTCGCGACTTTCCGCACATTTCGACTGGAATCTTGGCCATGACTAGATGAATGTTGGTTTTCAACTGCTTAAGGCTTTCAGGATTGTCTGTGTAAACACAATCATTCGCGTAGACCCACAAAAAAAAGACAAACGGCGTCGAATCACATGATCTCGGGGACCAATTGACATCACGAAATCTCGTAATTAGGCAGCTTGGGATCTTCTCGCGCAATAAAGCCAAAATTGGTCGTGTTGTGTGGTTTGTGGAGCCGTTTTGTCGGAACCACATATAGCTCAGATCAAAATCTTTAATTTCTGGTCAAAAATAATCAGTTAATATGCTCAGAATTGACGTTAATGCCGCTATAATGCTCAGAATTGACATTAATAGTCACTCTTTCTTAATTTTTAAAGAAGTATGAGCCAATGACACCACCAAACCATAAGTCGCATCAAACAATCACCATTTGCGGATACAATGGACCTTCCACAATCACTTGTGGGTTTTCAGAGCACCATATATAGCATTTTTGTTTACTTACGTATGCGCCGAGCGAGAGGAATGAGCCTCATCGCTGAAAAAGGTTTTGTTCGAAAAATCAGGTGAATGTTCAAGCACCCAATCGGCGTATGCTCGACGCATTCCATGGTTGGCGGGCTTCAATTCTTGCTGAGTTGAACTTTGTAAGGATGAAGATTCAAGTCCAAATGCAAAATACGCCACAATGTGCCGTAAGACAAGCCCACAAATTCTGAACTCCGAGGTATCGATTAATTTGGATCTTCAGCCACACCTTCACTAACAGCAGCTATATTCTCCATCGAGCGAGCATCACGATTATGCACATGTCTCATCTCATTCGTAACAGACCCAGTATTTTCAAATTTCTCGACAATGTTGAAAATTGTGCGCTCAGAAGGACGATTATGGCAACCATATTCTGCTCATAAGGCGCGAAACGTGGCTACGACAGACTCACCATTTTTGTAAAAACTTTTAACAATACTAAAGTACAGTTAGGTGGTTAAGCGATCCATATTGTAAAATGGCAAACCTTAGACTAAACAAATCACACTTTGGATCACATTTAAGTTTGACAGTTAAAATACAAGGCTGTGTTTTCCGAACCACGTAATGGATAACCCTGTATATTCGGTTGTCATTTAAAATGTTCTTGAAAAGAAAATGCAATATTTTTAAGATGTATTTTTATTTTTCAACGCAATCGCGTTAAAATTCAATACATTTCGACCAATGAACTTTCTATTTTTAAACACCCTCACTATAATGCGACTTGGTCCACTTTTGTAAAATACGTGAGTGTTTCAGCTCCACCATTTGAACTGAATCTTCGTCTAGCACACCATTTCTTTAGAAAACCATAAGCGTTACTATTCATGCATAGGGAATGGTTTTCGCTTTCTTTGGCGTATATTCACCATCTCCCACCCACTGTTTGAATTGATGCTTTGTCTCTAGCAACTTTTATAAAACGTCGAAAAAACTCAACATAATCACCTTCAAATAACTTTAACATTCTCGAGAAATTTTCATTCGAAAGTGTCTTTGATCGACAGACACGCATTACTGATCGAGTGAAAAGTTTTATACCAAACATATCGCTCTAAATCAAATGAGCATGCTCTATCGAGATGTTGATAATATCAGCAAGCTGACGTACCTTCAGCCGAAGATACGATATGTACGATTAAATCTGGATTTTTGTTATTATTTTGTCACCCGTAGCAGTTTTTGAACATCTTGACTTTTATCATCTTCAGTGGATGACGACTTTATTTAAATCACCCACTTTTGTACAATTAAAAATGATGGGGAAGAATTCGTTAAAGTAGAATATAATCCTTTTTGTATATCTGCCGATGTTAAACCTTAAATACACAATGTCGTATTAAATGATCGCCGACTGAAGGTATGCGAGCTTGTTAACATTTTAAACATATCAATGGATCACGTCCACTCACAAACATTTACATTCAGTAAGGAAATACAGGAACTATCTACAGGAAAATTATGACTACGTTTTTTTTAGCTTCTCGTTGTATGGTACTCATGTACTACCTGGCCAAAGGGAGCTCCATTTGCGGGTGACATTATGCTGCAATACTAGACCACTTAAAGGATGCAATTAAGGTTAAATGTCCATATCGGTCCAAAAGAAGGTACTCTTTTACCACAACCATACACCTGCAAAACCTTCTAGTTTTTTGCCGAAAGCTTCATAACCTATGTTTTAATGTGCTTCTACATATATCCATATTCACCGCATTTACCATCAAGTTCCAACGATAACCTTCTCTTTCCAAAGTTCTCTTTCCAAAGAAATGGTTGAACAAAGATTTATATCAAGTGATCATGTTCTGCAGAGTAGGACAAATCACATCATGTGTTAAAAAGTTGGAATAGTCATTGGAAGTCGTTAGTCTAAATGTTTTCAATTATAAAGTGATTACATAAAAATCATTTTTGCAAAAATTTAGTATTTCCTTTATCAGGTCGAAAACTTTTCGAATGATCCGCGTACTTAACTAGAGGGTAGCTCTAAGAGCTGTTAATGTTTTGCGTTGTAGAAAATTTAGTAAGAGGGGTAGAAAGGTGGGGCAGGTGGGGCAGGTGGGGCATAATAATTCGTCTTAGTGAAATTTAGTCACCATGCACCACACGAGAGTAGAGCGCTAGTTTTGCTCGTATTACCGCAACAATAATTCCGCCACTTTTGCGCGCCGTAGATTTCAGCAACATTTCAATTTGCACGATGTTCAGCAATGTCCAAGCTTTCCGTTGATTAAGCAATGGGTTAATAAACGTCAACCTTAAATAAACGCATCCCCGGCTGTCGAAGGCCAGAAAAAAAACGATTGAAACATTGAGAGAGTGATTCAGTTAGTGTAAGAATTCAAATTCAAGTTTCATACAAGATTCAGTTAGTGTAAGAATTCAAGTCGACGGACCCCGTTAATAAACTTTTATTCGCTAACGAAATGATGAACCAATTTCCAGCAGTCGACAACATCTTATTCTGCGATCTGGCTCATTTTTCACCTTAATGGTCATATCAATAATAAAAAATGTCGTCACTGGTGTGAAGAAAGCCCTAAAAAGAAACATGAAAGCATAGAAAACAAGTAGGGCATAGCCTAAAGCAAGTCTACAGCAAACGCCCCGCTACTCTGGAAGATCTAAAGACGGATATTAGGCAAGAAATCGAAGCCATAACTGCCGACACTTGCAGTCGCGTTATGGCAAATTTTAGAGGTCAGCTTCAGAAATGCCAGGACAGAAATCGAGCACATTAGACAATGTAATCTTCAGAACATGCAATTCTAAGGATTTTAAAAAATATTAAGAATAAATTATTGATCACCTTGATATATTTTTAATTTCATTTCTAAAAGTTAACAACTCTTTGGATCACCTTGTATATAGTCAAAATTATATTTTGGCTAATTCGTAATTTAAAAAAGCCCGTTATTGGATAAGTTATTGGCTCCCCTATGAACTCACCGCTGAGAATAAGGCTAGACGCTTTTATGTTGTGTCTTTCCTCTTGATTGTGACCTTTGACAAAAAAAGGGGATTGTCTATGATAATCCAAAAAGGTAAAAGTCGTGGGTTAATCCTGGTAAGCCATCGACAAGGATCTACCGCAAAAAATATTTTTGTATATATGAGGGAATCAGCTAGGCGTCGTGCATTATGAGTTGCTTCAATCTGGTCCAACTGACATTGCTGATCGTTATTACCAGTTAACCTTGGTAAACCATCAGCAAGAATGATATCCACACCAAAAAAAATGTTACTGTGTATATGAGGGAATCAGCATTGCTGATCGCTATCAGCAGCAACTGATAAATGTTGACGATACTCTGGGGGAAAATTTGATGTATATACTTGAAAACAGGCAGCTAAAAATGACTCTGGAAACGAGAAATAAACCACACTCTGGATCTCCCAGTTAGGCTGGGAAATTTTATCGCACCTGGCATATTCTCCAGAATAACATTTTGATATCAAAACCACGAAAGTTTATTCGATCTGCCTTTGACATTTGCATGAAAGTATACAGAACGCGACGGAGATTGTTTCGAATATTACGTTTGTATTGGTTTTTTCATATATAATTATCGAAAATAGTAAAGGTAGGCCGAAAATTATGTTGAGGACGTAATACGTCTAGTTTAGTCGCCTTTCTCTTCGACTTGATAATACTGATTATTGCTGTTTTCACTGACTTTGTCATGAGTTTTTTCTGCATTTTGACTTTTGTTGTTAGAAGTTAATAATAATATAAACTCTTAGAAGTTAATAATAATATTATCCTAATTAACCTCCTGGTTTTAACTTTATTGATCAGGGTACTAATAATTCAGATGCATGGTATTTATTCTTTTAGTCCTGAACCTCGTGGTGAAAATATCGATATTATATTGATTAATTTGTCCAATTTTCTCGAATTTTATTAAATTTCACTATAAATATGTTCATGTATCAAGCATCCATTCATATTCATAGTATTCACTTTTCACCTAGTGTTTGTTCATATTCCTGTTTCGTAGTTTCAGATCTGCCCGGTCGTTAATTCTCTGAGATTGTTATCATAGTAATTTTCACTGATATTCTTTTACTCTTTATTGCTGTTTTCTTGTTTTATATGTAAACAACATCTAAATTCACATTCATAGTATTCACTTTTCACTTAGTGTTTGTTCATATTCCTATTTCGTCGCCTCTGATCTGCTCGATCGTTAATTCTCTGAAATAGTTATCATAATAATTTTCACTGATATTATTTTACTCTTTGTTACTGTTTTATTCACATATTTTGTTTTTTTGTTGTATATGTAGACAACATCTGAAAAAACGGAATATCAAGGCATAATCTTAAGCTTTAGTCAAACTCCTAGACGCATTCTTTGTATCGCATGATAGGAGACATGTAGAAAATGAAAATAGCACTACTAGAAACATTTTAATATGTAATGTAATAATTTCCTGATGATGTCAACTTTTTTTACGAAATAGGTGAAGAGTGTATCAAATATGTATGTGTAGTATCAAATACCATTTAATGTAAGTAAAAAACTTATAAAGTTTTATTTGGCCTATTATTCAATTGAAACTTTCCGATAGTTGCGAAACAATGGTTACACTTCATAGCACAAAAGGAATTATTATGATCTAAATTAAATGTTATTAAGTACAATCAATAATATAAAGATCAAATTTTTGATCTTATCAATTATATTATTCATATAGTATATGATATATGATTTTTTTTAACATTTTAGATATCTACAGGCCAGCCAATTAAATGCCATGATTTTCATTGTGGCTACGATCATGAAGGAGATCACTAATCGATTTCACGCATTCAATAAATATTTAGAAGAAATGAAGGATATTACACTTACTGATGACAGTGGCATACCTGATCAAAATTTTGGTAGCAGACGACCTAAGATTGTATCATTTTCAGATGTAAAATTATAAATGTCATTAAATAACAGTATTAAAAGTGTGACCTTTTTAGATATTAGAAGATGAAAATGAGATGACCAACGGATGTCCATGCGAACAAGTGCACAAATTGAGAAAATGTCACATATTTCTTTGTGAGAAAGTAGACGAATACAACCGTATTTTCGGTACAATCATTTTACTGCTGCTATTCGTCATAACAGTGGTTTGGTTGGATTGTACAGTCTTCTTCGCCTCCATACATATCTTACGTTCAAATATGAAGCCACGTATACCAGTATATGATGGTTTTCTATATTTTATCCTGATTGGAATATTTTGGATTGCAGGGGCAGTGGTAAATAAAACATAAATATTGAAATATTATATAAATTTAAGAAACACCAAGATATTTTAAATAATTTATTCATAAATATTAGCAATTAATATTGTAATAGAAACAATATATAAAAAAAATAATAGAAAGATGCATGATTTAACAGCACATAGAAATTGGAAGTGGGAAGGTGAGCGAGCCCCCACTTTGGGAAAAATAATATTTTCCGACGAATCGTACTTCTTTCTGGTTTAATGGTTTGTGAACAGATATAACTTTAGGAGTTGTGTCAATGAAAATCCTCAAATGAGTGCTCAGAGAGTTACTGTTTGGTGCGATTTTTGGTCTAAAGGAATGATATGACCTTATTCTTTTGAAGGCAATGATGGAAATCGTATTATTCTTAATAATGAACGCTATAGGAATATGCTAACAGGTATATTTGGTCCGAATTGATCAATGTGGATATAAACAATGTTTTCTTTTAATAAGACCGTACAACTTGGCACCCATCTCGCCAGGCAATCGATTTATTGTAAGAAAAGATTCCTGAGCGCGTTATTTCGCGAAATAGAATTGTCAATAGACCACCAAGAACATGCAATCACATGCCCTTAGATATTTTTGGAGAGGTTATTTTAGATCTTTGGTCTATAGAAATAAATCCCAAACAATTCTTGATCTTAAGCGAAATATTCAGGCCACCATTGAAAATAAATCACGCCATATGTGTGAAAAAGTCATTAACAATATTGTTTTAGAATACATCCCCTCAGATAAAGTCGAGGAGTCATTAAAACGGCATTTTCAAAACATAATGTCAATGTTCTTAAAGATAAAATAAAAATTACCGGTTTATCACTTGAAGTTATTATTGCTGGATATTCTTATTATTCTTATTCAGTTTCAACAAATTTTTAAATCTATTTAAAAATTGGCAATCGATTTTGAACGTCTCGTCTAGCAAAGATAAGTTCATGAACTTTACGAACTGTATTATTGTTCCTTACAGTATTTACACGATATTTGTAATGCGTTTTAACAATAATAATGCGTTATGTTTATGTATTGCATTCTTTACCAATAGTTATTAATAGGAACAACAGTAGATAATAAGTAAGTAGTAGAGGTTGTTAACCTAAGAGAGAAAAAGTGACGAGAATCTTAAATTATGCTTTATGATAGTGGAACATACAAAAACTCCTTTCTACGTCTTCAATTATTCTTTTTTTTTTTCAAGCCATTTGTAACTCTGTCTAATCTTGACACTGCAAAATGTTTTTAAAATGCACGTTTCAAAAATGTATATACCTGAATATTTTTTTTAGCTTCTACTCTTTATTATGATGCTCATTCATCAGTTGATTAAAACTTTAAGGTAGTTTCCTTTTAGCTCCATGTACTTCACCTAACAATTTTCCAACTTTTTTGTATACTATTTCTACTAAACACCCTATATAGCAATACGATCAAACACTAATAAGGACTTGCTGTATTTAATAACAATTATTTTGTATATATATTGTGAGATGATACATCAGTCAATCTCGTCGCCTGTGCTAGTTTGGAGAATCTATTAAAACTTTTTGATAGTGAGTAAAAGCTTTAATATTAATTCTACAAATTGATATATTTCTCCAAGGTGTTAGATAAAGCAGGTGTTGGATAAAGCAGGGTTAAGCAATAGACGAAACATAAATGGATAAACATCCATTTATGTTTCGTCTATTAATTGATTGAATTCAATTTATTATGTACAATTGCGAGCTGCATTATCAATTCACAGGAACAAATTACGAATACAATCAGAATGATATTTGAATAAAGAACTCGGCAAAAATTCTGAAAATTAACAATTAACAATTATATTTCTGCGTATATGGCAAATTAAAGAATGATAAATAATTAGCTAAGGAAGATAAGCTTAGTTCTAATTTTATTGACATTGATTAAATTAATAAAATGTATTTAATCTGTAAGAAAAAAAAACTGCTGATAAACAGTATTAACCTGTTTTGCTTTGTTTCTAAATAAAGAATTATACTTCCTAGGAAATTTAATCCGCCACCAACTATTTACTTGGGCAAATAAATATTCCTTCTTCAGTATTCAGTCGACGGTTTTTATCAAAAACGTTAAAATGAGTGAAATCCCAAAATTAGGGCAATTTTTAGACATTATTTCAAAAAGGCTCCAAAGCGACTGACGTTCTGATTCAAAAAGTGAAAAGGAGGCATATAGAGATAGGGGAAGATCAGGTCGTCTACGGACTTTCGATACAGAAGATTTACAAGCAACTTTGGCTCTAGATCCTACAACAAGCACTAGAAAACATTCAGAGGAATTAGAAGTACCCTACACTACAGATAACTGGCATTTGTGAGGTATAGGAATGGTGCCAAAGAGCCCGAGAAGAATTCCTCTTATTCTGAGGGTTGAAGAGAGTAAAATTCTCCGATTTCAATTCATCAAAGGAATTGTTACCTGCAATGAAAAAATGATTTATTCCATAGTTATTTCGATAAGTGTTTGATGCAATTTTGAAGGAATAAGTCACTTTGAGTTCGTTCCTGATGGTAAAGCGATAAATTCAGAGCTTTGAAATTAATTCAAGAATTAACGAAATGAACTTTAAACTTCTCGCTTACCCAGTATACAGCCTCAATCTCTTTCCGTCGGATTATCATTTATTCCGGTTCATGGCTCACGTTCTCGCTCGCTCTTTCGCGAGGAAACATTTAGGACAGAAGAAAAAAAACTGACTACTTTGAGTTTTTGTCTCACCGTGGTACCGAAGAGGGAGGGGGTTATGGGTTGAAGTCATCGAAAACAACGGCCTATATTTCGAAGAATAACCTCTAGGTATAAATTTTTAAACAATAAATAACCAAGTACCTCAAAAACGTCTTATTACATCTTACTATTTTGTTTTAAATCCGCCGGCATTTTTAATTCCCAATATCATATTTGACAATTGTTTGATTAAAAATTATTATAGTTAAATAATATAAAATATTAGATTTATTCTAATTAATTTAGCATTGAATTTATCTTAATACATTTCTATTTTAGATTCAAGCGTTTGCTTTAGCATCGACAGGTGAAAAGTTACTTAGTGAAACCGGAAAAATACCCAAAATGTGTGCTGGATTACTTGCTGAGTTGCCACCGGCAAAAATTTCTGACTCCAATCATTGCTACCGAACGGAACTAGAATTGTTATGCCAGCAAAGCTCGATTAAGAAAATATGCGTGTCAGCTGCCGGATTTTTCGATGTAAACAACAAGATGCTGGGTGTTATGGCAGCAAACGTTTCGTCATATTTACTTATTATTCTTCAATTTCTTACCCAGAAAGATGACGAAAAATAAATTTCATGTTAGTTCTTTCATATTATACGTTATTAAGATAGTAGTAAATGCATATCACTTAGTATTTCAGTTCATCAATTTCATTTTTTAATTCATTCAGTTTATTTTTATGAACGTTTAATACATGTTGAAGGATTCAATCGTAGAAGATTAGTTTTCTATTGTAGGTTTTTAATAACATAAATTATATAATATATAAATGTATTATATATTATTAATGACACATATTATATAGGCTCTTTCAACAAGATGTTTTCTTAACCGTTTATCTAATTTATATTGTAATAAACACAACAAACAAAAATGGTCTTATAGTTATTGTAGGTTAGGCGATAGATACCCTTCTATGAACCTACTCTTTCGGAGGTCTACTCAGGGACATAACCCAGCTCACGCAAGCCGTAACTCTCTTCCACTTCCTAAAACCAGGGAGGAGACATGTCCGAAATCCCACATCTATATTATTTTTTATCCTACCCTTATATCTACCATCTTTAGCTATTTCTGGCAAGAGAGGAAGATTATGGCTAAAAAAACCCTTACAAGCAAATGACCAATATCGAAAATATTGGATTTGATTTCCAGGTGGGTAAATCCCAAACCTCCAACGAGGGCTGCCCTACGGAATCTGGAGGGGGGAAGAAATTTGCTTGCTAAACCAAAACATAAATCAACACGATTACTACAATGCTATTCCTACAATGCTAAAACTTTGTTATCGGATGAGAGAATGACGGAACTGGACTGGACTGGAACTGCTCCAGCAAGAAGAAAAAAGACCAAAAGATAAACCAAAACACCAAAGAGCTTATGAAGGAGAGAAGCGATTTAAAGGAGAAATATGGAATAAACTATCTACGACTATGACAGTTAAATAAAGAAATTGAAAGCTGTGAGAAAGTATATAAGAAAATTCCTAAAAATTCTCAGACAAAAACTTTCCCAAAGCAAGAAAAACATTTGTAAGCTGGTTAACAAACAGGGCAATGTCAAAACTAACAGAGAAGAAATTCTAAAATGCCGAGCTATGTAAAAGACAAACAGAAGTAATCTTAGATGACTAAATTACCAGAATTTTAAATCAATGATCAGAGGCCATCCCAGTGAGATGAAAAACAGCAAATATCCCGGAGATGGTAGGAGACTACCAAAATGGAACACAATCAAAAAGGGAGGAAACAAATTATTATAAGCATTGAGAATTATCTTTAACGAACGTCTTTCAAAGAGAACAACACCATTCCAATGGAACAATGCAATGATAATATTACTATATAAAAGGGGAGAGATAATGATAGCGAAAACTACCGATCTATCAGTCTCCTATTACACATTTACAGGTTGTTTACCAAAATCATCACAAATCGACTATGCAATAAGTTAGACTCATACAGCCGATTCAGGACAGGCTATGGCACTAATGATCACCTCCAAGTATTGAAAAGCCTCATAGAAAAGTCGATGGAATATAATAAACCTCTAGTGCTTATCTTTATAAATTACGACAAAGCATTCGACACAGTGGAGCAGTACAGGATGCACTCATCAAACATATTTATGAAAACCCCTCTGCAAATGTGTGACTCCACGACAACTCAGGCAAATTTGATATAGGAAAAGGTGTTCGCAAGCACACGCGATGGAGCGGCTTAAGAGTTAACATTAAGAGTGACAACTTCAACCACTTGAGATTCTCAGACTGGATGATGTTATTGTGACGTTAAAAGATCTCAACGAAAGCTCCAAGAAAGTGGGATTCAAAATCAACTTCGCAAAAACCCAAATTATAACATCATATATCATAAATGATAATATCAAAGTAGAAGAAACTACTTAAATTATTGATTGATTTGTGCGTTACTTTGTGATAATTTATTTTTTTAAAAATGAATAAAACAATTTTTTAGTTTATTATCTATCACTTTTATTTTTAAACAAAATTTGTGTGACTATAGTTTCGTAAAACGACTTTACATTCTCAAACACTACTTTAAAACTTGAGAATGTTTTATTCCTTTTTTTAAAAGATACTACATATTTTAAGTAATTGGGACAGGAGGTTATTATCACCAGAGACAATGAGACTCGTGAAATCTCCAGAAGAATCGGACTTATTTCGGAAGTCTGAGATATACATTAAAGTCAGAGTTGTCGATTTGTTAGAGGAGAAAAATATGTAACCAGTGGTGTCCTTCCAGTTCTCACATATGGTACAGATACTTCAACAATGACAAAAGAAACAAATTAAAAGACACGGGCGACACAACTAGCTATGGAATGGACATGCTGGGAGTTTCTCTCAGAGATGGAATACGAAATACAGAAATATGCAATGGAATAAAAGTGATTGATTCCGTAAAAAGAATAGCGATGTTGAAGTGGGCGGGTCATGTTGCGGGAGTGGTTGGTGACAGGTGGACAGAACGAATCCTCGAATGGAGACCAAGATCGGAAGCCTTCAGAAACAGAGGACTTCCCTCACCATAACACAGAGGAAGCTCTTAAGGGAGGCCTATATTGAGCAGTGGACTTCAATAGGCTAATGATGGGTGGATAATGTATTATATATTATTAATGACACATATTATATAGGCTGTTTTAACAAGAAGTTTTCTTGACCGTTAATCTAATATATATTGTATAAAACAATTGTAAAAACAAACAAAAATAGTCTTATAGATAAAGAAAAAATAACTATCGTTTGGAGATATTTCAATATCTTATTTTTATTTTATTTATATTTTTAATTACTTTAAGTTCCATATATGTAATTAAATCAATTTGCTTTAATTAGAAAATGTTGTTTATCTTTAAAAAAAAATGTAATTCAAATATTCGTCTATTGGTGCCTTACAAATGGCAACCATATTCATATAAATCTTGCTAATAATCTGACCATTTACACATCGGATGTTGTCAAATAACTCCTAGATCTTTTCAGACTATTATTCCCAATTATTAGCATTACCCCATATTATATGATTACACACGTTCTCATATCACCCCCTTCTGGGGTTTATATAGATCTGGTAACATAGCAACCAAGAAAGTACTCCGCCAATGTCAAATATCATTGTCTCATTTTCGTCACCAAGTTATTTTAGAAAAGTTATATAATAAATTTATTTACCTTATATTTTATAGACAGTCAAACTAAGTGGCAGTTTTAAAACCACCCTTTTATCAATGACCTTCTTATTGTAATAAATATTTTATTTTTCATCAAAAGTGGTCAAAAATGGCAAAAGCTTATAGATATTACATTTACGTAAACGCCCGTAATTTACGTAAACGCCCGTAAAAAAAAATAAAGAAGATGAAAGCCATGAGGGGATGATAGGAGAGGTCATTTGAAATGCATTAAGCCAAATATGCCTTAGTACAAAGTCTTACAGATTTTGAGTTATTTGGGATTTTTCTCGAAAATATATAAATTTTCATATAAATAAACAAAGATTAATATCTAAAAATGTCCACTATATTCAAAATTGTATGTATGACAATTGTTACGACACACAGTGTCTTTTTGAAATAAAAACTATACTAAACTAACTAACTAAACTAAATTTCATATTTAGACTCTGTTAAGTCACGAACAGGAGCTACGTTAGCCGCGGTGTCTAAGGCGTTAGTCTGACGCTATGACAGCGTGGAGCGGGTACAACTCCCCTACAAGGTATAAACTGTTTTAAGTTTCTAGGTGAGAGCGCAAAATCTGAGAAGGAATCACCCCTCAGTAACGCCAGTTCGAGGCTGGGTAAGACCGGATGCCTTCTGAGAGGTGTTCTACGTTGGCCACTCGCCAGTCAGTAGGCTTTCTCGAGATACTTATAGTTAAGCACAAAACCAAGGGTTGATAGCCCAAGAGGGGTGCTGACCCGTGCTTACAGTAGCCGATGACCGGCTGGTTTGAAATCCACGTTAAACTCTAGGTCCAGTCACTAAATAGCCTTCTCAGTTGCTGATGCGCCTCTAACCCTAAAACCTTACTTACTTTAACATCATGAATGGAAAGTTACACCATTGTTAATGTATTATCTTGTTCTTGAAGCATGTATCTGCTTTGTTACCATCATTAACAAGCATATACAGTGTCACAAACGTTGAATAATGCCGTTTCAGTTAGGAAAAAATATTCATCTTTTAGAATGTTATATTTTAAAAATAAAGTAGTCTCAGATGCCTGAATAGTTTTAAAAATATTTCTGTTTTACGCCCTTTCGAATAATGTATCATACTTGTAAACAACAAGTACATTCTTGGAGCTAGTAACTAGTAACATAAAAATACTAGTAACACGTTTTTACGTAAACAAAAGTTGATTCCAAATAAAAGACTGTCAAGGAAAGCGCCGTTTATGAAAGCGGCACCTTTATTCATATTACAGCTGCTTACATGTGGAGACGTGTTTCTTATGCCCTTTAAATTGCGATGCATCATTCGAAAGGACATAAAACAGAGATGTTTCTAAAACTATCTGGTGTAACTTAAAAATCAAAAACCGTAAATAACATAGGTCGACATGATTTTTGTAACATTGATGGGAATGCTCCTTATGCATTTTATTTAGATAGTTATTAAAACACCTTTTCACAGAAATGGCCTAACAGGTCCCACATTCAAATACCTGCTTCTCTTTTATATCATGGAGTAATTGAAATTATTTGTACCTGACTTTGGACTGGACAATGTAAGAATTACCACAAGACCATAGAGGGGATATTTCCATAGTGTTTTACAAACCTTTAAGAGAAGTTTGATTGTTTTCTATAGTTTAGTTTGTTTCTGTCTCGTTTATGGTACAGTCAAGTGTTTAAATCGATTTTATATAAAATGGCAAGTTGTAGTCGTCGATTTTGCGAACGTTTTGTTATATATCCGGACGATTTATTTTAAAGTCACAAGCTAGATCTATAAAAAGCTTATCGTTTATATTTTATGTGTCAAATTGGATATCAACACAAATGTTTGGCTCCTCATGTTTGCTGTGTTAGTTCCCACATAACTTTAGTGCAGGGGATGAATCGCAAGAAAAGTTCTATGACGTTTGCTATTCTTATGGTGTGGAGAGAACCTACTGACCATGTAAGTGATTGTTATTTTTATATCACTAAAACAGAAGAGATTTCAAAAAGCAAAGGGAAAATATCCAGTTTCCAAATTCAGTAACTCAAAAAAGGTGCTTCTTCCGTCTCTCAATATTAAGCTTAGACTAATGAAAAACTTTATCAAAGCCATGGATAAAGAAGGTAATGGCTTCAAATATCTAAAAGAAATATTTCCTTAATTAAGTAATGCAAAACTACAAGAAGGCATATTTATTGGATCTCAAATAAGGAAGCTGCTAGGTGATTTTCGTTTTCAAGAAAAATTAAATGAAAAGGAATTGGTAGCTTGAAAATGTTTTATAAATGTAGTGAAAGGATTTCTCGACAATAAGATAGACGAACACTATAAAAACTTCATAGATGAACTCTTGAAAGTCTATCAAATATAATGGTGTCGCATATCTTTAAAAATGAAGTTTTTACACTGCCATTTGTATTTTTTTTCCGGAAAATTTCGGTAAGCGACGAACAAGAAAAGAGGTTTTACAAGAACATCATACGATATCATACGATACAGGGAGATCATACGATATCAGGGACGTTGAAATCCATCTATGTTTGACGTTGAAATCCATCTATGTTTGACGTTGAAATCCATCTGCTGTTTTTTAAAAAGAGATGATGCTACAGAACACAAAAGGAAAAGTGAGTTTTTGCCGCTGTTTGACATCTTATGTAATATATTATTTCTCTTCTATATTATTTTGTCTTTACATAGATTTTTTCATAGATAGATTGCATACATGTTTATATTCAATACATATTTGATTATAAAAAAATGTCATCTCCTTTTTTTCCCCACCACTGACCTCCTGTAACAAAAAAAAACTGTACGTGTTACAGAATTAGCTAATCATTTTCAGATTTAGGACCGCAAAAAGGATTAAATTTGTTGACCTGTATAATGCGAAAATCTTAAGACTTTGTACTAAGGCATATTTAGTTTAACGCATTTTAAATGACCTCTCCTATTACGCTCTTACGGTTTTGCAGTTACCTTCATAACACCCTGTATATTAGAGCACAAAAAGTGGATTGGATCTTCATGGATTTGTCAGAAATGGGGCAAAGCAAACAGTTAAAAAATATTTTAATAATACTGGGAATTATTTTTTATGTACTACTGAACTAAGTATTTTTTAGACTTCTTGCGAGTAGTGTTTTAAGACAGGGATTTCTATTGTTGCTCCAAGTTCCAATACGAACTCTAGTAATCTACGACAAGGATTTTTTCGAGCAGTGTATGTATCTGTATATATCATTTCAAGGTTTGAAATGTTCTTACTTTATACAAATTTTAACATACCATTATTATATAATAAAAGTATTATTGAACAAATTGACTTGTGTATAATCGTCAAACTACAAATTAATTTCGTAGCGACGCCACTTGTCAAAATCTCGGCAGATACTCTGTCTAACACAGTCTTTGCCTTTGAATAAATTTCTTCAACTTAGACGTTTGCTTTGAGATAACATTCTTTGCCTGATTTAAAATTTAATGAAAAATTACAAGCTCTTGAGCTACTTTGTTCAACTGATGAGACCCAGAAGGTCGAAAGCACCAAACTCCATCATCTCTATTTATCATAGGGTTAAGATAAAACCCAGAGGAGGGTAATCACACCGATTCACAAACCCGGTAAACTGGAGAATTCGCAAAGCTCAAATTGAGCCGCGCGTGATCAATTCCAGCGCTTTGGGCGCGCTTCGAAGTGAAACCAGATTCTCTGAAAACCTTTTTCTTTTGTTGTTACTTGTTTCGACTTTGGTTTATCTATTCAGTCAGCGAAATAACCCTGAGACAAGGTAAATTAAGTGATATGGTATAGTGCCAGATGTTTGAATAAATTGACTTGTGGATAATCTAATAAAGCACTGGAAACGCGGCTCAATTTTAGCTTTTTGCGAAATGCGGTTTGCGAATTGGTGTGATCACCCTCCTCTGGGTTTGATATTAACCCTATGATAAATAGAAAAGATGGAGTTTGTAGCTTTCGACCATCTGGGTCTCATCAGTTGAACGAAGTAGTTCAAGAGCATGGAATTTTTCATTTAATTTTGAAAAAGTATTATTATTAATAGGTAGTACAACTAGATAAACTATGTCTCGTCCGATTACTAGGAGGAAAACATTCATCCACTTCTTAAAACCGTTTTCTTTCTTTAAGAACTCATCAGTTAAGCTCGGATGTTTTTCTCTAGAAATAACACAGGTCGACATGATTTTTGTAACATTGATGAGAATGCCCTTTTTGCGTTTCATTTAGGTACTTTTTAAAACATCTTTTCACAAAAATGGCCTAGCACGTCCTATTTTCAAGTACCTGCTTCTCCTTTATATCATGGAGAACTACGAATGAACCTTTAAGGTCAGTCTTATTGTTTTCTAAAGTTTAGTTTGTTTCTGTCTCGTTTACAGTACAGTCAAGTGTTTAAGTCGATTTTATAAAAATGGTAAGTTCTAGTCATCGATTTTGCAAAAATCCATAGCATAATAATAAAAGCATATATTTTAAGTGTCATATTGGACATCAATTTATTAGACCTCAAATAAGGAAGCTTCTAGGTGATTTCCGTTTCCAAGAAAAATTAAATGAAAAGGAATCGGGAGCTTGAAAGTGTTTCGTAAGTGTAATGAAATTTTCTGGTCAACAAGAAAGATGAAAACTAGTAAAACCTCATAGATGAACTCTTGAAAGCCTATGAAATACCAGCGTATCATATGTCTTTAAAAATGAATTTTTTACACGCCCATTTGGATTTTTTTCCAGAAATATTGGATGCAGTAAGCGATGAACAAAGAGAGAGGTTTCACAAGGACATCACGTCGATGGAAGCAAGATACCAGAGACGTTGGAACCCATCTATATTAGGCGACTATAGCTGGTTTTTAAGAAGACATGATGCTACTGAACACAAGAGGAAAAAGTGAAAGTATTTGTCTCTCATGTAATATAAGTTTTATTCACATAATCGTCAGTAATGTCTTTGCATACATTTAACACGTTTTACATGTTTATATTTTATTATTATATTTAGAGTAATTAGCTTCATTTTCGGATTTAGTGCTTCCGGATTTAGTACTACAAAATACTTCACATACACCTATTTTCATCAATGTTACCCCAAAAAAAATTAATTTGTTGACTTATAATCGAACCAGACCTGGTCGTCCTTAATTTTTTTTTAAATTTTATTATGTTTCTTAACATATTAATTTTACTAGAAAGATAATAGAGAGATCTGTAGTAAAAAACACTTGAAATTATTTTGGTACAAGTTATCTATTTAGATCAATTAGAAAACAAGAAAGAGAATTAACGTGAGTTGTTTTATTAAACAACATCAACACTCATGTATCTTGCTTCATATAATTATTATGTCGTAACTTTTACACACGAATATGGCGGTACTATATAAATACGTATTTTAAAATGATAAGCAGTAAATTTTTTATCTGTTTCTCATGTGATTAAAGTAGAAAATAAAATATATGTACAATAATATGATTTTTTCGTTATATATTCACTGAATGAATTTAATTTGATGTGCCTGCTAAACCAGTTATAACTCGGTTTTAGCGATCACGCTATCAGGCGAACTTCTTCAAATCAAAAGAGCTGTTTCATTTCTTTAATTAAAAATTAAATGACGATTCAAAACAACTTGATTGGCACAATTGCTTTCGTGAAACTGAAATAGATAAAGACAAAAAAATATTGGTTCATTGAAGTTTTATATCAATTGTCTTTAGAAAAGTTGGTATGTACACAGTCTATCTCAAGTAAAAGATAACTAAACTCAAAGAGAATTACCACTAAACACCGAATCACTCTTTCAAGTTCTCGACGCACGTTTCGCTAATCATTTTAGCATCATCATGATCTAATCTGATTGAAGATTTAATCATCTCCCGATGATAATTTTGGACCAATGGAAATCTGTAGATAACAATTTTTTCTAAGATTACATATCCCAGCTGAAAAACCCTGTACAATTATCCCAAAACTGTTCCACAAAACCGTTTTTCTATGGATATCTGGAAAAACCAATAAAAGATTGGAGATTCTTCAAGCAAAAAAGAAATTATCTATACTCAAAACTGATCAGTATGAAATAATAATTGTCATTGTATGTTTTCTCGTAATGTCCTATAATAAAGTGCCTGCACAGCTACACTACTAGTCTACTAATACTTCACTTGGCAACCCAATGACCAACAAACCAACAAACCAAAATCAAACAAACAATTTCTAGGAATAGATTCCAGTTACTGTCTTCCAAACTATATTTCAATTCCCCCAAAAGCCAGATGGCGCCCATAAAATATATTATATGGAAGAAATGCTTTCGTGCTTGAAGCAAACTTTTTCACAAGCAAGAAGTGAGAGTATCGATGAGGTTATATCTAAGTTCAAGGGAAGAAGTTGATCGATTTGAATATATATTCAGGAACAGATGTAAATAGAAACCAAAATTCTAGGGGAAGATGTCGTCATGAAGTTAGGAGAAAATATTCAATATACTGATGATAGTCTATGCTTTGACATATTTTTTACTAGCACTCAACTTATAAATAAATTATCTTTTGCTGAAGTTGGTACATCAATAATTACAAGAAAAAACATACCTAAATTCGATATAGACAGAAACGTTTAGCGGTAAGGCTCAGTTTTATGCAATTAATATGGTACATGTGCAGTCTCATCAAAGAATACTAATGATGCTATTAATGATAGCAGCGGTCAATTCCTGGATAATTTTTACTGAGCTAAAAGAGCGAGAAAAAAATAAGAAGAGTTTCTTAGATTATGTGGTTCCGCTGGCTGAATAGCTAATAAGTTATGGCCGACAACATGCAAATGTAGTACACAGAAGACAATATGGTAGGCCGTCATCAGGTTCCAGGCTATTGAATATAGGGAATCACATACCCATCGAAGAACCAACAAGAAGAAGGTGTCATCGCTGTACCAAGAACAAACAAGAAAGAAGAACAAAAACAATTTGTGTGGCTTGCAATCTATCATTATGCAAATACTGTTTTACTACTTATCACACCTATTATATGAAAAATAAAAAAGTTTTTGAATATTTCGTTTTTTATGCTCCCACAACTTGTACTAATCGGACATATATGTTCCCCTCAATATATCCCCTTTAAAAAAAAAGCTTGAAATGTTAATTTCTTCTTTTTTGTGATCAGTGTGAAGGGTATATAACAAAATCAAGTCAACTGAATAAAAAAAAAACAAGTTGGAACTGAAAGAGTTAACCTAGATTCCTTATGAGTCTATACCAGGATGTTGGTCATAAAATCCTTTGTAGCACTTCAGGCACTGTTTTTTGAAGTTCGCATTCAAAACCGCGATCAATGGATAGCCAAGTCTCATACTACTATTTGAATTATTTACAACTTTTAAAAGAAACAAGACAGAATTTTCTCTATGACATATTTATTTTGTCTTTAAGTTTTGTGTCAATTAATTTTTGAAAATTATGTCATCAAATGTGAGCCATTAGCAGCAACGCAACTTAGTGCTCTTTTAATTACATTTTCGATAACAATTGCAACATACCTGGTATTAATTCAGCTATTTCAGCACGGAAGTTGTCCTTGATTTTCTGTCTGGCTTAAGGCTTATTTTTCTATTTTTCTTCAAAAATAATCCGGAGCTATCAAATCAATAAAAATTGCCAGTTTGACGGAAGTGATTTATGATGGTATTACATTTATAATCCGTAGGCAATAGGTTTTCAATAATTTGAATCTTGTAGGGAAACATGTAAATTCGGTGTAAACTTCATGGAGGAATTTTTTCCCCCATATTTGGGTTTTTCGTCACGATCTAAAACTCAAAAAATATCAAAAATATCTGTTCTTATGTAATCACAGAACACCGATTTTAATAATAAATTTCGACAATTTGCAAGCGTTGCTCTGTTGTTAAACGTTCCACGATAATTTGATAGGCATTTGATCTGCAGTGATGATTGTCATGAAGACATTTGTCCTAATGATTCGACAGCGAGCCTTATCGGAAGTTCAGACAAACTAAAAAAATATTTTTTTTATATGTTTGGTCTAAAACATTAATTTCTAATAGTACTAACTAAATGCTTTAGTTTAAACAGGCAGTACTTCATATATTCAGGACTATCAATATAATATACGTGTTCGATCCAAATATCGTATAGATAACTTAATAAAAAACGAATTAATACATGTACTTCTCGAAATTCTTTCTTCTAAAAAATTCAAAAGTTCAGCTTTCTTTTAGGCAGCTTCTAGACTTACTCAGTAGTAAAATAACGTTACGAAAAAGTGAGAGGTAAACAAATGTTCTATGTAAATAGGTCACTATTTCTGGGTTTGTTTTAGAAATTACCCTTTCGTCTTTTTGGTAATTTTGTACGTGTAAAAAGCTATGTAACCATTTAACTATGCTTCCAATTCAAAGACTGAAATCGAATGACAAACAATTGTTTTATAAAACGTTATAATACGTATTCAATTCCACTTTAGCACAAATTGCATTATCTTTAAAAAAAATCTCTCAAATTTGGGACTTTAGGAAGTCTTGGTAAGACACATCTAAGGCTACTGCATCACCATCGAAGTACATTTCAGGGTGCAATTTATTTTAGAAGTATTACAATATCTTACGTTTTTTCAGTACGCTGAAGGAAATTTCTTGTCTCTTACTGTATACTGTTAATTTACAATTAAGTTACTTTTACTACATTACGATGTTATCCGGATCTCTTGGAATGTGTAATATCGAAAAGATGGAGTATAATGCTCTATAATTCAAAATACATTGAATATTTTGAGAATCATATTTGTAGGAACGCTTGATTCTTCATTTAATATTAAATATATAATCATCATCATCATAATCTGTAAACATTCAGACCACCATTGAAAATATACCATGTGATATGGTATGGTATGTAAAAGAGTGATGGGAACGAAGACGAAGCCAAGGGGACCATTATTTTGTTCTTCAAGATGAACTAAAAATTACCGGATTACTGCCTGTAGTAATTATTGTGTCTCATTTTAAACTTCCAACACTCTTTATTGGACAACCCTTTATATACTTGACTACACAATGGCTCTATGGTTCTTTTCGCGGGTAATAAATGATTAATATAAAGGAAATCACGCCGAACTTTCCAGAGTTAGAACAAATCACTGATGAAATGATTTATTTTCATTTGAATTTACTAGAAGAGTGGTGGAAGCTACGAAAATAAATATTCCATGACATATATGGCAGCTATAGTACTGAAGCACTAAATTTGGGTTCTACCACTTGTCTAGGGTTGCATTTATTTAAGTGCCTACATTTAACATCAATGGTAATAATTCTATGTGATATTATAATTCTATTCATTGCATCGACACTTAGTTTGAATTTCCTTTAATGGTCTGTTCAACAATGCAAGAATATACCAGGTATAAGCTATGCTTGGAATAAAATTTGAAACGCCCATAAACGCCCGCCCGGCGTTACAAATTTTATTTCAAGTATAGCTTATACCTGGTGTATTCTTGCACTGTAGAACCGACCCTAAACCACATGGTACCTAACAGTCTGTTCACCTTGTCAACAACATGAAACGAAGCCACTTGTTATTATGAAATGTTTTCGAACGTTCAGCTTGAGCCCGATTAATGACGACTGGACGGACTGACACCCAAAAATCAGTCTCGAGAGATACTTGCTGACGTTTAATGACGACTGAAGGTACGGGCAAATTCTTGCGTAGAGCACGGAAGAAATTTTCTTGTTTTTGAATATCTACTGATAACTGACTTCCCAGTTCGGATAACTGACTTCCCTCTTCTTTATTCAACTTTTTTAACCATTTTGGCCATGTACAAATTAAAACTGTTTCTTTACCTTTCACATCTAATAATCTATGCAACAGTAAGTAATACAGGATTTTAAAGAAATATTCAACAGCTACAAATATTTTTATTAAAACAATTAAATTATATAACTACATTCACTTCAAAAAATGATTAGAAATAATCACGAGCCCATGAATCACCCTAATAAATATATTTAAAAATTCTATGAACACTGACAAGACAAACCTTTAAATGATAAAAATGTACGTAACTCTTTTTTGTAATTTTTATCATAAGATGTATGCATTCAAGTTAACTAGGTATTTTTATGAGATTCCTGACACATTCATTAAATACATTTTATTTTGTTTGCTTACTGAATGGACTAAAACGTGAAATTTAAATAGTCACGCTACCAATCACGTTCCACTCGAATGATAAAATCTGTTTTATTGTTTTAATCAAGAGCGAAAATACAATTCAGAACCACTTTATTTACGTGAAATTTCAAAAAGCAAAAACAAAATTATTCCAATAAATTTATTGGATTCATTAAATTCCTACATCAATTATTTTTATAATATTGGATTGGTAAATACAAGATTTTTTCGAAAAATTCTTGATCTGATAAAGAAAACACTAGCTTTTTGAGATTTCTAGACAACCGACGTTCACATTCTTTAATTCTCTCCGGAAAATGCGATTTGTCCAAATCTGCAAAATACGCGGTGGCCTCAGCTTTAACCTCATCATTTGAAGTAAATGTTCTTCCAGTGAGCAAGCCATTTCTTCAGATTTGGGAAGAATAAATAATCGCTGAAAGCCAAAACGGACAAACGCGGTGCACGACACCAAACCTAATTAATTAATTTAGGATTAGAGGCGCATCAGCAATTAAGGCTGTTTAGCGACTAGACTTACACCTTAATGTGCACCCCGTTCGGACTATTAATCCTTGATTTTATGGTTAACCATAAATGTTTCGATAAGCCTATCGAGTGGCGAGTGACCGACGTAGAATACTTCTCAGAAAGCATCCGGCCTTACCCAGACTCGAACTGGAGTGACTTGGTGGCAATTCCTTGTCGGAGTTGAAATGCAGTATGCAAGCATCGCTTCTCTTCCGAGGGTCATCCATCTAAGTACTAATTGCCACAAGCAATGCTGCATTTCGACCTCCGAGTTGCCCGATTCCAGCAGATGCCAACATTAAATTCTCACACACAACAACCTAAAACGTTCAGGAGCATTATCATGCTGAAATAGTACTTTTTTGGTTAACTATAG
Organism: Cosmopolites sordidus; assembly: GCA_031761425.1. NCBI lineage: Eukaryota > Metazoa > Arthropoda > Insecta > Coleoptera > Curculionidae > Cosmopolites > Cosmopolites sordidus. Next base: position 360,162 of record JARFXV010000239.1, read on the forward strand.
TCTGAATAGCGCTATTCAATTGGTCCAATAATAGCTTCAGGAAATGGATATGAAAGTAGAAGTCAGAAGTGCTGATTCTGCCAGGTAGAAGAACACTCAAGACTCTTGACCCGATCATCACAGTCAGCAGTATATAAAGTACATGGGCATATTTATCGACAAAAACTGCTGCATGGCCACGCATCATGCCAAGCATCGGAAGCTTAAGAAGGGGAAAAAGGAGAGTAATAGCCTCAACAGCCATGTCGGTCGTTCTATATGGGGCATCAATCTGGTCAAGGGCCCTGAGGTTCAGATTCTGTTTAAATCTCCTAGAGAGAATCAACTGCAGGCTACGCCTGATGATGACGAGCGTGTACAGGACTACCTCCACGGCGGTACTGCAGGTACTGCCACCCATGGATCTGATTGTTAAGGAACGGAAAGCAGTTATTGTAAGTGGAAATAACCACCGAACAAATTCTAGGGAAAGGCTACTGATGGAGTGGTAGGACAAATGACCATTGTATGAAAGTTGGGCGAAAACCTTCATAAAAGACCTTAGGGAAATATTGGGCACTACCTAAGCCAGTTTATGGTTCTTACCTGACAAGAATCCGGATAAAAGAAAAGATGTCGATTGTTGTTTCTGTAAAGAAAGGAGGGATAACCCTGAGCATACCGAAAAAATCAGGAAAGCTGCCGATTATATAGATAACAACCTTTGACACTGAATTTTTACTGTAGTGAATTCATGTCATAGAACGAATGCTGGAAGGTGGTAGAACTCACCACCACGAAGAGTGATTTTCTTAGCGTGTAGGCAGCCTCCAAATAAGCTGCACTCTATACTACCCGGTTGCCCAAATTTAGAGCGGGTTTCTTTTTGAACATTTTTCCACTTCCAAATAAAAAAAAAGAAAAAAGTCCAATAGTGAAGCGAAAGAAAGGTGATTGTCTTTAATTTTGCTAGTCAACCATCACACCAGAATACCAGAAAACCATAATCATGATTATTCCTGAAACGGTTATTTTTAAACCGTTTTCACTTTTTCTGGAACATTTTCACCTGCCCACTCCCTGTTCGGACTTTTGCTTCATCTTTGGATACTATAAAAGGATGGACAATATTCAGCAGAATCGCATTAAAATGAGCCTATACACTCTTGAAAAGTGTTCATTTGAATACGTCTTGGGCAAACTGTTACCAACGCAGCACCCATCAAGTGAAAAGTTATTTCCAACTCAGAATATCATGTAAAATGTACTGGCAGTGACACTTCGTAGCTCCAGTTAGTGGTCATTTAATAGGGTACTATATATTTTTAATGCGATTTTTTTGGTAGTAGCGGTTTTTGGGCTTGCCGAGTGTCCAATAGTTTACTTTTTGACCGTCCAAAACGGAAAAAGAATTATTTTTAAAGTGAAATCTAACACTTTTTGTATCCCCGTTCAGGTTCAGTTAATCTCCATAAAACGAAGTATTTTATAATAGCTCGAACTTTGAAATATGTAACAACTTGTTTGCTTTTCTGTCACGACAGATAGAAATTAAACACACGCGTCTGTAACTTGCCAGCACAACCATCTAAGGAATCATACTTGATAAATATCATAGTCATTTGGTCATAATTGCATCTTCTATGTATCGCACCGAGAAGCAGAGTGTAATGAAATTTAATTTAGTTACTACACTAAATTCTTATCAATTATGCGAGAAAAGTTCACGAAATATTGACCCTAACACAGAAAGAAACATCTGGGAAGTTTAAATAATTGTATTTTTGAATATAATCTAAAAGTGTATTACGTTTGGTCTATCATTAATGAAGAGCCACGATGGTTTGAAAAAAATGTTTTCTTGTCTAACTTATAGAAATGATTACATATTCATCACCTGAAAATTTTCCCCGTCAATGCTACTTCAGCTTCTTTTCCTTCTTCTAGCCTTTTGTAGACCAACTTGACATTGACCTTTTAAAAAACTTGACTAATTTCACTTGAAAGCTTTATTCGGACCGTCTGATACTTGTGTATTCGTACACATGTGGCGCTCATATGACTCTTTACGGTAAATGTTTCATAAAAATCTTCACTAACATCTGTATACGATCCAGCTTACAAAAAGAAGTAAGCTGAAGTAAGAAGTTTAAGACCTAAAACGTCAAAACTTGAAGAGATTTACCACTAAACACCAAAACAGTTTTTTGAACTTCTCGACGCACGTTTCGCTAACCATGTTAGCATCATCAGGAGATGATTTAATCAAATTCTAAAACTAAACTATGTTCTATTTATATGAAAACCATACCTAACGAAGCGTGTAAAAATCATGAACCGTGAAGTGTACTAAGCCTTACATTAATAATTGAAAAAGTTGACTGAAAGGAATCGGTCCTTTATCTCGGTTCATGATTTTCTTACATTTTTCTATTTGAATGCTTTCATATGCATCCAAAGCCCTATTATTATTAACAATTTTAATTAGTCTTAAATTACTAATATCTATACTGTGGTCATGGTCGATTGCATGTTGGGCAACACAAGATTTTTCATTTCTCCCATATCTAATGTGGGCAATATGTTCCTTATATCTTGTCAATATGGATCTGGATGGTCAATATGGATTCCAATAATTGAATAGAAATAACACAATCATTATATGTCCATTTCAATTGCCTTTAGAAAAATTAGTAGAGTTGTTCTAAGTTTGCCGTAATGTTACGCAAAAATTCTAATTAGTCGTATAGTCACATGTCCTTGCTTATCACTGCTTATTAAAAAAATAAAATATTTCCGAAAGAAGAATATTTTTGATAAAATAAAAGATTTATAAAATTAATCATAAAGGCAATTAAAATGGTCTAGAATGAAACCGAATTTTTGCTCTGAAATATGCTGGTGAAACAGTTTAATTGAAAATACACTCACTGTATAACATAAATTGAACACAAAAACTGACATATTTTTTGCTTCTTAAGAAACGGTTTACTAATTTTTGTTTGTATTAAGTTGTGAGGAATTTTTCGTAAGCTGTTAAACTAAGCACTATTTTTATAATTCTGTTAAAAATGCTAAAATATAAATTCTGTGTTAGATACTTCCACTTACAACATACCATAAGACGCGTCGCTTAGGATAGATTGAGATATAGAATGGAACTCTACTTGTTTCAGTAATGGCAATGATGGACGTAGATGACATCAGAACAACATACTTATCACTTCATTACTCCAGAAATTATAGTATGAAACCTTAGATCTAAATAAACTTGTTGCCATTGTTAAGAAAAATCAAATAAACTTCAGTCCTGTCTTCTGCGGAAATAGTTGCATTTTAGATGCATGTTTTAAGGAGCTTTTTTATTAAAAAAAATTTAAATAATCGTCAAATTTACGAAAGCAACCCTTACAACCTGTATATCGAAACTGATCGAATAAAATACACATTAGAACTACATTCAGCACAATTCAATTTCTATTGAAATGTACATATACAGTTATTTTGAACCAAATAATATATTCAGTTACATTGCTAATTGTTAATAATTAAACATATAATGTTCGTTTTCAGTTCATGTTACTCATTAGATAATTTAAAAACCTTCCAGAGTAATCCTCATTTGTAATACGTCTTTTGTGCTTTTTACATATTTTCTTCCACAATCACAAAACAACTGTTTTATCCATCACCAATGAAGGAAAATGTTTAATATATACCAAGTAAAATTCTATCCACCTAACACTACGAAATACGTTTTCACAATGATTAATACAGATTACACAGGTCAACATGATTTTTGTAACATTGATGAGAATGTTCTTTTTGCGTTTCATTTAGGTAGTTATTAAAACACCTTCTCGCAGAAATAGCCTAGCACGTGGGGTTATTGAAATAATTTGTACCTGACTTTGGACTGGACAATGTAGGAATTGCCACAAGACCATAGAGAGGGTATTTTCACAGTATTCGACGAACCTTTAAGGGCAGTTTTATTGTTTTCTATAATTTAGTTTGTTTCTATCTCGTTTACAGTATAGACAAATGTTTAATTCGATTTTAGATAACATGGCAAGTTCTAGTTGTCGATTGTGCAAAAATCCAGTATATAAGTTTTGTTTATATGCGGACGATTTACTTTAAAGTCACAAACTAAATATATAACTGAGGAAGTCAAAAAAAGCTTATATTTTATATTTTAAGTGCCAAATTAGAGATCAAAATAAAACTTGGGCTCCTCAGGTTTGCTGTAAGTTGTAAGTTGTCACGTAAATTTAGTGCACTGGATGGATCGCAAGAAACATTATATGCCATTTGCTGTTCCTATGGTATGGAGAGAACGTAATATCTACTTTTGTATCACTAAAACAAAAGGGATTTCAAAAAAGCAAAGGGATAAAATCCAGTATCCAAATTTGCCTTCTGCACTTAAGCCCGTTCCTCATAGCCAGAAATTACCGGTACCGATTGCGCCTTTAAATCTGACAATATGTTTCCCGGTGATTCTAATTCTTCATCAGGATCTGATCCACAACTTATGGTAGAGCACCAGTTGTGACCTAATTGAACTGGAACACGAGTTCCCAACATTTTTAACTACCAGTGAACCTCACTTAATAACTCAGAATTGGTACGTAATTAATTATTTTGGTACGTGACCTGGGATTGTCAAAACAAAAATTGGAACTTCTTGGTTCCAGACTTCCAACAGTGGAACCTAAAAAATACAAGTGTTTTACTTTACCTAAAACGGAATATAACATTTTCAAGATTTCTTGATTGATTTGTCCGTTACTTTGTGAGAATTCATTTTTTAAAAAGGAATAAAACAATTTTTCACTTTGTTATCTATCACTTTTATTTTTAAACAAAATGTGTGCGACTATAGTTTCATAAACGATTTTACATTCTCAAACACTACTTTAAAACTAAGGTTTTACAGCTGTTTATCTATTCTATGTACCTAATTTTATACTTTTATTGGGGTTAATTTTTTACAATATTGTAATTGATCTATTATTAAACTACTTTATTATTTTACTACTTTATTTTAATTATTATTATATTAAACTACTAATTTTAATTATATTAAACTACTTTATTGTTTACAATATTTTAAATGATCTATTATTAAACTACTTTATTATTGTTAAACTAAAAAAAGCCATTAAACGATCAGACGGATCTCCGAAATTCCCCACTATTTAAAATATTGTAAAAAATTAACCCCAATAAAAGTATCAAATTAGGTACAAAGAATAGATAGACAGGTGTAAAACCTTTGTTTTAAAGTAGTGTTTGAGAATGTAAAATCGTTTACGAAACTATAGTCACACAAAGTTGGTTTAAAAATAAAAGTGATAGATAACAAAGTAAAACATTGTTATATTCTATTTTCAAGTTTTTATAAAATAGAGGGATCGCTATGTGTCTGTTGTGATATTGGTGGTTTAATGAATGAGCTTAGTATGGAGAAAAAAAGCAATGAAGCAAGATAGCAATGACAACTTAGCAACCATGCTAAATCTCGATAAATATGAACAGTATCAGTGGGATAGTTGTGGGGATTTAAAAGTGATAAGTATATTGCTAGGACTTCAAGGGAGTTTTACAAAGTGTTGCTATTTTTTGTGTCTTTGAGACAGCAGGGCAACAAAAGAGCATTACAGTAAGAAAGATTGGCCCCATAGAACTTCTTTTGAACCTAGTACTTCAAACATAAAATATGCCCCCCCTTGTTAAACCAAAGAGGCGTTTCTTCCGCCTCTCTATATTAGGCTTGGATTAATGAGAAATTCTGTCGAACCCATGGACAAAAAACGTAATGGCTTGAAGTACCAAAAAAAATATTTCCTCAATTAGGTGAAGTAAAACTAAAAAAAGGCATATTTATTGGACCTTAAATAAAGAAGCTTCTAGGTGATTTCCGTTTTCAAGGAAAAATAAATGAAAAGGAATTGACAGCTTGGAAGTATTTTATAAGTGTAGTTAAAGGATTTCTGGGCAACAAAAAAGATGAAAACTACAAAAACCTCATAAATAAACTCTTGAAAGCCTATGATATATTAGGGTGCCATATGTCCATAAAAATGCATTTTTTATACGCCCATTTGGATTTTTTCCGGAAAATTTTGGCGCAGTAAGCGACGGACAAGGAGAGAGATTTCATAAGGACATCAGGACCATGGAAACGCTGGTCCAACTACGTTGGACGACTACTGCTGGTTTTTAAAAAGAGATGTGGCTACAGAACACTAGAGGAAAAAGTGGAACTTTTTGTCGCTGTAGGACACCTCATGTAATATATTTTTTATTCACATAATCCTCAGTAATTTAACACGTTTTGCATAATTATATTAAATATTATATTGTAAAAATATGCCTTTTTCTTTTTCCCCGCCATCGACCCCCTGTAACTAAAAAAAATTACGTGTTACAGTAATTAGCTTGTCATTTTCGGATTTAGCACTACTCAATACACCTATTTTCATCAATTTTACCTCAAAAAAGTTTAAATTTGTTGACCTGTGTTATTAAGAGCACTTTTATATTTGTTTAGTATTATTTTTACTACATTTACTTAAGCATGATGATTCTTAAGATGAATTCTAAAGAATTATTTTCGTTTGTTTTTATCCATAATGAATATACAATACAAAATAAATTTGACTGATTCACCTTTTTCTTTTTATTTGAAATTTGAATGGATAAATATAAATTAACACATTCAATACATTCCAGCGCTAATTACTTTTACGAAAGCTAAAATATGTATACGTTCAAAAGTCAGGGCTAAACGTGTAACATTCTGTTGGAACATTTGAATATTTTTTACTGTAAAATTGTATATAATAACACGGCAAAATACATGATGATATATTTAGGATGATGGTAGCTTAGTTATTACCACAGTAATTGCAACACCCAGGTTCTAGCCAATCTAAGGCACATGTATGTATGAATCTATTTAAATTAAATAATGATGGTTGTTGGTTTTAGTGCTCGCTGTCTTCCCAGTCCCTCTTAGGGGAGAGTTGCCGAATTTAGACCACTTAAACATTTTTTTATATATGAGCTTGTAAAAGCATTTTTAATAAAATCATTTAGGTGGAAAATAATTGTACTATTGTAATCTTCAAACTAAGATAACTGTATTTTTTTTACTTATTATTATCATAAAAAAATAATTTTTAAGAATTGAGAGTTCGGTCCACCCAAGGCAACCGATTTCTTGCGATGGACCACTGGTTCCTTAAAATGGACCATTAAGTACAATTAAAACAAAAATACCTCTTGATCTTTAGACTCACACCAGCACGTTTTATATAAACCCAAGTGTGACATGTAATGCATTGAATCATCTCTTCTTCCCTTATTTTATCACATATGGTACAAAACCATGTAGTTTTCCTTTGTACTCTTTGTTTTTTCTTTTTAATCTTCTCTTCTTTGCCACATCTTTTCTTCCCAATATTTTATGGTTTTGTTTTTTTAATCTTTTCTTCGATGATACCTTTTAATTCCAGAACGTTATCAATAGTTGATAATAATTGTGCTTTTTGAGCAATATTGTGTTGGTAGCAGTGATATTTTATGAAGAATATCCTCAAAGTTTTTACGCTTTTTCTTCCGAGAAATATAAACAACAGCGGAATCACTGCCGCTTTCACTGTCATTGGGTATTGACGTACATGCTGAATTTCCAGTAATTATTTCAATTTCAGTAACAATACCACAATGTGAGGTTGGAATTGAGGTTTACTTAAGCACGATGATTTTTAATATGAATTCTAAAGAATTCATTTTGTTTGTTTTTATCCATAATGAATATACAATACAAAATAAATGTGACTGATTCACTTCTTTCCATTTTTATTTGCAATTTAAATGGATTAATGTAAATTAACACATTCAATATATCCCAACACTAATCACTTTTACGAAGCTAAAATATGTATGCGTTGAAAAGTCAGGGCTGAACGTGTAACATTATGTTGGAACATTTGAATATTTTTGGTGCAAATTTTTGATAGTGCAAACTGGTGATCCTGAAAGACATGTCTGTTAACTGACAAATACCAATGTCACGAAAGGCATTTTTAGCTACTGCCACAGTTGCCGCTCTGCTATATGCTTCATTTAGTAATTTAGAAATTTGAGTTTGATATATTTTATCACCTTTATATTAACGAAGAAAAGTTTCTTGGACCTAAACAAAATATTTCTGTAGCGGCCCAAAGAAAGCAACATCTAGAGGTCGCAACAACTGCAGTAATATTATTCAATTTTCTCTAGCAAAAGTGCAAGCATTTAAGTTCTTGCTATGAGTCGTATGCCCATCAAGAAGTAAAAGGACTTCTTATCTTGATTGCAGTTTACATGATTGTTGAAATGTTTCACAAATTGACACAAATTTTAAGATCTTTGTTGTATTTTCTTTTAAAAATGATCATGGGAGAAACATAAAATCCAGCAATACTGACCGCTCATACCATAGTTGTTAGAAAGCCACGTTCAGCACTTATTACGCCTCTTACTTGGCGTTTACCTTTACAAAGAACCACCTTTTGTAGCGTTTCTTGTATTGTCGAAAATCCCAATTCATCAACATTAAAAATAGTTTCTGCGGTGAAATTAAACTCGTCCACTGTTTTTTTCTAAAATATCATAAGTAAGTAGAATCACTTTTTCCCCGCTATTTTCTTTTCTTTATTAAATGTATTAAATGTATCTTTTCTTTAATAAATCACTTTCGGACCAACGTCCGTAATGTCCTCTTTTAGCCATATGGACCCTAAAAGACATCATCATCATCAATCAGCCCTCCGCATCCACTGCTGGATATAGGCCTCCCCCATTTCTGCCCACCGTCTTCTATCTTGAGCGCTTTGCATCAAGTTTGTGGTTATTCTTTTGATACCATCCGTCCACCGCGTGGGAGGTCTTCCCCTGCTTCTTCAGCTTCCCCTGCTTCTTCTCTCAGCTCTTGGTCTCCACTCGAGCAGCCCCCTTGTCCATCGTCCATCTATCATGCGGGCCACATGTCCAGCCCAATTCCATTTAAGCTTAGCCACTTGATAGATAACATCCGTGACTCCCGTTCTCTCTCGTAAGTCCTCATTTCTAACGTGGTCACGAAGTGATACACCGAGCATCGATCTTTCCATCTTACGTTGTGCTATTCTAAGCTTCTTGGCAGATGTGACTGTCAGAGTTAAAGTTTCGGCGCCGTAGGTCATAACCGGCAAAATACACTGATTAAAAACCTTTCGTTTTAGACAAATTGGGAGATTACTCTTAAATACCTCCCCAAGTCTGCCATATGCAGCCCAAGAGAGCGTGATACTTCTTTTTAATTCGCATGTTTGGTTGTCTCTCGAGATCTGTATTTCATGACCAATATATGTGTACCTATCCACCAACTCCACCTCGCAATCACCAATATTAATATTTTCACTAGGGACCAGATTCGTCATAAACTTCGTCTTTGATACATTAATCTTTAGCCCAACCTGAGCACATACTTCCTTGAGATCTTCCAGCATTTTCCTGATATCTTGTAGGTTGTCAGACAACAAAGCTATATCATCCGTGAAGCGTAGATTTGTTAGGTTTAAGCCATCTATATTTAAACCCTTTCCGCTCCATTCAAGCATCCCGAAGGCGTATTCCAGAACGGTGATAAATAGTTTGGGTGAAATAGTGTCACCCTGGTGTAGTCCTCTACCGATTCTTATGGGGTTGGTGTTTTCGTGCAGTTTTACCATCTTACCTAAAAGACATAAAAGATTAATTTGGAATCGTAGTTTATCACGGTTGCCTAAATTGAACTGGTTCATTTTGGACAACTGCGATGTGATCCAATTTAAGCAACTTGACTCATAATGTCAAAATATACTACATAACCTTACTTTTAACTTGTGCTAATAAAACTATCACACTAATTTTTACCTGTATAAATTTGCTCTTTGTTTTTTCTTTTTAATCTTCTCTTCTTTGCCACATCTTTTCTTCCCAATATTTTATGGTTTTGTTTTTTTAATCTTTTCTTCGATGATACCTTTTAATTCCAGAACGTTATCAATAGTTGATAATAATTGTGCTTTTTGAGCAATATTGTGTTGGTAGCAGTGATATTTTATGAAGAATATCCTCAAAGTTTTTACGCTTTTTCTTCCGAGAAATATAAACAACAGCGGAATCACTGCCGCTTTCACTGTCATTGGGTATTGACGTACATGCTGAATTTCCAGTAATTATTTCAATTTCAGTAACAATACCACAATGTGAGGTTGGAATTGAGGTTTACTTAAGCACGATGATTTTTAATATGAATTCTAAAGAATTCATTTTGTTTGTTTTTATCCATAATGAATATACAATACAAAATAAATGTGACTGATTCACTTCTTTCCATTTTTATTTGCAATTTAAATGGATTAATGTAAATTAACACATTCAATATATCCCAACACTAATCACTTTTACGAAGCTAAAATATGTATGCGTTGAAAAGTCAGGGCTGAACGTGTAACATTATGTTGGAACATTTGAATATTTTTGGTGCAAATTTTTGATAGTGCAAACTGGTGATCCTGAAAGACATGTCTGTTAACTGACCAAATACCAATGTCACGAAAGGCATTTTTAGCTACTGCCACAGTTGCCGCTCTGCTATATGCTTCATTTAGTAATTTAGAAATTTGAGTTTGATATATTTTATCACCTTTATATTAACGAAGAAAAGTTTCTTGGACCTAAACAAAATATTTCTGTAGCGGCCCAAAGAAAGCAACATCTAGAGGTCGCAACAACTGCAGTAATATTATTCAATTTTCTCTAGCAAAAGTGCAAGCATTTAAGTTCTTGCTATGAGTCGTATGCCCATCAAGAAGTAAAAGGACTTCTTATCTTGATTGCAGTTTACATGATTGTTGAAATGTTTCACAAATTGACACAAATTTTAAGATCTTTGTTGTATTTTCTTTTAAAAATGATCATGGGAGAAACATAAAATCCAGCAATACTGACCGCTCATACCATAGTTGTTAGAAAGCCACGTTCAGCACTTATTACGCCTCTTACTAAGCGTTTACCTTTACAAACGCCTCTTACTTTTAAAGCCACGTTCAGCACTTATTACGCCTCTTACTTGGCGTTTACCTTTACAAAGAACCACCTTTTGTAGCGTTTCTTGTATTGTCGAAAATCCCAATTCATCAACATTAAAAATAGTTTCTGCGGTGAAATTAAACTCGTCCACTGTTTTTTTCTAAAATATCATAAGTAAGTAGAATCACTTTTTCCCCGCTATTTTCTTTTCTTTATTAAATGTATTAAATGTATCTTTTCTTTAATAAATCACTTTCGGACCAACGTCCGTAATGTCCTCTTTTAGCCATATGGACCCTAAAAGACATCATCATCATCAATCAGCCCTCCGCATCCACTGCTGGATATAGGCCTCCCCCATTTCTGCCCACCGTCTTCTATCTTGAGCGCTTTGCATCAAGTTTGTGGTTATTCTTTTGATACCATCCGTCCACCGCGTGGGAGGTCTTCCCCTGCTTCTTCAGCTTCCCCTGCTTCTTCTCTCAGCTCTTGGTCTCCACTCGAGCAGCCCCCTTGTCCATCGTCCATCTATCATGCGGGCCACATGTCCAGCCCAATTCCATTTAAGCTTAGCCACTTGATAGATAACATCCGTGACTCCCGTTCTCTCTCGTAAGTCCTCATTTCTAACGTGGTCACGAAGTGATACACCGAGCATCGATCTTTCCATCTTACGTTGTGCTATTCTAAGCTTCTTGGCAGATGTGACTGTCAGAGTTAAAGTTTCGGCGCCGTAGGTCATAACCGGCAAAATACACTGATTAAAAACCTTTCGTTTTAGACAAATTGGGAGATTACTCTTAAATACCTCCCCAAGTCTGCCATATGCAGCCCAAGAGAGCGTGATACTTCTTTTTAATTCGCATGTTTGGTTGTCTCTCGAGATCTGTATTTCATGACCAATATATGTGTACCTATCCACCAACTCCACCTCGCAATCACCAATATTAATATTTTCACTAGGGACCAGATTCGTCATAAACTTCGTCTTTGATACATTAATCTTTAGCCCAACCTGAGCACATACTTCCTTGAGATCTTCCAGCATTTTCCTGATATCTTGTAGGTTGTCAGACAACAAAGCTATATCATCCGTGAAGCGTAGATTTGTTAGGTTTAAGCCATCTATATTTAAACCCTTTCCGCTCCATTCAAGCATCCCGAAGGCGTATTCCAGAACGGTGATAAATAGTTTGGGTGAAATAGTGTCACCCTGGTGTAGTCCTCTACCGATTCTTATGGGGTTGGTGTTTTCGTGCAGTTTTACCATCTTACCTAAAAGACATAAAAGATTAATTTGGAATCGTAGTTTATCACGGTTGCCTAAATTGAACTGGTTCATTTTGGACAACTGCGATGTGATCCAATTTAAGCAACTTGACTCATAATGTCAAAATATACTACATAACCTTACTTTTAACTTGTGCTAATAAAACTATCACACTAATTTTTACCTGTATAAATTTGCTTTTAAAATATGTAATACAATCTGTTGTTACGTTAACCATAACATTACGTTAACAAAAGTGTTTCGTTGTTTGTTAAATTATTTAGTTCAGTTCTATTAAAACACTAATTCTCCTCTGTCTCCACTGTCAAACAATGTACTGCAATACTACTTTTTGCTACTAATGTTCAATATAGAGTCCACATTAGGACATATATGTGTTATCCGACCTAGATAAAGTGGTGGTCCAATCTAGGCGGCGGCCCAAATTCAGCGACTCTCCCCTATATAGTTCACCGCAGCGTTATCCATTTTTTTCTTGCCTAATATATGGGACAATGTTTAGTGTTATAAGACATATTAGTCTATAGGAAAAATATATGTAGTTATAAACATATTACGACAAACTTATAACTATCATTCGGTTTATAAATAGACAATTATGTCTAAAGCTAAAGTGAAGTGAATACATTGTACAGTCAATGCTCCTTATTCACGGTTCCGTTATTCGCGTTTTCAGTATTTGCGAATTAAAAAATTGTGATTCGCGACTAAAATTTTCTTGTATTCGCGACTAAAACTTTATTTATTCGCAGATCCAAAAATAATGATACATATTGTATTTTTAGAATAATATGTATGTATTTACCAGCATCGGAAGGTAAACAATAAATAATAAATCATCGGGGGATTTCAAGTATCGGAAGGTTGGTTCAATAAGTTCAAGATGCGACAATCACTACGTAACATTAAAATTGTCGGAGAAGCTACATCTGTAAACAATTCAGCAGCAGCAACATATCCAAAAGAATTTTCAAAGTTAATTGGTGGATCCAAACCTGAAGAAATGTTTAATGCAGGAGAAACTACCTTGTTTTGGAAAAGAATGCCAAACAAAACTTTTATATTAAAAAGTGAAAATTTCGCCTCTGATTTTAAGGCAGCAAAATATAGAGTTACACTGCTGCTCTGTTCTAAAGCATCAGGAAATTGTTTAATTAAGCCACTTATGCTTAAAAGATCATTAAATCCTCGTGCATTAAAAAATCAAAATAAGGACAACCTACCACGGTTTTGGTGTTGAAATAAGAAAACGTGGGTTACAAGTGTCATCTTCTGTAACTGGTTCCGGGATTGTTTTGTTCTTGAAGTTGAAACTTATTTAAAGAAAAATAATTTAGATTTCAAGGCAGTTTTAGTTTTGAACAATGCTTCATGTCACTTTCGCGAGCTTGAAGTTATGCATCCAAATATAAAGGAGATATTTTTGCCTCCTAACACAACCACCTTACTCCAGTGTTTGGACCAAGGAATAATCCAGGATTTTAAGCTCTATTATATTAGACAAACCTTTAAAAGCATACTGGACACCATGGAATGTGATCCTGGTATTATTGCAAGAGCTGAATCCATACACATTGAAATCATGCTGGAAAAAATGTGGACTAGTCTAACTGTTGGTAATAATCCGTGCAAAATTAAACATTAACTGAAAATATTGCTCAAGGCATAAGTTGCGAATGGCATAAGACGAGATGGTTTCGAAGAGATAGAATCAAGTGACATTCAAGAATTGCTTGAATCGCAAAATAAAGATTTGACTGAAATTTTCGACATTGACCTGACACTGACAACCGACCCCGAAGTAATGTTTGCCTAAACGAGCACTGAAAAGGTGACATTCAACTTAAAAAACCTGAGTGAAGGTTTGCGAATGGCAAATGAGTTTTGTGACCTCTTCATAAAAATTGATCCGTCTAAGCAAAGAAGTCTTGTTTTTAAAAGGCAAATTGTTAATGATACAGCCGAATATCAATCCGAATTGAAAAACCTTTTAAAAGCGGCAAAACAAAACTAAATTCTTTAAAACATTGCCTAAGCCTGATAATAATTATTAATATTGTTAAAAAATCTCTCTTTAAAATGCTTTTATTATATAATTTTTCTTTTTATTTTTTAACCTTGGAACATATCCCCTATAATCCCGACGGGTAATTAGCGTGGGGGAAAAACAGATGGAACACGTATAACCAAATCTTGGAAAGGGGATAGGGAAGTGCGTCGCAACCAAAAATTTTACATTTCTTAGTATCATGCACACACTTTGCTGTGTAGAAATACGAGTGTAATTGTCAGACATCAAATTTTCATTTCATACATTCCACCATTTTTAAAATGGATTAAAGCTTTATTATTTCAGTTTTTATTTTCTGTGGTGGATTTAAAAATTGTATTTTTTATTATGCAATTTTGAAATAAATAATTTGGAATAGAACTTAGACAAAATTAGTCTTTTATCATCTGCGTTTTTTGCCTTTGCAAAGGCCATTGAAGTAGCCGGAAAAAAAATGCCATGGAGAATATGCAAATTAATGAAACGGCAGCTGGTAGCTGGTGTGACCGAAGAAATGGGTTGTCACCACAAGACCATCCGCAAGCATCTGCCTTTTATTGAAAAGTTTCGAAGATTGGATCACATACCTCATCAAATGCTACAGAACATCAGTATTCAAGTTGGCTTACCCTCATATATAACACAGGAACTTGTGGACCTAAAGAGATACTTCTATTCAGAATCGTCCAGTGGCTGAAAAATGGTGTACGTATGTCAATATCAAACAGAGAAATAAATGAATGAGTTTAGGGGAATAAAAGACGTCTCAACCCAAACAGCCTTTTCATCCCACAAAGAACATAATGAATCTACGATGAAACCATGAAGGAATGATTCACTATAATACTTTCAAGAAACTACATTGTGTTCTTTCTAACACCTTATTTTCCTGACTTAGATTCACCCAATTTCTGCCTTTTTACGTAAAGACTTCTGACGTTTAATCACTTCTTCAGCTCCGAAACTAATTAAAATTAAATTAATTAATATAATATAATTAATTTAATAATATAATTATGTAATTATATATAATATATTAATATATTTTAATTAAAAAAATATTTCTAAAAACTAGTGGAATGATGAAATACCTCTCAAGATAACAAAATCTAAATAACCAGCCATCACTTACATTACTGATCGAGATATTAAGCAGCATATTTTTATAAAATCTGTTGTAATTAATTTATATAACCCATAACATCAAGTTTTCTGTTGGAACCTGCGGTGTGAAGCACTAAACTCGAAGAGATTTACCACTAAACACCAAATCACTTTATTTAACTTCTGGACGCGTATTTATCTTACCATCATCAGAAGATGATTCAATCACAAGAAAAATCTTATCTAGCCCTCAGAGTTAATTCAGTATCAAATTGTATTAGCATGAATTTGTTTTTGTTCTGTTCCTTTTTTAGAATCAGATTAAATCATCTCCGGATTAATATAAAAAACAAATACAATACCTGAGTAATAAGCTCTGGTCGTATAAGCATTATATATCGTATAAGCTTACATCACTTCTGTTGATTCTTCGTCTCTGCCATTCTGGTTTGGAAAAGTTTTAAAACACGGTTCTTAGCAATCTAATAAAACAATGGACCGGAAATTCCAATTCCACACCATATGATTGTTTTTGGACTGCGTAATAGCTTCAGGTACAATTTACAGGAATTTTCCGAAGTCTAAAATCGCCAGTTTTGTTTATTAACTACCCCATTTAAATGAAAATAACATGTAATCAAGAAACACCAGATGGCTTGGTCTTCATTAATGAACCCTTCATTCGAAATGCAGCGATCCCGCTGCATGGTGATGCGGCTGTGGATATAACCATAACATCCAATGTTGAAGTAAGGCCTGAAGAATGAATTACATTTTAGGACACAGACATTCAAGAAACTTTTTTGAACTTTTTATTTTTCACTTATTAAAAACACGTCGAAACTACCAGGCTATTTTTTATGTTTTCTGAAAGTTTTAATGCATAGTGATCTATTTCTATTACTCAGCAAAATAACAATGTTTAATTTTAAAGTATGATTTTATATAATTGAATTGGTTATCAATATAAGAAAATAGTGTTATTTGCCATTGCTAGCAGTGAATTGAGGATTTTTATAAATGATTTTACAAGTTATATAAATTATAAATCTATTTCTACTAACACTGTGACTTTTCATAGTAAATCAAAAACTTTTTTTGTTTTTGCATTGTATTGTTATTCAAACGCATTATTGTTCATTCAAAAGCATATTTATTTCAAAATTAAGATATATTTAGCATATATAAACAATTAAATAATGTCAACAAATTAATAATTGTTAATTGTAAGTCTAGTGATGCTTTTGTTATATTGAACCATAAAAACCAAAACATGAATAGATTTTACCAGTCAAGTTTCGGTCGAACAACGTATCTGACTCATTCTCTTACGTGAAATTTAGATAAGTTTACAATAAATAATAAATTCATTCATTACACTCACATCCCACTTAAATTTAGTGAGATTACTTAGGACATCTAAAAATCACCTTTAGATAAAATATTCCCTAAAAGAATTATTTTGGAAGAAAATTAATAACAATGAATAATAATTTAAATTCACTATGGAACTAATATTTAATTGGATTTGGTGATTTTTGTATTAGAAATGCGTTCAACCACCGCTGATATCACCATGACATCCGATTTTGAAGTTACTCCTGAAGAATCATCGCGTTTTAGGACACATACATTCAACAAACGTATTGTAACGCGGTACTCTCGAGTCCTCAGCGGCATAATGGATACTAAAGCTGGAAGCCTCCTCTCCTTCTACTATCCGAGTCCTACCCATTCCAAAAGCTTCCATGTCCCGGGGACAACCTGTCTCATTCATCATCCAAGTAGACTTAATACTCCCCGTATAATACTTATTTAGTATATAATCTTTTAGTCTACTATTTAATCTGATCAGTTCTAATATCACTATTTTAGTTAAACAATCAATCCAGACCTTGCACAGTGACGACCTTTTGATTTTTCGCTTATTAAAAACACATCGACACTACTAGGCTATTTTTTATGTCTTCTGAAAGTTTTAATGCATAGTGATATCTTTCTATTACTCAGCAAAATAACAATGTTTAATTTTAAAGTATGATTTTATATAATTGAATAGTAATCAAGATAAGAAAAGAGTGTTATTTGCTATTGATAGCAGTGAATTAAGGATTTTTATAAATGATTTTACATGTGCTATAAATTATACATATTTTTCTGCTAGCACTGCGATCTTTCATAGTAAATCAAAAACTTTTTGGTTTTTGCATTATATTGTTATTAAAACGGCCAGCATATTTATTTCAAAATTAAGATATATTTAGCATATATAAACAATTAAATAATGTCAATAAATTAATAATTGTTGATTGTTATTCTAGTGATGCTTTTGTTATATTGGACCATAAAAACCAAAACATGAATATATTTTACCAGTCACGTTTCAGTCGAACAACATATCTGACTCATCTCTTACGTGAAATTTAGATGAGTTTTCAATTAATAATAAATTAATTCATTACACTCACATCCCCTTTAAATTTATTGAGATTATTTAGGACAACTAAAAATCACCTTTAGAAAAAATATTTCGTAAAAGAATTATTTTGGAAGAAAATTATTAACAATGAATAACAATTGAAATTCACTATGGAACTAATATTTAATTGGATTTGTTTTTTGTGTTAGAAATGCTTCCAACCGCTGTTGATGTCACCATGACATCCGATTTTGACGAATCATAGCATTTTAGGACACATATATTCAACAAACGTGGACAATCTTGTACAGTTAAGCTAAATATTTCAGTTGAATGAACTGTCTCATTCATCATCCAAGTGGACTTAGTACTCCCCGTATAATCCTTATTTGGTATTTAATCTGTTCGCTTGCTATCTAATCTGATGATTAACAAACTTAAATATTGTCTGATTTTCTATTCTATTCTGGCGACTTAAAGTAATCAAATATCTGAATAATTATCAGTTCTAACGAATATCACTATTTCAGTTAAACAAACAATCCAGACCTTGCACAGTGACGAACTTTTGGTATTTCGCTTATTAAAGACACGTCGAAACTACCAGGCTTTTTTATGTTTTAATGCATAGTGATCTCTTTCTGTTACTCGGCAAAATAACAATGTTTAATTTTAAAGTATGATTTTATATAACTGAATAGCCATCAAGATAAGAAAAGAATGTTGTTTGCTATTGATAGGCGAATTGAGGATTTTTATAAATGATTTTACAGGTTCTATAAATTATAAATCTATTTCTGCTAGCACTGTGACCTTTCATAGTAAACCAAAAACTTTTTTTGTTTTTGCAGTGTATTTTTATTAAAACGGCCAGCATATTCATTTCAAAATTAAGATGTATTTACTATATACATATAAACAATTAAATAATGTCAACAAATTAATAACTGTTGATTGTAATTCTAGTGATGCTTTTGTTATATTGGACCATAAAAAGAAAAAGGTGAATAGATTTTACCAGTCACTATTCACTAAATCTATTCATTATACTCACATCCCACTAAGTCCTAAGATTAGGACATCTAAAAATCACCTTTAGATAAAATATTCGGTAAAAGAATTAGTTTAGAAGAAAATTAATAACTTGAGTAACAATTAAAATTGACTATGGAACAAATATTTAGATTTTGTATTTTTTGTATTAGAAACGCGTCCAATCAGTAGGGTTATGTAGCAAATGAGCCTACATCTTAACGTGGGTTTTGAACCAGCGTCGTCAAATGTCAATCAATCCAGATTAGCCCCCCCAGGGGCCGTCAAAGCGATGTTTATGTTTAACCTGTGGTTTCTCGAAAAGCCTTTCGTTTGGGGTATGGCCAACATAGACTATCTGTCAGAAAGCATCCATGGTTTTACTTAGAGGAGTCAATGAAGTGACTGGAGGTGAATCTTTTGTATACTCTTGCTTGGGGAACAAACACAAACATACAATAACCATACTGTAAGTATGGTAATATTAGAGTCTTAAACACCATGCTTACCGCGGCGTTAAATAATAAAAGAACACATACTGCAGCTGATAAGATAGAAAAGAAGGAGATGATACCATAACAAACGAACATAAAGATTTTTTTTAATTTTCAGCGTGGTTATCGTGGCAATACAATATATTTAGAACAGTGACGTTCCAACTTTTTAACACCCTCAGTACAATGCGATTTGTCCAACTCTGCATAATATGTGTTTGTTTCAGCTTTGACGTCATCATTTGAAGTGAATATTTCGCCTCCGAGATATTTCTTTCAGTATGAGAATGGGAAGTTATCGCTGGAGGCCAACCACGATAATCTCAGAAAGCCGTAGCCATGACTTTTCCTAAACATAGAATAATTTTCGCAATATTTGGTGTATTTTGGTATACTGTTGCTTCATATCTTGCATGTAACAGAGTTTATGTTCTGTTTTAGATTATAAAATGTTAAAAAAACCGAGCAGTATCGCGTTAAAATAGGTCTAAACACTTTTATGGTCTCTCTACACTATGGGCCATGACAGGCCACTGCAATGGTCACCATCGCCACGATGGCCACGGGGTCGACTTCACACTGGCCAGTCTTGATGGGCGAGATTGGGCCAGGATGGTCTGCAGTTGATTTCTAATGTTTATTTTAATATAAACTAAATAGCTACTCACAACAATTTATTGTTTAATAATACAAATTGATACCTAAATAAAAGTGTATTATTTTTGAACAGCAGCAACAAGTTTAGTTGATAATAACACGTGACAATAACTGCCCACTGATCCGATCTGAGACCGCTCCCAAAGCCATCCTCCGCGATCACCATTTCCATCCTGTATCATCATCTACCACTACGAACCATCCCACCTCTACCCTGTGGTGATGGCTTGCTGTGACATGCCGTGACCCATAGTGTATAGGGGCCATTAAAAATGCATCCTTAGTCGAGATTTATAGAGATGTTTACAATGTCAATAAGGTCGCCTACTGTAGTTGGCGATCATTTAATTCGATATTTTAAGTTTTTGTGATGATCTTGTTGATCATAGTCATTTTTTGAGTGTCACGAGCTGTTATCATTATCAAATTAAGCAATCTTTTTTTTTTGCCGTCGAAAACGAAGGGAAAGAACACATGAAATCTGACTCTTTTTATATGTCCTTCTGGGTTAAGACCTTTAAAATAAAGTACTTTATAACATTTCCTACATAAATTTTACAATTTTTTTTTAATATCAATAATTGTTTGTTTTAATCGATTACGATAAATAGCAATAAACGTGTGCGTCTGAAATTTCATAGACCACCATTTAAAAATATCATACTTAACAAATAACACAGACACTTGTTACACAAGACACATCATACTTGTGCCATATATGTGTTAGGCCAACTCTACCCATTAGCCATACGACAAGCAAGCGTCAGTTTGCCAACATGTGAATAGTGAAGTGCCACTAGTGGAAGTTAGCAATTGCATTAGTCATTTGTCGAGGCTTGTCGGTTTTTTGTTATCTTTTCAACACGTCAAAACAGTTTTTGCGTTGTTTTACAATGATATGACAAGTGTGTAGCCAATATGTGAATGTCTCCTTGTAATGTGTGAAAGAGCAACCAATGTCGGATCAAACATTACGACTTTAGGGTGAGAACTTGTTGTTACCTCTATGTTACTAAAATTTGGCGAAATTATATCCAACTTCTTATAAAATAATACTAAAAGAGACACTTAGCAAAAAGTGAAAAATTAATTTTTTTTTCAGAGACAATGGAAAAAATATTGATTAAGAGAAAACAAAAGAGCATCGTGTTTTCATTCGACTTTTGCTAGAAGAAGTATACAGTATATCATCCAATAGAAGTATATAAAATTGATTAACATAATTTAACGATAGACGCAGTGTTTAAGTGATAGACGCAGTCAGTGAATTTAGTGAATATGCGTGGAGTACGGAACAAATTTCCTTATGTTTTGATTACTTTTAATAATCATCTGTTTAGGTATTTCAAATTAAGTCAAAATCCGTAAGAGTTGTTTGTTCATCGTATTAAAAAAAACATTATTGCAATCTTCTTTGGCTTTTATAATCTAGTGGTTTTAGAAAATTGAGGTCTATCAATGCGGATTGCTCTCGCGCAGCTGCTGAAACAATCAACGATTCCTTCCGCTTTGACAGTGTCTCCCAAAATCGATTTGTGGTTTTATAGCCTCTGCAGGTCTTGTGTCAATGGCTAATTCTAATTAAAGAATCCACAGAAAACAAGCTTATAACACATCTGTCAATAAGTCTCCGGTCTGACAAATAAAACATTTTTTTTTTCAAATTTCGACTGTATTCATTAATATATTCTTCTTGCACGCTTTTCGAACATTTCTACATCTTTTTTATAGAACGATTTCTCTTTGCCTTCAAAATAATTCGAAATTTCTTTTCAGCGAGTATTTTTTTAAGGTCTGAGAACAGGAAATAATCGCTGGATGCCAGATCTGAGAATATATTTGGAGCCTTTTTTGCGATCTCGTCCTTCAAACGCCCCAATAACGCTATGTAATATTCGCTATTGAAAGTTTTTTCTTTCTCGAAATAATCGATGAACAATATCCCATGCGCATCCCAAAATACAGTGACCATAATTTTTGATCGCTTTGGATGGCTTCCACTCAGCTGACTGCCGATTTGACTCAGAAGTGTATACCACATGAAAAATCCTTTTTATTTCGTTGAAACAGCTCCAAATACTGCTCATAGCCGCTGTGAGCAAACGCTACCCATCTCGATTGCAATTCACGCATTCCCAAATGTTCATGCGGGATGGTGAAAACAGTTTCTTTCGATATCTTCATGATATCCTCTATCTCCTGCAACTTTACTCTATGGTTTTGCGAAAAAAATTTATGAATTTTTCTGATGTGATCTGATCTAACCACCTCATTTGGACGTCCAGAATGTTCAGCATCATCGGTCTTTGTCGCACCACGTTTGAATTCAGCATACCAATCAATTACGGTTGATTTTCCTGGGGCAGTACCCGGGTAATGTTTATCAAGCCATTGTTTTGTTTCAACGGTATTTTTCTTCATCAAATAGCAATGCTTAATCAACACACAAAATAATTTTTCCTCGTTTTAAAAATAACAATAGTAGCGTCACTTAACGCACACCAACTCAGAAACTAGTAGATAGATTGTCATGAAATTTTGATACATGACGTTGGAAGGTTAGCACAATCGACCACTGGTAAGGATTTTTTGTAGTATGTCAGACCGGAGACTTATTGACTGATGTGTTATTCGTTATTCATGCCGAGTGGAAAGGTGGGGTAAGTCACATTAGCTAGCACCATCTACCGAAGAAAATTCGCCATAGACATTCGAAACGTAGCGTTTTGTAGAAAACGAAACGTAGCTGTTCCAGTTTACACGAATATTTATAGGCAATAAATATGTTTAATTGTTTATTATGTTACTTAATTTTTAGTAATATATCATATGCATCTCTATATTTTTTCCCCACCTTACAATCAACTATTGAATCCCAGATTCAAAAAAAACTTAGTGGTTTTGATGTGATACATTTTTTAAATGTGGTTTTAAATGTGATGTGATAAAGTTAAAGAAGGTTTTTTCGACTTCCTCGATAGATGTCAAGCAGCTATCAACCAGGTGAAATTGCAAGAGTCAGGAGAATTGAAGTTAAAGTTCCAGCCCAACTCGGTGATCATTTTCAGAACCCTTTTAGCTAAATATGACCGTTCGTTGTCCTGAAATAAAATGAATTCCCTTCTTCTCTTGCTAAGTAACACAAACAGTTGCTACTGATAACGGTCAGCAGTGAATCTTTGATCATATTGAAGCCAGTTCTAATGGACGATGCCCAGCTAACCCTACTATATATACAGCAATTATATACCTTACCGAGATTAACTTAAGATTTTCGCCTCTTTACATTATCGTAGAGGACCCACTTTTCGACACAGGTCACATTTTTATGCAACAAGTTCTCTTCCTTCAATCTACAGAGCAATGACGCCAACATGAAAGTGTCTAGTCTTATTCCCAGCAAATGGCTTGCGGTGTTACTCCGAGTATTTGTCTAAGCTCTAGCAGTGTACACTGTGGACTTTCTTTCAGCAGTGTTTTCAATTCTTCATTATTCACTTTTTTAACTCTCCAGGACGTTCTACATCATTTCAAGTCAACGTTTAAAGTGTGGAATTGCCAGTATTCCTTATTAAGTTTAAGTACTTTATGAAATAGCATTATCTACCAAAAGCTGCACAAAACATGTCCTGAGCTTTTGTAGAATTTTTTGTGCATTTGAAGGATGAAAAGAAGGCAGTGCCTCAAATGTTGCTTTTCGAAAGTCGTGTTGCTTTGTCAAATTCACAGTAGACTCGTATATTATATCTTGTTTTAAAATATGGCGCTCGAATAAATTAACGACTGAAGAAAATTGTCATTTTGCCTAAACGTAGCTTTGAATATGTCGAATTATGTACCAGAAAAAGACGTTTTGCGGAGGAGTTTAATAACTTTCTTTCATTTGAAGAAAACGACTGCTGAAAGTTATCGATTGTTGGTTGAAGCTTGTGGTTAACATGCTCTAACCCAAAAAACTTGTGAACGATGATTTAAATACTTTAAAAGTGGTTATTTTAATATAAAAGACAAGAAGACGCCAAGACAGCCGAAAAAGTTTGAAGATACAGATTTTGCAAGCATTGTTGAATGAAGCCTCAACTACATTGAAACAATTATCAGAGACATTGAATGTTTTTTTCCATTTCCGAACGTCTACACGCATTGAAAAAGATCCAGAAAGAAAGAAAATGGGTTCCATATGAATTGAAAGAAAGCGACATTGAACGGCGGAAGCCAGTTGTGCAATTTTGCTTGCCAGACAGAAAAGATGATAAAAAGTGGATCTACTTTTGACAATTCAAAGAGCAAAAAATCATGGGTAGACCCAAGCCAGCCTTTAACATCACAACCAGTGCGCAATATACATGGAAAGAAGGCTTTGTTGTGTATTTGGTGGGATAGTAGAGCAGTTGTATATTACGAACTGCTGAAACCTGGTTAAACGATTACTGGCAATCGATACCGACCACATTTGAAAAAATTGAACCGAGCGTTGAAGGAGAAATGACCAAAATACGCCCAAAGACATGATAAACTAATTTTTCAACATGACAAGTTTTTCATGTTAACATGAAATAATATAACTTAAATATGTGGTAAATGTGTACTAGATAAGTTGTTAAACAAAACTAGTGTTTTATTGAAACAAACATAATTAGATGTAGAATATAATGTTACACATACGAGTTGATTTCCTTCACGATTTGTTTTCTCAACAGTTGTTTTAACTTAACTTTGTACTCAAGTAACTATCTACCCCTTATATTGTCGACAGTTGAATAAGATATTAAAACCAGTGGCTTCCTAATAAATGAAACAAATGGGATTCATTGTTTCAATTATCCATAGTTTACCGCTATGCATCTCTCCACAAGCAACCAAGAAATTTATTTCAGCCTCCTAGCAAACAAACAACAAACCCAAGCTTTTAAACGATATTTGATCGGCCAATCCACAAATAGATCATTATGATACGTGCTCAATAAAATCGTCAATGGTCACAGTTCTGAAAACAAATGCATCAGAAATAGAGAGAATTTTAATTCAATTAATTACTCAATTATTATTATTGTCCACCTTGTACATATTCATGCGGTTAAAAATGTGGTAGTTAACATGAAAACAATAGTAACTGTTTAAAATCATATTCTAACTTGGTTTCAATACAACAAGTAATGAAATTAAAAAATGTATTTATATAATATATGTGCCCATGGATGTGTGTGCGATATACAATTGAGTTGACGAAGGAAACTATTTGAAACAAATAATTTTTCACTATTATTCTCCACGGTATAGTTTTGATCAGGCAACACGTGTCAGAGAGCAACTGAAGAAATTACCAAGGCATGAGATGGTTTATTCCAAGTATTGTCTGAATGATTGTGGCGTGTTCATATATTTTTTTCTTTTTTTTGGCCGTTTTTCGCCACGGTCTAAAACTAAAAAAAAATATCAAAAATATCTATTCTTCAGGGGTATATATGGGGGTAAAACTGGGGGTATCACTGGGTAAAAAACAAAAAAACCAAACTGAGACAAATTTCTCAGTTATTATTTTTCTGTAATAAATTTGCCTAACAAACAAAATTTTAAAAAATACAATTTTTTTTAACTAAATACAAACTTTTGAACGTTAACGTTTCGAGAGGTTTTCTCCCGTTTTCAAGACGAATCTAAAAAATAAATTATATTAATTTCTATATATACTGAAAAGATAGAAAGTAAATATATTTTGTGTATATGTTAATAATACTTACATTGACAATAATAGTTTTTAATGACAATGACATACTACCAAAAAATATATAGGTGAGGTTTACTGTGTGATTATTGAGTATTGAAATACTTAAACTTTTTAATTGTATTCTTTAGAATCGAGAACCATATTGAATTTAAATATTTTTATTTAAATTAATTATAGCGGTTTCTTTCAATCTTCCTATCTTTACTTGTTTTTACTATGTTTATTTTTAGTTCATATCTTTTCAGTATATATAGAAATTAATATAATTTATTTTTTAGATTCGTTTTGAAAACGGGAGTAGAAGACCTCCCGAAACGGTTAAAACGGTTAACGGTTAAAACGTTCAAAAGTTTATATTTATTTAGAAAAAAAATTTTATTTTTTAAAATTTTGTTGGGCAAATTTATTACAGAAATTTGTCTCCGTTTGGTTTTTTGTTTTTTACCCAGTGATACCCCCAGATATACCCCAGATTTTACCCCCAGATATTCTATAGATATTCCATTAGATATTCCATATTCCAATATTTCGCAGTGGAATCACGTTAATACTTTAACCAAACGATGAGTCTGTGAGACCAGTAGAAAAAAAAAACTTGAATGAACCAAACCTAACCTAACTCTGCTTTTCCGACTAAATTCTAGCTTTCAGTAACTTTCCCTCACCTCCCCCTGACTGTCTTTGTTGGCTTGTTCTTAGTTGACCGTCTTTTTTTGGCCTAGACAGATTGATCTGTCAAAACATACGGGTCTCACAGACCTGGTCTTACGCCTTACGCAAACTATTTTTACTTTTCTTCTTATTGTTTGTTGAATATAACTTATAGTTTGTTGAAAATAAAAAAAGTAAATGTTACGCACCCTGACTTTGCCATTTGATGCAGATGTTGCAAGAACTGAGCGGTGAAAGAACTAGCTCAGATGAAGGAGAAGACTATAGCGATTCAGATGATGATCTGGACTACGTTTTGCTTGCTCAATTGCAAGACCACAGCGAGGAAACGGATGAGGTAGTTCTGATACAGGGTGAGATTATACATGAAAATCGAACTATTAATGATGATGGCGTTTTTGATGAGGTTGGGGGTGCGGTTGAGATGGTTGTTGAAGAAGAACAAAGTCGACGACTGCCGATTACATATTTAGTCGGATGAGGAAAAATTAATTTGGACCATCCTATTTTTGGATGTAATTTTTGGATGTACTGTAAAGTAATTGAATATACGAACAGGAACGTGACAACTATTTCACTTCTATTGAGTCTGTTGATGAAATTGCTAAAATAAGTCTAACTTATGTTAACACAATGCGGAAGTATAAGTTGGTTATCCCAGAGGAATTTCTTTCTAGTAACAGCAGAGTTGTAGGGTCATTGTTTCAATGGATTAAACACTCTTTTTCTTTTGTAACTAAAAAAATAAAGCAGTAGTGCTGATTTTAAGTATGCACCAAAGAGCACAAATAAACCATCAAAAAAATAAAAAACCGGAAAAAACGAAACCAAATGCGGGGCAGCATTTGGCCGCCGAAGATAGCCGCTCGCTATATTCTATAGATGTATACTATTTGTATACTATTTGTAGCGTCAATTATTTTATCCTTTACCAAAGCTACAAAGATTCACCTTTGCTAAACCGTTTTCCATTCCTGAGAGATTTGGCAAAGGATATGATTGAACCGCATTTGAGAAGAAGACTTTCAATTCAAAATATTCCATGGGACCTAAGAGCACTTATGGTAAAATCACTTTCAAATCCAGATAGCGAGCAGCAAGCACTTGAAAAACTATGTAGCAAGTGTCCATATACCAAACAAAGAAAAATACAATATAAATGTATTAGTTATATAAGCAGGTTTTTAACAATAATATAGAAAAATTTTCATTTGATTTACTTAATTTACTTAATAATTTGATTTACTTTATTTCTCCGTTACTTTATGATAGTTCATTTTTAAACGGAATAAAACAATTTTTTTACTTTGTTATATATCACTTTTATTTTTAACTTTGTCTAACTATAGTTTCGAAAAACAATGTTACATTCTCAAACACTACTTTAAAACTAAGCTATTTATGTACTAAGCTAAGCTATTTAGCTAAGCTAAGCTGCTTATCCTGTGTACCTAATTTTACACTTTTATTGGGGTTAATTGTTTACAATATTTTAAATAGTTTGGAATTTCAGAGATCTGTCTGATCGTTTAATAACAATCTAGACGGGTCTTTATTATACTTATAAACTTCAATAGCTTCTAAAATTTTTAATTTTTTGCTTTTTGGTACTGTATGTAAAATTAAAAATAAATATATTTTTTGCTTTATCCCTTTTTTTAATAAATATTTTTCCAAGTTTGACATCAACGGTTTTAATAATACTTTTTTTCCAAACTTGGAAAATATTTTTTTTTTAACGAAAAAGTAAAAAACATAGTAGTAAACTAAAACAATATAGTTTTGGTTTAGATATGTAGACGACATTTTGGTTTATTATACTGGAAACGAGAGATAAATAGAAGGAACATTAAAAGCATTTAGATATAATTCATCCAAAAATAAAATTTACACTTGATAAAGAACAAAATCAAGCTATAAATTTGCTGGACTTTTCAATATCCAAACAAAATAATAAACTAGAGAATATCCAAACAAAATAATACTCAGATATAACAATTACAAAACAATCAATCCACCCTATTACACATAAATATGCAGAATACCATGGTATAAGCTTATGAGCAACTCAGTTTTTACAGTTCCATTATCCGAAAATAATCGAAAAATAGAACTGCAAAAAATAAAACTAATAGTACAAAATAACGCCTTCATTGAAAAAGAAATTAGTTACTCAATAAATAAAAAATGGAAACAATTATTAATGCATCAAGTATACCCAAAAGTAAAACTAACAAATGATAAAAAAATACACTAAGATTACATATTTCGGTCCAATTTGAGGAAACATAATTTGCAAATAGTGTTTAAAACTCCCCAGGCACACAAATCTGCGTACCTATTAAAGAAACAAAATTTTAATTTCATAAACCATATCATAGATACCGGACATCCTATTTCCCGAGATTACAAATTTTAAACACAGCGCCAAAAAAGAAAAAATAAACATTTTACAAGCGATTGACATTTATAAATATAATAAAGATCCATTTTAGAGAGTTATTAAACGATCAGACAGATCTCCGAAATTCCCCACTATTTAAAATATTGTAAAAAAATTAACCCTAATAAAAGTGTAAAACTAGGTAGATAGGATAAACAGCTATAATACATTAGTCTGAAAGTAGTGTTTTAGAATGTAAAAGTTAAAAATAAAAGTGATAAATAACAAAGTAAAAAAATGTTTTATTCGGTTCAATATTTTATTGTCAATTAATTTTTTATTTATTGTCAATAAATGTTCCTTTTTATTCAATATATTTTATTTAACTCCTGCGTCAATGATTTTGGCAATAAAAATAACGCATTAATGAAAAAAAGGGTATCAAATTTGAACATGGTTTTCAGACCTGGTCTTTCATTTTACTTAATTGGAGATCGTCTTTCAGTTAAAGTGTAAATATTGAAGAAGGAATGTTTATTTGGTGTCAGAGCAAAAAGTTAAAATCGGATTAAGGCCACTTGCACACTTCCTGCCGGCCGAGCCAAGCAGGCCCGATTCTGCATTAGGAAACAAACGCATATATCAGTATGCAACTATTCACACTAAACGCCGAGCTAGTTTAGGTTAAGCCGAGTCGTTCAGTATGAATACCTACATACTGATAAATGGGCTTGTGTCAAAGCGAAATCGGACTCGCTCAGCTAGGCTCAGCTTGGCTTGGCAGTGCCAAAGACTCCTAAACCCCCCAAGAGTGAAGTTTAATTCTTTATTCATAAACAAAGGAAAAAAGCGCAAATACTTTTGTTACACCCTAATAATAATGAAATTGAAGTGGTCATTATATAACCGAATGTAAAGAAAAAAAAATTGCGCGTTCAGCAGCTTACACGTGATAGAAGTGAAACTTCTCAAATTCATATATAACGTCTAACGCGTACATCTACAACGTGCGCATGCGCGACACTATCTAATTCTATTGGTTTGTCTCGTTGTGTATATGTCGCCCTCTTTGGCTCCCACTCCCATGGCGTCGGAATGTATAGCTCTCTTTCTCCTCTCTACGTTATATCTTTCTTCTCTCTCATGTAACGAAATGTGCCTAAACGTGACGCGTCCTTGAAATTTCACTCTCAATTCTCGTCCAATTATCGATTATCGAATCGCCGCCTAAGAAGTTTCACTTAAAAAAAATGAACATAAAAATCTGTCCGATATTTCCATGTGATAAACACCAAAATACTATTTGAATAACCCCTATATATACGCACGTAAATTAACCCCAGCACCAATATCATTATCTTATCCTTACGGGGTACTAATTAATCTTCCCCGGTAAAAAAAACCACTTGACATGACGATTCCCTCCCACCTCATGCTCTAATATTATTTTTCTAAAAATAAAATCGTTCGTTCATAGCGAGGATCATCTCGGTTTCATCTGTAATAAATAAACGGCATCCGAACAGCCTGGGCGCAGTGCACGATACAAATCGTTACGTGAGTTATCGGCAACATTGTATGGTACCAAACCGAAAGCAAGGTCCAAGTCGATCTTCAGTACCGCACCAAAACGTGGCTCGTATACAGGCCGGTAATTAAAAAAAAATTGATTTAATGTACCGACTATGGATGAACGTTTACAAGTGTTCGACAAAAGTTTAAATATTTTAATTTTGATCAGAAAGAAGAAAAAACGGAAGATTGAAGTTTAAATTCACTTTAGTTAAAAAGACAGTAATATTTTACTTTGTTATTAATTTTTGTGTATTCTATTCGAGGAGGTTAAGCCATTTGGGTGATATTAATTTTAGTGTAATAAAATCGGTAAAAAACAATGAACGGGACAAACGGTAATACCGCATATAGCACGGTTTTTCAACCGGAAACCCTTCAAAAGAAGAAACAAAAAGGTAAGATATATTTATTTACTAAAAAGAAACGTTTCTACTGCATTTCTTAATCAGTTTCTCTTATCAAATGCACTTCAGCCGTTATATATTTACCACCATACATCATCCACAAAAATCACAAACTGAAAATATATAATATATCAAATTCCACATTAATACGTTTGCAAATAATAATAAAGCTCAACTTTTATCCAATAATTCGACATGATGTAGGTCTACCGCATGTAGAAATGATGGGCAACGTTGCCAATGCCGGTCAAAGCACGTGGTCGAGTGAAAGGAGCGGGAAAGTCAAACGGCCTTAGTTTTTTATCTTTGTCATGTCGCTGTTGATAATTTCTTCGGATGTGTTGCGTGATTGACCGCCTGATCAATGAAAAAACTTGTTTTTACAGTAAACTTTGGATCTGTTTGGTAATTGTGCAAAATTAAACATCTATTTCGATAGTGGGAAATCAAAGTAATTTCAAAACCACAAAAAATATAGTGGCCACTTTTAATAAAATGTATATTATTTCAATAACTAAATATTTGATACAAATTTAGAATTATATCAGTATAATCGCCATTAATTAAGATTATATTCAGAATTAGTATGAAACTTTATTTTTAATCTTATAGAAAATTACTTCTTATGATAAACAGCTAAATTGTTTCTGTACTAAATAAAATTTGCTATCTTCTAAACTAAACCAACTATATCCAGTTCTACCCTGTTGCTGCTAGTACTACAACTGAATATTCCCTTAGTCCCTTTAATTTTCTACTATGCTCATTGACTATGTACTTAACTCAATAATGTAGTCATAATATGATTTTCTAAAAGAAATAAGTAATATAATAGACATTACATATATATATATATATATATATATATATATATATATATATATATATATATATATATATATATATATATATATATATATATATATATAATATCTTCTTCTTTTGTGTGTTCATCATATTTTCCATCAGACACTGTTTTTTGCATACCAACCTCCAAACATACCAAGTCATCATTTATAAATCATCGTCTACAGTGAAAAAATCCCCGATACTGCCATCTATTCCGAAATCATCATTAGTTTTCCATATTCGAGCCAAAAGTGACACTGGGAGGTCGTCTTCTTCATGTAAATCTGCGTTTTGTGTTGGATCTTCAGAGTTGGTATGTGTAATGCCAGATTTGGAAAAGCAATATTCTTTGATACTCGACTCCATGCATTTTTAATAAAATAAATTGCATCCAAAACGTTTATTTTCTATAAGAGTTCTTGAGCTGATTCAGTAGTATTAATGGCTAATACAAGTTTGTTAATGATAAATGTTGTATAAAAAGCTTTAAAACTTTTAATAATACTTCCGATCAAATTTCACCAACTATTCTATCTTCGTCCAAGCCACAATCATCGTTCGTTCCACAATCAGCCAAGCTTTTCTATTCCATATATCTCCAGGCAACAGGTAAATCGTTCAGATTGATGTATTTCAAAGCCCTTGGTTTTGCGGTTCTTCCTATTACTAGCGGTTTTTCTTGTTCTCCTTTCATGTTTACACAAAACAGTCTAGTAAACCTTTCTTTCGGAAGTTTGCCTCCAATGCATTTTCCGCGTCTTAAAAGTAATGTTTTATTTGGGATTTGCTTGAAAAAATAATTCAGTTTCGTCCGCATTGTCCGTCTTATCGGCTTATGCGCGTGTTTCCGTGTTTTGTTCGGACTCCAGAACAAGAGAGGGATTAACCGTTGATCGTACGGGGTTCGCGTGTCCATGTCGCTCCAGGGGGTGCCCAATCATGAGAGGTATAAGCGAATAAGAAATTAATATGATGAAATCGGAATTGACAAAAAGTGTCAGCTCGAGAAAATTATTCGCCTAAGAGGTGTTCGTAATAGGAGGTTATATATATATATATATATATATATATATATATATATATATATATATATATATATATATATATATATATATATATATATATATATATATATATATATACACACTAGATTTTGGTACTATAAGAAAACCTAGAAGAAATATTTTAAATACGGTAGGAAAGTTATAAAAAAAAACGATTTTTCTCAATTTTCTTTATTTTAACTTCTTGTTTTTCAACAAAACTATACCATAAAGCAAAATATAAAGATTAAAAAAAAGTTAATAAAGTACTTGTTTCATGGGATTTTTTTTTTATAGTTATGTTAATTAAAGCCGTTATGGGGATAAGAAATAACTTTAATACAAACAACAAAATTTTATCAATTTTAACCAGTTATAAAGTGAATGTTGAATGTTAATATTCTAATAATAATGGCTAGAAAAAGTCGGTAGCTATCTTTGTAGACACGTGCGAGAATTGTGAAATTGAAAAGAAATGGCATCAATTTGCGGCAAAAAGCCAAAAATGTAAAGGTTAACTTATCTACGATATATTACATAGTGAAAAACATAATAGAATTGGCCACATTGAAAACAAAAAGGGGATAAGGATAACCAAGCAAGTTTTGTTTATTTCATTTTGATGAACAGTAAGATTGATGTTTGATTTAAAAAATCAATACATACGTTTTTATGGAACGTATGGCAATGTAAAAAAATAAGTAAAAAAATTAGTAATTGTGAAATTTGAGTCTAAATGTAAATATCTAATATGTAAATAATATATAATATGCAAATAAATAGCAAAATATGCATCAAGAAATTGATGTAATTTTCAAGAAAAAGATGTAATTTTCTACTTCGTGGAATATCTCTTAATTGTATTATTTATCTTTTATGGTTTTATCTTGATTTGATTTATATTCGTGAGTATCAATATGTAAAATAATAAATAAATATTTGTTATACACTAGCAATAAATCACATACTTAATAAATAACAAGTTATGATTTAAATTCATACTGAAACATTAGATCGCAGTATGATCTAAAGTTTTATCCAGCCACAAATTCAACACCTACATCAAAGAACATAATTCGAGAAACAATAAGAATTTTAAGAGAAATAGCTGGTTTCCCAAACTGGCAACTTGGCAACATTATTTTGTAAGCAGTATACTCCAATTTGACAGGATAAAAAGCTGAAAATATGTACAGGATCACCAAAATCCGCACAAAACGAACAACTTTTTAAACAAAATTTTATTGGACGAAAACTAAAAATTATGAAATAAATATAACTCGCTTTGGCCTAAATTCCTGCCTTAATTCCCTTCCTAAAGCTCGCACTCACTCTATAACACTTCCTTAACTATATTCCCAAATGCTGTTTGACTGGTGGTTTGTGAAGGGTTGCTATGACTTGTTAATGACCCTTTCAACCGCTTCATTCATGATAATCCTACTGGTTGGGACCTGGAATATTAGGAGGCCAAAAGTCTTCGCACCAAAATATATCCACGTTGTCTCTGACAGCCAGTTTTGAACGAAATGTGTATTGTCTATGCTTCATTTTGCTAAAATATCTATGACTTTCAGGAGTATATAGTTTCTATTCAAGGTTTCCCTATATTCGCTTTTGGTCACGATTTCCCCTGTTTTAAAAAAAGAATCGAAAACAAAAGCAATTTATAGCAAGAAACTTGCTTTGACCTAACAAGGATAATGGGCTGCGGAGGGAACAGGCCGAATGTTTTGAATTATTTGAATTATCTTTATGTTTAATGTTTATTAAACTTAAAAACTTAAATTATGTTTCTTTACTAGATGCTTCTGTTTTTACAGAATAACAGAAGCGACATGAAGTATAATACGACGGCAAATTCAAATTAAAAATTGTCCCGATTTAGGTGATTTAGTTTTTGTCCAGTATGTCCAATAATGCGACATGGTGTGCACTTAAAAAAGGACAAGCAACAATGTCAGTTCCGGTCGAATCAGCGTGGTCGAGTAAAACGAGCGGGACAGTCAAACGGCCTAAGTTTTTTTCTTGTTGCGAGGTCGCTTTTGATAATTTATTGGGTGTATTGCGTGATCGATCATCGCACTGAAAAAAAAATTGTTGTTGCAGTAAACTTTGCATCTGTTTGATAATTGTGCAAATTTAAACATCTATTTCGACAGTGGCGTATCACAGTAGTTTTAAAACCGCAAAAGAAATGTGTGTTGTGGGCGTTTTTAACTACTTTAAATTATTCTAAAATATTTTGCCCTAAATATAGAATAATATCACCCCGAGACTTCTTGATGTAGGGGTATCCTAACAAAATAGAATATATACTAACCCCACAAACAATAATATATATATATATATATATATATATATATATATATATATATATATATATATATATATATATATATATAAATATATATAAATATATATAAATATATATAATATATATATATATATATATATATATATATATATATATATATATATATATATATATATATATATATATATATATATATATATATATAAATATATATAAATATATATATATATATATATATATATATATATATATATATATATATATATAGGTAAGGTCTACATAGGAAGAGTAACTTAAAAAGCACTACCTGAAGTATTTGAAGAAGTTATGTATAATGTCAATAAAAGTCATGTTTGTTAAGACCCCAAGAGAAACATTTATTCCGACATTAGTTTTCACCGCCGGCCGCGGTGGTCTGCTGCGTTAGTCGCCTGCATGGCAATCCAAAGGTAGCTGGTTCGATGTCTGTGATTGTTTGTAGGTCAGAGTGTATAATCCGACAACGAATTACCCCTCAGTCAGGCCAGTTAAAGGCTGGGTAAAGCCGGATGCCTTCTGAGAAGTGTTCTACGTTGGTCACTCGCCAGTTGGTAGGCTTCTTGAGAGACTTAAGGGTAGGTACATAACCAAGGGTTGATAGCCTGAGGGGGGTGCTGGCCTGGGGTTGTTGGTAGCTGATGACCGTAGTTCGGAATCCAAGCTGTTAAGCTGTAGGTCCAGTCGCTATATACCCTTAGATGCTGATGCGCCTCTAACCGTAAATCCTTTCCTTTTTTTTACTCTCTTTCTTTTTTTCTACAAAAATTAAACAAAAATGCATTTTATCCACCCTTGTCATTTGATAAACAATACTTTATAAATGAGGCAACGTTTTTTTTTAAATAAAACTCAAAATTTTTGATTTTGATTGTCGACCGCCGTACTTTTGAATTAATAGAACTAAAAGGTTTAATTTAATATAAAATTTCTACCGCAAGCTTTAAATATTCAACCCTGAATTAAGAAAAAAACAACTTGGAATTTTTCTAAGTAAATTTATTAATTCTTATCTCACTACGTAATTTGTCATAATGACAATGATATGCAGAGTTGGACAAGTCGCATTATACTGAGGATATTAAAAAGTTAGAAAGTGGTTGGTCGATTTACTGACTTGTAAGGTAAAAAATAAATAAACAACTCAAAAAATTGTGTCTTCTTTGTTTGAGCGAGAACTTTTCGAACGACCCTCATATTACAGATGTATTTTATATTATAAAGCTTTGAATATAACTTCTAAACTCAGCAAATCGGCGAAAAGTTTGACGTATAGTGAATAGGATTTAGTTCTAGATGATCAAAATATATTTAATACAGTTTGCCGTAAACATACAAATATTCCTGAATATTTAAAAAAATTGAGGAAGCTAACACTGTTTTAAGACATCAGCTCGATCGAAATTGAATTTCTAAAGAATATGTGTGTTGTACAAAAACTTTCTCTAGCAATAGATTATTCTTGATAACCATAACCAATCAGAGAAAAAGAGCAAAGTTAAGAAAGTTGACAAGCTAACAGACAATATGTCATAATTTACAATTCATTATTATCATATAAAAATGTATAATTATATTTTTCTATTAGATTCTAATAAACAATACTTTATAAATGAGGCTACGATTTTTTTTTAATAACACTCAAAATTTTTGATTGTCGACCGCTGTACTTTTGAATTAATAGAACTAAAAGGTTTAATTTAATATAAAATTTCCACCACAAGCTTTAAATATTCAACCCTGAATTAAGAAAAAAACAACTTGGAATTTTTCTAAGTAAATTTGTTAATTCTTATCTCACTACGTAATTTAACCTTGAACTAAA
Organism: Cosmopolites sordidus; assembly: GCA_031761425.1. NCBI lineage: Eukaryota > Metazoa > Arthropoda > Insecta > Coleoptera > Curculionidae > Cosmopolites > Cosmopolites sordidus. The sequence continues at coordinate 397,132 of JARFXV010000239.1, forward strand.
TTCGAAAAATTACTATGGATTTTATTAATTAACTTAATTAAGCAAAGCACTGGAATGAAATACCAAGTCTAATTACAATATCGTTTCCGCTTAGTACAAATACGACGGTCGTTCGAAACCCTGCCAGAGGTTGGGCAAGTATGACTAAAACAGGAACATGATATTTTTAAGTATAGTTTATTAAATGGCGTGCTACAAAGTTACAGAGACTTTACAGAGTTCATTTAGTTGCTTGTTAGTTGATAGTTAAATTTTAGATGTTAGATGATTAGTTGATTCACAATATGATAAGGAAGGGCATAATGATAATGATTTGCAGAGATGGACAAGTCGCATTATACTGAGGGTAGTAAAAAGTTAACACATCTTTGGTCGATCTACTAAATTGTAAGGTGAAAAATAAATAAATATCTCGAAAATTGCATTTTCTTTGACAGGCCGGGAACTTTTCGAACGACCCTCATATTACAGATGCATTTTATGTTATAAAGTGTATAGCATAACTTATAAACTCAGCAAATCGGCAAAAAGTTTGACGTATAATAAATAGGATTTAGAATAGATTTAGATTATGGACGTATACCTTACGAGTTCATCAAAATATATTTAATGCACTGTTTGCTATAAACATACAAATATTCCTGAATGATAATGATTAAAAAATTTGAGGAAGCTAACAATGTTTTAAATTATGCGGGAGTTACACACAAAGAGTCGGTGTCACTGCTGATGACAAAGACAAGATATTGAATTATTGATAGATAATACAGAGAACTTTCGGCATATTATTTATTTTTAACTAGTTCACAGTTTTGGAGTATACGACGGTAATTACGAATTATTGTCCAAATCATAACATCGTTTGATCGACATATGAAAGAGCAAAATTGCAAATGTCTGTTTTGTTTTGTTCAAGCTATGTTAATTTTAATATCTTTTGGATTTTTGAAATGGTACTGATACACCAAATTTAGAGGACAAGACAGAAACTATAGAGCAATTACATTACTAAGTGCTTCAATGAAGGTCTATAATAGAATTTTGGAGATTTTGGATCTTAAACGGTTTCAACAAGGGGCGCAGCATACACGACCACATATTTACTATCAAGCAAATTTCTGAGAAATTAATTGATAGAAATATTGAAACGTATGAAGCCTCGTATTGACCTCGAAAAAGTTTTTGATAAAATACGAAGAAAAATCGTCAAATCAGCTTGGAAAACGGAAATATAAAGAAATGTCAAACACAACCTACTGCTTAATCATTTCTCTGTATTTCTATGAGTCTATTTGAAAACAACAAAAATTACATTAAAACGGATATGTAGCTGAAGAATTTACGGTAAATGAAGGTTTGAGGGAAGTCCAGTGCTCTTCAACCTCACTAAACGATGAACGGTGAACGATCTTGTGAAAGATACACGAGACAGAATAACTGAACTATATATAGTCATCAAATGTGAATGTTCATATATGCATGTGCATTCGCTAATAATCTCGTAATCCTTGTGAAAAAGGACCTCAAAGAAAACCTGCAAGTATGGAATAACACACTAGAGTCAAACCATTTAAAAATCAGTGAGGAAAAAACAAAAATACCATTCTTCGCCGGAAGAGTAAATATGAGTCAAATCGTACCAATTTTGGTTGAGAAAAACGAATAGACAAAGAAAAAATTTTATTAGCTCTAGTTTCTGTTATATCCAATAGGTGGAAGTATTTTATTTTATTTTTGAAAGTCCATTTGATTTTTTTTTAATGACTGTTGCATTATAACAGTTGAAAATTGATGGGAGAATACTTGGCAGGTTGTTGAGTCTGAAGAGAATAATGTGGTGGCTTCATGAGATCGTTTTCTTTTCACCCACTTCTTCGAAGTGAGTTCCGCAACATCCCTACACACAGACTAGCAGTAATCCGCAAACATTGCTTCATTCCAACGGCCCTGATATCTTTGTTCCATCGCAGAAATATCCTGATAAAATATTTTTCCATTATCACAGACAACTCCACGACTAGGAGGGAAAAAGTCTAGGTGGGACTGGGAAAAATGGATTTTAAAGGACATAATCCGAGTTGATGGTATTTTTGCAGAAGTACTGTCACCAACTGAGTGCAGTTATCATCTCTTATTTTGTCTAAAAATCCACGAATAACTCTCTTTAAGGTTTCCTAAGCTTCCTTATCTTTCCCATCCAAAAACTTTCCCCCGACAAACGCAGGATCCTTTACAAGTAGTCGAATTTGTGGCTCAACAAAAATACCTTCCTGCTGATGCAAAATTTAAGGAAGGTATTTTTGTGATTTAAGTGATCTTAACATACGAAATGTGTCTCTTAAGTACTTAAAAGCCTGTCCTTTTTGGTTCATGCCTTTGACAAAATTCAATCAAACCCAGCTTTATATGAAGGGGATGAAAAAGAACACCTTTTAAGTCTACGTGAGACTGTACTAATGTAACAAAAATTATTTACTAAATTTACACATTTTCGAGGAATTTTGATTTAACAAATTTTCAACTTCAAAACCTGCACAATTCTGCAAAATTCTGCACTAATTACAACAGAAACAATATAAATCGCACAGTCACATCAACAGTAATTATGTTTATAACCTACAAACAGCTGGAAAATGTCGTGTTTTGTCAGTTGATAGGTGTGAAAACTCCCGAAAACAAAATTTCCCTCAATCTGAAAATGTAGACTATAAAAAAATGACATGTCACTGTATCCTCCAAAGAAAGAGCCAATTGGTCCTTTTTATAGTGATTTTTTAATTCAGCAGGTGGCATAAAAATCAGCTATTTCTGGGCCCGAAACATATACATTGTTGGTCAATGTAATCAGACAAATATTCAACTCTAGGAGAAACATATAGGACACTTTGAAATATCTCGAGGTGAACATTAATATCAACGGATATCATGACGCTGAAATAAATGCGAGAATCGTGAATGCAACGAAAGTGTACCACAGTCTGAGAAATACATCATCGGCAAGAAGGAAATTAATATTTAATTAATTAATAAAAACCAAAAAGTGGCTTTAAAACCACCTTTGTTCGTGTTCTCAAATTTGGCTGCGTGATACTACCACGGGACCACCAGTTCGTAAAGCAATAAAACAAGTAAAATACTAAAAAAACTGAACCGAGACGTTTTGTTTCACTATGAGAATTCCAACTACAAGAATTGGGTCCAGTCTATAACAATTTTTTCAAAACTTTTGAACAACTTCTCTGCTTTCCATATCTTGCCCTCAACGATTATTTTTTATTCCTAAGTAGAGAGGACATTTACGAGAAACATTTGATGCCAATAAAAAGTAATTGCAACTGTGAATGATGAGATGGCAAGGGCATCGAAGTCTTTCGTTATCGATACACCAAATGAATTAACTCCTTAAGAGGCTAAGTTGAATAATTTAACAATTTTAAACATTCTAGATGTTTTCTTCTATATTAGAGTACATAATTCTTGAAATCTCCTTGTATAAGCCAGAGCTAGACTGAAATTCGTCTTTATCCACATTATTTCTCTGATATCGCCCCTTCAAACCACCATCTCTTAATGACATCATTACATTACATGAAAGAATGGTAATTCTACTATCAGTAATTAGGTATTATTTTAATTTTGTTAAAATCAAATATACATATGTCCAAAAGTTTGGAATATTCAAACATTGCCCTTTTTTATTGAAATTAAGTTTTTCTTTTACTCGTTTACGCAACCATTATTTTATTACAACTCTTACTGGTACCAAATAAAACTCGATTTCTTTGGGCTTGTGGAATTTTCTCCTATTCTTTACGAGCAGCATCTCTTAATTCTCGCAGGGTAAGAGGAGGATTGTATCGTTTCTTGATGCGTGTTTGCAGAATGTCCGAAGCATGTTCAATGATATTCATGTCAGGGGAATTTGCTGGCCACACTAATTTGGATATTCCATCCGCTGCAGCTCGATAAGAAGGTACGTTGTCGTTCGTGAAAACAAATCCATCGCCAACTGTCCCTCGGAACAGATGCACAAGAGGTTTTAAAATTTCTCTCCAGGACCAATAGAGGTGTCCGTGTACGGCTCATCATGGTGCCACCTTCAAATTGGATACGTTTTTTAGTCGAGCTTGCTGACCTGGCGTTCTCCAAACTAATGTTCTTCAGAAATCAGAAAAATCAATCCAGTTCTCGTCTCATCGGAGAACATCACGTTATTCCAGTTGCTACTATGATCCACCATTCCTCGAGCCCATTGCATTCTCACATTTTTTTTTGTTGAAGAATTAGTTTGGGAACACGTAAAGGTCTTCTGTGATACAAATTTACCACTTTCAGTCTGCGTGTTATCGTTTGTCGTGAAACATTTACTCCTTCAAGCCTAACAAGCTCCGTTGATATACCATTTGCAGATTCCAGACGATTTGTTCGAGCCATCATTGATATCTGCCGATCTTGTGCAGCTGTAGTACATCGTTATCTACCACTTCTGAGGCGATTTTTTATGTCATTTGCCTCTTGGAATTTCTTATAAATTTTCGATACAGCACTTTTTGAAACACCTTCAATTTCGCGATATTAAAACCCTGTAATAAAGGAATTAGTTTTGATCTATTAAAGTGATATATCATATTTCTAGAAATTTTTAAACGGATTGATTGAAAATTAAAAAAGAACTGAAATTATGTGTAAATATCAGTATCAACGCCAAAATGGAAAAACCTGTGTTATCAACAAAACAATTATTTTGTTACTTTCATTTAAAAACAGTCTAAAATAAATATCCATCACAATTTTTAGAGTTCCATAGGTATAGATATCCTATTTGTAAATATTCGAAACTTTGGACGTACACATATGCCCACGAGATCTAAAAGATGCTGCTCGTGAAGAATTGGAGAGAATGGGACTGCATGGCAAATCGCCTAAAAGCATGCATACAGATCCAAGGAGGAAATACAGCTTATTAGTTTAATTGAAAGTTGTTCTTTTTATTTTTTGAAATTATTTTTGAAGGCAATTGGTACATTGTAAATTGTAAATTTTTAACTCCAAAATAATCAATCAATTTTAGGCATATTGGCCATATGGTGTCGAGTTTTATTTGGTACCAGTAAGAGTTGTAATAAAATGATGATTACGTAAACGAATAAAAGTAAATGTTAATAACAATAAACTAATGAAATGTTTGAATATTCCAAACTTTTGAACATATGTGTATGTGTATATCAAATTTATTCAGGCAAGAGTGTAAAATCCGACAACGAATTATCCCTCAGTCACGCCAGTTAAAGGCTAGGTAAGGCCGGATGCCTTCTGAGAAGTGCTCTACGTTGGTCACTCGGCAGTCGGTAGGTTTCCTGATAGACTTATGGGTAGGCACATAACCTAGCGTTCATAGCCCGAGGGGGGTGCTCGCCTGGGTTTGTCGGAAGCTAATGACCGTGGTTCGGAACCCACGTTAAGCTGTAGGTCCAGTCACTAAATAGCCTAGTTGCTGATGCGCCTCTTACCCTAACACTTTACCTTTACATTTTAAATTTATTTAAAATAATTATTTTATCAAACATTTTTTCTTACTCCGCCTCTGGTTAGCTTGCAACTTGATGGATGGTATCTACCCAAGCAATTTTTCTTATTTAGATTTGAGGTGATTTGGAGCATTGCCTAGATGCGCCTGGCGTTTTTTATTTTTTATATTTTGTTTGTTATTTTGAGAATGGTCATTTGGCAACTTCTCCATTTTGATATAGTCCCTTGTAATATTTTAGTTGATGTTTCGTGAAAAAAAAGTTTTTGAGTAATTAACCGTCATGTGGATGTCTGTTATTTTTTCTAATCATAATTTTCTGGTGTGTGTCCCAAATTTGCTCGGATGACGTAATTCAAAAGCAATTAGAGATTTCAACTTTCAACAGGCGTTCACCCTAACTACAAATTTAATTCAACAATTTTGTCCTTGATAACAGTTAAGTTGTTTGTTTGTTTAACTTTTAATTATTAACTAAAAATAAATGTATGTGTGACAGTCAATTTTTATAGGAAAATAATTTTTATTTCTCATTACCTTTCAATATATTTTGCAATTTGTTAAGTAATTCCCACTTTTAAATAATTGACACGTTAGTATAAATCAAATATTTATAATCTAATATATGATAATATGATAAAGCCAGTTCAAATGACAGTTTATCTCATCCAGTATCTGTATCTTTTACAGCCATCAAACGTTATTTAGAATATGGCACTATTTTGATTAAATTATACACTTACATTATTACTTGTGACTGTCTTAAATAATACGTAGTCTTGCAATAAGTTCTATTCCTTGAACATAAGGGTGCAGTTTATAGAAAAACAAAGATGAAAAATAAAAGCATTACCTCTATTTGTATTTCTTAATAGGAGAGAATTCAAATATTTTTTTTTTCGAAATGTTCACCCTTTCCGTTCACAGTTCAAACGGTCGGACCACTCGTCTACCGCTGCTCGTACCACTTTTAGGCCAGCGTCAGACGAGTCCTCTTGGGTGGCGCGACTTAGGACGTGCCACCCAATGTTCAAGATAGTTTCATTTGACACGAATAGGATGGTGCCATCCAACAGGTGGCGATGTTGGGGCGACTGTTCTGCGACTCAACAAATGGCACCACCCAGTGGGCTATGGTTTTTTATCAAATGTTTTTTCTAAAGCTGGGTGATGACCTTTTTCCAGTTTCTCATCAATTTTTTCAGCAGAGCTTTGAGGGTAAACTATATTAATCATCAAAATAATGATATAAAAAATAATAATAATGAAATAGGAATATTGCGATATAAAAGACTTAAAAGTTCGTTAAAAAATAGATTATAATTGATTCTTTTGTAAACAACAATTTCATATAATCCTTATTGATGAGTTTTATCAAATAAGATTTCCAACGTATTTTCAATTTATATTAATCGACATAAAAATTGGCACCCCCGAAAAATGTGTTCGATTTATATTAAATGAACAATAATATATATAACATAAAATATAATACGTCGTAAGGAGTTAACAATTAAAATTAGATGAAATAAGGTGCAGTGCTTGTCTGGGGAATTTGAAGCGTTTGTTTTGAGAAATCTCCAACTGCTGTAACAAATCAAATTACTGTGATGAGATATTGTTGGATGCGGTTCGATAAGGCTAAAAAACAAGAAAGAGTAGGCACCCAAAGGTTGAAGGCGCCCAAATGGCCTACAAGACCCATACCAAAAACTTATAGCCATGGGTGACCTATTTATGAAAATTAGATCTGTGGCTGATGGGTGGTTAAGTGAAGAAAGTCCACTTGTAAATGTCGAAATGGCTACCGCATTGTAATGTCATTAAGATTGACCCCATTTATACTAACTCTGACTTCTGTGTATCGACAGCAATGATTAATTGGGGTAGAGATATTATGAAGTGACAATTCTCGAGTATATCTAGCTCGGCATGATGTTTAAAGAGAAACCAGGTATCAACCCTATTATGATATTCAGGGATACCTGACAGTTAATGCACAGTAGGCGTTATAGTACGAGATGCTATTGTTATGGAAATAAGTCATCTATAGTCTTCATTGAGGCAACACAACATTTAGTAATATATCTGTATATATTCTTTCCTAGCTCAGTAGATCCATTTTTTAACAAGATAATGTACCGCCTCCCTTTATTAAAGTTTCTTTAAACCTTTTTGAAAAGGTCCATGTCAATCTGATGCCAAGGTTAACCAGATCTCCCACCTTTTCGCCCATACACCCTGTTTAGGATGAATGACATACTAGGAAATTTGCTTGAAATAATATTCCCCAAGAAGTAATAAACGACCTCATTCAATCGAGAACAAGGTGTGTTGGAAAATGTGTATGTACCAGAGGGCTGAAACACACCAGTAACAAAATCAATTACATGGAAAGTCTTGGTATATTTTCCGAAAATTGTATTCATTTAATCCTTGTAATACCATACCGTGTTCATAATACTCGTGTTTTACCAAAAAAACTACTACCCTTTTGGGTGGTTTTTATTTCAATCCACTTTCAGTTCAATTTCTATGTTATTTAGTATATATTTTTTAAAACTATTCATTACTTTTAATACTTAAGTAAAACGTACATTATAGATTATAATTGACCTTTGAAGTTAAAATTTGTGTTTTTGCGAAATTGTTTATTGATATTTGTTAATCTGAGTAAAATTTAATGAAAAACTTGCACTGCTAACCTAATTAGCTAAAAGTGGAGCGATATTTGTTCTATCATATAGGATAACGTACATGTTGTCACATAATCACATATATGGCGGCTGATTAATATGTTATTGAAAATATGATTAAACAAAAGACAATAAGCTCAATGAACATGAAAATATCATAAAAATTATTGAAATGTATCCTAAGTTAGCTATGGATATTCCTTTTAAATATACTTTTTTTGTAGTAGATTTGATGTGATTTGTATTAGATCATCAGCTTAATTCTCGGCCTTTTTTTCATTACATTTGATATTTATTTATAAAAAAACTAATGCAAACTTAATTTTTGAAGTAATTTCCCTATTTTCTCTATACCACTGCCAACTTTCGGGCAACTGTCCTATCCCAGGTCCGAAAAGTACTTAGTCGGTTTGATGTGAAGATATCATAGAGGCTTTTCGACCTCAAGAGATATGAAGCGGTTAACCATCAGGTGATGTTACAGGGTTCGCAAAAGATGAAATCCGAAAGGGTTAAGTTAGAAGAATACGCCGTGTGCGATAAAATCTCCCAGCCCAACTCCATGATCATCTGTATGTGGCGGTGCGTTGTCCTGAAGCGCAACTCATAATTCTAGTCGTCCAGATGATCCCACTATATACAGAACAACGTATTTTCAGGATTTTCGCTTCCTCCATGGTACAGGATATGCTTGAATCTCGAGTGCTCATCAGATCAAAGCGTCTACCCTTATTCCCAGCTATGAGTTCATAGGTGACCTAACTTCCTTTTGAATTTTCCCTAGTTTGTAAAAACCTTTAGAAACTGCTTGCGGGGTTCTTCCAAGTTCCTATCCGAGCTCCAGCAGTGTATGACAATCATTTTCTTCCATCACTGCTTCAAATTCTTCATTCTCCAGTTCTGCTTCATACAAGCCCAAATCTCCAGTTTGAAATTGCTGAAACCACTTCTTACAAGTACTTAAGATGCAACATTAGCTCCCTAAGCCGCACAAATAATGTCCTGAACTTCCGCAGATTTTTTTTCTGGTGAAAGGCGAAAAAAGGCCTTTCATGTGCCTCAAATGTTGCTTTTCGAATGACATCGCATCTATAACTGATTTCTCAAGGTATATTGACAGTAGGCTCGTATATTATACAGTAATCCCTTGCCAATTGGGGGGGGGGGGTCCATTCCGGATAGAGGGCCGCGGTTGGCGATCGATTTTCTGGGGTTACACTGGGGCTATACATATGTACATATGTATGTAATAGTGTGTGAATACTAGTGTAAGGGCTGTGGAATTTTTCGCTTCGTGTATCTGGTAGTGTCAGTCGGAAGGATCTGGAAATCAAGGTGTTCGCTACTGCTTGGATTTGAGAAGGATGATTGCGTTTCATTTGTTCGCCGGTAATATAATGATATCCTCGTTTCTATTTAAACTTTCGAGCGCTCTGATTTCAGTCTTATCAGATTTCAGTCTAATCAAAGCGCTCGAAAGTTAAAAAAAAACGAGGATATCACTATATTACCGACGGACAAAGGAAACGCAATCATCCTTCTCAAATTCAAGCAGTAGCGAACACCTTGATTTCCAAATCCTTCCGACTGATACACGAAGTGAAGAACTACCAAAAATTTCCACAGCCCTTAGACAAAATGGATATTCAGAAAATTGTATCAGGAAAGCCATTGGCCTTCAAACCCAAATACGAAGAACAATAGAGGATCATGAACCAAATACACCAAAGGTTGAAAAACAAATAAACCACTTCCGCTCTGTTCCAGCACCATCTACAAACAGGATATAAAATCAATTTTGAAGGAGCCAAAGAAATAGCGAATATTGAAAACTACAAGGTCCGAACAATCAGAGAAGCCCTTGAAGTAGAAGAAAGGGATGAGCTAAATACGGGAAACGACGCTCACAACATTCCAAAAGTATAGAAATCCCTTCTGAAAAAGAAGAAACGCGGCAACATGGCGGCGAGGTAGAAAAATCAATAAACGGACCCCCGATAGCGTTGCCGAGCGCCGTAAATAATCCCGAACTACCCCGATATAATCTGCGCAGTCGCCGGCCGGCTATAAAAGCGATCACAACGACCCGTGCACGTTTGTTGGGCTCTTCAGTCGAATCGGACAACACTTGAAAATGCCAAATGAGATTTTGGCGAAACGTCGTGACTCTTCACAGAATAAACGGATCGACATCCGGAATGATTTAGAAACATTATCTACCATCCGTAAAAATATTAGATATAACGTATGTATGTATATATGTATGAACTCAATATTATAAATATGTTGGTATATATTAATTTTCTTATAAACGTAAAACTTATTTTCGAATATAATGCAAAATTGTTGACTGTTTCATTTTTTTTTGTGAATTCCTTTTGAATCTCCCTATAAGGTTGTAATAGTCCATTCAAACCATTTCAAATCTTGATTTTATAATTTTGTTTTTAAACTACTTAACATTAGGTATGTAATAGTCATCTTAGTAGCCGTTGCGTCGTCGGGGACTTCATCGTCTGTATTACCGTTAACATCCGATGTATTTTTCAGTAATTCACGCAGTTCTGATTCCGATAGTTCATTGTTGTGAGAAGCCATAACTTCTTCAGCGTCACTTGGTTGCAACTCGTCGAAACCATCGCTATGAATTTGGTGCAAAATTCCTACAATGTATTCAATTTATATTGCTTTGTCAGGAACTGCTGATGTATCGGCCACAACCTCTGGCCATAAATTTCTCCAAAAGAAATTAATTGTTGAATATAACTTATACACTGCTTCTTTGATAAATGTTATGTAGTGGGCGATATTGAAAGCTTTCCAAGCCTCAGTAACAGTGAGAACAGGATTTTGTTCCATGTTATTTAATACATCGCTTGACAATATCTTTTAAACGGTACTATTATTTCCTGATCTAATGGTTGTACCAGTGATGTAGTATTAGGAGGTAAAAGCATACCTTCTCTGTCTGGATCAGTAAACTTTAGGGATTCAGACTGTCCAGGAGCATTATCAATAAGAAATAAAGCTTTGTATGGCAACGATTTTGAAATCAAATATTCCCAACACTCGGTACGAAGCAGTTCAGAAACCAGTCTGTAAATAATACTGCAATCACCCAACCTTTTTGATTTTCTCTCCAAAAGACCGGCAGATCATTTATGTTTTTATTTTTTAGAACACATGGGCTAAGAGATTTGTATATGAGTAGTGAGCAGTATAAGAATAGCTTCAGTTACCTGAAGCATTAGAAAAAAATAGAAGGGTGGATCGGATGGTTTGAGATACAAATGTTCGAGCAAGCATCCTCTTCCAAAATAAACCTGCCTCATCGGCGTTAAATACCTGATCTAGTTGATAACCCTTGCTTTCAATCAATAATTTCTACGTTGTGTTCAAAAACAGTTTTTTTCAAAGCGCATTGTTTCAAAAAGCGCTTTTTAAAATTTTTAAACCAACCTTTACTGGCTTGGAAGCATAGAGTTTCCTCATCTGACTTTAGATACTCGAAAAGACGCCTAGCTCGGCTCGGCTGCTGAGACACTCTTCTTTTTGTTTGATCTTCTATCAAAATTCTGAGCGCTTTTTCCATCTTTTCCATCGTTAGAGGTTGCGAGAAGCACCTAATTTTATTGCTAGTACTAATACCGCACGAAATACTGGCCCGAATGGATTACTCACTCTTTTTTATTGTTGTTAATGTGGATTCCTGCAATTAAGTTGAGGTCTAATAAACAATAATTTTTCAATATATGCAAACAGAAGAAAATACGTTGTTTTAATGATTTCAGTTTTGATGTTTCGAAGATTGATCTGTCATATAAACCAATTTAAAATAATCATGGTCGTATGCGTAGTTTTAATTTCCAATTTCCTATCATTGTAAAAAGAAAGCTTTGTGGAGTTATATTCGTTGATTTTTTAGTATAAAATTTTATTAAAAATATACTATTTAAAAGAACCAGATTATTTTTATAATAATAAAAGTATCCAAAACATTATTATGTTATAATATCAACGGGTAATTTCATTGAATGCAGTGATATCAATTCTTATATGGAAAATTTAGTGTTAGACACCAAACTCAAATAGATTAGATTGTATTATCTCCAGTATAAGCAGTGATTTGGTGTTTTTTTACAGTGATCTATTGACGAGGAAGGTTTTTCAAAGTTATGCTTGTCTTCGAAGCATTTTCCACTTCTTTTAGAAAATTTTATTTTTTACATTCATCATGAAACTTTTCCTCAGCCTAAATATATACGTACCTAAATATAGAATTCTCTCTCACAATGATAAAATCATAACATTTTAGAGGCAGTTGAAACCTGTTTAAATATACTGTTCCTAAACCTTAAAATGATAATAATGTTTGTAGAGCTTCATTAAGAAGTTCTTTCAGCATGTTTCCGTATTTAACTATAATGTAATGTGTTTTTTTTCAGGATGGTTTGGTACACGTCATTTTGTGACTTTTATGCTTGCTCTTGGCATGGCAAACGCCTACGTCATGCGGACCAACATGTCAGTTGCAATTGTTGCCATGGTGAACCACACCGCCATAGCGATGGACGAACATTCTGATACTGATGATGTTTCCGTTACTGAATGTGGAGATCCAATCAACAACACTGTGGTAACAATTTCTTTTTGTCAATGTCTAAAATATATTTTATGATCGAGCATTTATATCTCAGGATCATCTAAACAACCCTGAAGCTGATGGAAAATTTGAATGGGAAACTGATGTACAAGCATACGTTCTATCCGCTTTCTTTTATGGCTATGTCATCACTCAGATCCCCGCTGGAATCCTGGGAAAAACCTACGGGAACATCTACTTCCTTGGCATCGGTATGCTGGTGAACTCAGTATTTGGGTTACTGGTTCCTGTGGCGGCAAATTCGGGATTGTGGTGGTTATTGATCGTGAGATTCATCCAAGGTTTGGGTGAGGTAAGTAGACAGTATTTTTCTGACAGGCGTCTTTACAAAACCCCCATCTGGACGGCATCTACGAAATGTTTGATTTTTTTTTGTAAAGACGCGCCTGAATATGAGGGAAGCGACGTCATCTACGTCAATGTTATAGCCAGAATGACTACCCATACATTAAATTAACGCGAAAACGAGTAATTTAGGTTTGTTAAGTACAAATGAAGAAATAGAAGATACCGACCGAAGTGCATTGGATCAATATTTTATCTTTATTATAACAAATTATCCTAATAGCATTACTTCCAAACAAAAGTGATCTCATAATTATACTGTTGTTTTTACTTAAATTTTGAAAATTCCAATTCCAGTGACAATTTTGTAATTTGTACGTAGTTTTTTCTGACACGTCGAAGAACAATTAATTCTCTTTTTTTAACAAACTGTTTTATTTGAGGCTTTATTATGCAGATATTTTTTTTATATCAATATAGTTAGAAAGGTTCTTGATGTTTATTATGTTCTTTCCAAGATAGTTGGTATCTAAAGTATACATAAAATTTAATAGTGTTGTCTGATGACTACGCTAAATAGATATCAAGTTCTTTAAATTTTATATTTAGTATGAATCTAATTTGAATAGATTCATTCCCACGAAGAATTTCCAAATTATTTACAACAGATTTACAACTCTGCATTGTCAACTGCCGTAATATTAGATATAAATTAGGTGTACCCATAAGTAATGTCGTTTTGTGATACTGTAGAACATTTAAATTTACTTAAGAGTTAATATAGTTTTAATCTTTAATATAATCTCCATCGTTATTGGCAATCTTAGCCCATCTCTCTAACAAATTTATTTTGTAAAAGTTAATATTTTTCTAGTACAGTTTTAATAGCTGTCGCAGTAGGAATGTTTTCACTACGAAGAAAATATTACATAAATCTGAACATATAGTAATTTGACCAGGTGGGGGGTTAATGATTCTTAATTTTTCTTTAAAAAACGCCTTTAACTTGGGAGAAAGGTTGAAAATGGTTTATTTAAAGTATGAGCTATCGCTAGCTGCACATTTTCCCATCTCTCTGACAATTTGTGGATACCCTCCCAGAAAAACCGACCTCAAAAATCTTTTGAGGTGGTCGAGTCATCAAATTATTTTTCGACATATCCGCAATTGTTGAAGTGTTTCACGGAAAGTGCGTGTGACATCGATGAAAAATCGAACAAATCTGGTGAGTAAGGCGGGTAGAGCAAGAGTTCCCAGCCAAGTGCAGAAATCAGGTCTCTGATCGCTTTCGATGTGTGTAATGGGGTGTTGTCGTGGTGCAAAATCACTTCGATCGCTTTTCAATCAATGCATGGTTCAAATTGATCATTTGTTGACAATAGCGAACGATATTAACTGTCTTTCCTTTTACAAATGTACAGCATCGTCTTCTTTTCAAAGCGATTCGGTCTTGCGGTGGATGTTGATGGTTGTCCTAAGTTAACCCATGATTTTCTGCATTTTATCCATTGCAATATATCCATTTTTCGTCTCCAATCACGATCCAATGCAAAAAAAGTATTTCTTTCATACCCAGAAAGCAAAACTTCGAACACCGTTTTTCGGTTTTCCATCTGTCTGTCGTTCAACTGATGTGGTACCCATTTTTCTACATTCTGGATCTTTCCCATGCCATGCAGACGGTCACAAATGGTTTGGCATTTAACCTCTATGTCAATTTTTGTTGGGTTTGCATATCGTCTTCTTCCAACAATGCTTAAAATTCGGCATCTTTCATCTTTATTGTCTTTCAAGTCGAAATCACTTTTGAATTATCGCGTCACCACTTTTGAACCAACGTCCACTTTTGAACCAACCAAACCAACGTCCTCAAGCATCTTGCATTGGGACATTGTCACGGTAAATTTCCACAAGTACACAACAGCTTTCACTCGCTTTTTTCTTTAGATTTGGATAAGAAAAGCGGTACGTGCCGCAAATACTCTTTATTTGGCTCAAAACTCGACATGTTTACCACACGAAAAAATATAACGCTAACTAGAAATCGTTTAAACATCAATGGCGTTTTGAAAGTTACTGTCGTAGCAACACAAGAGATTAGACTGTGAAGCGACACTTGTTTCCAGTGCCATCTCTTAAAAAAAGAATTATTAACTCTGGCACACCTGGTACTTCCCCATCTAACATTTTGATTTTTTTCTGGTGGCTCTAAAAGGTATCTCTCGATCAAATTGACAATAACATTTTTTCAGGGTGAAGACATGGTTTTGGAGTGAGCAATGGTAGTTGTCGTAGTGTTAACCATCGTTTTTTCTTATGTGGATTGTTATATAAAATTCACTTTTCATTTCCAATAAAAATGTACTAAAAATGATTTCTGTAAATGTTTCTGTAGAAAAGTACACTGGAAATGGTGACACGTTTAATTTTGTTTTTAACTGAAAATTGTTATGGCATCCTACTTTTTGCAGTTAGTGCAGTTGTCTTAAATACTGTTGTATTATGGAACATGAAGGTTTAAACTTTATGGTTTTTAAGATTCCTGATATATTTTAAGATTTAACAATAATCGAACTAAATATGTTTATCTAGAACATAGATTATGTTATATTATGTTTTATTATCAATAGATGGCAATGTTTTTAAAACAAAAAAAAAATTATTTATGGGCACCCCTGATAGATTAAATTATCATTCCAAAACCACCGAGATGGCGCCTCTTCGCCAAATGCCAAATGAAATTATAGCAAACCTTCTTGAGATAAATTAATTTTGTATAAGCTCATATCGAGGTAGTTCTTCATTTAGAATAAGTCACTCCGGAGTATCTCAAAAATTTCAGATCAAAATTATTCAGACTACTCTTTGGGGCTAAGTTATGGAATACAGTAGATTTACAGAATTATAAATTCACTCTATTTTTGTAATTATCATTGATTATATAATGCTATAAAAATAACTCTGACGACATTAAATTTTGAGTGTAATTCCCAATAATGGAAATTCAAAAATTTGTTTCGGTATAAATTTAATTAGGATCACTTTTTAATAATTAATACATACAAATAGTGTATATATTAAATCAAACTTAGATCTCCATGCAGTCATTTTGAAATATAACAAGAATGTCTGGCTTACAATTCGTTTAACAATATTTTCCGACAATAATTCGCGAATCGAGACGAAAGATGGCGTTCGCTCCTAACCCTCTCCGTTATTTGACGTGTTCCTGTTCTCGGGCAGGGCCCCATTGTACCGTGCAGCCACGCGTTGCTAGCAAAGTGGATACCGCCTAACGAGAGAAGTCGAATGGGTTCATTCGTATACGCAGGTAGTAGAATACGTATGATATTTTGCGTAGAAAATAAGATTCTTGCAATGTCTGGTTGGGTTTACTTTTGGTATTTTGGCTCATAATACCTTTGTCAATATCCTTTATATTTTTTCTTTTGCGTACGCTATATAGTCAATAATCATAGCACAATGCTTCTTAACGGCATTTTGGGTGTATCGGTAAGTTTTAAATTATCTATGATGTGGAAAGATCGAGTATTGAAATCTAATAAATGTGAAAGTGGACTGATGCAGGATTCAAAAAAAAAATGAAGGAAAATTGTTGATAAAACAATACCAATTATTCAACGTAGAATAATGTACATATTTTTAGTACTAGAACTTGTTAATCGTCTGAGCTACGTTGATAATAACGGAAAATACTTCCATCACTTAAAGTATAGTTTAAAGGTATTTGTACATCTAATATTTGATCCCGTCTGTATCGTATATTTGTTTTACAACATTGACCAACATTTTAAATATAACGCATTTATAGGAAGTCGAAACAGAGAAAAAATAATCAAAATCTTCTCACTATTCTGATTGACATAAAAAATTAGAATACACCGAAAGAAACACTGTAAGGAAATATTTAGTATGTTCCTGTCGATGCTAAAGTAGTTTGCAAGAAGAAAGTTAATATGCCAAAAAACAAGTAATTTGGTGCCTTATTGGAAATCTAGTCAAGATAAAAATAGTGATTCGACGATCGAAATGAAGCGTCGTATAGGTAACCAATAACTGTGGTTCGAAGCTTAGTCAACCTGTAGGTCCAGTTAATATATGACCCAAGCGGTTGACGCAAAATAGAGCTGAAAGTGTTGAAAATTCACGTTTGGATAGTTTGAGGAGCCTTTTGAGAACATTTAATGAAATATGGTGACAGAGTGTTACTGAATGCAAAAAAGAAAACATAGAATGAATCTCATCGAGAAGTATCACAATTATTTCAGGATGTAAATGATCAGAAGAAGCTCATGAAATGTAAAATTGAGATATTACAGGAAATAGAGATGGATTCAATGCATACTTTTTAACTGGAATAAATAGAGAACCCTGAAAATAGAAAATATCAATGAATCTATGTTAAATCTTTGAAATAACATTAGCATTTCACCTAGTTCTTGGAATTTCTTTGAGACGCAAAAGAAAAATATTGAATAATCCTTGTAATTTTTTATTATGTAATTTATATATTAGATGATGCATTTTACTTTTCTTACCAAAAGTAAAATAAACTTAAAGAGATGCTTAATAGAAAGTCGTTTTAGATGAAAAGTGAGAAAAAAGTTATGAGCTTTGAATTTCGTACAACCGAAACAGCAATTTAAATTTTATTTATTTTGAAATTTATAGTTATTCCCGTTATATATCTCATTTAAATATCTATGAAATGCTTAGTTTACATGTGATTAAAATAGAATAATTCCCCCGAAAACTTCCAAATTATTTGCAACACAACTAATAGTTCTATGAATCATTATGAGTCAACTATGTTTTGCATTATTAATTGCAGTAATATTAAATATAGAGATCATTTTCTCTTTCCAATATTAAGATGGCGTCTCTTCGCCAAATGGCAAACGAAATCGTTGCAAACCTTCTCCAGATGAGTTAACTTTAAACCTCAAGGTTCCCCAAGGGCTTCCAGTTGTGCCTATTTTGTGCTTGTCTGAACAATTCGCATGTTTTCTTGATGTCATCGGTTTAGTGCATGGGAGGGCGCTCTCGTGACCTTTGACCGATATATATATATATATATATATATATATATATATATATATATATATATATATATATATATATATATATATATATATATATATATATCTATATCATCATCATCATCAGCTTGTGTCAATCGACTGCAGGATGAAGACCTCTTCAGCATGTTTCCAACTCTCGCGATCCTGAGCTTGCAGCTTCCATTCGGGTCCTGTTATCAGTCCATCGTCTTTTGGGTTTTCTCCGTGAACGTTGGCTGTCAAGCGGTATCGAATTCCTTTATTCCTCCAATAATGTTACTCATTTTCGTTTGTTTGCAGGGCTTTCTATCCCGCCTAGTAATGCCAAGTATACATATTTCCCTTCCCCTCTGCTCTACCCAAAGTTTTTGAACCGATTGCGATGATGTGAGTGTCCACTGCATAATTCCACTTTTGCTCTTCGATTGATTCTGATACATCCCCAACCTTTGTAATTGCCATTATATGCTCATTTCGCTTTCGACCTCCATGGTGCGTTGGGTTACGCATTCATTAAAAATTTGCTCTTCGATTGATTCTGATACATTCCCAACCTTTGTAATTGCCATTATATGCTCATTTCGCTTTCGACCTCCGTGGTGCGTTGGGTTACGCATTCATTAAAAATTTGCGTTCGCAACCATATGGGGATTTTTTTATTCTTCAATGACATACTTAGTTAAAATATATTTCTATTTATTTTTAAATAAAAATTTAATTTTCAAAATAAAGCTCATAGTTTTTGTTCGCCTCATAAAATGACTAGACATAATATTTTAAACATTATAAAGAAATATCAATATAGATAATACTGATTAACACCAACATTGATTGAAAAACTGATAATCTAAGTTGAGTCTTGTTCAGAAAAATATAACATACTGCACATGTATATACATCTAGATAAAATATTATCATATTACAAACATGACAAGGTATTTATTTGAACTAAATTAGATTAGGTGGTCGACCAAAGGCAGGCGTTGCAGGAAAGCTTATATTTTTTTCTAAACTAACTTCAAGTGTTTTCTTCATATTTTTGTTATCAAACCTTTTCCAATTTTACGTTATTTAAAGTGGAATTATAACAAATATGAGAAAACTACGCTTAGTTAGTACAAGAAAAATTACATTTTCGAGTGTTTTCATGAATGATATAAAAGTTTAATGATATAGTGTTAACGTTATAATCTATAAATATAGTTTATTATTTTTAATAGTTCTTTTTATACGGAATGTACAAGTTTCAATGTGGCAAACTATCGGAAATTATTTTTTAATTTAATTTCAAACAAAAAAGTTCCTTTTTCTATATCCGAATTCTGATCGGCATTCAAGATATATTCGGAAAACCGCTGACAATTCTCAAATTATTGCTCCTACGAGAAATTTAATTATGCTACAAGAAACAATATCCCTAATTTTTCTTTAAAATGAACTCATTTACTTTTATTTAATGGATTTTTTATCAGTTATTTCAACGATCAAACCCTTTTTCCCAGTTATTTTTATTATACCATTATGATCAAACAGTAAGGTGACTTGAACTAAAACACAAAGTATTTATTCATTCATTTAAAATTATTTGGTATCCTTCAACATAATCTTCTCTCACTGATACACTTATTCCAACGTTTCTTTTTTAAATCTTCGAAACGGTTTTTATACTCTACTTCTGGTATTTCCTTCAAAGAGAATAGGAAAAAGGCTTTTACGGACATAAACGGCGTCCACGAAGTGTTTTCTACAATCGAGTAAACAAGAAAAGTCACAATATGCAATATGTGGGGAATATGGTGTTTATGGAATGGTACGTGTTGGATTTGAAGCGAAAAATTGGCGAATAATTATTACGGTGTGCGATGGCTCATTATCTGGGTGCTTTTTTCGAATGGACTTACTCAAATGATCCATAACGGTTAAATAATATTCTTTATCATCTGTTTAACGAGTTGGAAGGAACTCTCTGTGGTTGATAGTTCGTATAATATTCGCTTGATAGTTGAGCTATTTCTAGGTCATAAACATATATCCATGTCTGCCCACCATGTTTTCTTAATTGGTTGATGTGAAAGATCCACCTGAACAAGCTTTCCACCTGTAAACATTTTTTAACATAGTTTCATCGCCGTTTTTAAACATAATGTACTGCAAAATCTTCACTCGATAAATGGGTCCGATAAAAAAACGCGGACAAAATTTTTTACAATTACAAAAAACACTATAGTTTCTAACTTAACAAGCAAAACAATATGAAACTTCTCTCAAATGTCAAGGACAGTACCAACTTAAAAAAATCTTGTATCGATATGTAAATCACGTAAATTCTTAAAACAAAAGTCACCTTACATTTCATATCTTACACCGACTGGTGTACTACATGCCACAATTTTTCCGGCTTTTTCGATTGAAATTGAACGTAAAATACGAATACAATATAATCTCGTGAACAACACTGGTATTTTATACAAATCCATTGAAAATAAAATATATTTGTCAGTTTAAACAACTATCAAAACCTTAATTAAACTAGAAGAATATAAATATATTAATTCAAAGAAAATGTGGCGCTCTTTCCAATGATATAATTAAATTTCTTGTTGAATCAGCAGTTTCAAATTTATTAGCGCTCTAATGAAACATTGCAGGATACCTGCAAAATCTCAAAAATCGTGAAAATCGTCTGTTTTGTCAGAAGTTCAATTTAAAATCAGCTCATAAAACTTGGCACACTGAAGCATTTACACCGTATATAGTGATATTGATAATAAATATCAAAAGGTACGAAATGAGGACTGTAATGAGTATTTTTAGAGACCATTTGATCATATTGCTCAATGTTTATTATTAGGATTATTTTTTACAACTAATAAGTCAATAAAGATTATTATTTATTACACTTAAAATTAATACTCATTAATATTTTTGTTTCATTGGTTTTTAATTGATTACGACAAGTAAAATAAATATATAAAATATACTATGAGTAAAAAATATCTTACCGCTATGAAATGAATATAAATGCATATTTATGACTCTTTATAGTATAAAGGGTCATTCTTTGTTTCGTCTGTTGGTGGTTGGGCACATCAGGTTACCGACATATAGTCTCTCGCCAAGGATAGGGAGATCCTATCCACAATCAAACAATCCACACTTTCACCGACTTCTCGTCGGATGGCTTATATTAGCAGTTTTTGATTTCTTTCGACTGCATCCAGTGACACAAAGCTGGGTTCCACAATCTCATGTAGAAGACACAACAATTTGCGTTTCCGCCAAAATGTACTCATTCTGTTATTTGAAACATATGCCCTCCAATATAAGAGTTGGGTGGGGCTTTGTCAAGCAACTAACAGAATGCTCATTTTGGCGGAAACGCAAGTGTGTGTGTTCCACAAAAGATTATGGAACCCAGCGGTTGGGGTACATAACTCCCGACGATGGAACGAAAAATGGATCAAGGCGATCCTGAACTGGATACCGCTTGACCGCAAACGTTCACGGAGAAAACCGAAAACACGATGGACTGATAACATCATTCAATATATTGGACCCGAATGGAAGCTGGAAGCTCAGGATCGCGAGAGTTGAAAACATGCTGAAGAGGTCTTTATCCTGCAGTCGATTGACATAAGCTGATGATGATGACATCACTATAGTGCCAACTAAATTTATTACATTGAATCAATGAAATAATGAAGAGGGTCTGATCATCTTTATGGAAAACACGCTCAGATGAATGGTACAAAGTATTCAAAGAATGTTGAGAAGTTGTTCAAGATAGCCCCGTTCAAGTTGATCTTCAATATCTTTGATTGACGAAAATGAAGGAAGTGGTGATTCAGAAATTAACATTTTCATTCAAGCTTAAGAACGATGGCCAATAATCTAAATATCTCAGGAATTCTTTCATATAATTTTAGTTGATGCTTATGGCATGGAACTCGTGATACGGCTTGTTCCAAAGTAGATGAAGGTTCTTTAAAAAGAGCACTCGAGCAAGCCAAATCTGACCCGACATTCATGAAACACTTCATAACAGATTACAAGGCGTGGATTTTCGAATTTAATATAAGTTAAATTCGAAGTTAAAGAGTTTCAGAATGGCACTTCGATAGTAAGCCCAAAACGGAAAAAAACACATTCTTGGAATCAATAACGATGACAATTTTTTCACTATCGTAGTTTTATCCACTCGGAATTACTTTCATAGGGGCAAACGTTAACAAATCATATAATCTGGGCATTATGAGATGCTTGAGTTGTTCTTGCTTGTGTTCTCCGGGAAACGGCTGATTTACGGAAGAACAATTATTGGATTTTGCCAAATAATAATGCGCCGTCCCCTACAGCGATCCATGTACGCGAATGCTTGATTTAACGCTCTACGAATGTCATCAAATAAGCACCGTATTCGCCAGATATGAACCCATATGACTTTTATTGTTCCCCAAACTCAAATTACTAATTCGTGAAAGATGTTTGGGTCAATTGCAGGTCATACAGGATAGTGCCTATAAGAAGTACCGCGAAATACTATTTACTGGTATATTTGTGGATCGCTTCAAATGGGGCTTATTTTGAAGGCGACAAAATAAACTTGGATTTTAAACCCACATTTTGTGTTTTATTAAACAATTCTCAATATTGATTTGACAGAATGTAAATATAATAATATCATGCATATGCAATGATTTATATCGTGGGGCCAAAAGGTCACAAATAATGATTGTTATTTTGCGTTAGAAGATGATAGGTTTATATTAAAAAGATACCAAATTGTTTCTAAATAAGCCTGGCAGACACACTATGACAATTTCGACGCATATCAGATACTTATAAAGATGGATCCACACAAATAAAATTTTGCATGTGTGTTGAATTTACTGGAACAATTTGTTTGAATTATCTGGTGGACAACAAATTGTTCGTGTGCGTGCTGTGCGGCGAAACTATTTTTGTGTGATTTGTATGTCAGAGCGTCTACATTGCCACGCAGACACACAACATACAACACATACAGCCCGCAGAGCGCAAATTTTTATTGATGTGGACCAAAACAAAAACGAAAAACATTCTGAGACATCCGTTATTATCTGTTGTCAACCAGATAATTCAAACAAACTGTTCCCGTAAATTCATTACACACGCAAAATTTTATTGATGTGTACCCAGCTTTAGACGATTTCTTGAGTTCAAACTATTATCATATGTCATCGATCCACTTAAATATCCGCTCCATTGTTTCAGTCATGAAATTTGTCATTTTATTGTCATGAAATCTTGTAAATCGGTTAAAAATATTCTTATTACTAATTACTTCATTATCATAAAAGTTCTTGATTTTTTTACTTTTACTAAACTTACAACAAACGAATTTAAACTTAATATTTACACGTTATTTCGTTATTATTATGAATGTAAACTCAATATTTACACGTTGTTTCGTTATTTTTTAAACCGATTCTTAGAAAGTACAATCAAGTGATATTACCAATTCTTATACAATTTCTATAATGAAAGCTTAAGTACGTCATTACATAATGTTTGTATTCATTCAAATGTGACACTGGGGTGGTTACGCCAAGATGCAATCAGTTACCTTTTCATTTAGACAGGCTGTATGTTTTCATGTATGCTTTTTGGTGTTAGTTTTTATATGTAATTTTATTTATATCTAATTTTAGAGAGATAACTTTCTGGCTTATCTTATAAATTAATATAATGTTTTAAATTCATATAATTAGTATATAAATATTAACATTTTAATTTTTTTGATTATCTCGAAGTCTTACCTTTAATATCACGTATTACGAACAAGCACATGATATAATGTTAGTAATCTATCAATATATCTTGTACTTTACTACTGTTTGGGATATATTTTTTGTGTTTTATGTTTGATGATTGATTTATTCTAAATACATCATATAGTCTGACTGCAAATAATTCTGGTTAAAAAATAAAGGGTTTCTTTTAAGAGAAACAAGACAGTATATACATTTTAAATTGATTAATATTTGAAAATTAGAAGGGTGCAACACAAGTATTTGCGTTATTGAGATACTAAGTTTTTCGCTGGAGATGCTTCTACAGGTCTTTGGTATTATTTATTTATTTATTTATTCATATGGCATCATGGAGTATATAAACATATAGTACAATAAGTGTATACAAAAAAGGGAAAAAAGAAAAGAAAAAAAGAAAACAAACAGAGCACACACTACACACAGATAAACTAAACATTAATATCTATACGTTTCCAATCTATTTCATCGCTGCAGTGTTAGCCCTCATGAAATAATTCCAGCTGCCCTGATAAGATCGTAGGGAGCACCCCTACAAATATGTCTAATGGATGGTTTCAGTGCACAACATTCACAACTCGGAGACTCCGCTATATCCCATTTATAGAGTGAGCACATCGACCACACCCAGTGCGGATTCTATTTAATTTGACCCACAGTTTTCTGTTAAGCTCAATGCCCTCAGTATCACAGTTGTATCTTTCATCCATTCCCCCTCTTGGTGATTTTCAATGTTTCTGTAACTTTGGTTCCAAAGATCTCTTACTTTTGGTGCTCCATGTGACAAGCTGTTCAGCATACAGTAGTGGTGGGTTTATTGATCGAACTCTATTTTGTCGTAGGATAGGTATATCGTAATGAATGGGTAGTTCCAGGTTCTCTTGTATAATGCGGCATTCTCTAAGCAGGGCCTCGGTTCTACGAGTCGAAGGTGGGTAGGTATTACTTAGTAGGGAAAGCCAATGGGTAGGAGTTGGTCTAATTGTGCCAGTGATTATGCGCATAGTATTGTTAAGCTGCGCATCAATTAGATTGGTATGACAACTGTTCAGCCACGGTGGAGCACAGTATTCTGCAGCTGAAAAAACTCGCGCGAGAGGTGATGTACGCAAGTCTCCATTGAAGCGCCCCAGGTTGTACCACACAGTTTTTGAATGATATTGTTTCTTGTTTTTATCTTGGCAGATGTATTATTCAAATGTTTTTATACGAGCGAGTACGATCGACCGTGACTCCAAGATATTTGGAATACTGGTTATGATGGAGGATGTTACCGTTAAATTGTACCTGGAGTTCAGTCTCAGCTTGCTTGTTGTTATGATGAAACGCACATAATTCCCTCTTACTGACACTGAGCTTTAGTCTCCAGTTTTAAAGTAAGAGTTAAGTCCTCTGTAACTGTTCTCTCCGTCTCACCAAGCTCTTTCGGTCTACAAGCAAAAGCGATATCGTCTGCGTAGCAGAATTTTGTTGAACTAGTATTTGGAAGGTCAAAAATATAAAGACTAAAGAGGAGAGTGGCCAAGGCTAAGCCTTTTGGCAGACCATATTAATACCCTCGATGTATTTTTACTTTCACCCAAGCAGACCTGAAAGTATCTGTTGCTTATCATGTTATTAATAAGAGCGGCAGTTTTTCGGCACTCAGTTACTTTCAGGAGTTTACACATCATCTCCTCCCTCCAGACGGTATCATATACTGCCGTTAGGTCAACGAAGGCCACATATGTCTTAAGTTTCTCTAGAAAATCGGCCTCTATAAAAGTTGCCACAGCTAACACCTGGTCGCAGCAACTTCGATGAGGTCTGAATCCTGCTTGCTCAACTGGAATTTTTTCCAGAATAGAGTCACTAATTCTGTTATAAATAAGTCCTCCAAGAATTTATATGAACAGTTGTGTAGGAAAATGGGCCTAAAATTTTGGGGGTAACCTGATCATTTACCTGTTCCTCGCATACATAATATTTACATATTCCTATACCTCGCAAATACCGGTTCCCGGTAGAGTGCGATAACTCTAGGATCTCCAGCCACAGCGACACGTAAAACGTCGACATCAAGAGACCATTGATAACTTGATTTTCCCCTGTGTTCAAGACTCATGTCTCCCTCCCAGGGTAGTCTTAGGCCATGCAGGGGCTCTTGGGCACAGAGAATTTGGGGCCCTTTTAGAAAGCCAAAAAAAACGTGAATCAAAACATGAGAATGTACTTTTGTCTAGTGACTTTCTTGATTATTATGGTTACTTTATTGGTTAAAATTCATGCCTCATGTGCCCTTATGGAAAAGACGGGACTGCTCCCTCCCGGAACTTTTTGAATCAGAGCTGAGCGGTACGGATTGATACGGCACCTTCACAAAAGCTTATGAGCGGCGTTAGTCACTTTAAAGCCTTTTTAAAAATAATGTATTAAAATGGCCATAATTCGCGACATATTTGAATCGTTTTAACATTTTTGTGGAATTTCGTGGCAGTGGAATCACTTTAATACTGAAGGCGGTATGTTTATTTGTCGGAGCAAAAAGTTGAAATCGGATTAAACATCTAAGGAGTAAAGTATAATCTTTTATTTACAAAATAATGAAAAAACTTTTTTTTTGGGGTTATTTATGTAAATCATTTTTCTTAAAATCCCCATCAAATCAATTTTACATGAAAACTGTCAATTTGATGGAAGTGGTTTATGATGACATTACCGTATTCTAATCGCTTATTATTGTCGCTAGGCAAAAGGTCTTAAACAATTTGAATCTTATAGGGAAGGAAACACATATAATACAAAATTCGACGTAAATTGCATGGGGAAATTTTCAATTATGCACCAGGTGATCGAATCGACGTATCTGGAGATTCTTCCATACTTTGCTCTACACGTGCAATATTTTCATCGCTTCGCATTGTTCTTGGACCTCTGATGCGGGATCCATCTCCAGCTATACCGAATTCTTGACGTTTTTTGAATAAACTATAATTTGTTTTATGGGTCGTCGGGCGATTAGAATATTTTCGCTTAAATTCATGTTGAGTTGCAATTATTGAATTATTTCTTTTATGTAAGTTACAATTTCACTGCATTAATCCATAATAAAACTTACACGTCTGCACTACACAACAGCCACAAACTGTCACAAATATCAAAAATGGCATGATACTTGCCACACTCGATATTTATAAAGACTATTTGTATTTGTATTGATATATTAAATTTATGTTACTGTTGCATTATAAATATCCTCTTCGCTACATATCCTGTTAGTTTACATTATCAACATGTTTGCCCAATTAACTCATTTATTCTTATAAACCATTAATTTCGAAAACACCAAAATATGACTGCTCACGTGCTAATTTATCAAATCACGTTTGTTTTGTATTGTTACGTCGAATTACTTAACATTACACAACTTTTAGACCTTGAACGTTAAAACGAGCAACAATTATTTACTGAAATATGTCCGCTTTTTCACAAAAAAATCGACAATAATCGAAAAAATAAAATGGCAGGTTGTTAATTAAATATAATTATTTTTAAAGGTCTATATACCACACACTATACATGCAGTCCTGATTTAGTATCTACTGATCGCAATTAAACTGTTTTGCATGCCAACTCGTAATTCCGACACTCTCATATATTTTATTCATCACGAAATATGACATTCTTAGAAAAAAATCATTACTATAATTATTATTATAGCGAATTGTTTTTGTTATTCAGGTGCCCAGTTTGGTACAGTCATCTCCTTGCCGCTCAGTGGCTTGTTGTCCGTCTCACAATGGGGTTGGCCATCAATTTTCTACGTTTTCGGAGCAGTGGGTACAGTTTGGTGTATCGCCTTCCTAATATGGATCAAGGAGGATCCCGAAACCAACAGAAAAATGGATGGAGATGAACGAGAATACATACAAAAATCTTTGGGAACTATTGTTGGTCATCATGTACGTTGTTTAAAAAAGAAATCATATATTTACTGGATCATAATATAGTTTTTATTACTTAATGAAATATTGCGTTTTTTACTAAAACTTCTACTGTAACTAAACAGGATTAGTTAAAAGTAAACGATATATTATATGATTTTAAACCATGATGTTTATTGCGTAGAAAGAAATAGCTCCTTTTCAACTCATCATATTTATTAAAGGTGAATCTAAGCAACAAATATACCAATGAATGAAAATGTTTGGAAATCTAATGGCATCGTACTCTCACCGTAAACTCTGGATTATATGTTAATATATCGTTCAAGTGCTTTAATTTCTTTGAGTTTTTTTTTGGTTTGTCTGGCAGTTTTGTTGCGAATTGAACTTGTTCATATATTCGGTCGAATGGCAGATAATAGAGGTTCGCTCAGGATGCAATTATGCCCTTAATATTTCACTAAATACACATCAGCGCCTTCCCAGGGAACCTCACTAGTTGTGTCATGGTTCCCCGCATTGTATTAACTCTATGTTTTGCTTATTGAAATTATTGAAATATATCCATTGTTCAATTTTAGACATAATTCCGGAATGTAACATTCAACCTACAAGTTTTAAAGCAATTCTCTACAAGTGTCAATACAGTCACATATCGTTTGATATGTTTGTACGTCTCGACAGCATCTGTTAATCTTACAATGGCGTAAAGATTTCGAAACAATGTACTTCATAATTCACCAGCCAAGCGAGCATGGCTATTATTCGAGGTTGGTATCTTCTTGATTGAACTTTTCTCAGCAGTTTTAAAGCAGCTGTACTTAAATTATTTAAATTTCTGTTTTTGTTTTTTCCTATGGAGCCACGTTACCCGTGGTTCGTGACGTTTAAGGCGGCAGCATGGCGACACGGTAGTTAGCATGCTAGCGAGTTGGGTTCCCATACTTGGAGTGACTTTTTCTAAACGTCTGTGAATATTTTTAACCAAGAGTGCGAAATCTGATAAGAAATCACCCCTCAGTCACGCCAGTGTGCGACTGGGCAAGGCTGGATGCCTTGAGAGATTTTCTATGTTGGTCATTCACCAGTTGGTAGGCTTCTCGAGAGAAACTTATATTAAAGCACAAAGGGATGAAATCCCGGGTACTGAACAGATTTTTAGAGAGCACCGATAACCATGGTTCGGAACCCACGTTACGCTGTAGGTCCAGTTGCTAATTAGCCTTCTTAGTTGCTGATGCATCTCTAACTCTAAAACCTTTACTTTACCTTTTTGTTTCTTCCTATAATAATGGCAGCCTGTCATACTCTGAAAATACAGTTAACGCACTGTTATGTGACAAAAACAGATATAAACATACAGAAGTCGTAAATGGTACAAAATATAACTTCTCTTGTCGCAATATAAGCGTTTATTCAACTAGTTAAGTGCTAAATCATAAATTCATGCATATATCCTGTCAGTATATGATTCTGTCTTTAAATTTGAGTTATTTTTAGCAAATTACTATCAAGATAATTTCCAGGATATTCCCCCAACGCCTTGGCTGAATATAATCAAATCGGGACCTTTTTGGGCTATCTTATTAGCTCACATGGGTTACAATTACGGATATGAAACGTTAATGACCGAGCTACCCACTTACATGAAACAAGTACTACATTTTAGTATTAAAGACGTAAGTATACAATTGTTTACTAATTAGTAATATCAAAGCATGTCTTACAATGTTGATACTTCCTCGGAAATTTATATGTATAAACACATGATAAACATTATTTTTCATTGAAACAGAAATAAAAACAATTTTAATTATGAGCCGTATTAGCGTTTTTATAACGTATTAAAATGGAATTAGTTTAAAAACGTGGAAAACGGAGTGATAATAATGTTGAGTAATTGCTTAAATATATGTATTTGTTGCTCAGCTGCGTATATTGTGCTCGAAAACCAATCGAAAAACAGTATTATACAAGGTGCGTCTCTCGGAAAACCGGAGTTTAAAAAAACACAAATATTTATTTTTTCGCCAAAAATCATTATTTTTATTCAAGATAGTCTCCTTACGCGTCAATACAATGTTTACACGGTCAACTAGGTTGACGAATGAATTTTTGAGCTCAGCCAAAGATATGTCCTTCAAGATGGCGGTCGACCCCTTTTGAATGGCTTCAATGTAGACATAACGCTGTCCTTTCATGGTTAAATGAAGTTCTTTGAAGAGGTAGAAGTCGCAGGGAGCCAAATCAGGCGAGTACGGTGAATGATTGATGGTTAAAATACTATTTTTGGTCAAATAATCAGTGATGAGCGTCGAACCTTATTGACCGTACACGATATAACAGCAAGATAAAACAGCATTGATGGTTTGACCACGCGTCACGAACTCCTTGTACATAATTCTCTCCGAATCGTAGAAACAACAATATTATTTTTATTTTTGACTTCTCGAGACGGCTTTTCTTCAGATCTGGCTTGGACGGGTGCTTCCATTCGACACTTTGACATTGGGTTTCTGGATGACATTGAAAACATCACGTCTCATCGCCAGTAACTATAATGTACGTGAAGTTTTCATCCCTTTTCGACTATTTAATCAAGCCCTTGCAATGTTTCATTCGGAGCAATTTTTGATCGTTATCAATTTGTGTAGAACAAAGCGTGAACAAACCTTCCGAAATCCCAAATGTTCAATTCCATTTCCATATATAGCAACGATGATTTTTGGTTGATTTTTTTTTTAATTCACGCACAATTTCAATGTTACTTTGAGTAACCACAGAATTTTTCGGACCAGAACGTTCATCGTCCCACTCGTAGACTCTACCACGGGATAAACAATTCTCACCATACACTTGTTTCATTAATTGAAACACTTCGGTGAATGTTTTACCAAGCTTAAAACAAAACTTAATATTCGCTCTTTGTTCGATGTTCGACCGATTGTATAAGCACACTAACACAAAGAGCGATAACTTGGCTTCCAATGATACGATTGTTGTGAAATTTTGTTAGAACGTCAGTGAAGGATGCACCTTTCCTATGCTTACTCCCATTAAAAGATGACGCCACTAGAAAGAGCTAGGTTTAAAAAGTCTTCTTTTCCGTGAGACGCACCTTGTATTCTGTCATTAAATTGAATTCCTTACATCAAATTAATTGGGACAATTAATATGTATTGAAACAGACCTACTTGCAATCAAGACAATTTATTTTAGAAATATAAACATTGAACTATAAGAACACATGGATTAACATTATAATTTATGTGTACCATTTATGTATGTGCATTTTTACTTCCTGGCTTATAACTGTGTATTAATAAGTGGAATCAGGCGTTTTTCCAATTATAACTAGGTATTATTAACTAGGTATTATTAGATTCTCAAAAAAAAATTTTTCGCAAGCTAGACAATTATCAATCGCTGGTACAATTATTGCTAAAGTAATTGAATAGGTGAATCCTTTATTGCGTAATCCTGTATTTTCTTTGCAGCCGCAGCAAACACAGTGTTTGAGAATGTAAAATCGTTTACGAAACTATAGTCACACAAATTTTGTTTAAAAATAAAAGTGAGAGATAACAAAGTAAAAAATTGTTTTATTCCTTTTAAAAAATGAACTATCACAAAGTAACGGACAAATCAATGAATAATTTCATAATACCATTATTTGTTCTTCAAGATAAAATAAAAATTACCGGATTATCGCTTGTAGTTATCGTTGTGTCTCATTTTAAAGTTCTGACACTCTTATTGGACGACCATTTATTCTTTAATTCGATTCAATCAAAATTGAACAATGGTTTCAGAGTGATATTTTTGTGTTTAAATGAAGTATCGCATGAAAATTCTATCATTTTTTCGTTGTTAATAGTTGTCAATTCAAATTCAGCATCTTGTTCATCGACAAATAGATTCTGTATCCATGCGAACTTTGTAAAATCAAGATCCAATTGTTCAGAAAATAGATTTTTGTTTGCTTCAATCTTAACTCTAGCGCACAAATTATTTAAAAGTAGAAACATGTCGAACTTTTTTTGTAAATTTGATTTTTATCAATTTTTTCACTAATAATTTGTCTTTTTGAATTTAGTGAATGCATTTATAGTCCTCGTATTGATTTATTCAAAACATTCAATTTTCCAAAAATTTTAACCAAATAGGCAAGTTTTACAATAAAGTTACCATTTCCATACAAAATTGCCTCTTTATTATGATTTTTAATATCTTCTTTGAGTTCAAACACCCTTTAATCACTATTACACAAGATAGCCAGCGCTTTCACAATAGTGTAGAAGTGAGGTATAATTAGCTTCCATATCTTTATACAGCTTTCCAAACAATTCCACATATAAAGGACTATTTTTTTATGTACTTTATAGCGTTCGTAACTTTTGTGAAAATGTTCCTCATGTTCCTCAACACAAGAGCTGTTCTTTGAAGCACACAGACAATTTCGGGTGCTTTCTTTTTAAGGGCATCAGTCCCTGATCTTATCTTATGGGAATTCTTGATTCACCTAGATACAAATATTTCCTAAACCGCTTGACATACACAGTTCAAAGTTTTTGCATGATTTTTCTCAATGATATTTTGCAACTTTTTAATTATTTAATTATTAATTCATTAATGAAAATTAATGACTATTTTAGTTATTTTTTAATTAAATTTAAATTAAGGATGTGTTTTAATTTTTTTTATTATTTTAATTCCTATTGTTCCTTAGATACACAAAGCATTTCCAAGTTTGTATCTTTTATAGTATATATAAAAAATGTACCTAAAGTTGATTTTTTTTTCAATAGTGGCAAAACAATAAAATACTGGATAAAATTATCCCTAAGTTTGTAACTATTCACCTCAGAATGCCCCCGCTTGGTACTCCTGGTCCTCTTCTTTTTTATAGACAAGCCTCTTTCTGGCTGCATTCATTTTTCTTTGAAGCACCGTTTTTCATTTCTCTTTCGGTTTTCCCCTTTCTTTTGTTGGCCGAACTCGTCATTTCGAGTTTCTGTAGAACTTTCAGCCTTCATACCGCTCCGTCATTGAAAGTAATTACAGCATCATGAACTCCGCTGTCCAAGTAATGTAATTTTTCAAATGTTCGATTCAGAAAATTATGCAAATATTAAAATAAAATAAAAAATTCTGACAGTTCCCCTTAACTAAAGCTTAAAGCCTATAAAGACCATGTCAGCAAATTTCTTTTTTTCAAATAATTGTTTATCTCATATTTATATCGAAGTTAGAGTAGAGTAATTAGAGTTAAAAATAGATTATAAAGCAAACCTTTACTATGCAACAACATAGCTTAGAAAATGCATATTTACTCTGCACTGATATATAGTTCACCGATAAGAAGAAAAACCAAAACCAAATCAATATCATTTACTGATAAAATTAGATATCTACCTTCCAGTATTACCAATTTTGTAAGATTCAACTAATTAATCTCAATGTACATGGAAGAAGTAAAAAAAAATGAATATCAATTATTATATTTGTATAAAAAGTTTATTATTAGCTTTTTAGCTTTTATCTTAGCTTTTTAGCATTTTTTTTTTAATTTTAGCAAATTTTAGCAAAGAAAATAATTTAAAGTGTATAATAAACGTCTAAATTTTTACCATTATAACCATTATTTCATTAATAAATTTTCTTTTGTTTGGAGACTGCCGTACTGGTAAACAAATGATAACGATTGTTTTTAAGCTTAACTACTTCGAAAACATTCACATTACTGGGTAGTAAGTTGAAAAGTTAATGATAATGTCCTATTTGTATGAATCTATGAGTATTTATATTTCCTGTCTTTTTAAATAAAATATGGATTTAATATTTTAATTTACTTTTTTATAAAGCAGGGTCTTATTATATATACAGTGTGTCCGGAAAAAATGCCAAAATATTTTGGAAGGTGACTCTGGGATTAAAACAAAAAAGTTCCTATAAATATATCCCAAAAATTGCTTCTTAAAGGGGGTCCCCTTATTCCATCTCGTTAGGATAGACCGTTTTCCAAACTGACTTTTCCTAAATCGATGCACGATTATATAATAATTAAGTAGGCACCCTGGTACGAAAATATTTATTTAGTAGCCAAAAATAACAAGACTAATTACTATTAAGGATGTAGCACTTATTCACAACAGATTTTGAAAATGGCCTCCATTCATCTTAATACACCCTCTGATTCTTTTCTTCATAGAAGATCTTACCCTGCCGAAAATACTAGGCTTATTTTTGATATAATCACAAGCAGTAAATAGACGTTGTTGCAATTCCTCTACAGTGCCAATCGGGATAGCATAGACCAATACCTTCAAGTATCCCCACAGAAAGTAATCGAGAGGATTTAAATCTAGGGAACGTGGTGGCTAATGCACTGATCCACTACGTTCTATCCATCGTCCTGGATATAACCGATCTAAATGCGCTCTTAAATTTTTCAGAGAAATGAGGCGGAGCTCCGTCGTGCATAAAAAGTATGCCATATCTGAAATGATACGGTAATTTTTCCATTAGGTCCAGCAAATGGTTTTTCAAGAAGTTCAAATACTGTTGTGCAGTTAAAAGGTTGGGAAGTACAAACGATCCAATCAAAAATTTTCCTAGTATACCTGCCCAGATATGGATAGAAAACTTGTCCTGATGCCCTGATTCGAAAAATTAATGTGTATTTTCTTCCGCCCACACATGAGTATTGTGAGAATTAAAAATTCTATTGCGTGTGAACATAGTTTTATCTGTAAAGAGAATGTTCTATACAAAATTTTCATTTAAAGGCAATTGCTCCCGTAACCATTGGCAAAACTGGATTCTTTGTGGTAGGTCATCAGGCTTTAAGACTATTCAACTTTTCCGTTCAACATGCTTTTCAACGCAACTTTCAACCTGCGTTATCATGCGTAAGACGCATGCCTCCTTCCTGTCCACATGTTTGCGTCAATTTCATTCAACATTTTTGGCGAGTTCAGTAAAGAAGGTTCAGTAAAGTAATTTCAGGCCTGTGCTTGTGTTGATAAGACCACGGAAAATAAGAAAAAAATACAGAAAATCTGTATGGACAAAGCATATTTAGAATAATTAATACAATTTACTACAGGAAAATATATACTAAAAAAATATTCCTTACACACCCAATTTACAATTTTATTACTTTTTATTTTATCTAATCTAAGTCCGTTGAACCTTTAGGTGTAATAGTTTCTATTGATTGCGCATTTGGCTCTTGGCGAAACATAGTAACAATGATAATCATTAAAACACTTGGTATTTGTTTTACAATATATTCGAGATATTCTATGACATGTTTCGGCCTCGCGGCCATTTTCAAAGAGAGCTATGTATAACCTTTTTTTACATAGTTTATACATAACTCTCTTTGAGAATTGTCGCGAGGCCGAAACATGTTAGAGAATATCTTGAATATATTGTGAAATAAATACCAAGTGTTTAAATTACTTTATGTGTAAGCCTGACAGTTTACATTTCAGCATGATGTATTTCATGAATGTTTAGCCTCCATGAGTTTCTGTCCAGTACTAATTTTCTAGTCTCATACCAATGAATTCCTCGTTTTTCTGCCGCTTGTCGAACTTGTTCTTCCCATCTCAGTCTTGAACGTCCAACTATTCTTTCCTCGTGATTGCCCTATCTTAGGCCTATTCCTGTCTCAAATTCTGTGGATTCATCGTTATGCTTTCTTACTTTATTCTTGTTGTTGTATAAGGCCTTAATAATTTCTATTACTCCCCCTTCTACTCTTCTTCTCTTTAAACTTTTCCACACATCCCTTCTTTTTACTCTATAAAATGCTTTTTTCAGGCCAATTAAACACATATGGGTTTCGGTTTCGTTTCTTAACAGTTTTTCTCGTAGTTGTCTAATTATAAATATCAGATCTTGTGTACTTTTACCCTTTCTAAAACCATGCTATGGTTCCTGTAATGATGCTTCTAATTTTTCTCTCGGCCTATGCTCTATTATTCTAGTGAATATTTTTAATAATAATATTAATAATTTAATTTTTATTTTAATTTAAATAAGTAAACTTATTAGTGTCATTATTGTGAGTTTTCCTTTGATATTTCTCCCATATATTTCTGATTGTAATTTCGTCTTGCCCCGGAGTTTCCCAAAAATAAAAAAAAAATACTTTCAAAATTATATATTTATTTTTTGTTCTTAAATATATAATTTAATATAATTAATCTACTTTACTTTAAATTAAATTTGTAAACTATAGCAAAAACTTGCAGATTATATGAAGAAGTTAAAAGCGAAAATACAAGATATCCAACATATGTGGGTGCAGTTTGCTGCCTTTGCGTCTCGTCGTGCGTCATGATTTTTGCGTCCTCACATGCCTCTCATTCAACACTGCATGCATTTAACCTTTCAAAAGATACATGCGTCTTGACGGCCAAAAATTGAGCAAGTATGGACATACCTAATGGTGCTTACTTAAGCCATTTTAGATTCGCAGACGATATTGTTTTACTTTCTATAAAAATTATTAAACTAAATTATTAACTAAATAATTATAATTACTATAAAAAGGCATACAAGGGCTGCAAAGCGTTCAATAAAATTACACTGATAAGAAATATCCTTAATATATATATATATATATATATATATATATATATATATATATATTTTACATGCATTTATAGGTAAAGGTACATGCATTTATAGGTAAAGTGATCTAAGAGTTTATTATAGCATTGGAAAACTAAAGGCCATACTAACACTTCGATAATAAACGCTTTTCGATTTTTCAAAAGCCCAAAAAATATAGCCAATTTGCCAATGATCTACGTTTTGCCTATTTTTTTTTTTTCGGGTAAGTTGAGACACCTTAAAAACTTGTTGAAACCCTGAGAAAATGAAGTAAATACACCAAACACTTAATGTTTATGGAATGTTTATTAAGTTTAATGGCCAAATTTAATATTTGTTCTTATGTTTATCATAATGTCAAATGACCTAAAAAACAAAATAATGGATGATCAGTCATTCGATTTCGCCCATTCAACATCCAAAACACCGTGAACCCATATCCGCACAATTCAAATGAACTGCTGCAAATGCAAATTCAAATGAACAATTCAAATGAACTGCTTCAAATGATGCTGCATGTATTACATGCAATGGTGTTGTAGTGGGTCTGCTTCAATGGCATTGCCAGATCACAAATCATACACAGCTCATCATCCGAATCAGAAGATGATGCTGATTTCTCGGTGTCGATTTCTTTGGTGATTTCTTCCGGGTCCTGGATTCGTCGCGCTTTCCTTTCCGTTCCGTCAATACCGAAATTGTTCAAGGTGAAGTTAAAATGGCACTTTTCATTGGCTTTCGCCCACGGTTCGATTTTTTTCATGTGTAATTGCTTAAAGCCAATTTCAAGACCAATTTCAGTCAAAATCGAAGAGAGGTTTGATGCATGAAACATAGATGACAAGGCATAGATGGTAAAAAATGACGCATGGATACGAAAATCAAAGAAGGTGTTATATGTATATATAATGAAAATATTTCTGCTTTATTGAGTGTTTCTGCGTCAGGGTTCATTGACCACAATAAAAGGTTATCAAAATGACAATTTTTTATGTAGGTTTTTTGTTAGTTTATATTTTAATATGTAGGTTTCATATGTTTGCTTGAAGTCGTTAATGGTTCTAAAAAGTAATGTTCCGTCACCTCACCAAATACGATCTTCAGACACAATTTTTCAAATAATGTTCTAATTACAACGACAAACGTAATATTTGCGCATTAACCATCTATTAAGTGCATATGAATTAATATAATTGTGCCATGTTATTAACGTTGGAGTGTTGAAAATATCCTAAATTGAACAGCAAAAATATCATCACTTAAAAAGTCTAGTACATATTAACAAGATAAATATAGCACGCTATACGTATTGTTAACTGTAAATTGATTTGATTTGCAATAATTCGTTAAATTGTTTCTGCTTCATGTTCATTGGCATTTTTTTATAACTAGTTCTAATGAATACTTTCATCAATGCAAATTTTCAATCGTTATAAGAAATATTAATATTATTATTAAAAAAAAATAGATGATATATATATATATATATATATATATATATATATATATATATATATATATATATATATATATATATATATATATATATAGTAACTTACTTCCCACGCAAAATAATTCCTGATTAAGGCGAAATTTAAATTTCACCTTTCATGACCATTTAATCAACAGCTAAGCTCATCATTAAAACAAATAGTATTCCATTCTATATCCCATTCAATTCTAGCTCGGCACCATTCTTAGCGATGCGTCTTGTGGTGCATTATAAGAGGAAGAGCTCAATAAGTATAAAAAGTCCGCATCTGAATCGAGAATAAATGTCGATTAACGGTTATCTTTAAAAAGTTCTACCTACATCTTCAACAAAAGCATCACACACAGAAATACAGCCAGAAATTTAAGATGACGTCATCATATCTTTCTAGTTCTTTTTAGTTCGCCCCTTTTCAAATTCTCATAATTGCCTCAATTGACGTAGTGCACGATCTCATACCATTTTATCAACAGAATCACAAAGTAGCTTGCGAAAAAGTCCTCATAACGTGGCAAAAATAAGATATTTTAACCTTCTGTCAGGTGTAACTGATCTAACAGATACTAAATTAAGTTGTTCCGTTTGTCTTCAGAGGCAGAAATCGCTACTCCCGAGGAACTTCTTTATATCGTTTGGATGATTTAGTCGCGGAACGTCTGCATGTCTAATAAGTACACTTTTTTCTGTGAGATACATTGCTCCTGAGTTCGTAATTATTGTGTTTAA
Source organism: Cosmopolites sordidus (assembly GCA_031761425.1). NCBI lineage: Eukaryota > Metazoa > Arthropoda > Insecta > Coleoptera > Curculionidae > Cosmopolites > Cosmopolites sordidus. The sequence continues at coordinate 435,963 of JARFXV010000239.1, forward strand.
CGTTTAGTTTTGAAAAGGTTATTTGGTTTCAATAAAAATTACACAACCTATCAAGAGAAGCGAAAAAACAGTTGGAATTCCTTTGTATTGCAGCAATGGCTCAAAAAATTTAAACTACACATAGATGAGGAAAGGAAACAACAAAAAGTGGAAAATGAAGTGGCAGTACAAAAAAAGCGCAGATGTATATTATGTACTTCAGAAACTGGTCGCAATGTGAGTTTTCAGATGTCAATACAAAAAGTGTATGCAATCACTTTGCTTGGAACACGCAAATTTTATGTGCAATTCGTGCTTGAATGATGTAGAAACAGTTGAGGTTGACAAATAGTATTACTCTTCATATTTACCTTTTTTATATACATACTTGCAGATATTTAAAAAAAGAAACTCATTTAAGTTTATGTATAAGCTCGTTTAGGATTGTATTCTTTCAAGAAATAACATTAGAAAAGGAATAGTGATTTTTTTTGTATCAAACATGTATTTGCAAACGGCATACCATCTTTTTATTAAGGAAATACCTTTCCTACTAACACAAGCCTCTAAACGTCAGATCTGTTAGATGCACTGCGAATTTGTTCAATGGATCTTTATCAATGAATTGAAAACAAAATTACCTGCAATTAGAGAATCGAGTTTTTGCTATAAGTTGACTTTAATTTCCAAGTAGTCAAAAATATATCATGTTACTAGTAACAAACAAGTTTTAACTTTGACAAGTGCAGGTGCAAAACTTCAGCTCAAAAGGTTATATAATATCGAAATTCTAATTTAAAAAATGTTATATAAAATTGAAGCTTCAGCAATATCGGATATAATTCTGTCACTGAGTATTTAATCCAAAACAAATTATTTAATGAAGTAATTTGTGAGGACATGTTTACAACTTCGGTAGGTCCATTGTCCATCCTACGCAATCCTCCAAAGCTGATTTATAAAGTGAGAGAAAAGCCATGTTAACGAGAAATTTTCTGGGAAATCGATTTTGTATACTAACTCTGGAAAGCTTTAACACTGTTCAACTTTATTTGCAAAATTTTGAATTAAAATTGTGGAATCTGCTTTAAAATTAGCTACTATTTTGAATACATGCCTGATTATTAAAAATAGAAATTATCCTCTCTTAACAACATAATATTTATGAAGGAGTGGCTTTTTATCTATGCATTAAATATTAAGTTCCAAGGTGTTTATAAAGAATGCAATTTGATTATTTCGAACCACGTATTTTTTTCAAGTTTAGGCCAGATATTCGTCGATCATCCTCGGAAAAAAAAACAAAAAAAGAAAAACTGATAAAGCCAAATTACTTATCTTACGGTATATTTCTAGTATTAAATCTTACTTCGTCTTGTAACAAATCGTTTAGACATATGTTATGTTTGAACTTAATGTCTCTTTTTTATGAATGCTTAAACGATTTTTAGAGCTATCAAAGTGGTAAATCAGTGATGATATTAAATTAAATGTAATAATTTTTCCTTTTTAATTTATCTCTTATTTTGTTTTTGACTTTGTGATTAGAGTTTCGAAAAAAATTAACAATATCAAACTGACTTTAAAACTAAGGTAAAGCAGCTGTTTTTCAAGTAAGTTTAGTAATGTAACTTTGTTACGAAACTATAGTCACAAAGCCTAAAAATAAAATAAGTGATAAATAAAAAAGTAAAAATGTATTTTATTTAATTTTAAAAATTAACTATCACAAAGTAACGAACAAATCAATCAATTATTTCAATGATGATATATTTTGTTACTGTTATTTTTAGACTGACATTAGATATGTTTACTTTATTCTCAACTAAATCGCTTTTATTTTCAGAATGGCTTTTTGTCCGCCCTTCCTTACCTTGCCATGTGGATATTTTCGATTCTGGTCAGTCAAATAGCTGATTGGATGATGACCAAACCATACTTCTCCACCACTCTAGTCAGAAAACTTCTCAATGGAATCGGCCAGCTTGGACCAGCAGTATGCTTGTTTGCTGCTGCATTTACCGGCTGCGATAAATGGTTAACGGTAGCCTTACTCACAGTTGGTGTTGGACTGAATGGTGGTACCAACTCGGGCTTCAGGGTGAATCATCTGGATATATCTCCGCAGTTTGCCGGCATCCTCATGTCATTCACCAACTGTATGGCGAATATTGTAGGACTTTTGGCCCCTATTTATGCCGGTTTTATGATAAAAGGAACAGTGAGTTTTTGATAATCTATTATTGTAATATTGATATAAGTATACAACCTTATAATGACAATTGGACAGTTGAATGGAAACGACTAGAGTAAGATATATATATATATATATATATATATATATATATATATATATATATATATATATATATATATATATATATATATATATATATATATATATTTGGAAAGGCTTCCGCGGTAATGTTAGAATTACTAGGTTCTCGGATAGAACCGGGTTTTAGATTTGTAAAATCTCGGCGTTTATTAAGAGAATCTCCAGGACTGACAACTAGAAAACCTTATTATCAATTGAATATTGAAACCATTATCAAAAAAAAGATTTTTTTGATAATGGTTTCAAAGTGGAAGCCGAAACGTCGAGGTTTTATAAATCCCAAACGCGGTTCTACCCGAGAACCTAGTAATTCTAATAAATATAATATAATATGCAATGTTGAATAAGACTAAGAATATCCGTGGATATGTGGTGTCTGTTTTTTAGAATGTCTAGGGTTTCTGGAAGAAGGATGCTTGTAAATAACGCGACAATATCGGAACTAACAAGAATAACACTTTCGGATATACTGTGCCTTTGAAAAAACTCAATGAAATGATATATATATATATATATATATATATATATATATATATATATATATATATATATATATATATATATATATATATATATATATGTATATATATGTATATATATATATATATATATATATATATATATATATATATATATATATATATATATATATATATATATATATATATCATCATCAGCCCGTATCGATCCACTGTAGGATGAAGGCCTCTTCAGCATGCTTCCAACCTTCACGGTCCTGGGCTTTCCTCTGCCACTCGGGTCCAATATACTTAACGATGTCATCAGTCCATCGTGCTTTCGGTCTTCTTCGCGGACGTTTGCGATCAAGCGGTACCCACTCCAGGATTGCCTTGGTCCATCTGTCGTCCCATCGCCTCGCTATATGGCCTGCCCATCTCCATTTCAACTGTTTTACTCTTCCAATGATGTCACAGACTTTTGTTTGTTCCCTGATCCATGCGCAGGACTTTCTGTCTCGTCTTGTAATGCCAAGCATACATCTTTCCATTCCCCTCTGTGCCACCCGAAGTTTTTGAATTGATTGCGATGTGAGTGTCCAGGTTTCACTTCCGTATGTCATAACGGGTAGAACGCACTGATCGAATACTTTTCTTTTCAGGCAAAGTGGGAGTCTGCTCTTAAACACTATGTTGAGCCTACCAAATGCCTGCCAGCCACATTTAACACGCCGTTCCACCTCCCGGGCGGTATTCCCCTCCATGGAAATCCTCTGCCCAAGATATACAAAGCTGTCCACAATCTCTAAATCCCTTCCTAAAACTGAAATTCTTCTGTCCTGAGCGAAGTTATTGAACATAACCTGACTCTTTTTCAGGTTTATTTTCAAGCCAAATGGTTCGCCAGCCCTTTGCAGTTCTTGTATGCGTCTTTGCAGCTCCTCTGGGTCTTGTGAAATGAGAATAATATCATCTGCAAATCTAAGATGGTTTAAGTTTGCACCATTGATCTTTACCCCATCCTGTTCCCAATCCAGTTTACGGAATACTTCTTCAAGGCCAGCCGAGAAAAGAATAGGCGATATTGCGTCACCCTGCCGTACACCTCGTTCTATATTAATTCCCACTTCAAGATCATCAAGGTGAATTGTGGCTGTAGCTCCATCATATATCGATTATAATAGGTTTACATAGGCTCTCTCTACACCTTGGCTAAGCAGTGCATCCATTATCGCATGCTTTGAGATGGAATCAAATGCTTTTTCGTAGTCGATAAAAGCCAAGCACAGTGGCATGGTGTATTCGTTGTGCCTTTCTATGACCTGCTGTACAACCTGGATGTGATCCATTGTACTGAATCCACTTCTGAATCCTGCTTGTTCTCTTGGTTGTGCGTCATTCGGTTTTTTTATATTCTTTTAGAAATTATCTTAGTGAAAACTTTGTACATCACTGATAGGAGGCTTATTGGACGGTAGTTCTTTAAATCTTCCTGTGCTCCTTTTTTATGTAAAAGGATCACTTCTGCATATATATATATATATATATATATATATATATATATATATATATATATATATATATATATATATATATATATATATATATATATATATATATATATATATATATATTACTAGATACAACAAACTTCGAAAGCAGCTGAACGCTGCAGTCAAATGATTGAAATTCTGATTCAGTTCACCAAAAAAAGTTCAAAGTGAAGTAAGATAAAACCTGCTGCTAAATAAAGTTCCGATTCCCTGGTTGCATAAGGCATTTTATCTAGAACTCTATTTCGGCAGATTATTATTTTAGAGCACTCAAATGCAATAACAACAATTTTTTATGTATGGTTCATGGACAAGGAACGTTTTTGATAAAAGAAGAAAGAAGAAGAAAAATCATGTGATTTTTCTTTTTGATCCAGTTAACAAATGGACGACGTTTTGAATGACCCAGTGGTTTTAGTTTCAGTGTTATTTGAACCTCATATGCCTTCACAGCTAAATCCTTTCGTAAAATACGCCATGTTGTGGATTCACTGAGTTCAAATTGTTGTGAACCTCGACTAATGGAAATGTCTGGTCCTTCAGCAACACTTTCACGTAGCAAATCAATATGCTTTTGTGGATGGCTTTCAGGTGGACGATTGTGCAAATCGTAAATATCACGTAATTTTCTAAAAATATTTTTTTACTAAATGCCCATTTTGATAGAATAACTCAACAATTTTAAAGATTTTAGATCAATTTTAGATCAAAAAGAAGCTTAGAATATTTTTGGAAAAGACATTCATGGCTTACCGAAAAATATCTTATAAAAGTAGATCTACGGGGTGAAATTATTGGGGTTTTGTGAATTTCAATTCGAAAAACACAAACCTTCGTGATGGTTCCTAGGAACTTAAGTGTGTTTAAATTGAGATACTAATTAATCTAAGTCTTCGACAAACTGTGAGAAACATCCTGTTTGCTCTGAAAATATCCTACACATGTGTTAAAAATATTTGAAAACGCTGAGATACATTTCTCGTGTCAATGTTTGGGTTCTATATGTTTCGGTATTTACAAATATTTACTAAACCCCATATCGCTCTGCTTAATGTTTTTCAGGCTATAACAAAATGACCTGTTTTTAAACGATTATAGGAGAAGGAAAGTGGATTGTTGGCAACAAAATAATGAGAAACATAATAAGTACAATTGGCTTATCCGACTCAAAGAGATTGTTTAAAAGAGCAGTATATTAGTAAAGTGTTTTCACGTTGTTTGTTTTTGTTTTGTTTTTCAAGTATTTGAACTAAAATGGTATGCTATATTATAAATACCAAATATACTACTACAGGACACAACGATCAATTTGTAACCGAACTATTGAGTTGTTCCATAAGTTCTCGCCGTTTTTTATTAAAATATTTCATTGATAGAAGCGACATGTATTCTCGATCATCATTCATGACCTGCTCCACCACTTGACCAATTTTTTGATACCGTTTCGAAAGAAATCACCTTGCCTGCATTCAAGAAGATGTTAAGAGAGTTCTTACGGTCGTCATCGTTGGCGAAGGTTACGTCCCTCATTTGGTTGAACAGTGAGCGGAGGAGGTGATAATCATTGGTTGGCGCAAGATTCGAAGCGTACGGAGGATGCGGAACAATATCTTATTAGAGATCATTGAGGGCCTCATTGACAGTGTTTGCTGGGTAAGGTCGTGCACTGTCGTAGCGCAAGATGACTTAGCCTTAGTGGCGCAAAATGATCGGGCCGTTTCAGTTAAATAACCTCATTTACATAATGTAGATGGGCGAGGTAGCATTTCTTGTCTAGCATCTTGTTCTTCCCTTGTATTTCTTAGTGCTGGAGAACCTCCCAATCCCACCCAACGCAGATCATGGTTTCCTGGGATGGATATCTTGCTTAACTCTAGACTTCCTTCAAAAGCGCTTTAAGATAGCCTTTGTCGAAATCAGAAGATCGGCCAAAGCGAGGCAATATCGGGGCGAACTTACCATTTTTAAACTTGCCAAACCAATCTCGAGCAGTTCGATCGGCTATTGCGTCCTCTCCATATACGACGCAAATGTCTGCGTCTATAGCTTTTTGATCACGACAAAAGGCGAAATATGTGTCAAAAGTGAAGTTTTTTGAAAAATAATTAAGTTTTTCAGAAAAATTATATTGGTAGTTCTGTAGAGTAAGGAGAGGGCTTTCGAATGAATGTATACAATTGGTCAAACAAAATAAAAATTGAGAAAAAACAAACGGATTATAAAAACGGCGGGAGCTTATGGAACAACCGATTATTTATCAAAGTACAAAGAATAGGCACCAAGAACAGGCAAATCTTCACGGTGACATGTTTATTTCATCATGATAATGCCAGACCGCGTACGTCATTGACCACCGAATTAAATAGTTAGTTGTCTTGAAAGTCTTACACTATCCAGAATCTCACCAGACTTTACACCATTGAACGTATCACGTATTTTGTTGCCTTCAATTTTTTTTGGATGCTAAATGGTTCTAAAATATAGAGTACACACAAAAAGCATCTGAATTATTTTTCTGTCAAAACCAAAATAAGTGTAGCTAGAAAATTCAACATGTTTATTTTCAAAGCCGCCGATTTTAGAGTTTTTCTTATGAGCTGACTTTCTTTTATGCAATTAAAATTAAAAATTATTTAGTGTATTACCTTTGATTTCCAAAAAAATATATATTATAAACTCGGTGTGCATTCCTTTTTAAGCCATTTTAAACCAAATGAATATCTAAATACTTTGGTGTAATAAATATTAATAAACATGAGGGATTTACCCTCACTATCACCTCGTTTCTATTCACGACAAATATACCTCTATACTGTACCTCTATATTGTACTCAAAAGTATAGTGTCAGTGGAAGAATTTTAAGAATGGATTAGGTGCATCAGGTTACAACTCTTTTGTCTACTCTAATTTACGAGGGGTCATTCAAAAAATATTCATATATATATATATATATATATATATATATATATATATATATATATATATATATATATATATATATATATATATATATATATGTGGCATAATTGATTTCGACAATAAAACAAATACTATGAGATCATCACAATTACAAATTCACAATAACCGGGTTTATCAAGACAATATACAATATACGTTTTGTCAATGATTATCAATTACATACTATACCTGAATAAGAAATATACATATTAAATTTAACCCGATTAGGAGATTAGGCAAAGTATGAAATTAAAGACAATTAATATGCGGTGCGTCGGTGACGGGCCTATCTTTGTCTCAATGCATTAGCTCGAAGGCGTTCGTTTCGTTGCTCTTGATTTTAATTACAACGTGTGTTTGCAATCTGGGCTTTTAAATTTGCAGTGTCCATCAATTTATCTTCTGCCGTTCTATTTAACCGAAGGGTGTGGACTAATTGTAAATTCCGAGTACGTCGACCAATATTTCCTCCGTGTCCACAAAGACGTAGCATTGTTCTATATAAGTAACTTATATTTCAATTTTATGACACAGCGTACAGAAAAACTAAAATATCAAAACAACACCAAGCTATTGGTGCGTACGTCATTTGTATATTTCAATTTTATGACACGCCGTACAGAAAAATTAAAACGTCAAAACAACGCCAAGCTATTGGTGCGTACGTCATTTGTCTTTCATTTCTAAATAAAAAAAATGTCATACTATGTCTAATCTCCTAATCAGATTAAATTTATAATATTAATATTTCTTTAGATATAGTATGTAATTATTAACCATTGATAAAATATTTTGTGTATTATCTTGACAAACCCGGAATCCGTAATATTTGTGTGACTCACTAATTGGATGTCATTGTGAATTTGTAACTGTTATGATCTCATAGTATTTGTTTTATTGTCGAAATAAATTATGTCATCTAAACGAAAAGCCAATGTTCGAGCTTTTTTTTTCATTAAAAAAAAATGGGGCGAGCGGGGGGGGTGAAATTTTGTTGTTATATATTTTTATATTCGAAAACTTTTAAAAAATCAAAAAAATCAAAAACAATTATGGAACCTTATCGCAGCGCCACCTACCGGGTCTAATTGTGAGTCTAAACTATCCAGGAACCCACTCAATATTAATATATATTAATATATATTAATTTCTCTTATTTATTTTTATTATTATATTTATGAGCCTAAATTATTACTTTATTTCAGCCGAGTATAGCCAAATGGAGAATCGTTTTCATCACAGCTTCTGCTGTTTATGCCTTCTGTTGTACCGTTTATTTGCTGTTCGCTTCTGGAGAACGCCAACCATGGGACAAACCCAGGGAAGAAGAAACCAGAGACAGGGAACAGAAAGAACCCATGGTGATTGAGACCAAGCCTTAGTAGACTTTTATATTAGTGGAACGTTCTACAATTTTAATATATACATTCTTGTGACATATGTCTCAAATATAAGTGAAAAATAAATATTGAAAAAAATAAACACTATATCTGTATGTCATCTTGAATCATTTTTTATATAGTTTTAGACACATCCTAATTTCAATAAATGACAGAATATACCAATTATTGTGTTTAGAGAAAATAATGCAATATTTAAGAAATTCTCTCTGAAAGCAAATTTGAAATACATTGAATGCAAAATGTACAAAATAGATAACTCAATTTAGTTATATTTACATTAATAATAAGTGTTATAACGAGAATGAAGTTTAAGTCAGAATATAATCAGTTCCTATTGGCCTGTTACCGTTATTTAAGATGCATGGTTTGTCATGTCAATTTTATCACATTTTTTTTGTTGTTTAATTTGATTTGTTTGAAAATAAATATTTTTATAAATTTTTCAGCTGTTGTTTTACTTTTTAATGATTAATACTTTAATTTATTCTATTTATGTATAGAATAATATACTATATTATTCTATCAATCTAATCACCCTTAAATATCCATCCCGGATAAAGATCTATATCCTTCCTTTTTCCAACTCTCTCTGTCTAGAGCAATTTGTATCCATCTTAATTCAGTTTATTTCTTAAAATCGTCCATCTGTCTGATTTGCGATCTTCCTCTCTTCCTTTTATGTACCCATAGTCTCCAGTGGAAGATGGTTTTATTCAATCTTTCTTTTTTTCTGTCTTACAGTGCGGTCGGCAAATTTCCATTTAAGTGTCGCTATTTGTGCTGAGATGTCTTTCACTTTTGTTAATAATGTAGTCACTGGTGGCCAGATCTGGAAAATATGTTGGATGAGGAAGCTATTCGAAGTGCAATTTATGCAATTTAGCCATCGTTGCCAACGGTTTGTGATACGATACATTGTCTTGGTGAAACATCATTTTTTTCTTCAATTGGAGTCTTTTTTGCGATCTCGTCCTTCAAATGCACCAATTTGATGCTTGGTTTTACCTTTCTCGAGATAATCGATGAAAAATATCCCATGTACATCCTAAAATATAGAGGCCGTAACCTTGCCTGCCGATGATTGTGTTTTCGGTCGCTTTGGATGACTTTCACCGGCTGTTGTCCACTCAGCTGATTGCCGATTTGACTCCGGAGTGTATCCATTTTATTTCACTTAAACAGCTCCAAACATGGCCCAGAATCATCAATACGTTGTTTTTGGTCCACTGTGTGCAAACGCGGTACCCATTTCGATAGCAATTTACGCATTCCCAATTGTTCATGCAAAATGGTGTAAACACTTCCTTTGGATATCTTCATGATATCAGCTACCTCCTGCAGCGTTACTTTACGGTCTTGCGAAGTATTTTTTTGAATTTTTCTGATGTTATCTGTCTGGTGTAGCCACCTCATTTGGATGTCCAAAGCATTAAGCATCATTGGTCCTTGTACAGCATCGTTCAAATTCAACATCTCAATCAATTATGGTTGATTTTCCTATGGTAGAGTCCAGGTAATGTTTATCAAGCCATTGTTTTACTTCAACGGTATTTTTGTTCAACAAAAAGCAAAAGTAGCGTCCCTTAAAGCACAACAATTCAGAAACTAGTAGACAGATTGTCATAAAATTTTGACGCATCACGTTTAATGGTTGGCTCAATCGACCGCTGGTAAGGATTTTTCGTAAGTGAGTGAATCTATATGTCAGACCGGAAACTTATTGACGAAATGAGTCTTATGACAACAAAATAATTAATTATATATTCTCTGTCATTGTTCACGGCCGGCTCCCACCTCTGGATCATTTTTTTATATCGTTTCTCCAAAAATCGCCAAACCTGGACTTGAAGAAGTTATTTAGTCAGTTTTTGAGTGACGCCCCTTATTTAGTTGGGCAGGGAGTGGAAAAAGTGATAATCGATTGGTACAAGACCTGGAGAATAAAGCGGATGCGGAAGAACCACTCCCGTTCGAGATCATTCAGGGTTTCCTTAACGCTGTTTGCTGTTTGAGGTCGTGTATTGTCGTGGAGCAGGATGACTGATCTTTGTCGATCGGGTCATTTCAGTTTAATAAACTCATTTACACGGTGCAGCTGGGCGAAGTAACATTCCTTTTCGATCGTATTGTTCTTCTTCAACATTTCCCAGTACACAAGACCCTTCCAGTCCTACCAAACGCAGATCATAGTCGTCTTGAAATGAAAATCTTACTTAACTATTGGCTTTGGCGTGTCTCCTGTAGCCACCCACTCTTTCCTTTACTTCGCATTGACCTAGAGACACTATTTCTCATCTCCCATGACGATTCTGTTCAAGAATTGTTGCTTGTGATTTTAAGCAGCTTTATTGCGGCAATTTTCCTTATTCTCATCGATTAGTTTGCGTGGCACTTAAGCTCCGAGTAAATGTATGTGTATGTAAATATATTTAAAATGTAAATGTCATATTGAATATATTGAGGGATTGTAGCAGTCCATCTTCTCAGCCAATTCTTGGCATGTTTAACGGCCGCTTTCCTTCGAAAGCATTCTAAGATGGTCCTCGTCGAAGAAAGCATGACGTCCGTGTCGAAGTTGCCATTTTAGAACTTTTAGAACTTCATATGGGAGGCAAATATCTCGAACTGCTTCTGTAACTTTTTGACCACGACAAAAGCAAAATATAGGAAGTGTAGAAAATTAAGGTTTTTACCGCCTGGAATTTCCATTTCAAAAGCCTGAAAGTTAAAAGCCAAGTTAAGCCACGCCCCTCGGTCGGAATGAGCGGAGCTTTGTGGAAGTTTGTATATTTGTTATAGTTTAGTATATTGTTTGTATATTATATGGAAGTTTGGGTATTGTCTTAGCTACCATTCCTGTATCCACTGCTACCCCAGAAAGGCCTTTCTCGAGCCTAAGGAGACTGAAAAACTATTTACGAAATACTACAAGTGAAAACAGACTTAATGGTTTGGCTCTCATGAACATTCACTATGGAACAGAAATTCATGCAGATGAAGTAGTATATATATTTAAAAGAAAAAGCCGAAGATTTCTTCTTTAATGGTTTTAGATTTAGCGCAGAGGAACGAAATAAATTTAACCATTTCATTTAAAGTTAAGAACTTTATAAATATGTCGTAATTTTTCCGATGAATATATAGATATTAAATTTCATGTAAGTATATTTTTGTTGTTTTATTTACTTCAAACTAAACCAACCCCCCCCCCCCCCCCCAAACTAAATCCTGGCTACGCCCGTGCTTGTCACTTAAGAAGTTCCATCGGCGAACACATTCAATTCTAGCTCTGTACTATAGTAAGCTATACGTTTTGTAATACGCTATAAGACGAATCATCAGATAAGAATAACTAATCTCTTTTCAAATTCAAATAATTGCCTGAAACTACAAGAATACTGCTTAGTTTAGTAGTATTTGAAAAATACCGACAATCAAAATCATAATTGTATAAACAGTTAACTTTGAAAGAAATTTTGCGGTCAGTCGAATATAGTTCTGCTAAAAATGTATCAGTTTTAAGCAATGGCTAGATTTTCAGTTTGTTTCAAATATGTATGCTGAATGTTGCACTTTTTTGTTCCCCAGTATATACTAAAGTGATTCATTATTGTACCTACAAGTTATGCAAATAAAGTAATGACACTGGTGGTGTAGCGTTTGATCTGGCAACACTGTAGGTTTCTTCTTTGTAAGGGACACAACCCAACATATCATGCATATTCAGTGCGGTTTTGACCTTTCTAGAGTCGCTTGGTGATATGTAGTAATTCTTTACAACGGTGTGCTATTAAATTTTGTTTAACTTGAATATCAAAATTGAAAATGAACCTTCGAACAGCCTGCAACTACAAGAAGTGATGAATCTGTCCACAGGATCCGGGATCTTATGTATTCTGATCATCGGTTGAAGGTCAGAATGATCAGGAAAAAGTTTGGCTCACACAACCGTTTATCAGATTTTGACGAATAAATTGGGAAAATCTACGCGCAAATTCCGAAAAGCCTTTCACGGGATCAAAAAGACAACAGAAGAAACATTCTTGACTTTGTGGGGCAGATTGGAAACAAAGTTGATAGCGTACCGTTGCTCCAAATTATTGTCATTCATTTTCAGAACGCACTAGGAAAATCCGATTCACGAAAATATTTGCTGCGCTACTGTTAAAACAAAACTAAATGTCATGCACTGGCTATCAAGTGACTCTAGGGAGTTTAAACTGGTCCTGAAGACGCATCATTGTTAGCATTCCCTCCAAAGGGAAAGCCAACAGTATTGCCAGATCAAACGCTACGCCACCAGTCTCAATACGCAGTTACTTTACACACCTCATAGTAGTCTTTAACAAAATAAAATAAAACATATTTTTGATGATTTGCTCTTTATAAACATTACTTCTCAAACTTAAAATTTTATGTATTTGTAAGGATTTATCGCTATTATAGTATATATATATATATATATATATATATATATATATATATATATATATATATATATATATATATATATATATATATATAAATATATATTATATGAGATTTTGACGAAACATCCTGACTCTTCATAAAATCAACAGATCGACACCCGGAATGATTTAGAAACATGATTATGCCTCTTCATATCAAGTAATGAAAAAACTGATCTGACTGATTTTAAATTTGCAAAAGCCTTATGAATATGGTGTAAGTTGCGAAAGTACCGAAAACTTCATCAAAGATAATTTTGATTTGTTCCATGATAACATAGTCGTTCCGTGATCGAAGGGTTACAGTAAATTTAGGGTGAAAATATATTATTTTTTTAATAAACATCATTGAAAACCTGTTGGATCACAAATTGGATCTTAATACACCATTTATTTGCTGGGTGCTTAGAATATTAACGATTTATCAGATAAATTACCGCTAAGGTGAATTTTCGCTAATTAATTACCGCTAAGACTTCAGTAAAGTAATGATTATGTAAATAAAAAATATATTACATGTGATATCATACAGAGATAAAAACTTTCACTTTTTCCTTTTGTGTTCTGTGGCATCATCTATAAAAATAGATGATAACCAGCAGTAGTCGCCCAACATAGATGGTTCCCAGTGTCCCTGGTATCTTGCTTCCATCGTCCTGAAATCCTGGTGAAACATCTCACCTTGTTTGTCGCTTACTGTCCCTAAATTTTCCGGAAAAAAATCCAAATGAGAGTGTAAAAATGCATTTTTAAGGACATGCGACACCTTAGTATTTCATAGGCTTTCAAGAGTTCATCTTGAGGTTTTTAACAGTTTTCTTTTTTCTTGTTGCCCAGAAATCCTTTTACTACACTTCCACAACACTTCCAAAGATAAATACGCCTTCTTTTAGTTTTGCATCACTTAATTGAGGAAATATTTTTTTTTAGGTACTTGAAACCATTACCTTCTTTGTCCATGGCTTTGACAACGTTTTTCATAAGTCCAAGCATAATATGGACAGGCGGAATAAGTAGCTTTTTTGAGTTAACAAGGGGAGCATATTTTATCTTTGAAGTTCCAATCAGGAAGTTGTGGATCAGATCCTGATGAAGAATTAGAATCACCGGGAAACATATTATCCAGGTTTAAAGGCGCAATTGGTAGCGGTAGTTCCTGGCGATGAGGAACTGGGCTAAGTGCAGAAGGCATATTGGGATACTGAAATTTGTCCCTTTGCTTTTTTTAAATCCCTTCTGTTTTAGTGATACAAAAGTAGCAATAACTTACATGGTCAGTAGGTTCTCTTCACACCATACGAACAGTAAACGACATAGAATTTTTCTTGCGATGCATCCACTGCACTAAATTTACACGTCAACTCACACATCCAACATGAGGAGCCAAACTTTTATCTTGATTTCTAATTTGGTACTTAAAATATCAAATATTGGCTTTTTTAACGTCCTCGGATATAGATCTAGCTTGTGACTTAAAATAAATCGTCCGCATATATAACAAAACTTGTTATTTTTGTAAAATCAACGATTAGAACTTGCCATTTAATACTGTGAAAATAGCCCTTTTACGGTCTTGTGGCAATTCCTACATTGTCCAATCCAAAGTCAGGTACAAATTATTTCCCTGATATAAAAAAGAAGTAGATACTTGGAAATGGGACGTGCTAGGGCATTTCTGTGAAAAGGTGTTTTAATAACAACTTAAATAAAACACAAAAAGATTATACGCACTATTATACACTAATATTACACCAATCTAATACCGAATGTTCACAGATCAATAAAACGAAACGACGAGGCAAATTAAACAGAGACGTTTTAATTTACCGATATAAATCGCCAACCAACAGAGTTGCATATCAATGGAAGGTACGACGTTTTCGTTTCAAAATTATTGAACATTCCTTATTATCCATCCATATTTATTCTCCCGCGATTATTTTTGATTCCCTAAATCTAGGAAGTATTTACAGGAAAATATCAGGGTACCCATAAGCAATCAATTATTTCAGTGCCAACAAAAAACGAATTTATTTTTATCTTCAGACGATTATATAATCTCCGTCGTTATCTAAGACCTTTTGCCATCTTGCTGGTAGAGTTTCAATCCCCTGTTCATAAAAGTTAATTTCCTTTGAAGAAAAATAGGTTACTAGGTAAGCTCGCACATCATCGATATTTTTGAAATTTTTATTCCTCAGGGAATGATCGATGTATCGGAATAAATGAAAATCGGATGGTGAATTGTTGTCGCCATGGCAGGGCCGGGTACACACGCATGCACCGGGTGCAATGACAATATTGTCGGGCGAGTAAAATTCGTGGCGTGCAAAGTGTGTGATAATAAATATCATTTACATTGTGTTAACATCAAAGAGCCAATATCTAAAGCCATAAATGACTGTAAAAATTTGTTTTGGGTATGTGATGGATGTCTGTCAGTATTTGAGGTGAATGTTGACCTTAGTAATAGATTAAAAAGGTTGGAACAATATACTGAGGAGTGTAAGGTGAATACAGAGACATTATTAAATAATTCGCATCATAATGACATCTCGACTCCACAAGGAAAATCATGGACAGATATTGTAAAAAAAAAAAAATCCTCCGTTAATAATTAGACCGAAAAATAAGCAACAAAATAGTACTACGACGAGGAATGCGATCACGGAAAAAATTAATCCGTCCAATTTATCGGTAGAAATAAACAAATTAAAATCGATAGGTCAGGGATCCGTTATGATTCAGTGTAAGGATGACGATTCTCTGAAGAAGCTGCAAATAACAGCAATAGAAGAATTATCAGAATAATTGTGGTTGGCGTTCAAGATAAATAATATAAATGAAGATAATATATAAATAATATAATATATAAATAATAGATAAATGAAGACTTTTTAGAGCGCATAAAAAATCAGAGTTTTCTTAAAAATACAGATCTGAATATTGAAGTAGTTCGAAAATATATTCCTAAAGGAAATAAACTGTGTAATATAATACTGGAGGTGTCGGCAGAGATCTATAAGTGCATGTTGAGTAGTAGGAGAGTTTTCTTTGACTGGAACAGTTTTCCAGTCTATAAATATTTGGGAGTGCTGCGATGTTACAAGTGTTGGAGGTATGGACATAAAGCGGCAAAGTGCAGTCAACAAGATGTTTGTCCTTTATGTAACAAACATCATAAAAGCTCAGAATGTAATTCAAATACAAAGGAGTGTACTAATTGTAAATTTGCACATGACGTCCTGAAGATACCACATATTAAATATGATCAGTGTTTGATAAAAATTGCGAATGTTATAAACGAGCTGTTGAAAGAATGAAGAACAGAACTAAGTATGCATAGCAACCACTTGATTGCTTCAGTGCGTCCACCAGCAATATAGATATATTGCATATTAATATACAGGGAATGACGACCCACATGTTGCAGCTGAGGCAGTTTGTAGAAGATAGAAACCCATGGATCTTGTGTGTTACTGAAACTCATGTAACACGAGATGTAGAAGAGAACGAAATTAACATAACTGGATATACGGCTGTTGTCTGTTATTCGGATAGTCGTCATACGGGGGGTGCTATTATGAATATTAAATCTGGCTTGAAATATTGGGTGGTTTTTGTCGAGACAGTTCTAACCAGTTACTGGGTCGTAACAGTTAAGATACAGATAAATAAGCTGTTTTTCTTGGTAGCGGACTGCTATAGATCGCCTAGTGCCTCTGTAGGTGACTTTTTAAACTATTTGGAAGACAATCTAAGTGACAATGAATTTCAAAGAAATAAAACCTTTCTTCTGGGTGATATAAATATCGATTTATTGAAGAACAGCAGTGAGTCTAGAAGGTTGAAAGACATTATCAGTGGAGCAGGTTTCACACAGATTGTTACTAGAGAAACCCACAATAGTGGTATCTCACAAACACTGATTGATCACATAATTACCAATGATTTTGGAGCAGTGGAGCTTGGTAGAGATTTTCCGATGATAAGCGATCATGAGATTATTGGTACCGAGTTTAAACTTCAAGGTATTGTATGTGAAACACCTCAACATACGTATGCTCGGAATCTGAATGAGCAAGCAGTCTCGAGGCTGATTACTGAGTTAATGGGGAATGATTGGGACTACAATTCCATTGACGTTAGTAAATTATATGTTGATTTTATGCAAACTCTACATGATGCTATTGATCTGGCTGCTCCCTTAAAATTAGTACAACCTAGAAAGTTCCCTTGGATGAGCAAAGAGCTAAGAAATGCTCAAGTTGGGAGGGACAGAGCGTATAGAAAGTTTTCTTTCACAAAGAATGAACATGATTGGAGAATTTATAAGCAGAAAAGAAATATTGCACTGTCCATGATGCGACTTGAGAGGAAAAAGTACCTTAATAATAATATCGATGCTTGTAGGGGGGACGGGAGGAAGATGTGGAGAACAATAAAGGATTTGCTGGGCAATGGTAAGGGGCGTGCCGATTTTTCGCGAATCGACTTTGATACTCACTACGGACCTACGGAGGAAAACTTCAATAACTTTTACTTCGATAGTTTGAATGAAGTAGAACAGAGTATCGAAGAGCAGGACTGGAGCAGTGATGTCAAAGTATGCAAGACTCACGATTTTTCTGAATTTAAACATGTTACTCTAAACAAATTAAGAAAAGTTGTGTTTATTTTAAAAAGCCGAAGTACGAGTGACAATGAAATTACGATAAGGTTAATGAAAAAAAAATTTGTGTCATCGGTTATCCTTTATTGTACTTAATTAATACCAGTTTTGAAATAAATACATTTCCTGAGGACTTAAAAACCAGCATTATTGTACCAATTCCAAAAATACCAAAGCCTAGTATACCAAGTGACTTTAGACCAATTAATTTATTACCTGTTGTTTATAAAATCATTGAGACTATAGTATGTACAGAGTTCAAAACTTATTCTAAAACCAATAAATTGTTATTTTCTGCTCAATCAGGGTTTAGGACAAAACATTCTTGTGAGACGGCTATTCAGTATGTTTGCGCAACATGGAGAAGCGATATGAAGGTCGGAAAAACTGTGCTTAGTGTATTTATAGATTTAAAGCGAGCATTCGAAACTATTGACCGGGATATACTGTGTAAAAAATTATTAAGTTATGGTGCAAGATCGAAAGCCTTAAAATGGATCTTAACAGACAAAATGGACTTAAAATGGATCTTAACAGAGATAAAATGGTTACTTAACAGACAGATATCATAGGACGAGGGTTGAGGGAAAAAGGTCGGCAAAGAGGGAAAGTGCGTGGGGAGTTCCTCAGGGTAGTGTTTTGGGCCCGTTGCTGTTTTTGATATATATCAACGATATTTCTACAATATTGGATAAATGTTTTATTAGTCTTTTTGCAGATGATACTCTCGTATCTGTGTCTGGCTATAATTTGCCTGAGATGATTGAAACCATGAATAGTGAACTGGCAATACTATTTAGATGGCTATGCAAAAATAAACTTAAACTAAACGAACTGAAAACAAGGTGCATGGTGATAGGGTCTAAAGCAAACTGCAAAAGACTTAATGAGTTAGGGTTAAAAATAAATATAAATAATTGTGATATTGAAATTGTAAATGAAATTAAATACTTAGGAGTACTGTTGGATCCTCAGCTAACATTTTGTAATCATGTCAGTTATCTATGTAGAAAGATTGGGAAAAAAATAGGGTTCTTTAGTCGTATATCGTCACATTTATCACCATGGTCCAAGAGGCTTGTATATAATACTATAGTTTTACCCCATTTTACCTATTGTATGTCTGTGCTGATATCATGTAATAAGGAGAGTATTGGTAGACTTCAAATACAGCAGAACAAGGCTATGCGTGTACTATTGAACTGTAATAGGTATACACCGATAGAGGCAATGTTGCGGTCATTGGATTGGTTTTCAGTTGCGCGGGCCATTGAAGGGTTTAACATTCGATTGATATATAAAATAAAACATAATTTGTTGCCCGATTATTTGAATACTTTTTTGGTACAAAGAGTAAATATGCATTCTTACGATGTCCGTTCTAAGAACAATTATGATGTACCAATTGTGAGAACTACTGCTCTCCAGAAGACATTGTTTTGGGAAGGTGTTTGTCTCTTCAATGCTTTGCCCGCCCACATAGGGAGCGCTCCTAATGTGCATGTATTTAATAGACTGTTAAATTATTATTTGAAGCAATAGAGTGTTTTATCATTTGAACAATGTTGGTTATTGCCTTTTGATTGTATTTTCTTTTGTTAAGATTTTTTAGAATTTTTCTTATTTTTAGTTTTTTTTGTATATTGATTTTGTTTTGTTATTATTAGCTGTATATGCTAAATAAAGGGTGTATTTATTTATTTATTTAATTGTCTGGAGAATATGGGGAATGTGGTAAAACCTCCCAGTTAGCTGTCTAATTTTTTCTTGGGTTAATCTTGCTGCATGCGGCCTAGCATTATCGTGTTGCAATATTACCTATCTTCTGTTGACCAGAGCTAGCCGTTTTACCAACAATTCGTTACGTAATCTATCCAATTGTTGGCAATACAATTCAGCCGTAACTGTTTATCTCGGTTTCAACAGTTCAATATGAATTATGCCACTATAGTCCCACCAAACGCACAGTAACACATTATTTAAACTGAAGCATTGTTTAGGAGTGGGTACAGCTAGTTGATTTGGAGAAAGCCATTGTTTGGTGCGCTTGTCGTTGTTGTACAAGACTCATTTCTCGCCACCAGTAACAATACTTCGAAAAAACGGATCACTTCGTTTTCTGCACAATAGAAATGTGCAAATTGTACGCCGTTGTTCTTTATTCATCTGCGACAATAGATGTGGAACCCATATAACCTGCCTGTAAACCTTCTCGATTTCTTGAAGATGTCTTTGGACTGTTGACCAAGTAGCCTGAAGAGTATTTGCTATTTCCTGGATACTCAGTTTGGGATCAGTTTCTACCAGTCATTTTAAAGCGTCATTATCAAAGTCTACAAGGCTTCCACTTCGATCGCTATCAAAAAAATCAAAATCACCATTAGAAAATTTTCATCACAAATTTTCTTTATTGCAATGGTTGCATTAACACCCGATCGAAAATGAAACAGCATGCAATGAATGCATGCTGTAAATGTTCTTCAGTCGGTTGATTGTCCGCCATTTTACACAGGTGTAATAAAAAGCGTTTGAATTCAGTTGTCAAAGGTCAAAGCCATGTGTAGTAATATTGCGTAACAAAACACCTCTTTATACATTCACTCTCTGAACTAGACTTAAGCAAATATTCCACACTATTAATAATTGATTACTTATGGGTACCCCTATTATTATTTCTGATAACGAAGATAAAATCGTTATGAATTAATGGTTGGCAGAATAAGAAAAGGATTTTTTCGAAAAATTATGTTTTAAAAATTATGGTGATAAATCGAATTGTTTCAAATATTCTAGATGTTTCCATCTAAGTTAAGGAAGATAATTTTTATCTTATAATTCGAATTATCCTATATACGAGAGTAGAGTGAAAAAAGAGTTCGATGTTTTTTAAATAAACATTTATTTTTTTTATCGAAAATCGATTTTTTCCAACATAAGCTCCTTGTAGCTCGATACACTTCGCCGAACGAGTTTTCAACTTTCTTTACGTTTTCCAAATGTTTCAACAATGATATCTTCATTGGGGTTAAATATCTTTCCAGCCAACAATTTCTTCTTATTTATAAAGAGAAGATATCGGAAAGGACCAAATACAAAAAATAAAGTGGATGAGGCATCAATTCATAGCGCAGATTGGTCAATTTCGTTGTTGCAATAACGGATGAAACATTGTAGACCGGTGCATTGTCATAGTGAAACAGCATTTATATCTTCGTCAAATGAGAACGTTTCTTAATCAACTCTTCATGAAATCTGGCCAAAATGCAGCCTAATACTCTCCTGTGATCGTCTTTCCTTTTTTCAAATAGTTGATGAAAATAATGCCCTGCGAGTTCCAGAAAACATTGGCCACAACCTATCCGGTCGATGAAAGCGTTCTTCGGAACAACTTCGATGGAAAAAAAACACTGGCATCGACTGCTCCTTCATTTCAGGTTTATAATGATGAAACCATGTTTCATCAACAGTCACGAATCACAGCAGAAACTCTTTCAGATTGAGCTTATACTTATATAAACACCTCTGTGAAGTGGGCACTCA
The DNA here is from genome assembly GCA_031761425.1 of Cosmopolites sordidus. Lineage (NCBI taxonomy): Eukaryota > Metazoa > Arthropoda > Insecta > Coleoptera > Curculionidae > Cosmopolites > Cosmopolites sordidus. The sequence goes on from JARFXV010000239.1 coordinate 457,334, forward strand.
ATTCCTTTTTTAGTCTTCAAACAGCTTCACAGCTTCAAAATCAATAAACCATAAAATGAAAATCCAGATGGTTTTTTCACACAAATATTGTTTAATCAACATACAAAATTCAATGTTTCCATGTCAAAAACATCGAAGTGATCTGCTTTCAAATGCTGTCAAAACAAAAGCAAATGTCATGTACTGGCTTGAAATTCATGCAGGAAGTTACTTTTCAGAAATGCAATCTATCGAAAAAGTATCTGATTTTTTACTCTATCTATAAAAAGGCTTATCTCGCTTAGCGAAAAGGCTTAGCTCAGTATAGATTATATATTTAAGTATTCCGTTATAAAATTCGTTTTCCGGATCATAACGAGCTCACAAATTATAAAAAGTATTAGTAATATAAAACATTTGAAGTAAGATTAGATATTATGGTAAATAAAAGCCAGCACGTAGTCAGTCGGTTTTGCCTATCTGAAAGGTCGACCTCTGAGCAACATTGACGCCATTGATAAGCAACAACACAAGGCAAATAAATTTCCTTACCGTATTGGAGACAATAAACAGTGGTGGAGATCAGGAGAGGATTAGAGATTTTATTGAAAGAAAATGCGAGGAGATAAGATAGGAGGCAAGATAACATTCAAAAAAAGAGTGAATCGACTAGAATAGACCTTTTCAGGACTAGTTGCGCGCAAGCGCGTCCTCCATGTTAACGAGGCGTTAATATGAAAGTCTCGGGCACTTTTTATAACTATGGTTGGATAACAAGGATCATTACCTTTATTATCAGTGCAACTAAATGAAAAATTAATTGATGGTGCTTTATTGGTGCATCCCACAATCGAAGCACATAATTGTATTCATTACAACGATGGTTAAAATGCCATGGCCGTCCCCAACATGAAAATAAAGCAGAATATTTTGAAAGTTTAGGATGACAATTATATTCATATTAGTTTTATATTTATTATATTTACAACATTATATTTATTATATTTATAACATTATATCTGCATTTTTAACTTTATATTTATAACATAATATTTAATTTTATATTAAGTTTGGAGCAAATTTTATTTTTCATGTCTTTCAATACTTTTATACTCTACATAAGAGCAATCAGCAGTTAAAATAATTAACTTGCGCCATGAGTTTGTTAATATTTTTCAGCCAAACGGGCATTTGCTCCTTTTACATATATTATAAATTATAGCATGAGCTATTGGATTAACAATTAAATGGATTCAAGTTACCTGATTACATGATTTTTTATTTTTTTAACTAATGGGGTCAGGATATTCTGTTGTTAGACCACTTTCTTTGAAATGAAGTGCAAATATACGTATCCTTGTCAATATGGTCAATTAGTTGGAATCGACCATCACCTCGTTCACATTTTTTAACTCACAAATCACATTTAGTACACTTTGGGCAAATTTTTGTTTCGTTCATTTAATAAGTTTTCGACGATATTCAAGATAAAGCTTTAGAAAACTAATAAAGTAATATAAATGTTCCGAAAATGATTTACTACACGTATAGCTGCGACATATCCCATAACAACAACGTTTTTTTTGCTCCTGTTTTTACTGATTACATTATATATTTTTAATAAAATGCTTGTATTGATATTTTACTTCAAGTATATAACAATTAAAACTGTACTATTGATAGTGAATTAATAATAAAATATGTTATTTGTTATTAATTAATTAAATTTCATAATTAAATTAAAAACATAATATTCACAGCTTATACACGCATAAAGTGCCCGAAAACATGGCGGAATTTGAAGCATGCGCATAACAAATTCCAAGTATGAAAAGTACTTGTTCAAACCACAAGGCATTTTGCTTTCCATACATTTTATTGCAGCATGTTTCATATTAAAAATCATGTTGTTTATATATATATATATATATATATATATATATATATATATATATATATATATATATATATATATATATATATATATATATATATATATATATATATATATATATATATATATATATATATATATATATATATATATGAAATAATTGAAACTGCTTCCGGTGTCAGGCAGGACTGCGTAATGGCTCCAGTTTTATCATTTCAATATTTTTATGAGTACATTGATGGTACAGTGAAGGTTCATGCAAAACCTTGTGTATGCTTATCCTACTAATGCCAAGGGCCATCTCAATCATATGGTATATCAGATGACGATCTTCGTGCACAGTATCGATGTGTTCTGGCACAACAACCGATTTTAGACGACCTTTAAATTCGTCCGTGAGTGAACAACGGCTACGACTGAATTCACTAGACCAGTGATATGCAGTGGTTTTAGTTGGTGCTTCATCGACAAAAATTGAAATGAGATGATCGATGCACTGTTGTTGAGATAATCCACGTCGAAAGTCGTAGTAAATCATCGCACAAAAATTCCATTTTTTAACTAAGATGAAATTTTCAACTCACTAAACAACACATACATATAATATCCGCATGACAAGACGTTCTGAGTACACACATAATCAACAATGTCAAACTTTACGATGTATATGTCAGATAGCGCCTAGCAACACCATTGTTGCCAATTCAGAATACATAAATAGCAACTCTTGTATATCTGACTCTCCACTTCAGTCTGTGGAATCTTCTCCTTAATTCTAGAGGGGATTTGAACTCGGTATCCTTAACCGAATTACATATTTTTCTAGAACCTTTTGGAAGCTTCACCGTAGAGTTTTCTGGACTTATAACCAGTCCTTGCGGGTTAAAATGACCGTATACAGAGCTGTGATTGTGCCTTTCCTTACTTACGGTTATGAATCATGAGTACTCTACGGGAAACTGTGAGAGTTCTCGAAAGCGCACAGCAACGTCATCTGAGATGAATAATGGCAATCAAATCGCACCAGAAATGATCAAATAAGAAAGTACTCAATGAGGCGAACTGTTTATCACTGAAGGTTCTAGTAGGAAGAAGGCATCTGCGCTAGATGGGGATTTTCGGACGATTTTCGTATAGAAAAGTGTATATTATACAATGAACTGCCTTCAAGTGAACGTAGGCAAGGAGGTTAGAAACTTCATTACAAAAATGCTCCCCGTGAAACATTAAAGAGCATTGATGCTAGTCCTCAATGAGAGATGACTGCCTCCAACAGAACTTTATAGTGAAAGCTAGTTCATCAGTGTTAAGGGACGAGACCTAGAAATAGATTGATCCCGGCTCCTGGACAGTTTGAATGTTCGGAGTTTGATCGCTATCTAGAATAGATCTCTTCAGCTATAGAAGGGTTCACACCCGCTAATCTTGGACGTCCTTGGGCGAATACGGATTCGAGTTCTCTGCTATAGAAAAAATTAAAAAACTGAAAATATTCTTCCAAATGTGATTATTTTTATTTACAAGAACAGATGGCGGCCAGACATTACTTCCTCATCTTAAACCTATAGAAATATTTGACTAGACGTCACTTCACTTCAGACAATCTCTTATTTTGGAGAGTTGGACATATCATATTATATTGAGAATTCTAAAAAGTTTGAACGTTGTTACTTAATATATATCGAATTATGGTACACGATCAATTCTTCTATGGAAAGCTTCGGTGTGAAACACTAAACTCGAAGAAATTTACCACTAAACATTAAATCACTTTTTGAAACTTCTCGATGCAGGTTTCGCTAACAATGTTAGCATCATCAGGAGATTATTTAATATTAACTGGTTAAATCTAATTAATTATAATATAATTGATAATTAATTATAATATAATTGATAATTAATTATAATTGATAATTGATTGGTAAATTTCTTCGAGTTTAATGGTACAAGATGACTACGAGAAGTTGATTTTTTTTATTCTCAAAAATCTTTGGAGTTTTTGTTAGGCTGAGATCTTTTTGAACGACCATTGTACATACTAGAAAAATATTTCTTACAAAGAGAAAAACCTTTATACTTTCGAACTTTCCAAGAAATCTGTATGGAAATATTTTTTTTGGAAAAAAAAATTAGACAAAAATAAATACTAAGTAATATTTGATTGTTAATTAGGCAAGAAATAAATAAAATACTGCGGAGAACCAACAAAAAATCACAGGTTAAAAGGAATTAACAACGATCCTCTTTAGTATCATCTTTCGCCCACTTCGAGATGTATTTTTCCCTAGGGTTTAAATTGTTTGCGAAAGGCATTCTGCCTGTCAATTAAGGCCCGACGTTCTTCACCTTTATTTTGATGTATATTTAGATATGGTGCTCCCTTCTCACTAACTATTATAATTTTCCTTCGGTTCATTCCACCTACGTGTTATTTTCACTTTGTCCGTATCATTAATTCCGCGAGTTTTTCTTTTTGTTAATTTCGCGCCAACTAACATCTACATTTTCTAATATACTAATGCAACTTAACCTCTCTGACGTACGCCTAATATCAACGTGCAACTTTTTTCCAAAACTTAAATTCTTTTTTACGTATTCTTTCTCCAATCTCAATTTTATCTCTCGTCGGCATGTTACAGAGTTTTCCGGGATCTCCATCATGCTATGTACTTTCGTCGTTCGTGGCCGGACCAATTTATCATGTAGCGGGAGGTTGGCATATCATATTATCCAGTGACTCGGAGGTCGAAGTGTAGCATCGTTTTTGGCTACTATTACTTGGATGGGTGACCATACGAGGGGAGATTAGACTTGCGTACTGCATTTTAATAGGCAAGATTGTAAAATCTCAGTCACGCCAGTTCGCGGTTAGGTAAGACCAGATGTGTTCTGAGAGGTGTTCTACCTACTATGTTTACATCACTCGCCAGTCGGTAGGCTGCTAAATGGACTACGGTTTAAAGCAAATAACCGTGGTTCGTAATCCACGTTAGCTATAGGCCTAATCGATAGCTTTTGTTGCTGATGTGCCTCTAATCATTTAGTTGCTGATGTGCCCCTGAAACCATCGAACCTTTAAATTTATCATGCGGCATTTTTTTTGTGGTTCTTGGTATTAAATTCTTTTATACTATTTTTTAACACGATTAATTCGGTAGATAAAAATTAGAGCCAGAACTATGTTCAATCTTAGCTTTTCCAGGTTTTTTACAAAGTTCTTCTGCGCTAATCCATTCGTTGAGATAATAAATGGTAGTATTGGTACATCCTTTAGTTGATATATGTGTTTTAAGTCATAGGCTAAGTCTTGAGGTTTTTTGATTTTTTTCAGCAAAGCTGTTATTTCAATTTTGATCCAAAGGCTCTGCAAAATCTATAATATATGAGCGTCCATGTTCTTTATCGATTAACAAAATATCACTAAACAAAACCAAATAGGCTGTCAATCTGGAATATTCCTCTCTTTATATCGGAGAAGTCTCATATGCAATGTGCGGTGTTCTGACTATTAATTTTGTGCGCCAATTCTTCATTACTTTTTGTACAATTTGTAACTTTTTCATTAATTTTGTATACTTTCAAAACTTCAATGGGCCAAAAATGGGGAACAGAGTCATACGCCTTTTGATAATCTATCGAGGCGACTGATATATTTCGTTGTTTATCCTGAGCTTGTTTTCCAACTATTGTATCAATAACTAGTTGGCAACCCGTGATTTCTCTCTGCATCCATTTTGTTCTTCAGCAATTATTTTATTGGTGTTTAAGTGTTTGGTGATCTTGGTGCATATAATTTTGGTCATTAGTTTGCATATGTTAGACAGGCAAGGAGTCAGTCTGTAGTACTCTGGACTGTCCGCCTCCTCTTCCTTGGGTATCCAAGGGTTATACCTTTGCAGATGTTATTAGGATGTAAGTCCGGGTACTCAAGAACATTTTGGAGGAATTTTGCCAACATTCCATGTATACTTGTTAAGTACTTTATCCAAAAGTTATGCACTCCTTCTGGTCCAGAAGTTTTCCAGTTTGGTGATTTTTATAGCGGTTTTAACATCTTCTTCTATTATTAGGACATTCTCCATAGCTGTTATATTTTTAGTGTGCTCTTTTTCGTTACCTAAGCAGTAATCAGCTTTATGTTTTATTTCTGTACTTCAGATATTGCTCCAAAATTGGTACATTGTGTCACTACTTGGAGGTTGTTGATTCAAGGGTTTTTTCTGCTCCAGAGTTCTACAAAATTGTTGTTGGTTGTTATAAAAAGCCGTTTTATTTTTGTTGTTTTCGTGATATATCTTCAATAGATCAATATGCAGTTTTATATCGGCTATTTTGTCCTTAGCGTCAGTGGATATTTAAGCTTCCTCTAGGATTTTTTTGCATTTTGTTGAATTTTCAGTGATTTTGTTGAACTTTCAAGGGTTTTATTTGTGTCGGTATAATAAGTGAGAGTGCCTATGCGTTTCCGGATTATTTTTAATGTTTTTCTCTAGTCTTATTTCCCTTGCCGACTTTCTATCTGATACGTCATCTGATCAATAAGATTCTTGTTCTCTAATATATGCAAGTTATTTGCTTCACAACCAGTTAAAGCTTACGCGTAAATAACATGATAGATAGTTTCTATATTATTGTCCAGAAATTGGGAGTTGGGAGAAATTGGAAGAATACTATCAATAATTTTTATATCATTGCTTATACTGGGAGTGATCTGACATTTTAGTATTCGTGGTTTATTAGAGATTGGTATGCCTTCATATTTCATTAGATTAGTCTCCAGTTGTGTGCTCAATTTCAGTTGTGTGCTCATTATATGTGCATCTTCTCGTTATGTAACTAGCATTGTGTTCGGCTCCATATAATTATTTTTACAAACTTTTTCGATGTTATATATTTCTTCCTGTGGTTCATCTGGCTGATGTTCATTTGTTCCGTGTTTCCTGGCTTTTTCTCTCATCCCATGTATCTCTGTTTCTGACAATGCAGCTCTTCTTAGTATAAAGTTTACTTGGTTACTAAGTTTTGTTCCGTCCTATGTGCCTCGTGCTCTATTTATTGCCATATTTCGTGAAGCCGTTTTCGGTACAGTGTCATATCAGTTTCGATTTTTGTTGCTATGAAATATGTGGATATAAACTGTAATTTTTTTTCTTTGATCCCACGCATACAGCCTCGTTTTTGAATCTGAGAATTTGCGGGAGGTGGGTGTCCAACTTCCAAGCATGATTCATCTGACCTTTGTTCGATCTGGCCCTGCGGGATCCTTAAATGAGCTGGCGCCACCACCAAAACTCGCGCAGGGCTATCTTGACCCATTGTCGAAGAAGTCCCTACTTCGACAACATCCGAGGCATTTTCTAAACTATCGAAAGCAATTATTCACAGATTCTAGGATTGCTAGCCCTAGGGTTGCTATTTATATATTATAAATTATTATTATTATTTATATTATATTATTATAATTTTTTAAGTAATAATTTAATTTGTTTATTCAATGTTGAAGGTTTTCACAAAACTATTTTTCACGACTATACTCGCGCATATTATTATGAGGTTGACGTTTCGACAATTTTGTCCAATTACGCTTTTTTACATGTTTCATTTGAGCCAGATAGTTTTGCTGCACAAAACTAATGAATCTGCGATCAAAACTTTGAAGCAATGGAAATATGTAGTTGGGCGAGAAGCAGATAAGTGTGGTGATGGGGCAATATTTGTGCAGTTGGACATTATCATAATAGAAAATAGTACTTTTACCATTTACCAATTTCGGTTAATTCTAATCATATCTGAATTGATTACTGTATTCTGTGACCCTTGCTAATTTACCCTTGCTTCACATCTTCCTTCCTGCAGTCCGTGAGATGTTTTTACTTTACTTGTTTCTTTCTTCCACACCTTCTTTGACCATTCTGCATGCAATCCGCTATATGTCTCCCGTTATTTGATCGTGCCACTTATCTCTCAGTCTTTCTCTGACTTGATTTCCGGATTTGTTTAATTTATTATTTCTCTTATAAGTTCTTTTATCCTATTCGTATATGTACAAAATATTTAAGTCTTTGAACTTTTTTTTGGCTTTTTGACGATATTTTAACTGTTAGATTTTTTCCTTTTACCATTACTCCAAGGTAATTAAAATGCTCCACTTATATTATTTTATGTTATTTTGGTATGTTAATAAATGTTTTATTTTAGCTTCGCTGGTTTCTTTCATTATTTTTTTTTTATTTAGAAGCGCATCAGCCACTGAGGTTATCAACGACTGGACTATAGCTTAACATAGACTCCGAACTGAAGTCATCACCCAGCGAACAACTTGTGATCTTATTCTTAACCTTAAGTCTCTCGAGAAATTTACCGAGTGGCGAGTGACCGATGTAAAATACCTCTCAGAAGGTATCCGACCTTACCCAGCCTACAACTGGCTTGACTGAGGGGAGATTCTTAGTCGGATTTTACACTCTTGCCTATTCAAGTGTGGTATGTAAGCCTAGTCTTTCCACGTAGGATCAGCCACCCAAGTACCAACCACAATAAGCGACGCTGCATTTCGACCTCCGAGTTGCCTGATTACAAGAGATGCCAACCACTCAGTCACCCATTTCACTTGTTATTCACAGTAATGTTTTATTCAAGTTTGTTTAGCGGCATTATTGCTAGGTCGTCCATAAAGCTTATTATATCTGTTGAACTTTGAATAATCATCCAGTTTATTTCTTAATCACTGATCAACTCTTCCAAGTTAATATTAAAAAAATGTTATCGATGGATTGTAGCAATACCTTACATCTATATTTAGGTTAATATATTCAATGTCTCCATCATTTTTGTTGCAAATTGTCATGTTTTTACAAGTCAAGTCAAGTTTACCAAATTAATGATTAAACATTAATCCAAAAGAAACGCTACAAATATTGCTTTTAAAACAAACAATAGTCTTCGGCACCTCATTAAAAACAATAAAAGTTATACAAATAAACTCTATAAATCAAGAATTTATTTAATTGAGTACGGGTCGTGTCCAAAAGCCTATCTTGGACAAAGAGGAAGATTTTTCTGTACTAGGCTATGAACATAAAAGAAATTACACTAAACAACAAAATAATTCTCATTATGCTAACCACTTAAGCTTAGAAAAGCGTACTTTCAATGATAATTTTAAAATGTTACATAATGAGAATAAATCCAAAAAATATAATCTTTCAGAGAGCCTAGAAATTAATAATAGGAAAAATTTGGATATTTTGCTAAATGACCAGACCAGCTGAACTTGGGATGGTTCACCATTAATAAACTCATATTGCCCTCCTAGACGTTGACAAAAAATGAGTTTCCCTACTGTTATGTTTTATGGTATTATTATGCGTATGGATGGCAGTTTAGGTTGTAATTACTTTTCTTACTGTTAGTTTAACATAGTTTGTATTTGAAAAAGGCACTGTGTGTCGAAACAATTATTATACGTTCAATTTCAAATATAGCGGAAATTTTAGATATTAATATTTGCTTATTTATTCAGTAAGATTTATTCAATAAAGATGGTTCGGGATGAAACTAATTTCATGGCCTTCATGAAAATGATACAGTTTTTCTTCTGCAGAGACCTGACTAATAACATCAAAATACGAACAATGCGATGTTATGTCTTCTCAGTTCTGCACTATAGTATTATAGCATCCGCACTTGAAAAGAACAACGCCAATAAACTGAGGGTTTTTAAGATATGATTACACCGTAGAGTTTTGAGAATACCTTGGAGAGACAAGTTCACAAACGAGGATATTCTAGAATAGGCAAAGAAAGGGAAATTATGGTGATGACTAACTGCTCCAACTGAGCATAGAAGGGTATCGTGGTTTAGAAATCTGCGTGAATGGTTTGATAGTACATTCCCCTAACTGTTCAGAGTAGCAGTAAATATAACCTGAACCACTATAATGATAACAAATCTCTGTAAGGAAAAGCAAGGATAAGAAGAAGAATTAAAATCTCACAAATTATTCTCAGTTACAAAATGGCGCTCTACAGAAAAATTAATTCATGTAAACATATAAAAGTTATAATCATAGATATTGGACGAGATTTTCAACCATTTCAGTAAAATGTTGCAACAAAAAAATCACTGACGTCTTGCATATGATTCATAAACACATTTGAAAAAAGCACAATAGAAAATATAATATAAATTATACGTGAATTAAGCATTGTTCAATTTTAAAGTCCAATTGTTTAAGAAAAAACAATCTATCATTATTTTATAAAGAATAGATCGTTAGAAAAATCAACGCCTTTTTATCAGTAAAGAATTGATTAGGACGTACTATAAAAAATGAGAAATTTTTCAAAAATGTCAGGTGTTTTCAAGATGTCAGCCATGAAGGCTTTATTGGTAGTTTTATTTTTTGTTACTTGCTATAAGTTATCTACCGGTAAGTTCATATCCTAATATTTAAGAATGCATATTTATTTTAATTTTTAACTCATCTTTTTTAATATTACTAGAAATATAAGATTCTTTTTTAATTATTAATAATTATATAATTTTATTTCTAACATTTTAAATTATGGGCTTAAAACACATGAAACTCTAAAGTTTTCGGCTCAAAATATTTTTAATTGGATTTTGTAAATATTGCGATGCTGCAGAAATATTTGACAGAATTAATATAATCATAAGTTGTTCCTTGTGGTAGCTAAATTTGGGGAGATATAAAAGTAAATTTATTATAAATTGTCACTGGTAGAGTAATGGTACCAACTTGGAAGTCGAATTACTCAAATTATTTTTTTAAAGAACATTATAAATCGTGACAATATATTAAAGCCTGTTTAAAAGAAGATCGGTCTTCACAATACCATTAATACTGATATGACATAACATCCATGTAAGATGAACTTCTCAGACAGATTAAATTTGCCAGTACTATTCTTAGATGATGGGATATAGTAAAGAGTAATTTGATTCTATGTAAAAAGTTCAGTGAACCCTTGGTAGTAATAATGCTGGAATGCCGTCGATTTTAGTGTGCATCAGAGTCTGTAAAATAGTGACTGCTGTACATATTATTGAGTTACTTTCATAAAGATGTTAATAACACTGCATCATCGTTTTTTAATATATATGCGTGTTAAATTCGAAGAGATTTACCACTAAACATCAAATCACTTTATTTAAAATTTTGACGAGTATTTCGCTAAAAATGTTAGCATCATCAGGCGATGATTCAACCTAATTCTAAAATTAAACTATGTTGGCTGAATGGAATAGGTCCTTTACCACGGTTTATGGTTTTCTTAAATTTTTGCTAATTTGATGTTTTCATATACATCCAAAGCCCTACTGTTATTAAAACGTTTAACAAGTTTTAAATTACTAATATTTATGTTATGATCATGATGGGTAATACAGAATTTCTCATTTCCCCTATATCTAATGTGAGCAGTATATTCTTTATATCTGGTTAACAAAAATTTTTTAGCTTGTCCAATATATCTTCCATGACAATTTTGACAACTATGATAACTACATAAATTCCCGATTTTTCATGTTGATCTTCTTTATCTTTTAGATTCCCCTTAACTTATTATTATAATAAGTTAAGACTTCTCTTAACTTATTATATAGTTTGTAGACTACTTTTATGTGCACTGTTTTCAAAATCTTGTCTAAGCCCCTCTAAATGTTGTGTTAATTGGACATCAAATAGTGTTACAGTGAATTTGTTTTTGTTCTTGTTCTTTTGAAAAGACGAAGATTTTTTCAGTAATTTTGTAAATTTCTGTTTCGTAATTCATTTATCAATAATGTTTATATTATAAACATTCAGTTCGACCATCTCCCTAATTAATTTTAATTCTTTGTTATAATTATCTTTATGTAAAGGAAAATTAAATGAACGCTATGATTTAAATCATTAGGAATCTATCTCGTGATTGGTGGTGGTGGTGATTTCCTTAAATATATCAAAACCTAACCAATTATTATCATTCTTACTCACTAAAACATCCGAAAAATGGTAACATATCATTATTTTCGATCTCATGTGGAGATTTTACCATTTAAGTTCTTAACAAGTTCTTCTAAATTTCCATTCTTTGTATTGAAAATTGTAAATACATCATCAACATTATCTCAGCCACACCCTCGAAAGGTAATTAAATTTATCCTTGTAATCGGTTGCAAATTTGCCAATGAATAAGTTGGCTAAAAACGGTGACAGGTCATTGCACATTGTCGTTTCTTCTTGTTGTTCATAAAATTTATTTTGCTGAAAACAATTTTGTTTCATACATAATCTTATATCAAGTTAATACCGTTTGATGTTCAATTAACACAGGTTAGACAAGATTTTGAAAAAAGTGGACTTTAAAGTCATCTTCAAACTATATAATAAGTTAAGATAAAGTAGACAAACAGGAAAAATCTGAAATTTACGAACACAGTTCGCTTGATTAGGTATGTCGCACACTTCATTAAGTGGAGTTGTCAGTTAAACGAACAAAGTTTTAGAATTAGATTGAAATATATCCTGATGATGCTTACATGGTTAGCGAAATGTCGAGTCGAGCAGTTAATAAAGTAATTTGGTGTTAAATGTTAAATCTCTTCGGGTTTAGTACTTCACACCGAAGATTCCAATAGAAGCAATTCCCAAAAATAAATTGATAACTATTTTCAACAATATGAAGGTCAATTTTTTTTCTAGAATTCAAAACGCCTTAATCGCATTCTAATGATGAAAAATTCTAAATTTTAAACATGCTATGAAATAAATATAGTTTATAAGATTATTATGTTTTTTCATTCCCAAAAATGGAAAGAAGCCTCCCGAATAGCCCCATAAACAGCAGTAACTTTTGCGGTATCTTAATTGGTAGTAGTTTTGCGGTAGTTTCTTACTTTCCAAAGACTAATGTCTTAATGAACCTATTGTTAAAACTGTTTATAATTACATATATTTCACATACTGGAGAACTTACTCCACTTACATAATTAATTCTTAACTTAACATAATTTCACTAACATTTCATACAAAAATTTAATAACAATTAAGTCCACCATTGCTATTAGAACCATCCGTAATATTATTACACTTGGTGAATCTCGCCGGCCAGCTGAGTGTCATCACAGATTCTTTTACAAACCTCACTGTTTGACGAGCATTATCATGATGATTTGCTTTCCAAGCACTACCTAAATAAATTCTAGACTCATCACTGTATCCTGTTTTTTCCTCTATTTTGTCCCGTCGAATTGTTGCTGGGCACCATTCTAAGTGCTCAACCTTAAGGTGAAATGTAAAAGAAAATCCAATAAGTATGATAAGCACAGCACGCATCTCAATCGCAAGTAAATATAGATCATGTCTTCATAATGGCAAAACTAGCAATACGCAGTCATTTTGCAATTACTCGTAACTGTTCACATTCAGCTAATTGCCTAAAACGATGCGGTGTGTGAACTCAAGCATACTGCTTAGCTTGGTAACTTACGAAAAATACCTTACAATATGATTAAAACACATTTTTTTTAGAACGCCACATTATTAGAATCACACCATTAGAACACATCAAATAGTGTGAGTTTATTTTCTCGTCAACTTGTGATTATTTATTAGTTATTAATGATAGTAACGTTTCAGATTATGCAAACTGTACTTAACAGTGTTTAAATATTTAAATATTCATAGGTTTATCCTTGGAACACCTACAAAAAGCTGTACTACGAAATCGACGATACACCTATCAAAGTCCAGAATTATGTGAGTTGGATGGAACTCACGATAACATTTGTTTCTATGGCTCCCAAGTAAGTGTAACAAATTAAAGGGGTACACGAAAAAATTATCTCATCAAATTATACTTACATTCCAATAATTTTATCCGGCAGTACAGTTATAACAATGTTTTTATTCCTTAAGACGTAAATTATCCCCTATCCGATGCCAACATCCCAATCTAGCATTTTTTTTCTTGAATATAATTATTGAAATTTTTATGAATATTTTACCAGTGTTTTACAGAACGCAGAATATAAAATATAGAAAGAATATAGAACGCATTATGCATATAGAACGCATTAAAATGAATATAGAACGCATTAAATAACATTTTTAAACCATCACTACCAGAAATTTCAAGTCGCTGGCATCTCTTTTTCATTCATAATGGCGTAAAGTGGTCTACCTTTTGAAGGTTCGTTGAACAAAAAGAATCTACAGAAAGTTTTGATACGATTGAAACTGTTTAAAATAATGAAGCAATAAGCCCTAAGAACGTTTTAAGTGGATTGTACGATTTTATGATGGCGGAGTGAAATGTATCTGCCAGGATAATCGAAGAGCTCAGTAGTATTTCTAAATCAACTCTAGAAGCAGTTCTTTTTATCGAGTACGATAACATGTAATTTTAGTACCTGGAGAAAGTAAATTCCTCTCTTTGAGTTTGGATGCTAATAGTTCTGATGTTTCTTTTGAAAGGTTTAGGCCTCTGATAAGATCACTTAAAGCGTCTTGAGTAAAAAGTAGGGGTTTTGAGGACATAGTTTCAAAATTATCAGTTTTTTCGCTAGTACAAGCTTGCCCATCGGATATATTACATAATGTATCACAGGGTACGTCTTCTGAATGAGAAACAGATCTTTTAGCAGGTATCAGATCGGTATAGGTCATTTTTTTCGGTTAATATAATGTACCTTGACTAAGTAATAATAACAGTCATCGTAGTGTTTTTTGGTACCCTCCAACTCTTAGGCACAACAAACTTCATTTCAATTCATTGACTTCAACTTCATTGACTTCTTTTACCATTCGTCCATTGCCTTAAATGTTCACTACACATTTTGCAAACATTATTTGGAATTCATACAGTGGCGGCTCGTGGGTTTTTAAAGTGGGAGAGCGTGGAAGAAAATTATGCTGCAGAATTTTTTTTTGCTTTTCCTCCTCCTTTTTCTTTCCTCCTTTTTAGTTTTCGTGCTATTGAAACCCTATATAGCAGGTAAACCAGAAAAATGACTTAAAGGGAAGAAACTGAACGGAAATAAAATATGGTGTCTGAAAAATTGTTTACTGTGATAAATGCGGAGAGGCGGCGCCCCAACGCGCTCCCTCACGAGCCGACACTGAATCCATGGTTCATCAACATCTTTGATTTTCAAGTTAAAGTAAGCGAAATACCGATTTTGCACAAATTCAGATATGTTTTGAAAACTTTTTCACCGTATACTCGCCACAAACGTAACAAAAAGTCTTCGGGTCGTTTAAACACGATCGTTTTGACGATGACATCTTCCAGGCTTTAAATTACATTTTTGATTAACTAATTTAATTGAACAAACAAAAATAAACAAATTAAATGGCTAAAGCTGTGCGTACTTTTAATAATTTAATTAGTTAATTAATAAAGTTACTAAGAGTGTTGCTAGACATTAAACTTAAATTACGTATAAGTCTCGGCGGCAATTTTTTTTTTGTAGACCTTTGTTATCGAACAATTAGTTAAATGTATTGAGAATTGAGAGAAAAAAGCAGTGTGTGATAATACTTTTTATACCACTGTATATATAAATATTTTCCAGGTTATTCCTTACCAAATGACTTTATTAAATTCATCCACGGGCAACGGAATTGTGGTGGACCATATGGCTAAAAGAGTTGCCTTCCTAGAGTGTTCAGGAAAAGCAGTTATTTTGGATCATAACACCAACACCGGTGTACACTTCAATATGTATAAAACTTAGGTTATGTCGACTTTTGCTTTGTAATTTATTATTTTAGCCCTTCCACAACAACCGTAGAATTTCCAGATATTGTAAAAGAATATAACGTTTCTCACTCTTATAGCGAACATCAATTAAGTAGATTTACTTATGATGAATATGGCATACGTCACAGTCCATTAGGTGAGTATTGTACTGAAATGTTTTCCTTTCAATAACATTTATCCAAATGAGATTTTTAATGATTATATATTTGAAGGTCATTCTGACATTCTAATAAAATCACGAAGTGAGTGAGTAAAAAAGTTTCTATACGTTAGTTTGTTCGATTGTTAATATACTGCGGTACTTGTAATTTCGCGAGATTTTTTTATGAAGTCCCCAGTATCTTGTAATCCGAGTATATTTGGCAACTCGTGACTCGACAACGTTGTACTCATGATATATAGGAGTATGTTATTCTATTAAATTCAGTTATTTATGACTATTATTGTTCACTGGGAAGAATTGTCCATCACTAATAATTAAAATTTAGTTACTGAGTATGCGGGATTATACCGCTTCAGTCCACGATTATAACTGTTTCCTTTAAATAACGTTTTTGTCAGCTTATTGGGGTGATTGCAGAAACTTTCTTTATAGTCAACACCATAATTCGTAACTTGTTTAACTGATGCCACTAGCAAACCACGTTAGATTACTTCATTGTATACACTTCATTGTATACTATCACTTCATTGTATACACCGCTAGTACATCCTAAGCACTTTTGACTGAAACCCATAGCTGAATTCAAGTCCATATGGGTTTTAGGATTGTTTTGTGCACTAATATTTTATTTTCAAGATTTAGTATTGATTTTTTTCCAATTGAATTTGCTAACTAAGGCCAAGTTGTTTTCTTTGTGATGTTTACGCCACGTAAGTCTCCGATCTAAGTGGATACCCAGAAATTTTACGTTTTCGGCTTTAGTTCACTATAGGTTATTTAATTAGGCAAGTATCTTTTTCTTAGTGACAGTCACCTAAACTGATCTTATTCCATTCGCTCTTATTCGCCATTTATTCAACTATAATTATCATCTTTGGATTTACGTGTGTAGCTAATAGCTGCGGGAAAATATAAAAGCTGTTAGGTATAGTATACAGAGTGATTCAGGAGGAAATGTCAATATTTCAGTTACATATTCAGGGATCGAAAATGAATCTAAAAATTTCTATTAACATGGGTCCTATTCTGAATTTAATATATTTATTCCATATTTATGGATGGCAAATGTAGTAAAGAGTGAGAAAATATACCTTTACTTTTTCGTACTGCTCAGCAATCATTGTTTATATCTGTTAATTATTAGTTTGTTATTAGCAAATTGTTTTAAAGTTATTTCATTGAATTCATTATGCCTTCATTATTCTCTCATCCAGAACTTTTGTAACGAAAGCTCAAATCGCGCAATCTCCGAATATCAGCGTCGTTTCCCGAATCGGAGACTGCCAGAAAGAAGGGTTTTTGAACAAGTTTTTATCACTGCTGAAGAATCTGGTATATTTCCAATTGCGAGAATTGTATCTGAACGGCAATTGAAACTTAATCCTAAACAAGAAGAGGCAATCCTTAACATCGTTGAAAATGATTCAAGCGTAAGTACAAGGCGAATTACAGATATTTGCCAAATGACCCAATCATCTGCTTGGACGACTGTTCATATAAATTTTTTATATCCATTTCATTTACAACCGGTGCAACATTTGCAGAATGGTGATTTTGCGTTAAGGGTGCAGTTTCGTAAGTGGATAAATTCAAGTCGGAGATTATACAAGTATGTTCTGTTCAGACAAGCGATGAAGCACAGTTCAATCGTGATGGCATAAATAATCTTCATAATGAATATCGATGGTCCCATGAAAACACTCACGCTACGGCTAAACAACATTTTCAACATCTATTTAGCATTAATATGTGGTATTGTATGCTAAAAAATGAATTAATCGGTCCATTCATATTTGACGGTCATCTCACAGGAGAAGTTTACCTAAATTTTCTACAAGATCATTTGCAAAACCTTTTAAAAAATGTTCCACTTAATATTCGACAAAACATGTACTTACAACATGATGAAGCCCCTGCACATTACAGCGTACAAGTGAGAACTTTCTTAAACAATAACTTCCCAAACCGGTGGACTGGACGAGGTGATCCGCACAATTGGCGGGTTAGATAACCAGGGGGTGGGTTAAATCTTTGGTATATGCAACTAAAGTAGGCACTAGAAATACATTATTTGACCGGATAGTAAATGCAGCAGCAGTTCTAAGGAACAGACCCGAATCCATTCACAGAGCAACCCGACCTGTTCGTAAGCCGACAATTGTTTGGAATTAAATGGTGGTATTTTTAAAAAATACAAAACATAGCCTATTTATTAGAACAGTAATAATAAAAAAAATGTTTAACCCTGTATCTCTGCAACAGTTGAGAGTAGAACCCATGTTTATAGAATTTTTTATGTTTATTTTCGGTCCCTGAATATGTAGCTGAACATTGGCATTTCCTCCTGAATCATCCTTTATAATGAAATGCAGTATCTAAAGTTTGCAGCAGCTATATTTTGAATCAAGTACCTCAGTATATATATATATATATATATATATATATATATATATATATATATATATATATATATATATATATATATATATATATATATATATATATATGTATATATAAATTTCTCTTATTTATTTTTATTATTATATTTAAATATATATATATATATATATATATATATATATATATATATATATATATATATATATATATATATATATATATATATATATATATATATATATATATATCTTTACAGAGAAAAATTTCACAATATATTTAACTGAGCTAATCGATACTTGACGGAAATAATTTTTATTTCTATTACAAATTGAAATTAATTTTAAATAAAATAAACGAACTATATTTAAAACTTATATTAAAACTGTTTCGATACAGTGCCTTTTTCAAATTCGAAAACAATATTAAATGTTACAGTACGAAAATAGTTAGTTAATAAATAGAAGTTACTACCTAAGATGTCTGTCAACCTAATAATATTATAAATGTTAACAGTCGGAAATTTTTTTAGTATTTATATGCGCAATATAAATTTAACAAAAAGGGTGAACAATTCAAGCCTACCTGGTCATTTAGCAAAATGTTCCATTTTTTCGTTTATTAATTTCTATGCTCTCTAACAAATTTAGTTTTTTAGATTAATTTTTGTTATGTAACAATTTAAAATTTTAGTTGGAAATGTGTTTTTATAACATCAACTGGTTTGTTATGTTATGGAGAATTATGTTGTTCCTTAATATAGCTTGTTTTATGTGCATTGAGCCTGGAAAAAGGAATAGATAATTAAAACAAAGAGTTAAATGACATCAAACACATCGCAGTAAATAACGGATACGGCCTAAATATATAAATAAAATAATTAATAAAAAATGTTATAATAAAACTATTAATTTAATATATCCTGTCAATAATATCAAAAATAATGTGTACAAACCAATTACATATGTAGGAACTGTTAATAAATTAGTTTCTAAACATTAATCAAAAACAAATAATAGAAATATTGCTTTCCAAGCAAATAATAGTAGTAGGAAGCCCCATTAGAAACAATAAACCTTAAACAAATAAACTTTATATATCAGGAGTTTATTTAATTGAGTGATGTTCGCGTCCAAAAGTCTATGTTGAACAAACAGGAAGGTGATATTGCACTAGCCTCAATAAATATAAAAGAAGTTATATTAAGATATAAAATAATTCTCATTATGCTAATTAGTTACTCAATGATACTTATAAAATATTACATAATGAAAATAAATCTAAACCCGAAATCTCTTAGAGCGTGTCTAATTGAATAAAAGAAAATAATTGGGCATTTTGTTAAATGACCAGGTAGCCTTCAATAGTTCACCCTTGTTAAACTTATATTGCGCATCTAAACATCGAAGAAATGGAATTCCCAACTATTACCATTTATGGTATTATTAAGTCGATGGACCTTTTAGGTATATAGTAACTACTTTTCTTACGATAAAGTTTAACAATGTTTTCATATTTGAAAAGAGCACTGTATGTCGAAAGAATTATAATAAGGCAATAGTTCTCTACATGAAAACAAAATAGGAAAATCAACAGCGGCAGAATAATAATAAATATTGTATTCACAAGAATACACACAAACTAAGTAAGTGGTACAAAGTAAAGTTCAAAAACAAATGCAAACAAAGTCTGCAATTGATTTTGAATTAATAATAGTAGTCACGCGATTATTTTTTAAAACATGTTTACTAATTTTACTAATCTTGTTTACAATTTATCGCCTACTAAGACAATAGGAAACTGGAAAAGACCCAAGTGGACAACATCGAATACAGGATTGATGAATAATATTAGTAAGAAAGATATTGTGATCCACAATACTCTCCTGAACTTGCAACGTGTGATTTATGGTTATTGTTATGCTTAAGATTTTTGTTAATTATTGTTTAGATAAAGAATTTCTATGATCGTCGATTTTTTCATGCGTGGGAAATTTACACTTATATAACAATATTTTGGTTCTATTTGAGAAAATGATTGGAAATAATTATAAAGTGACCCTTCATTTTCTTTCTTATTTACCCAATTATCAAATATCCACTCATCATTATCGGTTTCAGTAAGCCAAGCAAACTTTGAAGTTGATGATTTTCTATTAAGTGTCTTAGGAACATTTGGAGCTGAGTTTACGGATTATGTGAAAGAAATTTTAGGTTTGTATTTTTTATATTGTAACAGGTGTCCTAAAAGAAAGTTTCTTTTTGATATAACGATATAAATAAAAGAGAGACTCAAAAAAAGCTTTATTAATTATTCAAAAACACATTTTAGGACATTTCTTTTTTAAAATAATGTTATCCAAATGTAAACCTTCGCGCTCACGGCACTCATCTAAACGAACAGCAGAGTTTCTTAGGACGGTTCGGCACATAATCTCTACAATGGTTGTCATTTCGTGTCCGATATATACTTTTAACTGCACTAAAGAACCCGGTTTATTACGTAAACTGTCAATTTTTGATAGCTCTACAAGAGTCCTCTCCAAGTCCATAGGACGCAAATTAGTACTACGTGGAGGCCAATTTGTCACCTCTCCTGGAGGTCATTTTGTTTGCGAAAAGTTAACGAACTCGTGGTTGCTCCCTCCTGGTGAAACCATGTTCTTTGATTATAACTAGCAAAGTTTTGCAGTTCAGGTGCCAAAAATTGTACAACATTTCCACATAACGTTCTGATTTGATGGTAACTGTGCGTCCCTTCCCCCTCGCGCTGGAACTGTGGTCCATATAGTGACTTTAGGCGAATGTAAGAGTTGTTGATGCTTGTGTTTCGGGATCATTGTACTCCAGTAACGACCGTTCTGCTTATTCACATGACCGTTGAGATGAAAATTTTGTAAAATTCTCACACACACAACGCACAGTCTGCTCCCGAGAAACGCTCCATCCAGACTAAATTCTTAAACTTGGCGCTATCGATTGACATGCGCCCCACGCCGCTTACAGTTGTTGCGTTTTGCGCAATGAGCCAATGAAATACAAACTTTCTTATGGGACACCTTGTACATAAAATATTAAATCGAGTAAATAGGATGTAATGAAAGTAACTTTCATAAATATATTCAACGATTCTTAATATTATTTTGAACAAGTTTCTTTAAAACATCCTATACCAATATACAATCATTTCCACGACAAACAATATTTTATTTTCCTAAGTCGTAAGGCATTATTTGAAAATAAAATGTCATTCCATACGTTTCAGCATACATTTAGTTGGTTTTGTTACTAGTATTCATTTTGCACACCATAACACCACATTTTAAATGATTCACGTGACGTGAAGAAAAACATGATTAATTGTTTTATTAAATTAAATATTTAAAATGTCTACCATTGCTAAAGTTTTTGAAACCTGTATTTATAATCAAATCTTTTTTAAAATTAAACATTCGATCATATCTGAGCAACATGGGTTCTATCAAGGCAGATCCACAATAACCAACCTCACAGGCTTCCTACAATTAATATACAAATCAATAGAAAGTAAATGTCAGGTTGGCATAATACATATACTCCAAAAGATGAGTAGATTTGGCTTTCATGACAGTGCAATTTCGTTTTTTAAATATTACCTTGAAAGCAGGGCGCAACATGTTCATAGTTCATAGTTCTCATATCCTCATTGCAACTAGTGGTACACCCCAAGGCAGCATCTTTGCCCCTTTGATTTTTTTTAGTCTTCGCAGATTTTTTCGTCAACAATATTACTTTCACGCTAACGTCCAAGACTCTTTATGCTAATTCTATCGTCACATATCTGCTCTCTGTTACAGGGTGGCATGCATCTCTTGTCCGATTGGTGTGCTTGTAATAGGCTTCCACAGAATATTGGCAAATGCAAAAATATTACCTTTTCTTTCAAGCATAATGTAATATGCTAATATATATATATATATATATATATATATATATATATATATATATATATATATATACATATATATATATATATATATATATATATATATATATATATATATATATATATATATATATATATATATATATATATATATATATAGTTACGATTTTGAAGATTGTGCAGTTGTAAAGGACCTGGAACTGTATTTCGATTGAAAACTGTCATTCAATCATCACATTGATCAAAACATGCACTGAGCAACTGCACCGCTTGACCTCCTAATTAGATAGCAAAAGCTTTTGATAATATTAGCTGTTTTCTAACTCTGTATAATGCCTCTATATAATATACAGATTTCTCGTCTTGAGCGGTTCCGCGGCGTATCTGACTTATATGCTAGATGGTGCCTACCCCTGCAGAGGTTATAGCCACACTCTGTTATTGAAGACATTCTCCTGTCAGTTCCTGGAGGATAATAGAGTGTATGCTGCTTAGCTTTTCCTGCTAAAGCTATGCTGTGACTTGATTGATTGTGATCAACTCCTCAGCCGAGTTCGATATACTTTCTCCATACCTATTCCTAGCACCAACTTGGCCTCTAACAAACCGCTCCTTCGTGCATGCCGATACTATAACAGATATCTCATTAGCGGGAACGCTTCTGCGTCTTCGATAGATATTTTTCAGTCCCCGCTTATTCAGTATAAATCAGTTTTTGAGAGGGCGTTGAAGGCTTGTGCGGTGCTTTGGAAATCATTTTTGTAATAATCTTAGAATTCATTTTAAATTTTTGTATACATATTTTTTTACCAGTGTTAGGTTAAGTTTAAATTATTTTTGTTGTATCTTGAGTTTTGAATTGTCTTTTAATTGGAGAGTAGCCTGTTAAACAATAAAGCATCAATCATTCATTAATTTGAATTTATGGTTAGAACAGGACTAGGCTTGCACCGTTATAACCTATTTTCTCGAATATGTTGAAAAAGCCCTGGTAAACAGCTCCGTAAATAAGAAGCATATACTAATATTCCTATTCTAAATACAATTTTGGTTTTAAATGGAAGTTGGAAGAAAGACACACACACACTGAAATAAATTGTGTCGCCATCACCCTTTTTCGTAGAGATGATTACGATTAGTCAAGCGACGTTATCACTTTCACTTTTTGGCTGATTCTTAATTTAAAACAAAATAATGTTCATTAGTTTATTTGTAGTTTATTCATTAAATAATGCCTAATTTTATTTGCTAAATATGCCTTTACACATATTTGATTAAAATGTTAATTCTTATAATAGCTTTTCGATTGGCGATTTTAAAACTTTTTTTCCGCCCATTTTTTTTTGGGCGGAAACCTTTAGGTTTTTTGCCCTTGTTATTAAGAACTTTTATCTTTCATATAAATTTACGACAGTTATTTCTCTTACACTCTGCATATATACACGGTGTCCCAATAGTGCGATATCGGTTGATATCATGATAATGGTGGGAGATAGAGAAAAAGTTTAACTGTAACTCCCTCGGGGTGCAGTCGCGATCCACCTTCCACCCGAGGTTATTTTCAAAAATAACCTCAAAACTACACATCAGATAGATGAGGCAATGATTTCCCGTGACACTCGACCAGTGTGACACCATTGTCTTCTCTCCTTGGTGTTTCCGTAGTACGATCCACTCCGACGATTTCGAAGAGAAAAATTTGGGAGCAGAGGAGGGTAAATCTTAAGTCTATAAGAGTTGTACATCTAAATAGGGTGCATAATTTAAAATTTATTTTATTTATACAGGGTGTCTCACAAAATCGTGGCGTTCCAGTTCTTTCAAATCGCTCTTTCAGTCGTGTAAACGCTAATGCATTAGGATGACGTTCGGTATTAGGGAATATTTGCGCACAAATTCTACTTGCTAAAAAAGAGTTTTGATCACTTGCACCCAAAACGTAGATCTTGTCTATCAATTCCTCTCTAGAATAATTCATTTTCGTTCTACTTTATGTTCTAATAAACACCGTACTACACAATTTGACAGTTCACAAAGTCCAAATAATTGACGATAAAAACCATGGAATCAAAGAATGCAAAAATGAACGAACATATAGGGCAGTCAATAAGAAAAAGCAAAATTATATCCCGCCACGGTTTAGTTATACTCGTATGCAACTTTTTCGCTATATTCAACCCTTATCAAGGTATCAACCGATATCGCACTATAAGCATATATATATATATATATATATATATATATATATATATATATATATATATATATATATATATATATATAAATAACTATTTAATAATATCTTCAAGCATATTTATTTCAGGAGTCGCAGGTACTGTAGCGTTTTCGGTCATGAAAGTCTTTTACGAAATCATTAAGCCTATTTCAATAATTTTGGCACCAATAGTAATTTTAGCTACAAAAGGATACTTGGTTTTAAAGGCTGGTGTGTTGGCTATTTGGAAAATATTTAAAACTCTAGCTAAGTTTGCCATGAAGGTTGTTGGTGGTATCGCTACGCTAGCTTCAGCCGCTATAAGGTTAGTTGATTAAATTAATTAATTCATTAATTCAGATTGATTAATTTTTACACAAGTTTCCCTATAAGATTCAAATAATTTAAGTCTTGTTACCTTCAAATAATAATAAGCGATTGGAATACTGTAATGCAATCATAAACCACTTCCCTTAAACTGAAAATTTTCATGGAAAATTAATTCAAGGTTTCGGATTATTTTGTGTAAGGGTTTTTGAAGGAAAATTTTACATATAATGGGTGCTTCAGAATGTTTTTCGCTTTTGTTTTGACTGTTATGCGCCAAACACATATAGAGGAGAGAGGAGAACGGTGTCAAAAGCAAGACGGGCTTTTTAAGTTTAGTAGCGATAGATTATTTGACGGGATCACAGCGCGTATTTTATGTGCGATGGTTTTATAAAAACAACGATTCCTACACTTGTTCGACGTCTGTACAGGACACATTTTGATTTAGCGATCATGAGAAAAGTGCCAACTGCGAATTTAATCTAGCATTGGGTGTGCAAGTTTGAAGACAGTGCCGGAGAACTCAACTGGGCGCAAAATGACATCAAGAACGAGCACCAATGTTGACCACGTTCGCCAGTCTATTAGAGGCGATCCACGACAGTCTTTACGACTCCGCGCAGTTTCTCTACATTTGCACAGTTTCACGATTCATCGCAATATTTGCAAAGATTTACATTTACACCCCTACAAAATTATTATTGTACCAGAAATGAAGCCCGATGATCCAGCTAAACGAGTCGAATTCTGCAGGACAATGACAAATCGTTTTAGGAGCTTTAATTTAACACCTGTTGATTTTTTCCTATGGGACTACTTAAAAAGTAAGGTTTTCAACCCATTGCCATCCAACTTAAATATTTTAAAGCAAAGAATAACAGACAAAGTCCACACGATTCAAAGATCAATGCCCCAAGGAGTGATTGAAAATTTTAGTTCCAGTCTAAATGAGTGTGAAGAAACGGATGGTGCGTATTTTGGATGGTTGTTTTACATAAATATAAATTTAAAAACCACTCTGTAATTTAAAAGCAATTAAACAAGTTTGAATTAATTCTGATGTTTTATTTTTTAAGTATCAAAAACGAAAAACATTCTGAAACACCCTTTATAAGATCCAAACCATACATTTTTGAAATATTTGATATCTGGCGTTATTTACACTCGTACTTTTTGAAGCCATGCATAAGAGCAGTAAATTTCTTGACAACATTAACTTTTTATTTAATCGATATAATGCTCAAAAATTAATTAGCAGAAAATGTAAAGACGTGATAAACCTACAGAGTGGGCCAAAGAATTGTAAACTTTTTGAAATGAAATAAAAAAAAAAAAGTTAATCAATTTTAACAAATTCATTCTTAAAATTTATAAAAATTCTTGGAAATTCATGTTCTGAAGATTACATTGTCTAAGTACGCTCCATTTCTGTCCTGGCACTCCTAAAGCCGACCTCTAAAATTTGCCATAACGTGGTTACAACTTGAATGAACAGGGTGGGGGAAGGGTTCTATTGAATGTCTCTTCATCGAGAAACCAATTTTCCCGAAAAAAAGCGCCTGAACGACGGGCAAAAAGAGAAAGTGTGGCAGATAGATCTGTCCTGTTAAAACCAAGTGTCTTGAGTGTATCCTTCAAATTATTGAAGAGCAGGAGTGAAAAAAGTTTTAAGCATGTCGATATAACGCTGAGAATTAACCGTTACTGCGCGGTCTTGGTGAACTTGTTGGAAAAAAACAGGATGATTATTCCGGATGTCGTCATTGCAGCCTAAACTATGACCTTCGAGCTATTCAGAGGCCTTTCATGTTTCTTTTTAGCGTTTTCTCCACACCAGTAGCGACAACTGTGATTATCGACATGGGCATTAAGGTGGAAATGAGCCTCATCGCGGAATAAGATATTTTCGGTTCATCACTTCGTTAACGAGTAAAACTCAGTGGAGTCTGTCGGTTTCAATTCTTGCACTAATTAAATCTTGTACAGGTGCATAGGTAAATCTTTGTGAAGAATGCGTAGCACCGACGATCTCGTCACATTTAAAGCAGCTGTATGCTTTCGAGTCTATAAGTTTGGTTGTTGGCGCACGGACTCTCAATGTTTTCATCGGTTCTCGCTGACTTTCGACGGCCGGGGACGCGTATATTGGATTATATTTATTTAACGTTGACCCAGTTTCCTTAAACTTACAAACCTATTGCTTAATCAAAAGAAGACTAGAACATTGCTAAACATCGTACAAATTGAAATGTTGTCGAAATCTACAATGCGCAATAGTAGCGGAATTGTTGCGATAATATTCGCGCACATAAAACGAGTGCTCCTCTCCCAAATTTTCCTGAGCCGGACTGTCGTTTAAGACAGTTCACACCTTTCTACCTGTCCTACCAAATGTTTTACAGCGCAACCAAACATTAACAATTCTTTGGATCACTCTGTATTATAGAAAAAAATATATCCTATGTTGTTTTAATGGTTTAGTGATACCATTAAAATGGTTTAGTGATACTTGCCCCACTCGTTATTTTCTTCACACATAGAATATAAATTAGCAATTATTCTAAACTCTATAATGTTATGTTTATATTCATATTTCTTGCAGTATTCCATTAGGTGTTATTGTAGTAGCTTTAAATGGACTCATGGGCTTCTTCCTGGTCTTGTATGAAATTGCAAAAAAACTCACGCTTGCTGATGTCTTAGGTTTCTTGTTGGCTAGCCCATTTGTTGTTTTCGAAATTGTTGCAGGGTTAGGTGGAATGGTGTTACAGGGAGTAGCAGGTTGGTATATATAAAATTTTAATTATATGATAATACTATAATAATAATAATGATATCTATCCCAGAAGGATTATCCGAGTATTCAATACTGTCAACCATAATTAACTTTTATTGTTACGTTTTATTTTTACAGTATTATTATAATCAGTTCTATAGTATTTTTTCTGAAATTAATCGTTCTCAATTTCGACAAACATCGAAGATAATAAATTGGATCACTCTGGAGCAAAGGTTTTGTTTCTCCTGCTGTTTTTGTTCAACTCGATTGCGTATCTGGAAAAATACGTTTCACATGACGATTCTGCGAAAATACGTTTAACGTTATTTTTATTATTAAAAAAAAATGTAATTTTAGAATTGAAAAAAGTGTATTTAAAATTGAAAGCTATTATCTCAAAAAGGCCAAACTAACTGCGGATGCTCATCAATAGATAAAGAATGTTCTAAATAAGAGTACCAGAACGTTGTAGAGTTTTCAATGTTAATGGGTGAGATTGACTCAAATGTTCTCAATCATGCCAATAAAAGTAATTTTAATCGGAGCAAACACTTGCTCACTTCTGAGCTTCCGCCTCCGCTTCTCAACCTGAGGGTCGCGACCCCTAGTATGGTCGCATTCAGGAATATGTGGATCGCAATGTGTTTAAAAATAAGACCCTCGTACGAAACATTTTATTAAGGTATTTTTAATTTAAAAACAAGTGTTAGGAAATTAAATATTTCCAGGTAATAACAACATAATAAATTAACTTAAATAAAGCAATAGCCAAAGTTGTTTGAAATAATAATTTAATGCGACGGTTGATTTTGTTTTTCACTTAAAAGTTGTGGATCATCATTACAAACACACATAAGCAAATTATTTTACAGTGATAATAGACGATTTCTATATTTAATTTTTAAAGCCACCATAGACGAGAAGCTTTTTTAGCATAAGTAGAAAGTAACGCAGGGGATCAAAGTTTTCAAAGATTCCGTTACTAGGCTTCCATAGTTAAGTTCCTTGAATTAAAAATTCTAGTTGTAGCATTTTGTCGACTGATATTTTAATAAGTGTGTTGTCAATCTCAATAAGTAATTCAGCAGCTGCAACAACATTTTTATCAAACGAATTGAGAACTCATTTTTTTGGCAAATTATCGTTGCTATCTGGAAAATATTCCAGTAACTGAATTTTCAATTTTTCGCTTTTCGCTTAAATGCGTTTTCATGTAAAAACCTCCCAAAGTAAATGCATCAAAATTGCGTTTTTCAAGGCGTATAATGTAAATACCAAGTTTCTTGATAAAGACATTGACTTTGTCTGTTATTAGTAAAATAATTTTGTTACGGCCTTGTACACTTGTATTCAAGTCATCCAAATGTGAAAATATATCACTCAAGTAAGCCAGCAGTAATAAAGTTTCTCCTATCTATTTTTAGCTATTTTTACCTGTAAAAAAGATTTTCAATTCATCTCGCAATTCAAAAGGCCTCATTAGAACTTTTCCTCGCGACAATCACCTGACTTCAGTATGAAAAAGGGGCGAGTCGTATTTGGCACCCATTTCAAGTGCAAGTGCAGGGCAGAGATTCGAACTCGTAAAAGTAATATAAGAACAAGGGATTAAACAAGTCTTGTAGTTCGGTATTTGTAGCTGTGCATAGTATTTCGATATAAGTGTAACGTCCCATTCACTCATACATTCGTCATTAACGATTTGTCATTTAATAAAAAGGCAAATAAACGAGTTGTGTTTTTCACGATTCGTGAGTGTGTGAACAAGCTCATAGAAGTTTATAGGAGGTTATCAATAGGAGAAAGTTATCAAGCCATATAAAAATAAAAACGATTCTTCATAAATCATGATAATTAAAAAAGGGCAAATCTTCGCCGTTTTAACCGGCCGATGTAAAACTTTGATAAACGTCAAATTAACATATTGTAGTGAGGGGGTTGCAACGTTTTTATTTAACTTTGTGGCTATTTAGAGGACGTGACACTAAAAAGGTTGAGAAACGATGGCATATGCAAACATAGAAAACTGGGAGCTGATACTGCATAAATTCCTGGATGTCAATTTGATTACTCTCATCTATATGTTGTAAAATGCGAAAGGAAAACGATTTATTTTTTAAACGAATAGTTACCAGGAACAAACAATGGGTCATGTATGATAAAGTTACTTAAAAAATCGTGGAGATAGCAACTGCCACAAATAAAATAGAAGGCGGGATAGCATTCGATAGAAATCATATCCTTTGTGTGTGCACTAAAGTTAAAAATGTGTGATGTATTACAAAACGCTACCGTCTCGCAGGAAATTGACTCAACCATATATTGCTCGCAGTTTACAAAATTGATCCAAGCAATACACATAGAACGTGTAGAATCTGAGATAAACGAAAGGTAATACCCGCTGCCATTGATATGGTCAATGAGATGTCCGGAAGAAGAAAAAAAGTTGAAAAGACCACTTTCAAATGACGCAATATCGAGACGTATTTATAAAATGGCCAATGATGTTCACGATCAAATTATTGAAAAGGTTAAATTACACAAATTTTTTGTTATTCAGTTCGACGAGTCAACAGACGTGTCGAACTTGGCGCAATTTTTGTGTTTTGTCCGATACGAATGTGAGGTGTCAATTAAAGAAAATATGCTATTTTGCAAATCAATCCCTTGTCGTGCAACTGGTGAAGGACTCTTTGTTTTTATTGATGCAACACAAAAGGAAAACTTGGACTATAATAAATACATGGCGGTATGTAGTGATGGCGCGAAAGCGATAACGGGGAAGAAGAGAAGTGTGATAGTAAAATTAAAGCACATTATGCCATATATAAAATGGACGAACCACTTTCTTCACAGAAATGCGAAAAGATACCAAATAATTTACAAAATATTCTGTCAGAAGCCGTAAAAAATGATAATTTTATTAAAAGCCAACCATTGCAGACTAGACTGTTTTTCACATTGTGCGCGAAATGGGAGCCAAATACGACTTATTGCTTTTCCATACTGAAGTCAGGTGGTTGCCGCGAGGAAAATTTCTGACGAGGGTTTTTTAATTGCGAGATGAATTGAAAATCTTTTTTACAGATAAAAATAGCTCATTTTTAGAGTTTTTACAAGATGGAGAAACTTCGTAACTGTTGGTTTACTTGAGTGATATATTTTCACATTTGAATGACTCGAATACCAGTTTACAAGGACGAAACAAAAACACTTTACTAATGACAGACAAAGTCAATACCTTCTCAAGAAGCCTAGGTATTTAGATTATACGCCTTGAAAAACGCAATGTTGATGCATTCACTTTAATTTCGGAATATATTATCAAAAATATGGTGTTATTGTTATTGATTTACTCTTATTGATCGCGTGCTGGAGAGCGTGAAAACGCATTTACGCAAATTGAAAATTCAGTTACTGGAATATTTTCCAGATAGTTTATTTGTCGAAAAGTTGGGTTCTCAATCCGTTTGATGAAACCACTATCGTTGCAGTTGCTAAATTAGCTATTTTTAACTGAAGATTAAGATACGTTTTGGATTGCACGACGATTTGAACACGGAAGCCTAGTAACAAAAGCTTTGAAAACATTAATCCCTTCGCTACTTCTTACTATGCGAAAGCGTCTCGTCTATGGTGGTTTTAAAAACTAAATATAGAGATCGTCTTTTAACGTTGGAAAATAATTTGCTTATGTGTATTTGCAATGATGATCCACGTATAGAAAAACTTTTAAGTGAAAAACAAAATATGAATTAAATTATTATTTCAAACAACTTTGACCATTACTTTATTTAAGTTTATTTTATTATTTTATTATTACCTGGTAATTTATAATTTTCTAACCCTTGTTTTTAAATTAAAAATAATTTAATAAAATAATGCTTCGTATACGGGTCGCATTTTTTGAACATATTGCGAGCCCCCATATTCCTGAACGCGACCTCCTGGTTGAGAAACGATGGCCAAGAGAGTAAAATAAGAGATTTGTTATTATGTGGAAAATCGCATAAATAAGTCAACTTACACTTCATTACATTCATTGTTCAATAAACAATCAATTTGGCAATATTAATTTATTAAATATACGAGTTATGTAATTAAAGTAATTAGACTAATTTTTTAATAATTATTTTATTCAATAGAAATTGCAATTCTACAGTGTCTCCTTTAAAGTAGTTGCCCTAAGAAACCACATAATGCTGGAGATAATTTGCACTCTTAATGACAGTGCTGAAACTCAGATATCGGAATCTTCTTCGGCTGGTTCGGCAATGTCGCAAAATGGTATCGCTTTGGCCTTGTCGCTTATCACTTTTCAATATTAGGGAAAGAAAATGGTCACAAGGACCCAAATCTGCTAAATAAGGGAGCTGTGGGACCACAATGATGTTTTTATTTTCCAAAAACTAGTTAATTGATATTGCTGGCAACACGCATTTTCGTAATACAGCACCCAAGTGTGCTTGATCAAGAACTTTTCGTTAAAAATGTTTGGTTACCGTTTAGCAATAAGGCACAAATTCTTTATTGACGATCATTTGGTCGATCCCCCTATCAACAAAAAAAGCAAATCAGCATTCTCTTGATCTTTGATTTGCTCATTCTGGCTTTTTTTTGGCCATGTTGAGGTTGAAGTGTGCCATTCCAGGCTCGGGCGTTTCCTTTCTGGGTCGTATTCAAAAATCCATGACTCGTCATCCGTAATCACAGGTTCCAGAAGATTGGGGTCATTTCCCAAAAAGTTAACACATGTCCTTTTGATCCTGCTAAAGGTTTTTCGGGACCACTTTCACGCAGTTTTGCTTCATCCCCAATTCGTGATTCCAATGGTTGCGTGAGTGAAAGTCAACTCTTCCCCAATTATTCAGACTGTCAATAATATCAGAACAAACAAAATCACGGATTCTGTGGACATTTTGATCACTTGTTACAATTGAAGGCCTTCCGCTGCGAGGTTAATTTTCAATCGAGTCTCAGCCTTCTCAGAATGCCTTGAACCACCTAAAAATCTAAACCCTCGACAAAACACTGTTTCTATAGGCCTATTAAAGTTTTGTAAAAGTTTCCGTCACTCATTGCGAAAGTCTGAAAGTAAACTTGTTGCTTCTACGTTGATCGAGATTGCAGTCACTCATTTTCAGAACGCACTAAAAGAATTCGGTTCACCATAAGAATTGTTAGGGACCACCAAGTGACTAATGTTCAAACTTATTCTGAAGACGTATTACATGTTGACCTGCCTTCTTTTCAAAAAGGATGCCAACAGTGATGCCAGATCAAGCGGTACGCCACTAGTCTCATTACTTTATTTACACACCTCTCATACTACTTTTAGCAGTGGATGTTTTGAGAATATACTTGTTGTATATGTTATTTTTCTTTTCTTTCTCAAATTTATCTAACTTAATAATATCTAATAACAATTAAAAATAAGTATTATTGTCGCAGCATTAATAGAATATTATTTCTTTAGGAGTGTTCACTATTTTGTTCCATATCATCAAGCTTGTATCTAAAGGTATTATCAGTGCCATCAAATCTGGCATTCAGTTTATTACAAATCTTGTTCTGCAATTCTTCGGTATTCGCGTAACCATCGAGATCAACTATGATGAGCACATCCAGGAAGGTTCCCAACTACTTCTGGATCTTTTCAAAGATCAGAACCAGAAGTAAGTATATGATTATGAATTTAAAAATATTAATTTTAAATGTATTTATTTGTAGGAATCCCAACAGGAATTCTTTGGAACCTCTAGTAAATTTCGCGAAAGGTGTTAGCGGTAAGAAACCTTTGAAGGTATATGGAATCGATACTGGACTGGTTATTAAAATTTTAACTGATATCAACATCACGGATGGATTCCAAATGGCATCAGCGATTGTTAAGGTCTTTTCACCATTCAATATTCCTAATTTATTTAATAGGGCTCTGGCTGGAATATTTAGTAACAGCGTCGCCTTACTTGCAAACGAAAGGGAATTAAATTATGTCCAGCATATACTGCCAGGAATCATTCCTCCTCCAGGGGAAATATTCCGTAAGTAATGAACCGAAATGAAAGGAATGAAAACACTAACTAAACCTAATCACATTCATTTATAACACCAAAATATCATATCACTCTTATCAACGTTTTTAGATTGATATCTGTAACCCATATATATGGTCTCATTTTTTTTTTCGTTAATCATCCTATCGCTTTCCTAAAGTAAGTTTCCGAAGGGTCTCTTTATTTGGGAACAAATAAAAGTCTGAAAAGGCGAAGTCTAGTGAATATGCTGGATAACCCAACGATTCCTACAGCAACTGATTTAATTTGGCCACCTATACATCTTTCTGATAAGATACATGCCTTAAAAAATCTATTTCCTCTACAGCTGCGCCTTTTTTGCAATGTTTATTTACTTTGTTATAACGTACGAGAATAAAGTGAAAAATCAGATGCTTTTTCCGATAGATGCGATCGCAAACATTATTTCCAAAAAGCGACTTCCTTTCTAGAAACGTTCCATGAATTTCTAGTTGATGTGTAATTTAGTTTTGTTCTGAGAGGCCTCAAAATCAAATAACTTCGATATTTTTGCTATCATGGAAAAAAAATAATTTCGTGTGTTGATTAAACACCACTTTTTGCGTGATAAACCATCGCCCTAACCGAAGAAAAGTTGAAAAAATATTATGGGAATTGGGCTTTTTCACATTTTATGGTTCATAAATGGTTTAATGAGTTTCGAAATGATGAACCAGCACAAGTAACGCTCCGTACTCAGGGCGTTCAATTTAAGGCAAGGCAAGGCAAAGGTTAAAGACTTTTTACGGTTATTGTTGGCTAATCACAAAACTTGGATTCACCACCACACATCAGAAATAAAGGAACGTGTCCCGAAAAAGGCAAAGATGCTTCTATCAGCCGTGTCTATGACCCTGGAGACTGTTTTGTGGATTTTACAAGGTGTTATTAGTGGACAAAAACGCCCGCATTTGGCGAAGAAAAAGTACTGTTTCACTGTGACATACGTCACCCATTGCTCCGCTGTTGCAAAATTAGTTAATTTGGACTGCAAATCTATGCTGCACCCACCCTATTCTCCAGACTTACCCCCCCCCCGGGTTTTTTGTCTTTCGAAAAATAAAAAAATAAAGAAATGGCTAGCTGGAAGGAAATGTATCATATCATCATTCACTAAAACAGAGGATTATTAGTAGATATATTTTATATAATGATTTATTTAATACCATGAAAAATATTTGATAAAAAACTAAGAGTTTTTCACTTAAGATTTGTTGTTTCTTTTTCAAGTTGTGCCTTCAGAAGATACAGCGTTACTAAATCTCCCTACCCATGAGATAATTGAAAAAATACCAACTCTACATGCGGTCTTTAAATCACTGGAGAAATATGGCCAGAGCGACTACAATATCAGTGTCACTCAAGAACTTGAAACAGATCCAGAATTTAATAACTTGATTAACTTGGCTATCAGAAGAATTATTGCATATTAGATTATTTTATTATTGTTATATGTATTGGTTATGGAATAAGGACTTGATATAATAAATATTTCAGCATTCAAAAATGTTTTAATTTATTTATCCTTCTACTTCTATTTTTTTTCACTTTCAATTTTCAGACTGATATGAGTATGATTCTTACTAAATTATCCAAAATATCTGAAGATACTCGCTTCAAATGTTCTATTTTAAATAAATCAAATTAGTATGGATGGATGCAACTATTGCCAATGAATTTATGCTTCACATTAATCTGAAATATATTCTATATTATATGAGACACCTGTTAATTTTCATTTACAGTGAGGCAACAATTATTTAAGCAAATCAATTTTTACTCTTTTTATTTTAGTTGACTTAAATTTTGAAATCGTATATCAACACAAACCACAAATGAGTCGTTTAGTTTCAAACCCAGATACATCAACTTTTTGCATAATTTAGCTTTTGCCATATTTTGTAAGGTTAAAGCATTTTTATGTATACCATAAACTTTAAGGTTCAATTCTCGATACATCAATTCTATATTGACTTACAAATATTTTGGTTAGTTCCAAAAACTGAGAAGTATCAGAATATTACTTTATATAATAATAGATCCGATAAAAATAAATAGATCCGATAAAAAGTATGTGCGTTGAGTTGACGGGTACATTATATTAACTGTAAAACAGCGGGGTGACATGTGCCAGGGGTTGACATGTGTCAGCTGTCAACAACATTATCTATCTGGCTAATAGTTTGGATTGTTGTTATTTGGAGTGTTGAAGTTTCGGTTGAAGTAATGGAAATCAATCATTCCGAAAATGTTGAAAATTCGCGTAAGAAAAAACAAATTAAAGGTTTGGGGGGAAGAGCAAAACTAAGAAAGCAAAGGTATGTTCAGTTTTCGACTTAGTTATTGCATTTCTAAATTTACAGTTATCATTCTTATGCCGTACATATTTTTATCTTTACACGGCATCTGTTCGGAGCGCTATCTGGTAAATAGTGTTAAATTCTTATTTTCTCTTATTTGTTGCTTCAGACGTACATAGAGCAATTAGCGAGGATGTAACTATCAAACATATTCGCGATATTTAACAAAGATTACCCCTGGTCCACCAAAGAGTATCCCAGGCCAACAGAGCAAGAAAGGATCAGCGTATATTTGCAGCGAAATAACAAAAGATAAACAGTTAATTTTTCATAAGAAATTTTACACTAGTAGAAATATTGAATGAAAATACAAGAAACTCCATTATAAATTTTATTAAAAAATTTAAAGTAATAGAAAGTCATTAAAGTAGAAGTAAAGCTCGCAACCGCTTATATTTGAATTCCGATCTTAACATAAACAAAATGTGGAGAATATATGATGAACAGTTTGTCGATCAATTCCTGAAAGTTAAACCGTCATATTATAGACATGTATTCCGCACAGTGTCCAATATAGGTTTTGGAAGCTGAAGAACAGATGAATATTCAACTTGCATTTCCCTGGATGAACACTGAGAAAGAACCAAAAGTAAAGAAATGTTGATAGCTGAAAAGAGATGCCATAGATTAAAAGCGCAAGCATTTTGTTCATTTTTAAAAGAAAAAAGAGATGATTTCCTAATAAGATCATTTGACTGCCAGAAGAATCTACCTCGGATCCCAGATCAAAGTATTTATTACTATAGACAGCTCGACAAATATAACTTCACCATAGTCGTGGGTAACTCAAAATGTAAGAAAATATATTTATCTATGAATGGAGTGAAACAACATAATAATGGACCCAACGAAATATGCTCTGCAGTATATCACTGTATATCCAGTATTAATATTCCGGAAATTATTCGAGTGATTCGCATGGCTTCAGATAGATGTGGAGCTCAAAATAAAGATTTTTTGTATAATGGAAATGTTAAGTGTACGGTTTTTGAAAAATGCCTCTCAGAAAATCACAAGTATAGAATACATTTTTCCTGTTTTGGACGTTTCTTTCATCCCACAGAATTTTTCGCACATATTGAAAAAAGTCTGATGCCATAATAGATCCCCAGGAGTACACAAATATTTTTTCCGGATTCGCAACTATTCGATCTCTAGCTGGAATAAATTTCTATTGAAAAACAGTTGCTGCAAAAGTTGTGCGTCTACCTGGGTAATGGCACTTCTAATTTAATCCTTGTAAAAGTTTTATATTCCAGCGCAACACCAAAAACAGTAAGATTGTTAGGGGCGAGGTGTACTATAAAACTGACATATAAAGTAACAAATCTGTCTGCAGCAAGGTAAAAAAAAATAAGGATATCGAAACTCCGAAATCTATACCTCTTAGCGTCCGTACATGACTTGTAACCATAAACAGTATTCCATACTTCTTTCAGTGTCACCAACTTCAAGTATTTGAAGAAATTTTGGTTCAAAAGGTTTCCTGTTATTTTTCTTCAAGCATAACCAGATAATGTTTTTCGAAATATTTAAAATTCTACTAGCGTCTCTAACGCTTGAGTGTGAATTATCATTAAAATAATCAAGAACCAATTGAGTTGCTCGAAATTCACGAGAACGATGCTGATTAGGAAGTTTATTAACAGTTTTTGCGTGAAAGTGTAATATGATTGATGTTCCGTTCCGGATGTCTTCTATTAAATTATTTTGCTGCTTCACGAAACGTTCGCATATATAATTGCTACTTTTCCTTTTAAAGAAGAAATCATTATTGCCGTTTGAAATCACTATAACACAACTCAATCTGTCAAAGTAATATTTGTTAATTAGTTTACAATTTTTGTTTTAATAACAGAAAGTACATTAATTATTAGAAAAATTATAATATAGATATAACAAATATCTGGAACACCCAATAATTTAGAAGTATACAAATTGGTATAGTTTGGTTTAAGGTGGTGCTGGTCAAGAATCCGTTGTTAGTTTAGTATTTAGTTTTAATAATACTACTCGAAAATGGGAGCCATAAAACTTGGCCATGATATACGCCAAAAAGCATGATACTCTTTCTTAATGCCGTTTTCCGAGATGTATCCAACAAAAGAAAGTTTATGAAAATCAGTCCAGAAATAAATGTTTTAAGGGGGTCGTAATTCCTTATCCTGGACACACTGTATATACACTAATTATATTAATGCTATAAATTATTAATGCAATTAGTTATTAATGCTATTAATTATTAATGCTATTAATTATTAATGCTATTAATTATTAATGCTATTAATTATTAATGATAATAATTATTAATACTATTAATTACTAATGCTATTAATTATTAGTGCTATTAATTACTAATGCAATTAATTATTAATGCTATTAATTATTAATGCTTTCAAATTGTCTTTTTGAGTCGATAACTCTTACATTCATTTATTCAGAACTTTTAATTTTCCAAAACTTTCATCCAAATAAGCAAGTTTATCAATAAAATTATAATTCCAAAATAAATTTGCCTCTTCGTTATGATTTTCATTAAGAAATATATTTCCTTTGTGTTCAAACATCCTTTGAATCGCTTTTATATGAAACAGCTAGCAAACTTCAGAATAGTATAGAAGTGAGGTATAATTAGCCTATATATCTTTCATACAGCTTTGCAAGCAACCTAACTTTTAAAGGACTGTTTGTTTAGGTAGTTTATAACTTTCGTAAAAATGTTGTTAAGTTCTACGCTTATATGGTTTGACACAAGAGCTGCTTTTTAAAGCACACAGTGCGTCTAGATAATTTCGGATGTTTTCTTTTTAACTAATGCTGGAAGACTATGGATTGATGGTCTCAACAATTATTATTCACGTATGGGCCCTAGTGGACCATGTGAAGTACAGGCGTTTGTTGTTAGCCTTCCTTTGCACCCATACTGATTTCATTCTTTTACTATGAGCTTTTTTCCTTTCGTCAAACTAAGTTGTTCCGGTCTTCCTACATTTTTCTCTCTGGCCAACCTCCAAAACGTTAACCTTTTATCTGAAACAGTTTCTATCCTGAATTTCACTTTATGTAATATTTGCTGATCTTAAGTCCTCTTTAATTGCAGCAATCCATTTAATTTTTTCTATTTTAGCTCTACTCCTATTTTCATAAAATTCAACTATTTGTCTAGTTAGCCTACTCGAATTCATCCTTTTTATGTGTCCGTAAAACTTAAGCCTTCTTTTTCTCATATCGCTATGTATATCTGTGCATTGTTTGATTTCTTGGTTTTCTCGAAGTCGGTATGTTGTGCTATTTATTTGTTTGCGGCCTAAGATTTTTCTTATGATTTTTCTCTTTCGATCTCCTCGATGTCTTTCTTTCTATTCGAAATGAGCTTAATAACTGTGTTGTAATGTCTAAGTTTTGTGTTGGTAGATATGCATTTTTTGTTGTAAATATTTTGTATAAGTCTCAATTCAGTTTCCTTTTTTTTCACATCTACCCTTATTGGCCGCTTTTTCCAATCCTTATTTCACCTAAATATTTAAATTGAAAGACTCGTCTGTGTTACCATATTTTGTTTTTAGAAATGGTGTTCTTAGACAGACTATGTATTGTATCTTTCCAAACGAAATTTCGAGTCTTACCTTTTCTGCTGTTTCTTTTAGGATTTTAATATGTTTTTGTGATGTTAATATATCTTAAGCTAAAATTGGTAGATCATCAGCAAAGACAAGACAATCTATTTTGATCTTGGTTCAGCTGATCAATATTCAGAGCCGATTTTTATACACGCCACTCCTGTATCACTTTTTCTAGGACACAGTTAAATAAGAGTGGCGAGAGTCCATCCTATTGTTTCACTCCAGGGTTTTCATATCAAGTCCTTGTTCTTTCAAGATTTGGAATAAAGATTCGCGATCAATAGAATCAGATGCTTTTTAAAATCCACAAATGTACAGACGAAATGTTTATTGTATAGTTTTTGATGTCTTAGGATCAACTTTAGATTCAGGATCTGTTCTGGGCAGGATCTGCCCGGTCAAAAACCTGCTTGATATTCACCAATTTTAGGTTGTAACTGTCCCTGTGGTCTGTCCAGTAGACATTGAGATAGAATTTTGTAACAAACTGGGAGAAGAGATATCCCTCTGTAGTTGTTTACATCCGTTCCATCCCCTTTCTTATGTAGTGGATGAATTAGAGCATCTTTCTAATCTTCCGGAATTCGTTCGGCTCGCCAAACTTGTAGAATTTTGGTTTTTTCCTTGATTGTACCTGCAGCAGCGAATTTAAAAATTCAGCAGTGATTCCATCTTCCCCAGAAGCTTTGTTATTTTCTAGTCGTTTGATTTGCCTAATTATTAATTAATATAATGAATCTGGGTTTGTTTGTTTAGGGTTTAATATTAGTAATATGTTTAAGGGTTCAGGACAGTTAATAGTTGTTCAAAATATTGGTTCTTGGTTATTTAGAGCTAATTGTTCGTTTTCCTTTCAGAAGCAAAAACTTTCGGGTTGTGATAGCCTGTTAATTTAGTTGTAAATGTTTTAAAAATTTGTGGTGTTATTTTTTTAGAAATCTTTTTCTATTTCATTAAGTTGATTGTTTTCATATTTTCTTTTAGTTTGTTTAATTAGCGTCGATGTTTCTTTTTACTTCCAAAAAAATGTTATAGTTTACTGCTGTTTTTTGACTGTTCAACTCTTTGAATGCTTTATTTGATACTGCTTGCTCGCAGACTTCATCCCACCACGAATGTTTTCTTCGTTTTTGCAAAGGGTCCAACTTTAGGGCTATTTTAATAATTTTTTGTGTCAGTTCTTGCCAGCTCTGTGCTGATTGTTTGTCAAGCTCTTCTATTAGGGTTGGTTTTATTTTCGTAGGGTTGAACTTTGGGATTAGTAATCTCTTTTGAATAATATTTCGAGGTTTTAAACTAAGTTTGATTCTAGTCAAGTATTGATCCGTATCTAGGTTAACTCCTTTCCTGACTTGAACATTCAAAATCTCTTTATAATTGGGGTACGAAATGGCAACATGGTCAATTTGAAATTCACCGATGTATGTGTTTGGGCATCTCCAGGTTTTTTGTTTTGTTATTTTTTTCTTAAAATGGGTTAACATTATTTTTAGATTAAACTGCAAAACTGTAACAATAGGATTGTTACACGGTTAGAAGGCGTTTTAGAAATAGTCTTTTCCAGAATTTCCCAGGATTTATTTACTTTTTCAGGATTAGATTTATTTTCTTCGTTAACTGGGAGGTGTGCATT
This sequence comes from Cosmopolites sordidus, assembly GCA_031761425.1. Classification (NCBI taxonomy): domain Eukaryota; kingdom Metazoa; phylum Arthropoda; class Insecta; order Coleoptera; family Curculionidae; genus Cosmopolites; species Cosmopolites sordidus. The sequence continues at coordinate 498,478 of JARFXV010000239.1, forward strand.
GATTAATATATAGTTTTTATTAGCACATTTGACGGATAGTGTCATAAGTCGATTATTTACTGTCCAACCAGTAAATAATCGACTTATGACATAGAACCAAGAATGGTTTTGAATATATATATATATATATATATATATATATATATATATATATATATATATATATATATATATATATATATATATATATATATATATATATATTAGAGGAACCGAAAAATAATCAAAATTTTCTTTGCCTGAGAAAAATATTTATTTATTAAGTAAATCTTAAATACTCAACAAAATAATTTCTTCATTTTCTAACACTTTTTGCTAGGGTAAAGGCAGTTCGATTCCATTTTTAAAAAAGTCCTTCGATTTTTTATTGAAAAACTTTTCCAAGTGCGTTTCCACTTCTCCAACATTGTTAATTCTTTTATCTCTTAATGCATGCTCTAATGATCTGAAAAGGTGGTAAGCCGACGGCGCAAAATTTGCTGAATAGGGTGGATGCAGTAAAAGTTCCAATCTAATCTACCTTATTTTATTCTATGTTATTTTTGCAGCGTGATGCCTCGCGTTATCATGTTGAAGGATCCTTCTCCTCCTTATTGGCCAAAGAGATCATTTTTTATGAGCTTTCGCTTCATTCGCTCGAATATTGGTCACAATACACTGTCGCTGTAACGGTCTGATCAGGTTCAAGAAATTCATAGTTTACGATTCTAGAAAAATTCCACCACACACAAACAAGGACCTTCTTTATTGTTAGTGATAGTCGAGGTGTCGGAACAGGTGCTTCTTCGGAGGAAAGCCATTATTTTTTTTGTACAGGGTTATGTTATAGTACCCACTTCAATTACTCACAATTCGTCGCAAAAACGGATCGGCTTCATACCGAGATAAAAGAGACGCGCAGATGGTAGGCCGTTGATCGAGTGGCGTCTCCTTGAATTCATGAGGAATACAAATTCCTTGCCTGTACATTTTTCCTATGCTACAAAGATGATCCTGAACTGTAGACCATGGACAGCCAATCTTCAATGATAATTCCTCATTTGTTTGACGAGGATCAGAATCTACCATCGCCTTCAGGATATCATCATCTAATTTTTGGGGTCGTCCTTTTCGTGTGGCATCTTTGAGATTCATATTTCCATTTTTAAACTTTTTAAACCGTCTATGACACTTGTTTAATTTCAGAACATCCCTGTAAGTATCAGTAATTTTTTGTCACTTCGTCTACCTGCTTTCAATGATAATAAAAGTAGTGTAGTAAAAGTAAAGCTTACAATGACGTAAGTATGCTTCTACTATTGTTGGCCTTGACATCCTCCTTGGTAGAACAAAATCTTTTTAATTGAAAAATAAAATTTACAACCAAGCTTGAACGTAACAACAAAACTATGAATGAGCAAAATATGAACAAACTGACTATGAACGAGCTCATCGGAGTATATATATATATATATATATATATATATATATATATATATATATATATATATATATATATATATATATATATATATATATATATATATATATAAATATATAAATATATATATATATATATATATATATATATATATATATATATATATATATATATATATATAAATATATAAATATATATATATATATATATATATATATATATATATATATATATATATATATATATATAAATATATAAATATATATATATATATATATATATATATATATATATATATATATATATATATATATATGTATGCATGTATTTATGTAAGTATCTATATATGTATGTATGTATGTATGTATGCATCTTCCTGACTGTTTAATTTTTTTTTTTGGGGTTTCTGTTAATTGCAATAATAAAAATATTTTTTTTTGTTAACGTTTCAGTTTCTTATATTAAACCATCCTCAAAACTGTTTTTGTTTAGAATTTTTTATTGTAAGATCTTCAGTCGAGGATAAAGGTACGGTTTGAAATTCTCCAGATATAGAAAGAATAATTGTGCTCCAAAAAAGATGCATAAGAAGTATTTTTCAATTGAAGCATTGAAAGCTGCAGAAATGTTTTTATTGACAAAAGAATTCTGAACCTTGTCAGCATGTTTATTTTGGATTCGTACACTTTTGTATTTAATAATAGAGATCTCTTTGGGAAGGCTGTCGCAAAGTATGGTTATATAACTAGGTATAAGTCGAATCTCGTGAATGAAAGATGTAATTTTACATCATAGAGTACTTAAAGCCATAACGAGGAGGTCACGCGAAATGGTAGAGATTGAGGAAGAAATTTTAGAAATGAACGAAAACGAGCCAATAACAAATACTAGGTCTATAGCAGGTCAAACTTAAGTTGGTCATAGTAAAGTGTGGAAGACTATACGACAAGAAACTTTTATTTCTATCATCATCAACGGGTACAAGCGTTACAACCCAAAGATTATCCTAGAAGAGTTGAATTTTATCAATGGCGTTTACTTCAGTACAACAGAAATGAAAATTTTACTAAATTTATTTTGGCTAGCGACGAGATCACATTTACAAGGAATGGAGTAAATAATTTCTACAACAATCATGTTTGGGCAGTAAAAAATCGGTATGCTGTGAAAAGAACCCATTTTCAGCACAGATTTTTAGTAAATGTTTGGGGTGGCGTAGTAAATGGTATGATTATTGGGCCTTTCCTTCTTCCAGGTCGACTAACAGATGAAAATTATTTAGAGTTTCCTCAAAACAATCTGCCAGATGTTCCTTTAAATGCTAGGTAGAATATGTGGTTACTACGTGATGGAGCTCCGCCACATTTTAGACGAGAAGTACATAAACATTTATATAATGAATTTCTTAACAGATATACGTAATAGACCCATTTCTTGGCCTGCAGGCTCACCAGATTTAACGCCCTGCGATTTTTTTCTGTGGGGCTATTGAAAAAAAGTTAGCCTATCATGATGGATAAATAAATACTGTGGAAAAAATACAACTGCGCATCGAAAACGCTTGTGATATTATTCGTGGATACCGGAATTTTATTTTTGACGCATGTAGTGACGCATGGGTACGTCGAGCAAGATTTTGAGCTAAACAAATAGTGACAATTTAGAACAATTTTTGTAAGATGTAACATTTTTGTTTTTGTTATTCTGCAACTTTTATATAAATAATTTTTGATAAATTAACTTCTGTTTGCGAATTCTACAACGCAGTGGTCCAGAATATCAAAAAGTCAGGTCTGTTTTCAAATTTTATAATTGTTAATAACTTCTTTATTTTGCAACTTTTATATCAATGATTTTTGATAAAATTATTTTTTTACGAGTTCTACAACCTGTTAAAATAAATTGGAAACACCCTATATATATATATATATATATATATATATATATATATATATATATATATATATATATATATATATATATATATATATATATATATATATATATATATATATATATGACGGGCATTTTCTAAATAAGGTTTATTGGTTTAGAATTGTTTATTGGAAGATGTTCAGTCGAGGATAAGATACGGTTTGATTTTCTGGGGAAATTCTAGTGTGTTTTTCACAAGAAACATTACGAAAACTGCAGAAATGTTTTTATTGGTAAAACAATTCTGACCCTTGTCAACATGTTTATTTTGGATTCGTACACTTTTGTATTTAATAATAGAGATCTCTTTGGGAAGGCAATCGCAAAGTATGGTTATATAACTAGGTATAAGTCGAATCTCGTGAATGAAAGATGTAATTTTAGTTATATACAGAAGAATGTATACTAATATGAAGATATAAAATACTTTTTCGGAGTGTGTTCGAGATCTGCAACCTGATCAGTCTGTGAGAGCGATTAAAAGATATTTCTTGAGCAAGGCTTGTTATTCATTAACTGAGTTTCTTGGCGAACCAAAGGACAATTTAAATTCAATTAAATTATTAGAATAGCCTGTTGGTGAATTTAACTGTTTATGTTTATACTAATTATGTTTTCGGCTAATTCATTTGGATTATGTTAACAATACTATGTTGACTGTGTATTTCTCTCCTCTTCTTTTCTTTCCAATTCTCTTTTTTTTCTTCCTCTCTTTCCTTCTTTCTCTTGTGCCTTGTGTTATAAATATTATATTTGAATTGTCATTCATTTGTTGTCTGTTTTTTATATATAATTAAGTGTTTATTATGTACTTTCTTAACGATGTTCAATGCCTTATGATTTATGGTTTATAAATATTATTATTATTCTCATCGACTTGGTGTCACTCTCTCAGGTCAAAAAGCTGGAAACCATAATCGATTCCTCCCTCGCGACGTTGGAGTTCGGTTCGGAGCCTAGGGATAAATTTCATTATAACCCAGTATTGGGTTATAATGAAATGTTGGCATTAAAACAAAAAAATTTGAACTATGTGGCAGGTTTGCAACAATATAGGTCATTGTCCCACTTATATGATATTTATATTTAGTCCGCAATTTGTAAACTTTTGGAGAAGCTGTAGCTCACCAATCCCTCTGTGGAAATTACAAAAGGTTCGATGTTGACTTTTTCAAGTTGCCAAATGTTCTTCAATTCATAAGAAAGATTCTCATACTTAAAAACTTTTTCCAACTCCGTTTTATGTATATTGTGAGACAGTAGTATAGCAATGTCAATAATTGTTTCCCGCTTTTCTTTTTTATTTATTAATACTATGTCTGGTCTATTGTAGTCGACAGCCCTATCAGTTATTATCGGTCTATCGCAGTAGAGCAGCACATCGTCAGACTCCAGAACTGCTTGAGGACTGTATCTATAATACGGTGGAGTAGATGTTGGTAAAAGACCATGATTAAATGCCAGTTTTTGGTGAATTATCTTAGCAAGCTGATTATGCCTTCCTAAATATGCGTTCTCTGCTAAAGTAGGACATCCACCAATTATGTGCTCAACAGTCTCCCCTATTTTGCCACACTTTCGACATATATCTTCAGTATTTTCTGTAAGGATATATTTCTTGTCATTTTTGGTTTTTATGACTTTATCCTGGATAGCAATAACAAAACCCTCCGTTTACGGACATAGTTGATTCTTGTCTAACCAGAGCAGAGAAGCTCTCTTATCAATATAAATTTTAATAATAATATATTATTACTATTATAATATTTATAATGTTGAGTCGCCCATGGACTGTCAGATACAATCTGCAATTCGATTCTGGAGTGCTAGAAATTTGGCATCAGCGAAAACTCACCGTCAGATTTGTGAGGTTTATGTTAATAATGCTATGACTGACAGTAGAGTTCAAAAGTGGGTGAGAATGTGAATGTGCATGATGAGCTACGCCATGGTCAACCTTCTATAATTTCTGAAGATTTCCTTCGTGATGTGAGAAACAAAATTCGAGAGAACCGACGATTCACGATTTCCAAGTTATCAAGTGAATTTCCACAGGTTTCAAGATTAGTTTTGTACACCATTGTTTCGGACAAACCAATATATATATATATATATATATATATATATATATATATATATATATATATATATATATATATATATATATATATATATAAATATATATATATATATTATATATATATATATATATATATATATATATATATATATATAATATATATATATATATATATATATATATAAATATATATATATATCATATATATATATATATATATATATATATATATATATATATATATATATATATATAAATATATATATATTATATATATATATATATATATATATATATATATAATATATATATATATATATATATATATATATATTTATATATATATATATATATATATATATATATATATATATATATATATATATATATATATAGTCAAAAAAAAGTAAACGGAAATTGGTCAATAAAACACAAAATGTTTATTATTTATCCAAATTTATTCTGTCGCCTTCAAAGTAGGCCCCTTTCGAAATAATACACTTATGCCAACGAATAACATTTTTTAAACGCATTTTCCGGAATCGACTTCAGTTCTCGACGTTCAGTTCAGTTCTCTTTTATGTCTTCTATCGACTGCAAACGGGTGCCTCGAAGTGGTAATTTGAATTTTGGAGTTTTTGGCCAGAATTTCGTTCATAATGATAGCCTTGCGAGATGGTGCGTTGTCGTGATACAAAATCCAAAAGTTTTCTTTTCACAAATCTGGCCTTTTTCGATGAATTTGCTCTCTCAAACGCCACAAGGCTCAGATAATATTCTTTATTTACCGTTTGACCTTCTGGCAAGAATTCCAAATGCACAAAACCGCGATAATCAAAGAAAACTGTCAACATCACCTGTCAACATCACCAGGCGCCATTCCGAAGCTTGTTGACTAGTTTGTATGTCAAACTCATATACCCATATCTCACCACCAGTTACCATGCGTTTTATGAATGTGGAGTCGGAATTGTCTCGTTTTAGCATGTCTTCAGCGACCTTTACGCGATTGAGTGTCTGAAGAAAATTCAGGTCTTTCGGCACTAATCGAGCGGCAACGCGTTTCATGCCCAAACAATCGCTTAAAATAGTACGAATTGATTCGTGAGACACAGAAAGATCAGCGGCTATCTCTCTCAAACTTAAATGACGATTTTCAGTCACCATTTCCTTCACTTTAGTGATGTTCACTTCAGTTGAAGACATTTATGGCCGACCAGAGTGAGGTAAATCTTCCACCACATCTCGACCGCTTATGAATGCATTGTACCACTCATATGCACGTATTTTTGATAAAATCGATTCACCTTAAGCCACATTGCGTTCGTTCTGCAGCACTTTTAGCAATTCGGCACACGAAATTCTATTTGCAATGCAAAATTTAAGACAAATTCTTTGTTCAGTGTTTGTATCCATCGTAAAAATAACAAAACACACTTGAGATGAACTAACAAAATCGAGCACTGTAAACAAACTAAATGACAGATGACGTTTAAACTCCGCGTCAGTATAGACAGTTGGGCCAATTTAGAGATAAAAATAATTTAGACAATCCGTTTAAGCGGACTGATCAAATGATCATTTTTTGGCAGAATGTATATATATATATATATATATATATATATATATATATATATATATATATATATATATATATATATATATATATATATATATATATATATATATATATATATATATATATATATATATATATATATATATATATATATATATATATATATATATATATAAAAACTGATTATATCACAAGATCAAAATCATTCAATTCAAGCCAGAAAAAGTCAGTAATTATGTTTGTGTAGCGTTCTCCATTAACAGTAACTGCATTTCCATTTTCATTTTCAAATAAGTATGATCTAATTACACCTTCAGACTATAAACCACACCAAATTATTGATTTTTGTGGATGTAAAGATGTTTCAAGAAGAACATCTAGATTTTACTTCTTTTGAAATGCGATAATTTTGCTTATTTACGAAGCTATAGAACAAAAATGAGCTTCATAGCTAAAGATGATTTTTTCGCGAAATAATGAATCTGTTTCAATTTGCTCTAAAGTCCACTCGGCAAAAGTTCTACGTAACAAATGGTCATTTGGTTTGAATTCTTGGGTTAACTATATTTTATACGCCTTGAAATGCAAATCTTTATGAAAAGTATTCCATGTAGTGCCATAAGAAAGACCAAGTTCTAGAAAATTATGAAATTTATTGTTCTGGAATTTCATTCTCACCTTGGTTGACAGCATCGATATTTTCAGCAATACGTTTTTTTTGGGTTGAATTCTTAACATCATAAACACTACCATTTGATTCGAATATTTGAATCAAACTACGGATAGTAAGCTCTGCAGCTTGATTATGTTAACCACAAATTCCATGTAAGGCGCGAAAGGCAGCCCGAGTAGATACATTATTTTTATAATAAATTTAAACAATTTATATACGCTGTGCAACTGTATATATTTTCATGATAATTTGCCAAACAATACTACAATTTTGGTGGGAATATGAAAAAAAATGGTCGCTATGACGTTTTACAAAGATATATGGTGCTAGTTTGATAACCCTTTAGTACGGTTAGAAAAAGATGAGAAATGCCTTAGGAGAGATGTGAGTTTGAAAATAAATAGTATGAAATAGCGGTAATTTGCCAAAAAAGCTTAGTTAGCCTACAGTACATTAAATAGTGAAAAAGCAAGAAAAACTTGTCCACATTAAAAGCGGAAAAAGGAAAAGACAACCAAAAACACAATCAGATCCAAGTCACTAAAAAGTACATAAATTACCCGTTAGATTTTTAAAATCAGTCATTTCTATAACAAATATGTTTTTATTTCAATCCAAAAGCTATAAAACTATACGGAGAAAAAATTAGATGGCTCTAAATCCTCGATATACCATTACACAGTAAAGAACGTGGGTGAAAATATCATGGCCGGAGGGTCAATATCTTGGACTGGGAAATTTAATACAGGTCGACATGATTTTTGTGAGACATTAATGAGAATGCTCTTTTTGGGTTTCATTTAGGTGGTTATTAAAACATCTTTACACAAAAATTGCATAAGATGTCCTATTTTCAAGTACCTGGTTTTCCTTTATATTATGGGATAATTGAAATTATTTGTACCTGATATAGGTATTATTGTATTATTAGGAATTCAAGGGAGTTTTACAAAGTATTGCTGTTGTTTGTGACTATGGAACAGTAGGGTAACAAAAGAATATTACAGTAAAAAAAATTGGCATCATAGAACTTCTTTTGAACCAGGTACTTCACACAAAATATGCCCTACTTCTTAAGCCAAAAAAAGGTACTTCTTCCGTCTCTTCATGTTAAGCTTGGACTAATGAAAAACTTTGTCAAAGCCATGGACAAAGCAGTTAATGGTTTCAAGTACCTAAAAAAAAGAATATATTTCCTCAATTAATGATTCAAAACTAAAAGAAGGCATATTTATTGGACCTCAAATAAGAAAGTTTCTAGGTGATTTCCGTTTTCAAGAAAATTAGAAGTGTTTTGTAAGTATAGTGAAAGGATTTCAATGCAACAGAAAAGTTGAATATTATAAAAACGTCATAGATGAACTCTTGAAAGCCTATGAAATATTAGGGTGTCGCATTTCGTTAAAAACGATTATTTTTTCACTCTCATTTGGATTTTGGTCCAGAAAATTTGGGTACAGTAAGAGACGAACCAAGAGAGAGGTTTCACCGGGATATCAGAACGAGGGAAGCAAGATACCAGGGACGCTGAAACCCATCTATGTTGGGCGACTATGATGCTACAGAACACAAGAGGAAAAAATGAAAGTTTTTGGCGTTGTATAATCTCATGTAATATATTTTTTATTCACATAATTATCAGTAATACATGTGCATAGGTTGCATACGTTTCACATGTTTATGTTAAATAAATATTAGATAGCAAAGTCTCCTTTTTTCCCCCACAACCGACCCCCTGTAATATATAACTATACGTGTTACAGTAATTAGCTTATCATTTTCGAATTTAGGACTACAAAATATTTTATATACGCTTATTTTCATTAATGTTACCACAAAAAAGTTAAAATTTGTTGAGCTGTATAATTATTGATGAAATCCTATAATCCAATATTTTCAAATGCCAGCAAACCAAAGCCCAGAAACACACAGTGGGGGATACGAAAAAATGGCTAGTCTACAATTGTGGAAACAGGTTGTTTCTATCTCCCCCAATCACCGGTTATTAATTCTATTGAGAACTTATAGTTTATCTATTGTTTATTTAGTAGATTAAAGAGTGAGAAAATCCAAATGTTCAAATATAAATTCTTTAAAAACTTTATTACACTCAGAATTGACAAATATATCAAGTAATATAATAAAGAAATTAGCAGAATGAATGCTGAGACAGTTGCAACGTGTCATAGATAATAATAGGTTCAGTACAAAATACTAAATTTTTATTTAGCCCATTTTTAGAAACTTTTTTGGTTCTTTAAATACTTTTTTCTCGTTCAAAATTGTTATTTCATAAACTATTATTTATTGAACTAAATATTCTGTTTTAAATATGGTATAATTTTTAATTTCGTTATAATTTATGATGATTTCACAAATTAAGGTATTAAAAGGTATTAAAATAATAGATGTGTTCAAATATTTATCAAACATCTTGTACAGTATATTGTACTTTATTATGAATGACAGTTCTCTATTTAGGCTACAAAAAGAATTAATGATAACTCTCTTACATGATCATTTAATAAAGTCTAACAAACACTGGCCAAAAAATGTTAAAGAAAGCTTTTGTATTTGCTGTGTAGAATTTGCAAACTGTCCGCATACAATATTTCGCCTATTTTCTTCAAAAATAAACAATAAAACAAAACTACCAGAAAAGACTATCTAGAAAACCTGATCCAAATTGACTTGCCATAAATTGATTGACGCTAAAGAACTGATAAAAATAATTATCACGGAAATCAGCATTAAGAAGGCATCTAACAATAGGTAAATTACATGTTAGTGCAACTACATGGTAAAAATTATATTATAAAAATATAATTTTAAAGTATTTTATACATTCAGAGGATTACTTTGAATGATCGAAAAACAAATTATGAAGTCTGAATTCAAAGAAATTTATCTCAAAACACCAAATCACCAAATCCAAGCACCAAATCATTTTTAATTTTTCTTCGCCCGTTTTGCTAGTCATGTTAGCACCATCGGAAGATGATTCAATCTTATTATTAAATAAGATTTGTATGTTTTATTATCCAATAAGATTGAATGCATATATTATCAAGGATTTTCTGATTCTATTAATTTTGTTAATGATGTATATATGGACCCCAGTTGTTTGTTTTAAAGTCGCCAATACGATTTGACATTAATTAAATGAGATGTTTCGGTTTTCTTGTAGTGTAAGATTCCAGTCTTGTTCTTTATATTGACCTGTATTTTATACATTTATACAAAAGCTTCGAACCAGAGACCTATCGATTGCCGGGCAAATGACGAACGAATCAAACCACTGCGGCTTAATACTTAAAACTCGTTACAATATCAATCTAAGCATATTCTCACTTTTTTTAACTTAAAGAAGTATTGCTGAATTTGTAAGTGTTAATGTAAATGATATGTCCATATTTTCGGAAATATTTGTCGAAAATTTACTTCTGATAAGTTCTTAATAGAACGAATTAAATGACACAAAATGTATGGTACATTTATTTATGTAAAGAACGTTAAAGCTAGGAATTAGCATCATAAGATTGAACTACTCTACGGTAACTCTAGTAAATACTCGCCAAAGTCGTGAGCAAGCATATTGATTCTACCAAAAATACATTTCTTCTTGTTATTATATTTGTTACATATGCACAGGATGTGTTCAGTTTTCATCTACTATGCATAATCAGCATGAAACATTATTATATTTAAGACATAATATATAAGAAAAATTGCACAGTAATCTTACGGAGAATATTACATTTTTCGAAAAACAAGGAACATTTTTCCCGTGCTCCATGTAAAATTTACGGAATCCTTCAGTCGCAATCAAACATCCACAAGCATTTCCCGAGACTGTTTCTGAGACGTTTCTCCGACCTACAAGTCGTCATCAGTCGGGCTCGAATTAATATATAATAATAATAATAATATATATATATATATATATATATATATATATATATATATATATATATATATATATATATATATATATATATATAGACAATATTGTACCGAGTTTTAAAAGTCCAAACAACCTTGTTTTCCAGAAAACCGTCATGGACCCCATTTCTTTCTTTTAACAATTCTGAATTTCTCTTTCCCAAAAATGTATCAGTTCTCATATTAATATTTTTAATACTCCGACTGAATATCAGCACTTTTAAAGACTAATTCTTAACTTTTGAATAAACCAGCTCTGATTAAACAAAAATTTTCGCAACTTTGTCCGCTTTATGTTATTGTCATATAGATCAGTTTGATTATCCTAGATGTTTTGTTGGCAAACACAGTCTGTATCTGGAGACCAAGAATATTGGTCGATAGATAGAAATTGATAAAAGAGATAATCATCTATACAATTCAATCCCAGATAATTATAAACCTTGCTAGCTATCAATTTTTATTACGCCCTCTGTGATCTCTTTCAGTTTCAATGGATTACTCAAATTACTGTGTAGCATTACTGATTTTTTATGATCCAGGAAACTGCAGCTTCGATAATTCGGTTATGATATACGTACCAGTAAATGTCATTTTCCAATTTTCGGGTTCAGTGATTCTTGTGACCTAAAAACCTGCATCCTTGATAAAACGCTGTTTTCATAGGCCTATTGAAGTTTTGCAAAACTAGTTCAAACTAGCAAGACTCATCAGATGTTGGCCTACCCACCTCCAAAAGGGAAACCAACAGGTGTCCAGATCGAATGCTACGCCTCCAGTTTCATTACTTTTTTTTGTTAGCACGCCTCGTACACAACCTCAAAGTGAATTCATTCAATACATCGGTCCGGTTGATGGCGAAGGGTGAAGAAGAACAATGCTCACTAACGGGAAGGAGAGGACAGGAGGAAGAAGAAGTGGTTCATGTAAAGTTCTGTTTTTGGGATAATCTTTTGAGCTCTGGTGTATTCTAAGATTTGTTATATTTTTTCACCCTTATAATCTGGTAATTTTTTTTGTGTGTTATTGAATGTTGAATTTTTTCGTTACTATCGACTGATGACTACTAAATCTGAACATCACCGCAACGCGTTACTGCTAGACCGTTTCAAAGTTGCCGAATTGTTTTTCTTTCCATAAGGAGGAATGACCATTTTACCTATTAGGATAGCTAGATTATATTTTTCTATCACAAATCTTACTATTCGTGTACTATTTTCAATACAACTGAGTTCAATTTGAGTACAATTCTTTTAAATAATAGTAACCGAATTATTGAGCTCAATGTAGAATCATTTGTGATTTTTTTAACAGAACTACATATCCTTATTTGACTCATTCCAGTTCTTCATGAAGTTGTTCGTAAATATAAAGGAAATTATTATAACTAGATGTTCTCCATCCATCTCCATCTCCGTTATATGCTATCCATCAATATATATTGTTACAGATTCTCAGGGACACAGCCATAAATCCCATCTTCTTCACGTTTATCTTCATTCCAAATTCACTTAGCACACTTTTCCAGCTAAGTACCCCTCTGAGCATCTTCTGTTTTATTTGATACTAATATAAGATCATCTTAGTATAAGAATTATTTTAGTACCACTCGTTTTAGGTGCTGTATACCAACTGGAAGTCTTATCATGTGATTGATTGTTCTTTTTGCAATGTCTACTTGACTATTTTGTCTATTAGGATAGCTACATTATTAATTTCTGTCACAATTTTTACTCTTCGTGCACTATTTTCAATACAATTGAGATGATTTTACATTGAATTCAATAATTCGGTTACTATTCTTCTAAAGAATATTAACCGAATTATTGAACTCAATGTAGAATAATTTGTGCTTATTTAAAAAGAACTACATATCCCTATTTGACTCATTCCAGTTCTTCATGAAGTTGTTCGTAAATATAAAAGAAATTATTATAGCTAGATGTTCTCCATCCACCCCCATATGCTATCCATCTATATATATTTGTACAGATTCCCAGTGACAGTCATAAATACTTTTATATCGACTTTTGCTTTTGTTTTATTCGATATTAATGTAAGATCATCTGAGTATAAGACTAATTTTACTACTACTTGTTTTAGGTGTTGCATATCAACTGGAAGTCTTATCAGGCGATTGCTTGTTTTTTTGCAATATCGTCCATGACCGAAATTTACATTAGTGGGCTTAAAATATCTCTTTGTCGCATACATTTGATTATCATAGATTATTGTGTGAGGTCATTACCGGTTCTGACTATTCTTGAGGCTGCCATTACTTTATTTGAAATGCCTTTAACTCTCTTAAACCGTTCCAGATAAATTTTGTGGACAAAGTCTCGAACGGTTTCTCAATGTCTATTGCACATTTGTTTCAAAGTGAAAATCGAGTCCTGTATCTTGCTCCCCTACCCTATTCACTCTGAACCCTGATTAACTTTCTAATAATGATTGTCCTGCCGTATATATATATATATATATATATATATATATATATATATATATATATATATATATATATATATATATATATATATATATATATATATATATCGGAAAACTAACGGAACTTTTTAAATAAAAAAACAATTTTCTTATGTCCATTTTCGGAATCTCAGTGACTCTCGTCACGGCTGCTTGGACTTGTGTAATAACACTATCATAAAAAGTTCCTTTCATGGCCAATTTCAGTTTCGGGAACAGGAAATAGTCACACAGATATAAATCAAATTAATACGGAGGAGGTTGAAGCACACAGGCTTGTTTTTTCACCAACATTTCACGAACAGCGATACTCCTATGATATAGGGAATTATCGTGCAAGAAAAACTAACTTCCCGGCTCTCGATATTCAGTCCTCACTCGAACGATTATCTTCTATAATAGCTCTATAACACCCAGATAATATTCACCAGTGATATTTTGACCCTGTGGAATGCATTCCCCAAGTATAATACCTGTAGAATCGTAAAAACAAATAAACAGTGTCTTCTCTCGTGACTTCTGGAAACGCAAGTTTTTCGATTTTGGAGAGTCTGAAGACTTCCACGTAGCGCTTTGTTAGAGGATCCTACTTGAAGCACTAAGTCTCATCACCAGTTGCAATCGATTCCAGGACTGAGCAGTTCTGTCTGAGAATTTTAATAAGGTCCTTGCAATGTTCAACGCAAGCAATTTCTTGGTTCTCGTTTAAGGCGTGAGGAACAAATCGAAAACAGGTTTTCCGTTTATTTAAATCCTTTGTCAAAATTTCGTGAATCGTGTCTTTTGTCGTGTTTATTTCCTCCGATATCCATCTCACAGTCGAATTCGCATCATAGGCGGTCATTTCACGCACTTTTTCCACCAACTCATCGCGAATTTTGTTTTTTGGCCGGCTTGGTTTTGAGTCGTCTACCAAAGGATCACGGCCGTCGTAGAATTGCTTATACCACTCGAACACACGTTTCTGTTTCACTTAATCATCTTAACAATTAGATCTTTATTCCATCGTGTTTTATGACAACGGGACAAAAGGTACTGGCATTTTATGCCCTAGAGCTTTTAATAATCCGTTGATTGAGTCTAATGATGGCGGTCTCCTTTTATAGAAGAGATTTACAGCTTTCAGATTATATGTGCATTCCCTTTTGCCTTGGTTTATTCATCTTTTTCATCTTATTTCTTCTTAGAAACAAGAACTTACATCTTTATTTCACCCCTTCGAGAACCCCTCCACATTATGGAGCCATTGTTCAACGTATTTCTTTGGATAGGATGTATCCAGGATAACACCAGTCCTATCAAGATTTGGTTAGCTATAACCAAAAAAAAAAAAAAAAAAAAAAAAAAAAAAAAAAAAAAAAAAAAAAAAAAAAAAAAATATATATATATATATATATGTATATATATATATATATATATATATATATATATATATATATATATATATATATATATAACACCAGTCCTATCAAGATTTGGTGAGCTATAAAGGATTATTGCTCCATAATAGAATATTCACCACAGCTTGAAATATGCGAGACCTGATCTGACCTGAGACCTGATTTTGATGAAATCAAAATAAGTTCTAGATATCGGCGGTCTTTAATCGATAGCTTGTTAGCATGCTTCCCCAAAGGTATTAGTCCTCATTGCATTGTTCATGGCCCATTTGCATACTGCTTGGAGTTTTATCCGCCATTTTCTTTTTATTACTCTCTTTCATTATTTTTTTTTGCCTTTTAACCTTTTTGCACTTGCCTTTTACCCATTTTGAAGAACGATATAATACACTATGATCCTAGTATGTACTCACCTAACAAAAAGTATTTTATTTTCAAAGAATTTAATGTTAAGAGTTTGCTTCATTAATATAAGGCCACATATAAATGTAGTTAAAAAAAACAATATCAGTTATCGAATTCTACCATTTCTGTACTTCTGGGTACAATATTGAGGATGGGCGACTTATTTTACGACGCTCACCCCTGAAACATGTTTCTAACTACCTCTATCCCAGGCACCTTTAGGTAACAGGCTTTGATATCAGAAATAAGTAAAATACAGTTCCGTTATAGTAATCTAGACGGTTACTAGATTCTAACACTAACATCGGCTAATGCTCTTTCATTGGCGTAGGACTCCTAAGGGTAGTGGTTTCACGCGCGAATATACGTATTCGATATACGACCAAGCCTGAAGCCGAAAGGTAAATGGGTGTTATTTGGCCGTACATTACTATACCACTTCTTTACTTTACTTGTTATTTTCAAGAGAAATTTATGTGGTTGTCATTTCAATTCAGAGAAAAGAGACAGATGCATTTGTAAGGAAGTGTTACTGTCTGGAAAGAAAATTCGTTTTGAAAAATATACTTGTTTGTTCTTTATATCTATAAATCAGTCTCTGTTAAACAAAGGTTAATTGGTGCCCATACAGTTGATGCTATCCTATGTAGTTAAGGGTTTTTTTTTAGCATTTTACATTTAAATTCAAAGAATCGTTACGAATCTAATCAGTGTTTACATCCAGCATTGTTACCATAAACATTGTTTTTAGGTGACTCGTGTGCACAATTAACGTTAAAAGTACAATAGAAAAATAAATATAAATTGAACAATCGCTACTTGAATTAAATTGTTGATTGTTTCTTTTACGTTTCAATTGTAAAAACAAGAAACAATCCATCGTTATTAGATGCAAAACGACTTGTGACGAAAACAAAATCATTATTAGCCCTATATAAATTTTGAGTGAATTTTGAAAATTGTATTGAAGCAGCTACCATGGTACAAACAAAAGCCTTACGAATTTTTTTGTTCTCTCTTGCTTGTGGGGTAGTAGCCAATGGTAAGTTAAAGATTCAGCGTAGATTTGATTATTATTAGTCTATTATAATTATTGATTTAAATCAAGTAATCGTTTTTTCTTAGTTTCTTTACAATTAATCTTTCTATCTATTTGACTATTTATAAAAACGAAATCGTCTAACCAATGTCGAAATTAATTGGTTTAAATTTTTTTGGTAGAATTTTTAAAATTTAATTGGAAAATTAAGTGGTTTAAAGAAAAACTAGAGCCGGCTTTAGTTCAATTGGGAATTAAATTATCATTTAAATATTATAGGATGAAAATAATCTAAAATAAAGATAAAATCGAAATAGAATATATTCATACTTTTTTGAAGATAAAGTTGGTTGTTAATGGCAAAGGACCACAAAATCGTGTAATAAGTAGCAAGTTTTTTGTGGTAAAAATTTGACCCTATAATATTAGATGGAACAGAAGTACTCAAACTACATGTAAAGAAAGTCCTATTTTAGAAAACTCATCTGCATATTTGGAGATATATTTTTCTATAGAATCCACTTATACGGGAAAATGATATTTCATCTACTTTTATGCATTTATTTAAATATATACAAAGGTAGTCTGAAAAGTGTCCAGCCTAACACAGAAACAAGTTCGTTTTTGTCAAATTCAATTTTATTTCTCAACATAGTCTCCTTGTAATTCTGTACACTTTTCCCAGGGATGCTCCCATTTCTTTAATCCGTTGAAATAGTAGTTGACATCTTGTTCTGCCAAATAGTCGTTTACGAATGTAATAGCAACCTCATTCTATGAAAATATTTGTCCTCCGAGTAAAACTTTGAGCCTAGAAAAGAGAAAAAAGTCGTTGCGGCCACATCTGGTAAATACGGCGGACCACCCAATTCAAATCCCAATTTGTGAATTTTTTAAGACGGTGCTTTGTCTTGGTGGAACAAAACGTTCTTATTCTTCAAATTCCGCCATTTTCTTCATATGAATCAGTTGAATTTTCACCAGTTCCTGCTTTTCCACTTCTAGCATTATAGCCCCCCATCATAATTTTGTACCTGCACTTCTCGTAATCTAAAAGCTGGGCCACATCATCATAAAATACCTCAATTTTCTCATCCTCATAGCTTACAGATGGTGCACAAAACTGCACTTGGTGTACTTGGACGCTTGGACAATTTGACGCTTAAACTTTTTCTTCAGCTGAATGAGGCATGGAACTAATCGGTCAGATATACTTTCAAATTTTACAACTGCCCTCTAACTTTCGGTTGATGAGGAATTCAATTCCACCACATCGTCCATTCTCCGTACCCCGAGTATAGAGTACATGACCAGTTGTTTCCAGTTTGATTAGCTCTTCGTCCTTTCTTCGTGTTTCACATAGCTCTATGATATTCTAATGTATGCTGTCAAGTTTAATTAACAGTTCTTGCAGTAGTTCATCAGTTTTCATAGTCCGTATATTTAGAGTTGCAATATCCCAAGTTCAATGGCCGCCTAATCTAACCCAGTGATTCTTGCACCCTCTGCAGGTAAACTGGTCTTGCCGCTGCCGTAGGTAGTTGCCCCTTGGCCTTCAGGGTATGAGGGCCTTCTTTGAAACGGTAAAGCCATGTTGGGGGTTTAAACCATAATATATTACGCAGGTCCGTATGGGTTGGCAAATTCTTGATCATGTTAGTCTAAGGTCTCTGATTTGATCTGTCAATCATAGGATACCTAGGAGCATACGCTTCAGACGGCATAGCTTAAAGCTTCATTAACTTACTACAGCCCCTTTACTACGCCAAGGTCTGATCCACTAAGATATATATATATATATATATATATATATATATATATATATATATATATATATATATATATATATATAGATATATATATAGAGGCATATTCATTACTTTTGAACGAAACCGTGCGGGAGTGGGTCAGTGATTTGGCTGCCGTTTTTTTCTCCGAAAGTAGATCAGAAAAGAAGGTGGTCCTAAAAATTTTAGATCGATACGATCAAATCCGGCCGCTGCGGAATTTTTTTAATTTAAAAAAAAATCGATTTTTTAGTCATTTTCATAATTTTATCTCAGGCTTTAAATAACTTGAACTAAACGGCATTCTTCTCTACTTTTTAGAGAAAAATAAAATTTTTGTTTCAAACTTAAATCCGGCTTGGCTGGGCGCTTTTAACTGAATCACTAGTTTACCGAACTTTTGCCTATTTTTAAAACATTTCCAGATCTTTATTTTTTAAAGTATAACGCTGGACAGTAGCTTATATTTTTTATCTGGGTATATTCTGTTGGCATGTACCCTAACGTTCATTGATTACCTCAATTCTTTAGATATATGACTTCGCAAAGCCAATCGATTTTTGAAAAATCGCTGTTTTCATCCCCAATTCTATACCCAATTTTAGAAATTTTAAGTTTGAAGTAGAAGTGGTGTACGAACTGTGAATTTTTCAAATTTCTCAAATTTTCTACTTAAATATTTTTATGGTTTTAATTTAATAATAATAAATTATCAATCGTAGTTTCGAAAATGAGGGTCTCTTATATTATAATAATAATCAGCATATTTTTAGTAATTATAATAATTATTAATCAATTAAACATGTTCCCTTTTATATCTTATAGTTATTATAAAATTATATTATATAATTATTTTATATAATGCTGTAACAAAGGTAAAGGTAAAATGTTAGGGTTAGAGGCGCATCAGCAACTAGACTATTTAGCGACTGGACCTACAGTTTAACGTGGGTTCCGAACCACGGTCAGCAGCTTCCGACAACCACAGGCCAACACCCCCCTCAGGTTATGTGCCTACCCATAAGTCTATCAGAAAACCTACCAACTTGCGAGTCACCAACGTAGAACACTTCTCAGAAGGCATCTGGATTTACCCAGCCTTTAACTGGCGTGACTGAGGGATAATTCGTTGTCGGATTTTACACTCTTGCCTAGAAACAATCACAAACATTTAGGAAGTAAACGGACAAGAGAATGAAAGAAAAACAACCATCCGAGCGCTGAAATCGAACCAACTACCGCTCCAATGCGGTTTCGGCACAGCAGCGGCAGGCCGCTACTCTTACCGTCCGCACCACAGCGGCATGCTGTAACAAATAAAAGAATTGGTTTAAAAAAAGAATTTAAAATATCTAATAATTTTTCCAAATTTTACTAAAGTATTGAATTTCCTAAGCTCCATATATCTTTTTTTTCTGTAAAAATAGTAGATAAGTATTAATTTATTAAGTAAGATTTAAGAAGTTAAAAATAATACCATAAAAATGACGTATTAAGTAGAAAATTTCAAGATTTTAAAAATTGACAGCTTGTAGACAACTTCTATTCCAAACTTGAAATTTTCAGGGTTGTTTGGGGATAGAATGAAGTATATTCTTTGAAGATTTCAAGCGATTTCGAGTTTATAGAAGAAAGTTATAGCTAAGTTATATAGAGCCTGAGATATAAAATTCTGAAAAAAAAAATCGAGTATTTTTAAAATACAAAAAATTCCACAGCAGCCAGATTTGAGATCAAATTTTCAGAAACACTATATTTTCTGATCTACTTCTGGTAATTTAAACCATTTTTTCAAACCCGCTTTGAATATATATTTTTAGATTTTTACAAATATCTATTGTATGAAATAAGACAGCAATTATTAGACTTTGCATTTATTAAGTATTAATCAATATAATTATTAGCCAACTGGTTCTGTTATTTAGACCACGGGGTTGCTAAATTGGATTTCTATAGGCTTTAAGGTAAAAAAAAAGAAAACTATAATAAAACAAAATATATCAAACATAATAGTCATAGGTAACAAACCTACTAAATACTTTAAGCCCTTTACATAGTACAATCATCGCAAATGTCGGTATTTTGAGTACACATTTCGTGATTCCAATTTTGGCAACGCACACACTGTACATTGGCATTTGGCACATTCATTCTCCTTGTATTCTGATATTAGGCTGCTATCAGAATCGCTTAAAGCTAAGAGTTCTTCTTCATCGTCGGATTCTTCACTATCAATTTCATTGATTTTTCTCTTTTTCTTTTCTTGTTTACGACCTTTTCCACAATTTTGTGTAATTTGTTTTTTATTTATTCCTGTTGTTTTATTAGAGATTTTAGTTTGTTTTTTTATTATTTTTCTTGTCTAAATTTAATTTGATTGGCTTTTTAATTTGATTGTAATGCTTCTAAATTATTTTTGTACGGATTAGAGGTCAATTCAACCGCTTTCTGTGCACCTCTATTTTTGATGGATTACCTGGTCCTTGGTACTGGTGATAGGAGGTAAAGACTGGCTTATACTTCACGTCCCACCTGAATAGCCTGCGATGTGGATGGTTTGGTAAAATCTAATTGCTCAATATTCTGCGAAGTAGATGATATAACTTCCATTGAACATTGTGTGGCTATCTGCGACATGGAAGGCATTGCAACTTGTGTCTTAGGTTGCATGGAAGGTTGAGCTTGGAGAAGAAAGTTTGAAGAGAATGGAGTGTTAATTTCAGTATTGGTAGAAAAATAAGGCCATTGTCACGAGCTAACAATCAGCTAACAATATTTTACAAATAACAATGCTGTAACCATTGAGTGAAAAGTTCACAATTTATGTAATCAGATTCCGAAACTGTTACAATACTCCCGTTGGAGCTCCCTCCTTTAACCACCTTCATTCATATTCGCTTAAAAATTATAATTGGCGGAATCAATTGACCAGATGCACTAGCAGAAGCAACCATTGTGGTATTTACACCTCTTTCTCCACTTGTTAGAGCACTTGTTTTTCTCTTTGCCACCTATAACTTTTTGAGGTTTCTTCTGCACTGTTTGAAATCCGCTTTCATCAACATTAAATATTTTATTAGGAGTTTATTTGTGTCAACAATATTTTCATATATATCAAATAAGTGATTAAATAAAGATGTTAAATCCTTTGGTTCTGTGTAAGAAGGTAACTTCAGGTTATCAGAGGCTAATTTAGTCGTTATGTCTTTTCAGGAAAGCATGGTACCATGTGTTGTGCTAACTTCATAATTTGAAAGCATGGTACCATGCTTTGCCTGCCATTTTTTGTGCGATTGAACGAGCTACATCTCAACGATTTCAAAGGCCACTCTTCTAACATCGTTGATTGTCAATCCGAACATGTGTTGTGCTGACTTCATAATTTGATTTAATAGAATATCTTCAAACTCATTGCTAAATATAGTCGGCCTTCCTTTTTTATTTCTATGGACTCACTTGTCACCTGATTATTTAGTTTTTACCTTTATCTTAGGAGATTAAATAATCTCCTGATGATGCTAACATGGTTAGCGAAACGTGCGTCAAGAAGTTTCAAAAAGTGATTTGGTGTTTAGTGGTAAATCTCTTCGAGTTTAGTGTTTCACACCGAAGGTTCCAATAGAAGAATTGTTGTATCACCTATCTGAATGTTGCTTTAAAGTAGCGTTTGAAACTTAATGCAATCTTGTACATTTATTTAGATCAATCCCTTCATTTCTGTAATCATGTATGGCTAAGAAAGAATGAATACGATAAATTGGACGGTGCGGCACGGTATTGGGCAGTACAGTAAATTGGATCCATTTTATTCACCTGCTTGCGATTTATTTTAACCAACAATGTGGATACGTCAAAAAACAAATCTAATAAGATATAACCTACAAATGCAGACTATTGTTTCGTGTATTTTGATTATAAATAAATTACGCTTCTAAACTACAAATTACAAACACTGTATACTTACCTTTAACTACGTGCTAAGAGTGTCGTTAATACTTTTAACACGGATCGATGGAAATATCATTAAAAATATTAAAAATTGTTTTTTTACAAAACACAGACGTTCATTGCCTCAACGAAAACAATATGACCGATATGAATTTAGATGCACATCGCTTCATGTTGCCAATATTGAAATTGAAAAAAATACTTTTTGATATATGAGAGTGGTCCAATTTAGTGGTCAGTCCAATATACCAGACTTTCCCCTATGTATACCAATAACCAAATCAGAGTTCGAACAAAGTAGATCCTTTTCGATAATGTATTCTTGTAAATACATTATCGAAAGTGCAACATTAATTTTGGAATGCTATAAAAAATTATTCTATTCCATTTAAAATTAAACATATCCTTTTTTAATTGACAGGTTTTTCCTTGGATCGCTTACAGGAATTCCTATTACGAAACCGTCGATATGCCTACCAGAAACCTGACAAATGTGAATTGGATGGAGTAAACGATAATCTATGTTTTTTTGGTTCATCGGTAATAAAGGAAGCAATACATCTGGCTGGCACTTACAATATTATAAATTGAATTTTAGAAAATACCCTATCAAATGGCCGTCATCAATGCTACTGTAGGAACTGGATTTGTTGTGGATAACTTAGGAAAAAAGGTGGCCATACTAGATAAGTCTGGTGATTCTATTATACTAGATCATGATTCAAACTCAGCTGTACAAATTCAAAGGTAATTATACAATACTTGTTAGAGAAAGTATGTTCGTAAATTTAACCAACCAATTTAAAAGTTTTTTATAACAAGGGTCAAAATAAGGATTCCTAAAAAAAAAATTGCAAAGTGATTAAATTACCAATTGAAAATCTACAATAAGCATTAATATTTCAAGCAAATATATGTAAAACGATATTTGGTAAATATTAAGTGGTTATTACTTAACGAATAAACTAGAAATAAACTGATAAACATTGTTAAAACAAATTTAAAAAAATTAAGAATCACGTCATACTTCATTCAATACCGATGTGGCAAAGTCGCAAACAATGTTATTTTATAATACTGAAAACTAGAAAAGTATTTCAGTGTATGTCAGTGTGTACATTTAAGTTTTTTTTTAATATTAAAATATTTAAAACGATTTAAAACTAAAAATGTATTCTGTACGCCAACATCATATGCTTCGTATTTATAGAGATTTTTAAAATTCTAAGGGAGATATTTACGGGTAGCGGTTCCCAGAAAGACCGCTTCCAGCTCGGCAAACAATTGCCTCAATGACTTTTTTACACGTATAGTAAGATTCCAAAATTTTAAAAATGTGGGCGTCAGCGAAATATCGGTCTTTAAGTCGAAGAACAGATTTTGCATCTTGTTGAAGAGAATTCTACTAGTACTCGAGGTGTTATGGCTCGAGGTGTTATGGCTCGAGATGTTATGGCGCGATATAATGGAATTTCACATTAGAGTGTACATAAAATACTAAAAGACCAATTATTCTACTCTTATGACTTATAAAGGGTACAAGCACTTTAACCCTGTGATTTTTGACCCAGGCAAATATATTGTGAATGGTTTATTGGCCAAAACCAAAGGAATCAAAAATTTTAGTTCAATATTTTATCAACCGATAAAGCTTCTTTCACCAAAAATAAGATGGTAAACATGAACAGTTAATTTAATAAAACAATTAATCATGTGTTTCTTAACGTGTCTTAAATCGTTTAAAACATATTATAGTGTGAAAAAATAGCGCTAATAATGTTATATTGGACATTAAACGGCAATAATGTGTAAGTTTCCCTTTTTTTGCAACAAAACAAAATATTTTCAAATAATACCTTAAGAGGCCAACAATCAAACAAAAACCAAAATTATTTGTCGAGAGAAATTAACACAACGATAAAACTTGCAAATTGTTAAGAAAATTAATTGCATAGAATTAGTTCGAGTTCTGAGCTGTTTTCCGCGGAAATGGTTGCATTTTGGCTACATGTATTAAGGAAATATTTTGTCTAAAAGAAACTGTAAAGAATTGGTTAAAAATGAAAAAAAAAATGGTTAAATTTACGAAAATAGTTTCCCTTATACCCTGCATATAAATTAGTATTTTAAAACATATTCTATTTATTCCAGTCGACCAACGACAACATCCGAATTTCCCGATATTATATCTGAATATAACGTATCTCATGCTTTTGAGAAGTATAAAGACAACAGCTTTCGTTTCAATGAATATGGTGTAACAAACAAATTGGGTTAGTAATATTTTTCATCCAAGATTTTTGATAAGTACAACGATAGTAATCTTACATTTAATGAATTCTTTATAAATGAAAATAACCAACATTATTCGATTATTCGTGTAACAACAAAGCTATTCATTAATATCTGAAACGTGTAGGTTCTAGAGAATTAAGTAATCAATATATTTGTATTAAACTCGAAGAGATTTACCGCTAAATACCAAATCACTTTTTTAAACTTCTCGACACGCGTTTCTTTAACCACGTGAACTTCATCAGGAGATGATTTAATGTAATTTAAAAACTACTATGTTATGTTCTATTTATAACATACTAAACTAAGTCCTACTTAAATAAAAAAATATTCAAAAACAAATAATTGTTTTTCCGTACTCCACGTAAAAAATTCTCAACCCTTCGGTCGCCATCAAACGCCAATAACGAGAGATCGGTTTCTAGCCTTAAACCGTTCAGTTGCATGAACGTCCAACTCGATCCCGACTGATGACGGCTTAAGGCCAGAAACCGGTCCTGGAAGATGACTGTTGGTATTTGATGAATTAACGTTGGTATTTGAAGGATTAACAATTTTTACGTGGAGTACGGAAAAAATGTTCCTTGTTTGTGAATATTTTTAATATTCTTCACTAGCCCACTGTGTATTTTCATCCTATTTATATGACAACTGTACATAATGAGGTGTATACAAATCATGAAGTGAAGTTAACTAAACGTTACTTTCATAATTGAAAAAACTGATTAAATGGAATAGGACCTTTATCCCGATTCATGGTTTTCTTACATTTTTTTATTTGAATGCTACTATACGCATCCCAAACCCTGTTACTAGGCTAATTGAAAGTTCGCGGAGCGACACCTATAGAGTAATAAAAGAACTATATAATCTACTATATTTTGAAGTTTCATCCTTCATATGAACATATGTGAAGCTTCAAGTTTATTTGTCAATTCATTCATACCAAAACATCAGCTTAAAGTAAACGTATCACTGTTATTTTTTAAAATGGAAAATATTGAAAACCGTACAGTGATTAAATTCTTTGTAACAAATAGGCAATAGAAATTCATAGTGAAATGGTAAATGTATTAGGGGAATTTGCTCCTTTAAAAACAATGATTTGTAAGTGAGTAGGTGAGTTTAAACATAGTCGTACAAGCCTGGATGATGATTCTCGTTCTGAACATTCAATAAGTGGAACTACTGAACAAATAATTAATTCTATACATGATATGGTTATGGATGACAGACAACTGACTTTGAGTAAAATTGCCATGGAAAGGCATGGACATATCAACTGCATGGGTGTTTCACATTTTGAAAAAGGAATTGGACTTGAAAAAGCTATGTGCAAGATGGGTGCCGTATTTGTTAAATTCTGATCAAAAACTAGTTCGAGTAAAACTTTCTAACCAATATTTGGATCTTTTTCAAAAGAATAAAATAGATTTTATGAGACTTGGGTTTACTACTATGATTCTCAACTGCAACAACAAACCGCAGAGTGGACTGAGCCCGACTGTTCAGCTCCAAAGCAGCCAAAGTGGTCAAAATCGAAAAAAAAGGTTATGGCATCAATTTTTTGGGATGCAAAAGGTATTTTGTTAAATAATTGTCTTCAAACCGGTAAAACAATAACAGGACAGTATTACAGTATTACCTTTTGGATCAATTGGATGCAAACATTCATGAGAAAAGAACTGGTTTGGCGAAGAAAAAATAATTTTTTTAAACTTGTATAAACTTGTTTTATCACTTTTACGCTATGCGAACTTTTCAATTAGTCTAGTATTATTTACACTTTTAACAAGTCTTAAATTACTAATATGACCTAATATGGCCATGTTCTAGTGTACGTTCCAGTGCATGTTGTGTAACATAAGATTTATCATTTCTCCACTATCTAATGTGAGCAATATGTTCTTTTACTTGGTTAATATGAATATTTTACTTTCAACGGTCATAGAGAATTGCTCATTGCCATTCTTTGCCTTATAAACAATAGGAACAAACTTTTAAATTATTAAAACATTAAATGTTTATCTTTAAGATATTAACTATTATATTTTTAAGTGGCTTATTGGATTTTTCTTTGAAGAGTAAACATATACTTTTAATATTAAATAATTTTAATTAAAATAATTTAAAAAACACGTTTAATTTAGGGGAAAGGTAAAAAATGGTTTATTCAAAATATGCGCCATCGCTAGATACATTCCCAGAAAACTGTATATCTTTTGAGGTGGTTTAGTTATCAAGCGATTTTTCAACATCCCCGTAATTATTGAAGTGTTTCATGGAAAGTGCGTGAGCTATCGATGGAAACAAGTAATAGTGGGAAGGAGCCAAGACTGGTGAGTATGGCGGGTGTGGCAAGAATTTCTAGCCAAGTGCAGAAATCGTGTCTCTGACCACATTCACTGTGTGTGATGGGCCGTTGTCGTGTTGTAAAATCTCTTTTTCGTGTCTTGTAGGCCATTCTGGTCGTATTTCGATGAAGACATGGTTCAAATTGATCATTTGTTGACCGTATCGAACGGTATTAACTGTTTCAGCTGGTTTCAGAAGCTCATGGTACACAACACTCTTCTGATCCCACTAAATACTCAACATTGTTTTCTTTCCAAAGCGATTCGATCTTGCGATCGATGTTGATGGTTGTCCTGGGTAAACCCATGATTTTCTGCGTTTTGAATTCTCGAAATACATGAATTTTTTGTCTCCAGTCACGATCCGATGCAAAAAAGTTTTTCTTTCATTCCGAGAAAGCAAAACTTCGCACACCGTTTTTCGTTTTTCCATCTGTCTGTCATTCAGCGATATGGTACCCATTTTCCTGCCACCTGGATCTTTTCCATGACATGCAAATGATCACAATTGGTTCGATAAACAACATTTAATCTCTCTGCCATTTGTTGTTGAGTTTGGACATCATCTTCTTCCAACAATGCTTGCATTTTTTCGGTTATCCTAGGAGTGTTGTTTTTCAAATCGAAATCACCACTTTTGAATGGTCTAAACCAACCGTAAGTTTCTACAAGTATACAATGGCTTTCACTCGTGTTTTACTTTTGATTGAACAAGAAAAGCAGTACGTACAGCAAATGATCTTTTTTTAGCTCGAAACTCGACACTATACGAAAAAATTATGAGCTCTAACTAGAAATCATTTAAACCTCAATGGCGTTTTGAAAGGTACTATCGTAACAATAAAATAACATAAGAGATTAGATTGTGAACTTGTTTCCAGTTATTAACCGCAACAGCTAGTATGTTTGTATGTTAAAATATTACCATTCATTCCCTCCTATGATTACATTTAATGGAATAGTGACGCCAAGAAAGACTCATAGATTGTATAAAAAACAAAATAACTCGTAAAACAAAAAACTTATAGCTTTTATTTATTTAAATATATCCCTCTAGAGAAATTTCTAAAAAATTCCACTATACATAAGAAAATTGAATTCATGGTTTTATTGTGTTTACACCCCCATCCTTAGGCCACTAAGCCCCTAACAAAATATAACTATAAAACATTATACCAAGGAGTAAGAAAAGTATTTGTGTTTTTGAGGGATTTAGTTACATTCACTGTTTAAAAAATATACATCTGGACGTTATTCCTTGAAATATACACCGTGGATCTCGATGATCTTCACCAATCTTTAATTCAGTAATTCTATTCTCTTCGGTACACCTTGAGTCTTTGAAGGCAATAACCGCGACCTATTTTTAATTGTATGCTGGGAGACTGGATGAGGAAGAAGTTCAAAGTGCTAATTTTTGAGGTGGTCAGATGTGAAATGTGTTGTCTTGTGTTGTTTTGCCAAAGGACGGCTTTTTTACGATTGACCAAAGTTGAATACTAAATTCGAAGAGATTTGCCACAAACACCAAATCACTTTTTTAAACTTCTCGACGCACGTTTCGCTAACCATGTTAGCATCATCAGAAGATGATTTAATCTTCTTTGATATTGTTTTGGTCAATCATCAATCTTAGATTATATTTTCTCCTAATGATATTAACATGGTTAGTGAAACGTGCGTAGAGATGTTTTAAAAAAGCGATTTGGTGTTTAGTGCTAAATCTCTTCGAGTTTAGTGTTTTACACCGAAGGTTCCAATAGAAGAGTTGATCAAAGTTGAATAATTTTTGGACAGAGCAGCGAACACTCTCACAAGTTGAACTGAGTAAAGCTTGGAATGTATCGCCCTACCATCAGGATTCTGAAAGTGGATTATTACGACCTGATCTTCCACTATCTTCAAGACTCATATCTCCCTCCCTGAACTTTTTGAGCCAGCGCTGAGCGGTTCAACAAAGTGATGTGTTCAGGTCTATTTGGTCATTGAGGAGAGTGTTAAACTTTCAAGATGGTTCAGTTTTTTGCATTTATACTGAACTGATAATGATTAATTGGAATTTGTTTTACAATATATTGAGATATTCTCTGACATCTATGTTACTATGATACTATATCGCTATGTTTCAACATAGTGTTGTCACTATTAAACACTATTAAAATTATTAAAATTATTCACTATTAAAACAATGATTTTCATTTAATAAATGTGAGGCATAATTGGAGGAGCGTTTTTCATTGAAAAAACTTCTTCCATGTTTATTCTTTTATTATTTTCTTGAATAATTTATACAGTGTTTTTTTTAGTGCGTCCGAACTTTACATCCAAATCCTTGAAGCTATTTATTTTATGTGAAAGATTATTCAATTTAATTGATTAATGTTTAAAAATATTTTCAGATAAATGTCCGCCGCGACTCTCTCTGACAAAGCGCAATGTATCAATCCAGATTCCGATCACTTCTTCAAGCAAATGGAATCTTATGTCCGCAATTGTCTAAAATATGTTAGCTAACAAAACATCAATAGTTGCTGGTTTATCGGCATAGACCAAAGATTTAACATAGAACCCAAAGACCATTTGCGTACGTGCCCTGCATACTGTGTGCCGCAGATCATTTGCGTACGCGCCCTGCATACTGTGCCATCCTCAAGGCTTAAGGCATATATTTGCGTTCTTTTGTGTCCCTGCTTTTGTTTAGTTTTGTTAATTCCTTTGTTTTCTCCCAGGGTTTTTTGCACTAGGTGCATGTTGAATAGGCGCGTGTCCTCTCTTATACGTTTTCTAATAGTTTTGCAGAGCCCAGTTTACTCGACCCTGCCAAAAGAACTACCTGCATTTCTCATTGCCCGCCGTTTCTTCATTAAATCAATGGTCTCACTGGAGATTTTTGTCTGTTTGAGACATTTTTCTTCTGTTGCTATTGAAGCAGCCGTTTGAAGCACATTGTTGGCGATTTGTTCATATTGAACTGATAGTTCCACTTCTTCCGGATCTTGTAACACGGCAAACCGGTTTGACAAAGCAATCTCAAAATCGCTTCCTCTCTCCAGCAGTTTCCCAGAATCCACTTTGTCCTTCTTTGATCTTACCATTCTTTCGCGTTCTCTTCGACAGTTAATCCTAACTTTTGCTCATACCATTCGGTGGTCACTTCCAACATTAAAATTGTTAAGGACAGTACAATTGGTAAATATTGTTTTATCGTTGGTCATGATGATGAGTTCCATATGGACCAGTTGCATTTTCGTCAATTCTTGTTGTTCCAATTCTGGCATTAAAATCACCCATCAGGATTTTGTATCTACATTTTTCCTTGTATAAAAGCTGGGCCGCATCATCATAAAATTCCTCAATTTTCTCATCCCTATGGCTTATAGTTGGTATATAAGCTTGGACGATTTGAAGCCTAAACTTTTTATTCAGCTGAATGACGCATTGGGTTAGTCGGTTAGATGTACTTTCAAACTTTACTAGACTGTCCTTCAGCTTTCGATTGATGAGGAATACAATTCCGCCACATCGGCAATTTTCCGTACCTCGAGTGTAGAGTACGTGTCCACTTGGTTCCAGTTTGATTAACTCTTCGCCCTTTCTTCGTGTTTCACAGAGCCCAATAATGTTCCTATGTATGTTGTCAAGTTCGATTAACAGGTCTTGCAATCGGGCCTCCTCTTTCATAGTCCGTATATTTATCGTTGCAATGTCAAAAGTCCAATGGCAGCATGATCTAACCCGGTAATTCTTAACACCATCTGCCTTGGGGCAGGTCTTCCTGCTGCCGTAGGTAGTTGCCCCTTGGCCTCCGGTGAATGGGGGCCATGTTTGAGGTTGTACGGTCATATTGAAACATATTGTATTACCATGTGGAAAGTATGGACCGTAATCTGCCACGCTGGTCCAATGCGGGTTGGCAGATATTGGATCATGTTAGTCTGAGGCCTCTGCCTTGACCCGTCCGCCAGGGGTGACCCTCCCAGGAGCATAGACTCCAGACGGCATAGCTCAAAACTTCATTACCCTACTCAAACCCCTTTACCACGTCAAGGTCTGATCTATATATATATATATATATATATATATATATATATATATATATATATATATATATATATATATATATATATATATATATATATATATATACCTATATTTAAATCGAATACTATTTGAAACTTATAATAAACTAAAAAATTTATGGACATTGTACAACCATTACTAAAACAGTACTGAAATATAGTTACACCATTCTAGTGCTACCTGACATGTCCATAAATGTAATATTGAATCGTGCCTTGTAATGTTCATGCTTGAAATAAACGTTTTTTTGGTGATTTCAATGTGAGAGATGAAAAACGATTTGGTTAAAAAAATTTGAGAACGTCAAACTACCCCTTGTTAAAAACCTTCTCCGATCTCAAATTCCATAGCAATTCTTCTAAGCAAGAAAGCAATTTTCGTTACATAAATTCTAACTTTATTTTAAAAAGTATAATTTAATAAAGTTTCTTTTTTATTTCATGACATACTTCTTAATTGACACGTATCTATTTCACTCTCTAAGGCATGATAGAAACTAAATGAAATTAGAAAACAAAACAATACAAACACTGAAATACACCATTCTAGTGCTACCTGATATATCCATAAATGTAATATTAAATCGTGCCTTGTAATGTTCATGCTTGAAATAAACGTTTTTTTGGTGATTTCAATGTGAGAGATAAAAAACGATTTGGTTAAAAAAATTTGAGAACGTCAAACTACCCCTTGTTAAAAACCTTCTCCGATCTCAAATTCCATAGCAATTCTTCTAAGCAAGAAAGCAATTTTCGTTACATAAATTCTAACTTTATTTTAAAAAGTATAATTTAATAAAGTTTCTTTTTTATTTCATGACATACTTCTTAATTGACACGTATCTATTTCACTCTCTAAGGCATGATAGAAACTAAATGAAATTAAAAAACAAAACAATACAAACACTGAAATACACCATTCTAGTGCTACCTGATATATCCATAAATGTAATATTGAATCGTGCCTTGTAATGTTCATGCTTGAAATAAACGTTTTTTTTGGTGATTTCAATGTATGAGATTAAAAACGATTTGGTTAAAAAAGTTTGAGGACGTCAAACTACGAGGATGAATGACTCAAAATTTTACATAAACATTCCAGGAATTATCGAGGGTCTAAAATAAATAGTTTCTAGGCATCTAATTTGGTTGAGCTTTTATTTAAATTTAAAGTTCGGACAAACTGAATTTGATTTTTTTATATATAGGACAAACATATATATCATTCAAGGAAAGAACAAAAGAACATGGACGAAGTGTTTTCAATCAAAAACGCCCCTCTAATTATGCCTCACATTTATTAAATAATATTTAATCACATGTAATAATAATATTACAGATTTAAATCCGTCAACTATAGTTTCTATACTCTTTCATGTCAAGCTAAAGGTTAACCCACAAATCGCTTTTTCCCACGCACTGTTTTATTTTATTAGTTGTTTAACGCCACGGTGTATAATTTGCATGAGATTGCATGAGATCGCACTGGAAACATTCCCAAGAATAATGAATAAACACATTAAAAAAAAAAAAAAAAAATATATATATATATATATATATATATATATATATATATATATATATATATATATATATATATTTTTTAAAAAAATAGATGATTAAATGAAACGCAACATCGACGTGCTAAACAATGTCTTTATATCAGAATTGTTTCTTCCTTAGCATTAAAGCATAAACCTATTTTGGCCTACATTTTGGATATATATATATATATATATATATATATATATATATATATATATATATATATATATATATATATATATATATATATATAGTTCTTTGTACATATTTTCCTTTCGTGTATACAAGGTATGACTATTAAATAACGATACTGACGCTGAAAAACATTTTATTTTGATACATATTTAGATATTATTACCTTCAATATACACCCTCCTCTATCCCTACTACGCTCCATGCGAATCATCCATTGTTCGAAACAGTGCTGGAAATCTTTTTCTGTCAGCTCCTTCACAACGCGTGCTGCTTTCTCTTTCTCTCAGCTTCAACGGACTCAAATCTTGTTCCTTTAAATACAGATTTCACCTTAGAAAACTCGTAGAAATCGCACGGCGCAAGATCCGGCAAATAAAGCGGATGGTCTAACACTAGGATGGTGTACTTGACAAGAAACCTTTTGACCGACGATGCGGAATGAGCCGGCGCATTGTCTTGGTGTAGAACACATGACTTGTCCTTCCACAATTCGGTTCGTTTTTTCCTTATTCTGCAAGAACGTGGAGGTAGTAATGTTGATTAAGAGTTTAACCTTCAGTAACCCAGTGAAGGTATACAATCCCATGAATTTCGAAAAAAAAGCAATCATAATTGTTTTGAATTTTGATTCGTCATATGTTATTATGGTTTCCAATAAGTTTGGATCATTTTCAATCGCATTCAAAGTGTCAGTATAAACATTTTTGTGAGCTTCTTGTTGTTCAAACGTGAGAATTTTTATGCACCATTTTGGCACACACTTTTTGCATGTTAAAATTGTTATGTAAAATTTACCGTACGTATTCTTTGTCAATTTCTACAGTTTCAGCAATTGCAGGAATACTTAACCGGCGGCCAGATCGAACCAGATTACCGATTTTTTCGATATTGTCATCCGTCTTTGACGTGGAAGAGTGACCCGGGCGTGAATCATGTTCAATGTCTTCTCGGACATCTTGAAAACGCTTAAACGACTCAAAAACACCTACACGCGATAAACATTCATTGCCATACACTTCATTCAATAAATTGTAAGTTTCAGTAGTAGTTTTTCCAAGTTTCAAGTGAAATTTTACATTAATTATTTGCTCTATTGTTACACTTAACATTTTTTCGGTGAAACAAGAAAACGACTTAAAAGCGAACGAAGAATGATGTTATACAGATTGATTTACAGAGACGAGAGGTACTACATTCGAAATGCGCATGCGTACTTCTTCTGTAGCAGCGTCAGTCTCGTTATTTAATAGCCACACCTCGTAAGATTAAATCTTATGACAGTCAGAGAGAGTAAGTAGTTCTGGCACCCTTCATTACATTGTTCAATTATATGTTAAACGGGATTGGTGCCAATCCATTCCCTTGTTAACAACCTTCTCCGATCTCAAATTCTATAGCAATTCTTCTAAGCAAGAAAGCAATTTTCGTTACATAAATTTTAACTTTATTTTAAAAAGTATAATTTAATAAAGTTTCGTTTTTATTTCATGACATACTTCTTAATTGGCACATATCTGTCACTCTCTAAGGCATGATAGAAACTAAATAAAATTAAAAAACGAAACAATACAAACACTGAAATAAACAAAACTTATAAAAGCGCATAAAGGTGGCATTTGTCTCAAAGAGCAAGTGCACCAATAGAAATGTTTGAAGTTGTATGACGCGTTCAAGCGGTGGTTTAAATTTACCTCACAAATACAGAGAGTGATAATCAAAAGTTTTAACTGTGAATAATGAAGAACGAATAAAGAGCGTGGAATGTTCTTAAAAATTTTCTATACTGATGTACTAGGGTGTAAACTGAGTTATGATATGGTTCTATAACTTTTTGGCACCATTTCTATGCTTCGCAAATAGCAGTGGTGTGTAATACTCCCAATTCCTCTGAAAGGTTTTCTAGTGCTTGCTCTAAGATCCGCAGCCAGAGTTGCTCATAAAAGGTGAGCATTGAGAGGCCGTGGCCGACCTAAGCTTTCCTTATCTTCAAAACACATGCTTCCCTCCTGGATTTTTTTGAAGCAGAGCTGAGCGGTGTGAGTTGATACCTTTCCTTTTTACTTCGCAAATCTCACGAACGGCGTCAGTGGCTTTGATGACAATAATGCCTTAAAATTATTCTAATTTCGCTACTAATTTCACTCATTATAACGTTTTTGTTAAAAATCGCCAACTCAATATTTCGTAGTAGAATCACTTTAATACTGAAGAAAGAATGTTTATTTATAAGAATAAAAAGGATACATCGAATTAAGCCTCTGAGAAGTAAAGAATAATCCTTTATTTATAAACAAAGGAGAAAAGGCAAATATTTTTGTTACGCCCTAGTAACTTTTTTAGTATTTTATATTTTTGACTACTCTGTGAGATACACTCTGTTTCTAGATTGCCATCTCGTATGAGTTAATCATTCTATTTAATAATTTATCTTACGCGTTCGACCTGATTTTTTGCCACTACTGGTGGAGAAATAACCATAAACCTCTTACAGAGATAAGATATTGAGGGTCCACTTACTGATCTAACTGGTCCCACGGACAATTCTATTCCTATTTTTCCAACTATTTTAAATATTCATTTTACAATCGGAAAAGTGTTTTGGGTCATCATAGTGTTGAAAAAAACGTCTTAATATTAATAAGGATTTCCCAAAAGGCAAACCGTTCTGTTCGAAAGTATTTATTCGTGCCTCTTGAGAAAAAATATCGATATATTTTGATATATCTCGATATAAAAGGTATAGAATTAGGGATGATGGAACTTTGACAGCTCATGGCGGCCATATTTATTTACCGATTTTTGAGATGTCTTATCAGTTGTTTTTCGAAAGGTTTGTAATTAAATCATGATTCGTTTCAGGTTAGAAACGTTTGGAAATTGTCCAGTTTTATTACGCAGATTCGCGGTCCCCTCGTGCTACTCAACGAGCAACTCAGTCCCATCGTGGTATTCGCGGTGGTGGTTCTTCTGAACAGGCTATTGATCGTGTTATTAGAAAATTTGAAAGTGAGTCTACTCTCCCCGATAGTGTGGTGCCTGTACGACAAAAAAAAAGCCAGAAATGTTAAGAATATTGCCGCCGTTCAAGCAAGTGTAGCCGAAGATGACAATGTCTCGGTTGCTCGCCGCTCGCAAGAGTTGGGCCTCTCGCCAATGACAATCTGGCGAATTTTGAGATTGGACTTAGACTTACATCGGTATAAGATGGTACTGGCACAAGAACTGAAGCCAACCGACTATCGTATTCG
The DNA here is from genome assembly GCA_031761425.1 of Cosmopolites sordidus. Taxonomy (NCBI): domain Eukaryota; kingdom Metazoa; phylum Arthropoda; class Insecta; order Coleoptera; family Curculionidae; genus Cosmopolites; species Cosmopolites sordidus. The sequence continues at coordinate 534,886 of JARFXV010000239.1, forward strand.
TCGTGAATTTACCGATTGGGCCCTCGAAATGATAAAAGCCGATAACGAATTTCATCGCAAAATAATCTTCTCGGATTAGGCTCATTTCTCGCTCAATGGCTTCGTCAATAAGCAAAATTGTCGGTATTGCTCTAATCTAATCTACACGTGATTCATGAGGGTCCTCAGCATTTGCAAAAGATCACAGGTTGGTGTGGATTTTGGCATGGAGAAGTCATCTGTAATTATTTCTTTAAAAATGAGGAAGGAGCCATCGTTACCATTAATACCGAGCACTACAAGGCAAATGTGGGAGATTTTTTTCTGGAATTTAATGGAATCGATGCGTATGACCCTTATTTTCAACAGAATGGCGCACCACCGCATATTTCCCGAGTAAACATGAGCTTATTGAGAGCCAAGTTCAGCTACTCTTTAATTTCACGAAATGTCCCCATCACTTGGCCGCCGAGATCATGCGTTCTCGGCGCTCTCCTTTAGATTATTTTCTCTAGGAACATGTGAAAACACAGGTTTATAGCAACAAACCCGCAATTATTAGGGATTTGGATACTAAGATTTGTCAGGCCATAGTTGCCATATAGCCCGAAATCTGCACCAGGGTCATCGAAACTTGGCATGAGCGGATCCGTGTCTGCAAAAAGAGCCGTGGTGGGCATTTAGCTGAAATCTTGTTAAAATCATAACTTGCATGTGTAAATTTCTTAAAGAAAGCAATCGGAACCGATTTTCAGCTAAAAATGTGCAGTTTATTTAATTTTAAAGTTCCATCATTCCAATTAGTAAACCTTTTATTTGTTTTGCAAAGTTTACAATAATATCTGTGGGTGCAGAATCAGGTGTATTTAGTGAATCTACTAAAACCACATTAAGACAAGCGACCTCGCCTAGACCACTCCTCGACGTTACTATATTAAAATCATGCCGCATCTGTAACTTTTCTGTAACGTTTCTTTATCGGTTCCAGTAAATTACTTACGGTAAGATTTTTCAGCTTCTTGAATAGATCAAGCTTGATAGGTCGCAAACATTGAGGGTAAAGAAAAAAGTTAGATAGTTTTGAAATGAAATATTATTTTTTTGATAGCAAAATTGATTTATTTTTTAACGTGGTCTCCTTTTAGCTCGATATATACCGTGCCACGATTTTACAACTTTTTATGACTTCCAAAAAGTACTTGTACTTGTCGAAGTCTACAAAATAGTCCTTCTATATATCTTTCCATCCAGCTATTTCTTGATGTTTAAAAAGAGAAACAAGTCAGAGGATGGCAAAGTCCGGAGAAAAGGGAGGATGCGACATTAACCGTGGCTGATACAGCTCTTTTTTCTTAGCCAAATGAGGGCGTTTCTTTATGAATTCTTCATGAATTTTGACTATTATATTAAATCGCACTACTATTATATTAATCGTTGTTTTAAAGCATTTTTATGTTAGTGGAAAACTCATAATATAGTTTTTATTTAACATTAAATGTTCAAAAAGCAATGTTAGCAAATAACCTAAAATTGATTTAAAAGTTTATCAAACAAGAGTATCAGAATTTTAAAATGAGACACAATGATGATAGTTACAGGTGATTATCCGGTAATCTGTATTTTATCTCGAAAAACAAATAATGGCATTATGAATATTTGAAAATAATATCATTCAAATCTCCCCCTCGGTTTCGTCTGGTGGAATGCATTTCGGAGACTTATGGTATATTTTCAGTGGTAACCTGACTGTTTCATTTAAAGTCAAGAATTCTTCTGGGTGTTTTTCTGTAAACCAGAGATTTAACATAACCCCACAAAAATAATCCAAGGGGATCAGATCACATGAACTTGGTGGCCAGTTGACATTACCATTTCGCGAATAATGCGTCCAAGAAACATTTCTTGCAATAAATCGATTGTTTGGCGAGATGTGTGATAAGTCTAACATTCTTGTTGAATAAAATCATTGTTTATATCCACATTTATCAGTTCATGCCAAAGATATTAACTTTTAACATATTCCTATTGCGTTTACCATTAACAGTAACATGATTTCCATCATCATCTCTCAGCCTAAAAACCGCACCAAACAGTAACTTCTGAATCACTTGAGGATTTCCATTGATAGAAATCCTGAAGTTGTTTGTTCACAAACCGATTAAATCAGAAACGCACTTCAATGGAAAAGAGTATTTCATCCTCAAAGTAAGGGTCGTCTTCTTAATTTTTACGAGTTGTTGAATCGTATATCTTTCCATTGGATGACTAAATACACAATGTACTGAATACAGTAATCTATGAGTGACATTTAAATTTTAAACAGTGTTGCCGCTATTACATTTCAAAGTTCTGATACCCTTATTAGAAAACTCTTTATAAAACAAAGTTCTTTTTTATATACATAGGTTATGGACGATATTTCAATACTGATGATTTCCTTCGTGATACAACAAGATCTTTTGGAAGTGATTTCGCAGATTTTGTAAACGAAGCTGTCGGTTAGTATGTTAACCAACTTCTAAAATATTGCTTATAACTTTTATACCATTTTAGGATCAGCAGGATTATTTGTGTATGGTGTGATGAACGTGTTTCTTGAACTCATGAAACCCTTGAGTATAGTTTTGGCTCCTTTTGTCATTTTAGCCACGACGGGATTTCTTGTTTTAAAAGCTGGAGTAATGGCGATTTGGAAAATATTTAAGACATTAGCAAATTTTGCAGTGCAAATTGCAGGAGGCATAATATCTTTAATTTCCGCGGCTGTAATGTAAATACATATAGATTTTTACTCCATTAACGAAAGTGTATACTGTATACTATATATCTTTTTAGGATCCCATTGGGTTTCATTATTGTTGCCTTAAATGGACTGATGGCATTCTTTTTGGTTTTGTACGAAATGGCGAAAAAACTCACTTTAGCCGATGTTTTGGGATTTATGTTAGCCAGTCCTTTTATTATTTTCGAAATAATAGCAGGATTAGGTGGAATGGTACTTATGGGAATAGCAGGTTAGTTCTCTAAGCAGTATATGAAATTATATATATATATATATATATATATATATATATATATATATATATATATATATATATATATATAGAGTCGCTATTATGTAAGGAAACAATTAAATATCTCGAGAACGCTTTGAGATTTCTTAATGAAATTTTGTACACAAAACATCAGAAAATGTTTACCACTTTTTGGGTATATGTTCATTTTTTTTTTCTTGTCGCATATTTGAAATCTAAGCCTAAATTGATTTTTTTATGATAACAGTACCTGAATATGACATCGTTGGAAAGAGCATTTTTTTCTGAATTGACTGAAAGAGAAATAATTGCAACACTAACAATTGTTGGATATGGTGACAGAAAACGCATTTGTGAACCCTGGCGAGTAGGCAGACTGAGGCCTCGGGGCAAATCAACTAGATTCTTTTGATAATGGCTTCTAAGTGGAAGCTGAAAGGTCGATATTTTACAAATCTAAAACGCGGTTCTACTCGAAAACATAGTAATCCTACTATATATATACATACATACTTATGTGGAATAAATCATCTTAGATTCGCATATGATATCGTTCTTCCATTTGGCTTGAAAATAAACTTCGCATATGATATCGTTCTTCCATTTGGCTTAAAAAAAAGAAAATAAACCAGAAGAAGTGTTATATACACATACATATATAAATATATTAGACTATTAGTCCGGGAGTACATCCGATCGTTTGTGTACCGTTTGTTGGGAACGTGCAGACGTTTCGCCAAGGTCACACTTGGCATTCTCACTGCTTGTCTGAAGACTGACTTTTTCATGATAACATTATTAAGTTTATTGAACCCGAATGGCAGAGGAATGCTCGGAAATGTGAAAGTTAGAAGCAGGCTGAAGAGGCCTTTATCCTACAGTGGATTGACACAGACTGATGAAAATGATGATAATGATATATATAATATATATATATATATATATATATATATATATATATATATATATATATATATATATAATAGCTAAAAATATATTAAGAACACTAAATGAATGACGCACCACCAAAAGAGGAAGCAGGATTCAGAAGCGGATTCAGTACAATGGATCACATTCAGGAGGTTGTCCATGCCATACAAAGCCACAATAAATACTATATGCGACTGTGCTTGGCCTTTATTGACAATAAAAAAAACATTTGATTCAATATCAAAGCAAGCGGTAATGGTCGCATTGCGACAAGAATGTAGACAGAGCCTATGTAAACCCACTGAAATCCATGTATGACGAAGCTACAGCGACAGTTCACAGAAGCATAGAACACATACAAAATCTGCAAAAAGCTGGAGAACCAATGGCTTGAAAATAAACCTGAAAAAGGGTCAGGTCATGTTCAATAAATTTGCTAATGATAGGAGAATTTCTATTTTGGTGAGGAGAATTTGGATGTTGTGGATCACTACATATATCTTGGGTAAATAATTTCAATGGATGGTGATTCCGCCCGTGAGGTAAAACGATATTTTAAATGTGGCTGGCAGGCTCAACATAGTATTTACGAATACTCCCACTTTATCTAAAAAGTCTTTAATCAGTACGTCCTCCCCGTTATGGCATACGAAAGTAAAAGCTGGGCACTCATATCACAATCTTCACAAACTTGAAAAACTTCATAAACGGGTACCACAGAGTAATCCGGGTATACATCTTATATTTGGTATTTGTATCTTACAATTTTTATAAATATTATTTTTAAGTAACTGTCAAAAAAACTTCAACAAAGAAAAAAATAATGATCCTTTAACTAAATTATCTTATTTCAGGAGTTTTTACCATTGCCTTCCACATAGTTAAACTTGTAATGAATGGCATAGTCAGCGTCATCAAATCTGGTATTCAGTTTATCACAAACATGGTTTTACGTTTCTTCGGTTTACGAGTAAAGGTCGAAGTCAGCTACGACAATTACATCCAGGAAGGTTCCCAGCTTCTCTTAGATTTATACAGGGACCAGAATATTAAGTACGTATCTAATTGTTATGTAAAGTAAAGTACGTATGTTAATAGTTAAAAGAAACACTAAGTTATACAGGGGGTAAGGGAAATAACTTTTATAAATATAACTAACGATTCTTTACATTATTTTTAACAAAAAGTTTCCATAAACAATGTATCCAAAATGCAACAATTTCCAGGAAAAACAGATCGAAACTTTTTGAAACTTTGGGTGGCGTTACCAATTATTAGAAAAAAAATTAGGTTATAAATTTTTTCAAATTTTAGTTTGTTTTCTTTAAAAAAAAAGTCATTTAATTATTGTCACATTATTGTCGTTTAATATCAAAGCTCAGATTACTAGTACTAATTTTTCACATCACAACACGTTAAACCATCACATTAAAAAACACGTGATCAATTATTTGATTAAATTAAATGTTTAAAACATCCATCATGAATATATGCAAGCTTGGCACCGTTTTAACCACACAGACAGTTTTCTAAACATTGAAAAAGTCCTGACAGTCTAATTTGATCGTCAACAACAAACATACGTTCTTCTTAATACGAACTTCTCCGTAAGTAAGAATCATGTCGTGATATTCATGTATATAATACATTTTTGGTTTTAAATTAAACTTAAATAGATGCACTGACACACTGAAATCATTTTTGTCGCCATTTTGTAATTCTTTATTAAACAAAATATTTTAAGCAACAGTCATTATTATAATAAGCAATATACGAGGTGTGACTATTAAATACCGAGACTGACGCCGTAAAACATTTTATTTTGATTTCATACATATATACCTATTATCACCTTCAATATACATCCTTCCTCTATCCATACAACGCTCCATGCAAATCTTCCATTGTTCGAAACAGTGCTAAAAGTCTTCTTCTGTCAGCTCCTTCAGAACACGTGCCGCTTTCCCTTTCACAGCTTCAATAGATTCAAATCTTGTTCCTTTTAATGCAGATTTCACCGTAGGAAACATAAATCGCACGGCACAAGATAAGGCGGATGGTCTAACACTGGGATGCTGTACCTGGCTAGAAACCTCTTGACAGACAATGTGAAATGAGGCCGCGCATTGTCTTGATGGACAATCCATGACTTCTTCCACATTTCGGGTCGTCTTTTCCTTATTATTTCACGGAATTCGGCAAGAACGTGAAGGTAGTAAGAACGTAAAGTTAATGTTGATTAATAGTTTGACCTCCAGAAACCTAGTGAAGGTACACAATCCCTTGAATATCGAAAAAAAAACAATCATCAATGCTTTGAATTTTTATTTGTTCGAGCTTTTTTGGCTCTCGGTGAATTTGAGCTTTTCCAGTGCATGGATTGGCGCGTCGTTTCAGGATCATAAGTAAAAAACCAGGATTCGTCACATGTAAATATTCTTTCCAATAAAGTTGGATCATTTTCAATGGCATTCAAAGTGTCAGTATAAACATTTTTGCTAGCTTCCTGTTGTTCAAACGTGAAAATTTTTGCATGTTAAAATTGTTATGTAGAATTTTCCGTACGCATTCTTTATAAATTCCTACAGTTCCAGCAATCGCACAAATATTTAGCCGACGGCCAGATCGAACCAGATTACCGATTTTTTCGATATTGTAATCCGTTTTTGACATGGAAGGGCGACCCAGGCGTGAATCATCTTCAACGTCTTCTCGGCCATCTTGAAAACACTTAAACCAATCAAAAACACGTACATGCGTTAAACATTTACTGTCATGCACTTCTTTCAATAAATTATAAGTTTCAGCAGTGGTTTTTCTGAGATTCAAGTGAAATTTTAAAACAATTCGTTGTTCTATTGTTACACTTAACATTTTCCCAGCGAGACAAACAAACAACTCTAATGCGAACGCATCAAAAGGTACTACATTCGAAAGCGAAGGCTTCACGCTAAACAGCTGTTGGTTGCTGACATTTAGCGCATGCGTATTTCTTCTGTTGCAGCGTCAGTGTCGTTATATAATAACCACACCTCTTAACATTAATTTATTTGTATATAAGTTATCACAGTATATATCATAATATATCAGGTATTTTTTAAACTTGATTATTTAGTTATTAGTGAAGGAATAGATCCAACTGATATCCAAACCAGTGGCGGCGCGTGGGCGAGGGCGTTGAGGCGGCGCCCTTCCAACATTTATCACAGTAAACAATTTTTCGGAGCAAAACACCATATTTTATTTCCGTTCAGTTTATTTTCTTTAACTCATTTTCTTGGTTCACCTCTTGTATAGGGTTTCAATAGCACGAAAAGTATAAAAGAGGAAGAGGAAAGCAAAAAAAATCTTCAGCAGCACTATTTGCTTCTACGCCCTCCCACTTTAAAAACCCATGAGCCGCCACTGACCCAAACTTTTGAACAGAGCTGTTCCTGATTCAAATAAAAAACATCTTCCTGATTCCAAAATACCTTTTGAATGTACACCACCCATCAGCTATACTGACATTATCTTTGGCTTTGGAGATAGGCTTTGAACTCTAAGTTGTGTTGAATTAGATTTTTGATAACCTTGTTATTTCTTTCTATATAACTGGTTCGTATAATTGATAGCCCAGAATAGATTATCAAACAATTGAAAGTGACTAGTAATGTTCTTCCTTTTTCTTATTCTTCTTCTTCCTGTGATGCTACAGTCCATTAGTGAACCTTGCGCTCCAACTTTCGTCTAAAAACCTTTGCGATTCAATAATTTGATTTAAAAAATTAAAAAACATTAAAAACAAAAAAAATTATGGCAGCATTTACCAAGGAGACGCCCCTGTATGTGACGTACGTCCCTGACTAAATTATTGAATTATTAACACAAAAAAGTTTTTCCACTCCAACTTTGATGTATACTGAATTTCATGGCTTTAGCATAAACCATTTCGAAAATATTGCGAAAAAACCATGTTCAGAGTTCTAGCCCTGTTAAAAAGCAATTTTTTGGGTATGTTTATAGGAATATATACATATATACATATATATATATATATATATATATATATATATATATATATATATATATATATATATATATATATATATATATATATATATATATAATGAATACAATGAATTAAATCAATCAAATCTGAGGCTGGGTATGAGATCTACAAAAAAAAACAATGACAGTGATGGCGTAGAGAGGCAGGCCAAAGTTTTATGCGTCTTCAGTACAAGTTTGAAGTCTCAAGGATCACTTGCTTGTCCGTACCAATTCTTTGGGTAAACCGAATGTTTCTAGTGCGTTCTGAAAATGAGTGATAACAATTTCGAAAAATCGTGCGCTATCAAATTTTATTTCAGACTTGGGCACACTTCAGTGGAAACTTTTGCAAAAATCAATAGGTTTTTAGGTAGTTTAAGGCACTACCAGAAGGCCGAGACTCGATTGAAAATGAACTTCGTAGCTGAAGGCCTAAAACTGCAAGAAGTGCTGAAATGTCTACAAGATCCGGGATTTTGTGAGCTTTGATCATCGGTTGATAGTCAGAACGATTGAGGGGGAGTTAAATTTGACTCATAGTAGTTCTTGAACGACTTCGAAAAAGGGTCTGAGCCTGCACATCAGGAATTCCCGGGCGTTCCATCATGACAATGCGCCTTGCCACACGGCGATTTCATTTTCTTTTTGGAAAATAAAAACATCATCGCAGCCCCCTTATTTACCAGACTTTACATGTTTCTCAAGATTGAAAATTTCGCCTCCAAGGATATCAGTTTAGGACTTTGAACAAAAATTAAAAGGTTGTAATCGACCAGCTACTAGAGCAAGAGTGCCAACACTGCTATGAAAAGTGGACAAACCGTTTTCAGTCCTGTCTGGCTACGAGACTTTAAAACAGTGGATATATGTCCATATACACTATTGTATTTTGAGTAGCTTGTAATATGACACAACTGATATTTATGGAACTAGACACCCCGTTTTCTAAACAACTCTTTTATAAAGATCTACCATCTAAACGATAGACTTTTACATCGATCTTCCTTACCGGATTAGCGCAAAGTTCAGCGCGAAGGCTGAACTTCAATTATCGTCTGACTTCCATTATATCCCAAATATAAGCAGTCCAGTTTGAGATTATGTTTCTTTACTACTTGCTTCTAGCTTACGACAAGAACAAAAACTACTTAGCACTGAGATACAATATGGCGAGAAACAAATTTAAAATTATACACATTTAATGACTCACTCTGTATGTAATTATTATATTTTCATAAAAAAAGCATTTCTTATTCAGGTACCACAAGGCAACTGAATTGGAACCACTGGTTGATTTCACCGAAGGTATCAGTGGCCGCAAACCTTTCAAAGTCTATGGAGTGGATATGGGGCGAGCTATTAAAACCTTGACTGATCCAAACATCTCAGATGGACTCCGTATGGCTTCAGACATAGTCAGTGTTTTCTCACCGTTCAAAATTCCCAATTTCATCAATAGAGCCATGGCGGGATTGTTCTCTAACAGCGTCAGCCTGCTAGCCAATGAGCAAGATGCAGGTTATGTCCGAAGTGTTATTCCTTCAATCGAACTTCCACCAGGAACAGAAATTTGTACGTATAGATTCAGCTTTTGTTATTGAATAGATAAGTTTAGAAACTTTTTTTAATATTTAACACTCTGTATTCAATCACAGTAGATATTGCACTTAACCCTTTCACGCTCGCTGTAGTATTGAAACAACATGACTTTTCACGAATCATAACAGCCAAACGATTTTTTTTTATCAAATTTATTACTTGAATAACAGTGTAAAATGTTTATAAAGCGTAATGAAACAAAGAGGATATAATAATTTTGATTTATTTATTTGTAGTTTATAAACAGTGGGTTTTTAAGGTTATTTATTTCGAACAATATTTACATTTTGCTGACCTTGGTTATTTGTTTTATTTTGCACTTGAGCTTTATTTTAATTTTAAAATGACTGATTCCGTAAAAGAAGAGGATATATGTCAAATATTAGAATTAGACGATGGGGAGCTTTATAAAGTTTTTGGCCTTCCGTCTGGTATTGAATCAGAAGATGAAGAAGATGTAAATGAAAATGAGATACCCGAGGATGAGATGAATTTCATCAGTCAAGTTATAGCTGCTGACGATAATCTACAAGATCAGGTAAGAAAATACATCTACATATATTGTATTAGTAGGTAAATAAATGCATTTAGTTTTTTTATCAAGAAAACAAAATCAACCTATTATTGTCCCCAGTTTCGTCTAAGTTTGTATATTTTGTTTATTTTAGGCAGTTAATGATTCAATGGAAATCGAAGTTAGCGTACCCAACATCTCTGCAGTTCATAAATCATCAATACCAACCATTAGTTTAGCCCACACCAGGCCCAAAAAAGAGACTGGGCACTTAGAAGAGTACCATTTGATGCTGGAGATTATGACTGGGAAGGCTCAATACCACCTCCACCGCCCGAGGATAAAACGCCACTTGAGTATTTTAAACATTTTTTTCTGATGAAGTTATTGAAGTAATGAGTAATCAAAATAATATTTACTCGATGCAGAAAGATTGGAATAATTTAGCTGTTTCTAAGACCCAGTCTTATTTCTAAACAACACTAGTCTAAAATCTATAATTTAATTAAAAAACTGCATATGAAATGCGTAGAATTTTTTTCTAACTCAGAAATTTCATAAACTGGGCGTCAAAGGGTTGAGAATGAATATTAATTATTTCTACTTGATTTCACAAAATCATACTCCACTAGAGTACCTACAGGCAGTTGACGGTAAATAACTTACGATTATTCTAACCATTAGGAAATATAGATTTCTTTATTTATCTGGAGTCTAACAACTGAATCTCCTTATCGAAACTAATGTAGAACATGTATTTTTCATCTGTCAGTCAAGTCACAAATTGGTGGATGAAATTTTATTGAAATTCATGAAACATTGAAATTAATACCTATGAAATTATTTTTCAAAAAAAAAACTTGATTGAATCATTCTAATATTAACTTATTATTCTCGTTCAGAGGACAAGGAAAATGCTAATTTTTGTTGCAGACTTACATTATCACCATACCCCACCGTTGGAACTTTCTACATACCAACTTATTCAACAAATTCCACAGCTCAATGCAGTGTTTTCAACTCTACATAAATATTCTATGGTCAGTCACAACATCAGTCTTATTGAACAGTTGGACCGTGACCCTGAATTTAATAATCAGATCAACATTGGCATCAGAAGAATTTTAGCTGACTAATTTTGTCTGACTTTTATCATTGCTGTAATTCTAACGAAATAAAGCAATTAGCATCCGAAATATTCCTTTTTTTATAAGAATAGCATTTGAAATATAGAACAGAAGAGCAATAGTAAGAAAGTAGATCATCAGTACCTGTACATTGTGAAAGCAATACATAATAAGCATGGAGGTGATACATTTTTAATTTTGGCTGAGTAATAGTGATTAAAAATTTCTAATTCTTGGCACACATAATATCAAATGAATCTATCCAGATCAAAATATAAATAAATAAAAGAAACACATCTGTAAGTCAATTATTTTAAAATATGTTCTAAATTTAAATCTAAAATTGGGTGATGTAAGAAGGTATTTAAGAATGACTGTTTTTTTAAACAGATAAACATAAAACTTGAGTTCTTTGATTCAATAAGAATAAAATATTTAAAAATTTAACTTCTGTCAAAATTAATATAGTCAGCCCTTTTGGAGACTAGGGATATAAGACGAGAGAGTAATCGAAATAAGACAACTACAAAGCGATATGTTTATGCACGATAGAGTATAAAGTATGAACACAAATAAGTGAGAGAAGATTCAGAAAGTAGCTAGAATAAAAATTAAATAAAACCGCATATTGAGAAAGCAATCCTACTATTAAAAATAAAAGAAAATAAAAAATTCTAATTGTAAAAGTGTCTAAGACTAATTATGTAACATAAACTAACAACAGTATAGAATTGAATATACAATTCATTTCGAAGGTCTGTGAGGTCATGTGAGGACCATGCGACGTCTGTGAAATAGTCTATGCTTAATTTCTGGTTAAAAAAATCTCGATCAAGAACATGCAAGTAAAAAAAGAAGATATAAGAAAAAAAAATACCGTGGCCTAAAATATTGAATTTTTTTTTCAGATTAAACCAAATATACCCCAAACCAATTCCTCTTGCTTTACAAATGCTCACCCTTTAGTTAAAAATTATTTGACAAAGGAAAATTTTCAAATCAGAACCTAAATCTTCCCGACCAGACCACACCGAACAATCATTTATTAAGAATGATATATTCCGACTCAAAAACTCTTAAAAATTAAAAGCTTTTTATCATTATTAAAACGGAGATTTAAAATATATCCCGGCACAATTTATTTTATACAGCATTTAACTTTAAAGAAGAAAAATTACAGTTTTTACTAAAAATCAACATTATTCTTAAGAAATTACAGAAGAAAGCGTAGGATTTGGAAAAAGTTAAAAGCATATTTCCCAAAGGTTATTTTGAAGTATCATATTGCACGTCAGTGTTACGCAAGCCGTCTCTGGATCCGAAGGGTTTTAGGGCGCAAGATCGACGCTTCACTGCGTCGCTGGCACCAACGTCCGTTAGTTTAGCAGAGCCGCGAACAGCCGTCGTGACGCCCGATATGCGGTATCCGTGTCGGATGCTGGGCACTACGTCCGAGCCATGGAGCTCCACGCATCCCAATCATCTATCTGTCCCCCTATACAGCTGCTGACCGAGTGTCCGAACCGGCCTAGAACCCCCGTTTCTAAAAGGTATCACCAACTTTTGTTATTACGATAAACTGAGATAATCTAGATAATAATATTTCCAAAAAGATTAAATACTTCTTTTTGATGAAAAACAATATGTTTAATACTTTTTTTTAATATTCAGAGCAAATTACAAAAGAAAACAATATCTGTTAGAATCTGATAATACATTTTCTGACGAATATGATGGCAAGCAACATTTGATATATGTTAAGTATTTGTTTCCAAAGAAGGAAACCGCTATATCCATCAAGTTTTTAGATAATGTCAAAATTACGGTATAACCTTTTTTTGATAAATATATGTTCGGATTTGACAATTTTGAGCAGATTTATCATATTCACATTTATTAATTCATGCTAATTTATTCATATAGCAGATGTACCCATATATGGGTAGATATGGGTTCATTGATTCAAAGATCTAGAATGTTTTTGAATCAAAGACATGTTTAGCATTTCAAACTAAGCACAATTATATTCAGCACTGATGGTTTTATTGGGATTCAAAACAAAGTTTTGGAGTTGACAGAGGTGGTTGTCCTGGTATTACTTCTGGTATTAAAATTCACTTTCCATCTCCAGCAAAAAATTTGTTGAAGAAAAGGATATCTGCTTAACCCGGGCAAAAGTGCTGTGCAAATGATTACACGTTGAAATTTGATTGCAACTGAAAGTTGTATCAACATATCTTCTTTTTACACTTTTTCAGTTGCTTTAAACACCACTGTATTATGGTTCATGAAGTGTGTCTAAGTCGTGTATGCTCTGGTTGGGATCAACTTTAATTTTCAGCCAATAGGCCTTTATTAAACTCAACAGATCTTCCAGATTTTATACCGGCGAAAACATTGATATCGCCAACTCTACCTTTTTTAAACCAACGCTGACATGTTCTGCTGTCCAACACACCAGGATAAACAGCATTAATGGCATTTGTTCACCTAACCTGTTTTCAAAATGTAATAATAAGCAGACTAAATATTAATATATTTAACTAGAACATAGATTATATTATATTAAGTTAAATTATTGACAATGTTTTAAAGATATGGAAAGAACGACATTACTTATGGGTACACAAAATGATAATAACGTACATAAAAATGATAATAACGGGTGATTTTTTATTCTGTCCGAACTTTCGATAGTTGTCGCTATCAAACGAACTGTGAGTTTACGCTCCTCTAGTGTATAGTCTGAAAAATCATCATGGAACGTTTAACATCAGAGAGAGATGGGGAGGGGGAGAGGGGGGGGGGGGGGGAGACCATGGGGAATCTTCGCCTTTTACCAAGTGGTCGTGAGAGCTTAGTATGTCCAATCATTAGGCGGTGTATCTGGACTGACCACATTCTACTAGGAAATCTCTCAGATATTGGAGGATAAAATGACTCTTTGACTTCCCTTAATTTGTTGGTCCCGATTGTAGAATCCCACTCGGATTGGATAGAATTCCTAGACCTGCTGTGTGAGCTAGAAGGTATAAGTCTCTGTAGTAGAAAGTCTGTAGGAGCAGTATGCCTTCGGATATTGCTGATTTAGCAAGTCCGTCCGCTTTTTCGTTTCCAAGTACCCCCTTAAGTCCTGGGCAGCATATAAATTTTATGGATGAATTCTTTCGGAAAATATTTTCCAGTCCCTCAAGGATTATAGGCACGACAGAATGTTCAAATCTTTGATTTTGTAACAATGCAAGAGCATTTCTGGAATCAGATATTATTACCCATGCAGTCTCCTTTTTAGTGAGTATGTATGTACTCAGTAGCTTTATATATTGCTAATAGTTCTGCAGTTGTTATATTTGTGGAGATTGGGAGTTTGTATCTTGAAGATATAAAACCGTGTAAAAAGCTGCAACCAACTCCAAATTCCTGTTTAGAACCGTCCGTGTATATAAATTGATGGTTAGAATTAGTATGATGGATATTTCCAAAATAGGAGGAATAGAATTCATTGGGAAGAGAATTCTGGTCGTATTTCATTAATGAGAAATCAAGTATTGGTCTTCGAAGAAACCAAGGAGAGAACTTAATAGGTAATAAGTGTAGGGATTGTTCCAAGGTGATATGGGAGAGTTCTGATAAGTGATGGAAATGATGGGAGACACATAGTCTTCTGGGTGATGAAGTTATGTGTCTAGGTATTGGTATAGGGTTCAAAAAGTTATTGTATGATGGAATATATGGTCGTTGGTATAAACTAAATTCGTATTTCAGAGTTAAGTTTGCTCTCCTGACTTTTAATGGTTCGATTGATGTGATTGCGTTTAAACTGAGGATTAGGGGCTAGTAGAAAAGGCTCCTATAGCCAGTCTGATGCAGCGATTCTAGATCACGTCTAGGTGTCTGAGATATGAATTGGAGGCAGATCCGTACACCATGCTCCCATAATCTAGTTTGGAACGAATTAATGATTTATATATTTTCAGCAAACTTCTATAGTCTGATCCCCAGGAGTACCCCGATAAACATTTTAGGATGTTAATATCCTTAGAACATTTGTATTTTAACTTTAAAATGTGATCTTTCCAAGATAAACTATCAAACTCCAGTCTCAGGAATCTGTGAGAGGAGACTGATGGTATGATGCTATTATTTAGCGAGATTGAGTGAAGTTTGGAACAATTTCTCCTTTTGCAGAAGTGCACAATTCTAGATTTAGATGTTGAGATGCGAAGCCCTGTAGTTTTTGACCAGTCTGATAGTTTGTTCATAGCAGATTGAATCTGCCTTTCTCCTGTTCTGACAATTGCGCTTGAATAGTAGACTAGAATGTCGTCAGCAAATAACCTATAGATATTTGAGGATTGGTATAACTGTGGATCCTATTCATTGCAATGGTAAACAAAATTGAACTAAGTGCTGATCCCTGTGAGATTCCATTCAGCATTTGTTGATATGTAGACGTTTCATTATTCACTCTACATGCGAAAGTTCTGTTATTTAGGAATTATTTGATAAATTTAGGAAGATTGCCTCTCAAGCCCCAATGGTTCAGTATGGCGACTATGTTATTTTTATGTACAGAATCGAATGTCTGAGAGATGTCGAGAAAAGCTGCAACCAAGTGATTTCTTCTTAAGAATGTTGTTTGGATGTCTCCTTGAAAGTGTACCAGGTGGTCCGTAGTGGATCTATTTCTTCGGAATCCCAATTGTCTGGAATCGATGAGCTCTTTTGTTTCAAGCATCCACGTCAATCTTTCACTCACCATTCTCTCGTATATCTTACCCAAATGGCTGGTTAGAGATATAGGTCGATAATTATCAACAAGTGTTCGAGGTTTTCCCGATTTGTGAATAGGAATCATTATAGTCTCTCTCCAGGCTTCAGAGAAAATACAATCTGTCCACAGATGGTTATAGATATAGATAACAGGGAGTCCTTCCCCTGCTCTGGCAGATTATTGATCATCGGGGCACTTATTTGGTCAAAACCAGGTGCGCTATTTCTGCTCATAGATATTGCAGTTCTGAGTTCTCGTTGAGAAAAAGACTGATTGTAACTTAGTTGTTCTGAATTGGGAGATTCGAAGTTTAAGTTAGCTCTGAGATTGTTAGACCTGGTTGATTCGTTGGTAATTGAAGCTTCAGTGATCGATCGATAATATTCTGCGAATGATTTGGCTATTGACTTGCAATCCGTGATCCACTCGCCAAATTTATATATTTGGATCCATAATCACTGAAAAGCTTAATAAATGGCTTATATACCCAAAGCCAATCCCGGTTCCGATATTCTTTATTTAGTCTTTAAGATAGTAAGTAGTAGTAAGTATAGTATAATAAGTAGTCTTAAAATTTATTGTTTTCTTGTTCTCGAAAATCTATTTATTTATCTACACACAGTCTTCTTTAAGCCCGATATACTTTCACTAAAGGATTTTCTAACATTGTTATGCCGTAAATAAATAAGTAAATATTCATTAATATCTAAAATTTCCACTATACATAAAATTGTACTTATAACAATTGTTTCGATACACAGTGCCTTTTTCGTACGAACTATGTTAATGTGGTTAAACAAAACAAAACAAACTATGTTAAATATCTACTTAATTATTTAAAATGAATTTCCATCAAGTATTGGCTACCTCAGTTAAATTTATAATTGTTATGCCTTGTCGAATTTTGTAAAATAATTCTCTGTTTCGGCGATTTTCCTTCCACCCAGCATTTTTTTATGTTTGGAAAGAGAAAGAAATCTAAGGTGGCTGGATGGTGGCTGGTGGCTGGAATCTAAAGTCCGTGAATGGATTGGAATGAGTATAAGTTCCTAGCACAAATTGACCAATTTCAATGTTGTAATGGCCGGCGAATGGGGGGTGCATTGCAGTGGTGTAACTACACTTTCTTCTTCTCCAAATGAGGGTATTATTTAACAACTCTTCATGAAAGTTGATTAATAATGCAGCGCTCTTTTGTATATAATGCATTCTGAATACCAGAAAGCAGTGAAAAAACTCTCGGCGACTGGCGGCAGTCGCCGGCCAGCTATAAAAGCGAGCACAATGACCCGTGCACGTCAGTTGGGCTCTTCAGACGAAGTAGATAACACTTGAAAATGCCAAATGCGATTTTGGCGAAACGTCGTTACTCTTCACAGAATCAACGGAACGACACCCGGAATGATTTAGAAACATTATCTATCATCCGTGAAAATATTAGATGTAACATATACGACGCATGTTGTATATACATATACATATACATATACATGTAAATATACATATACATATATATATATATATATATATATATATATATATATATATATATATATATATATATATATACACGGAAAAAAGGACTATTTAAAAACGGCTACTTCTAGTGCCGGCATTTTTTGAATAAGGACTAGTTTAAATAAAAATAATGATTTTTACTGAAAAAATTTATATTTGTGCCTGATGTCCCGGTTGTAAAACGCATATGTATATAAAACGCGTTTTATATACATATATTTTTTTTTGTGTGTTTAAATTTTAAAAAATTATATTTTTAAATCACAAATTATATAAAATATTAATGTGCCGATTAATACTAATGATTACATGGCAAATTATTAAGTTTAAAACGTAACGAGCAAAAATTTAAAACCTATTCTAATACGACCTTTATTTTAAGCGTCTTCGCCATAAATCGCCCATATTTTCTCTGTAAGCTTTTTCGGCGACCTTTGATAAATAATTCAACAGAACGGAAGCATACTTCAATTTTTTCCCCTTCAAAATAAATTAAATGGAAAACCGAAAGATCTTTTTATCAAACACGAACACATCGTTTCTTTAAAATCAAAAATTTTTTTAATAATGCTAGGGTGTAACAAAAATATTTGTGTTTTTTCCTTTGTTTATAAATAAAAGATTAAGCTTCACTCCCCAGATGTTTAATTCGGTTACAACTTTTTGCTCCGACAAATAAATATTCCTTATTCAGTACTAATGTAATTCCACTGCAAAATATGAAGTAGACGGTTATTTAACAAAAACGTTAAAATGTGAAATAAGTCGCGAAATTAGGGCAATTTTAAAACATTATTTTTAAAAAGGCTTCAAAGCGACTGACGTCCTCGTAAGATTTGAGAACTAGAGGCGGCAGGTGCCGCATCAATCTGCACCGCTCAACACTGGCCCAAAAAGCTCCTGGAAGAAGACATGAGTCTCGAAGATAGGGAAAGATCAGGTCGTCCACGGTCTCTCAATGTCGATGTTTTAAGAGCAGCTGTGGCTGCAGATCCTTGAACAAGTACTATGAAACTTTCAGGATAATGACGAATATCCCACACTAGTATTAACCGACAGTTGCGAGGCATAGGAATGGTGCCATAACATTTTACATGTTTTAAATAGTAAATAACTAAGTACTTAAAAAGCTCAAATACGTGTTTTACACCCTAGAATTATTATTTCAAGATTTCATATTATATTATCAACTAAATAAAAAATGAATACTCACTTAAACGAATTTAAGTATAAAAAAAAATGTTACGTTAGTTTATCTTAGATACTTTAATCAGTTTATTGCATACTATATAAATAATTTATTGCTTCAGCTCTGAATGAATTCTTCAACTCAATTAAGATTTAATCATTTAGAGCAGTCTTTCTTTCAACGTCGGATCCCTAAGAGATTCTACTATAATCTTCACGAACCATTTAATAATTATCAAAAAAACCCCTAGATTAGGAAACCCCGATCTAGAGCATTTTGTTTTTCACTTCAAAGTTCTTCTATACGTGGATCATCATTGCAAACACACGTAAGCAAATTATTTTTCAGTGATAATAGACGATTTATATATTTAGTTTTTAAAGCCACCATACACAAGAAGCTTTTTTCGCATAAATAAGAAATAGCGAAGGGGATCAATGTTTTCAAATCTTCCGTTACTATTATTATTCCGTTACTTCTATTACTATTAAATTCTAGTTGTAGAGTTTTGTTGGCCGATATTTCAATAAGTTGGTTTTGAATCTCAATAGGTAATTAAGCAGCTGCAATAACATTTTCATCAAACGGATTGACTCCAAATTTGTCAATAAAATCAATAAAATTTTAGAGTCCTTCGCTAAACTTGTGGAGATTTACCACTAATTATGTAACTAATCATGAACTCCTTTATCTCGGTTCATGATTTTCTGACATTTTTCTTTGAATGCTTTCATATGCATCCAAAGCCCTATTATTATTAACACTTTTAATTAGTCTTAAATTACTAATATCTGTACTGTGGTCATGTTCGATTGCATGTTGGGCAACACAAGATTTTTCATTTCTCCTATATCTAATGTGGGCAATATGTTCTTTGTAAATCCCCGACTTTATATGATTCATGACATGATATGATTTATATGATTTATTGATCTACTTTATCTTTTGGATTACCCAGAACTTCCCTTACTTTATTATATGGTTTGTACACAACCTTAATGTCCACTTTCTTCAAAATTTTGTCTAACCCTCTTGTTAATTGGACATCAAATGGTATTACCATGAATTTATTTGTATTCTGATCCTTTTGAAAAGTCGAAGATTCTTTCAATAATTTTCTGAAATTATGTTCTCTATTTAATTTATCTACCTTATGTCCTTATTATAACCATTCCCTTCAGATACCTCCCTAATTAATTTTAATTCTTTGTTATAATTATCTTTATTTAAAGGAATATTAATTAATCTATTTACCATAAAATTTAAACTAGCCATCTTATGTTACCAGGTATGATTTGAATCGTTAGGAATGTATCTCGGTGGTGGTGTTTTTTCTAAAAATATTAAAATCTAACCTTTTTTTATTGTTTCTACTGATTAAAACATCCAGAAATGGTAAATTATCGTGTTTTCGAGTTCATGCGTCAATATTATATTTTGGGATTTATTATTTAAGTTCTTAATAAAATCATCTAATTTTCATTTTTCGAATCGACAATGGCAAAAACTTCATCCACATATCTAAACCATACTTTCGGAAAGTAACTGAATTCATCTTTTGCCTCGGTTTCAACTTTACTCATGTATAAGTTGGCTCTTGTTGTTCGTAAAACCTGTTATTAAGCTGAAAACAATTTTACTTCATACATAATCTTGTTAAGGAGATGTACTCAGAAACAATCTTGATATTGAAACCGTTTAACTCGGGTAACTCCATCAGGTATTTCAAGGTATGTGAAATCGGGACACTCGGAAACAACGATGAAACGTGAAAGGAAACCAAAACCTCACCTTCCTGTATATGTGTGTTTTTGACTTTTTCTATGAATTTGGTTGAGTTTATCGCAGAACAGAAAGGTAGATTTTTAAATCTACTAAACTAATGGCTGATACAATTGGTCTCATTGATTTTCCTGGTTTATGAATTTTTGGTAGAGCATACAATCTTGGCACTTTAGGATTAGAAATATGTATATTGCTTTTCAGAGAAGCAGAAATAAGGATTTTACAAGATTTCAATGTATCTCTGACTTCGTTAATCATTTTTGACATTGGATTCCTGGTAATCGTTTATAAGGACCGCCTTGAATTAATTTTTCAACTCGTTCAAAGTAATCAAGTTTGTCCATTACTATAACCTTATTTCCCTTATCAGCTTTTAAATAAAAACATTTCTTCTCTCGCAGACGCTTGACTTTTAACTTTTATTTGAAATATTTTCTATAATTTTTGCTTTTACATGACTCTCTGACGAGAGTTTTAGAAAACTCCGGTAAGTGTTTAATACCAGTTTCAATACCGTCTACCATATCCTCCAAAGCACTGCGGGATGCCGGTATAGCAAAATTGAGGCCTTTGTTTAAAAGCTCTAGTTCTGAATTGTCAAACGTCTGAGTTGAAAGATTTTTTATTGTGTTGATGCTCTTTTCTGGAATATCTTCTTTCGACTGCTCAATTTTGAGTTTTTTTAATTTTTTATTTAAAGATGGCATTTTTTTAATAAATTTACTATTTACTGCTGTGAACATATTCCTTTGAAAATTACACCCTGTCTAATACAGAAGTCTAAGACTAAAAAAACGTTGTAATAAGTGCATTGCAGTGAGGGGGAATTACTTTGAAGGAGACAAAAGAAATTTGTATGAATAAATAATTACTTTATATTTTGTTTAAAAAGTCACCTTACTTTTTGATCATTCTAATATAATTAATTTAATACTGCTACGATTGCTTGTTAATAAAAATTAATTAATATCCAAAATAATTAATTTTTTTCTTTTTAGACTTCTCAGTTCAGCCATTCAAACGACGGAGCCCCAAATACCTGTCCTTCCAAGTGCACCCCATTACCAACCTAGCCGAAAACGTGAAGAAGCCAAAGTCCTTCAGAACTTGAGGAGGCGTTTGAATGCCGCTAAAATCGTACAAGCAAACCGACCGGAACCGATTGAGGCACGTACCGCCGCCAACAACAATATCAGCCCAGAAGAAATAGATAACAGGCCATACCTTCTGCAAAAAGTACGTAAAATGAATAATACTTAAAATGAACTTTAAACTTTTCCTTATAATATACACATACGATGGTTGCTATTTATGTATCCGGAATTGGCAACAATGGTGTTGCTAGGTGCCATCTGACATATAAATCTTAAAGTGTGACATTGTTGACTATATACGTACTCAAAACGTTATGTCATACGCACGCTATTTGTGTTGTTTAGTGTCTTGAAAAGTTCATCTCATTCAAAAAATGGAATTAATTCGTAAAAATTTTCGTGCGATGATTTACCTCAACTTTCGACGTGAATTATCTCAACAACAATGTATCGATCAACTTACTTGGACTTTTGGTAATGAAGCATCACCTAAAACCATTGTATATCACTGGTTCAGTGAATCGAATCGTAGCCGTCGTTTGCTCAAGGACAAATTTAAAGAAAGTCGTCCAAAATCGGTTGTTGTGTCAGAAAACATCGATACTGTATGCAAACTGATAAATCAAGATCGTCATATGACATACCCTGAAATTGAAGCATCCCTGAGTATGATAATTATAAACAAGTTTTTTACATGAATTTAACCGTAAAAAATATTTGTGCGCGATGGATTCCACATAATTAGAAAATCGCTCAAAAAAAGTCTAGTATCGATCGGTGCAAAGAAATGCTCAAAAAATACAATCGTGGTGCATCAAAAGCCGTTTATAATATCTACATTAGTGACGAATCTTGGATATATGCGTATGAGCCCTAAAGTAAATAGCAGTCGACTGTATGGGTCATTCAAAATGAGACAAACCTAACAAACATTTTTCGAGCAAGAAGCACTTCGAAGCAAATGGATGCCCGTTTTTTGGGATAAATGGGCATATGGCTACAGTGCCACTATAGAATCTTACCACAGTCAATTGTGAATGGTACACAATTATTTGTTTGCCAGAAATCTTTCAAGATATAAGAAAAAACAACCAAGACAACAAACAAGATCATTCTTCACCATGACAACGGAAGGTCCCGCCATCGGACCGAACAACCGAATATTTAAGAGGTCAAAACATTAAATTGATGGGTCATTCGCCGTACAGTCCTGATTTGACACCCAATCATTTATTATAGTTCCCGTCCGTGAAAAATAAACTGTGTTCAACGATTTTCAATACCAGAAAAAGCGGTTGGTGATCTCAATATCCATGTTTTGGAGATACCTCAATCGGAATAGAAAAAGTGCTATGAAAATTGATTCAAACGTATGCAAAAGTGTGTTGATTATCGCGGAGAATATTTGAATTTGAATATTGAATTTGAATATTGAAAAATAATATAACCATTTTCAATGATAAATATTTGTTTTATTTATTATCCCGGATACATAAATATATACGGAATAAGAAAATGTAATCCGGAGAATGAACGAATGTTTGAATTGAACTATTTGTGGTCATTATTTTAAGAATATAGAATGAGATACGCAACAGATTTAGAATAAATTTACAATATCTAGTAGTTATTAGAACCACCTATAATAAAAAATCTGAATAGAAATACAAAATTACAGCTATTAAAATACTGTTACTAAAATTAATTAAATTATATTGTTATTACTCATGCATATAATTGCAATAACTGATGTGCAATTAATTGTTTCCCGTTTCAATACATAATTATTTTTAATTTACTGGTATTTTTATTATTCAAGTATTTAATTTTTGAATTTTTATTTATCTATGGCCAACGATGAACGACATGAGATTAATGGAGAAAGAGAAATTTTCATTAGAGTTAATAATTATACACAATAATGCAACGACCCAAAATATAATTCGAGATTTATTTTCGATGGTATAAAATCTACAAAACCTGTTGAGTGTCATAAGGATCTGTTGTTGGCTGAAGCTGATTCCAGTCCATCTAGAATTTCATCCCAATCCAACCAGAATCCATGAGTCGAATCTCATCCTATCCAAAAATTAGCCACACAGTTACTTCTTCGTGATATATATTACAACGGTGTTTATGC
The DNA here is from genome assembly GCA_031761425.1 of Cosmopolites sordidus. Lineage (NCBI taxonomy): Eukaryota > Metazoa > Arthropoda > Insecta > Coleoptera > Curculionidae > Cosmopolites > Cosmopolites sordidus. The sequence continues at coordinate 558,602 of JARFXV010000239.1, forward strand.
ACAGTATTAGGTTTTTAGTTTTATATCAACTTTCAGTTGAAAACAAATTCTGCGTATAACCGTCTGCAGTGCACTTTTGTCCAGGTTAAGCAGAGATCCTATTCTACAAATTATTGCTGGAGATAAAATGTGGATTAAATACATCAATCCGCATAAGAAAAAACAATTTTTTTTTTCTGAATACTAATGAAATCATCAAGTCTTATTGTGCTTAGCTTGATAGCCTAAACATAGCTTTGTATTTACAAACGAAAATTAACCGAAAAGGTGTTACTATGTAGCAGTTTCTTGTCAAGGGTCCAGGTTTTCAGATGGCTTAAGGCATTCTCAGAAATCCGAAACTCGATTGACGACGAACCTCGCAGCAGAAGGCCTTCAACTGGAAGAAATGATGAAAATTTCCATAGAATCCGGAATCTTGTGTGTTCTGATCGTCCGTTCCAAGGATCAATTCGGAAAAATATTAAGTTGCACTCGCACAATCGTTCATCAAATGCGCGAAAATGATTTTGCAGGATCAAAAAAACGACAGTAGGAAAACATGTCTTGACTTTTTCGGCCGGATTGAAAATGACCATCATTTTTTAGAACATGTCATTAGTTGTTACGAGTCTTTGATTTTTTAATTCTCGGAAGGACGAGACTCTCCTGAATACGACCAGGAAACGAATCGCCCCCGTTAGCAATGCCACACTCCAACCTCACCACGGTCAAAAAAAGCCTGAATGAGCAAATTAAAGATATAAAGCATGCTGATTTGCTTTTTTGATGGCCAGGGGATCGCTCATAAGGAATTTGTGCCTCAATGCCAAACGGTAATACCGCATTTTTAATGGGATGTTCTTGAAAGACTTCGAAAAGGGGCCATTCCTGTGCAACCAAACAAACAACTGGGCGCCGCATCACAATAATTCACCTTTCGACACAGCGATTTTAATTAACGAGCTTTTGGCAAGTTAAAACATCACTGCGGCCTCACCCGATGGAGGTTGTTATAGTACTTAACCCTCAAGAGAGGCATTGGATAAAGAATACCCTGGGGTGAATTAAAAGTGTTTTTCTCTTATAAATGGTCACGTTGAGAGGATGACTGAGTGGGGGAAAAATTTTACTATCCATTCTACAGATCCCTCACCATAGCCATCTTAAGATGTAAATACTAACAAAAATATAAGTGACCATAGTCAGTCTATAGGTATACGCCACCCAGTGCTGTTGTTGTGCACAATGTTTTTCTATATATAAAAACCGTTAAATAACCTTTTTGCACAAATAGTGTGTTTTTTTTTCGATCTTGACACAGTTTCTGGTAAGTAAATCATAAATATTATATTTTCTAGAGTTTTTTTATTAAAAACTTTGATTTTTATTTTTTTGCATTTATTTATCGCTTTCTTTCATTTTCTATTTAGCATAAAATAAAGACGCGTTCTCGTACTCGCTATGCGTCTGAAGTAGAAGCTTTATCGGTTTAAACTTTATCGGCTGAATCGGTTTTTGGAGAGCATCATACCAGTGAACTTTACCTAACTAAATAAATATATTTTTTAAATATTTTTTTTGAATAGAACACCTCATTTTAACATTTTTTTTAATTTTTGATTATGATTTTTTCGATGGTATTAGGAATACTATTTTTTTGGAACATTCTATAGATATAGTCTTTTTCTATACTGATTGAGGTTTAAACAAAAAAAAAATCTTAAATCAGATGATTTAATCAAAAGGTATTAATAATCAAAGATATACGGGTATGGCATACCCATATGCAGCCAACCATGGCACAAAAGTGCTTATCTTGAGGGTTAATATAGATATCTCATTGAATAAACCGTTTGTTACATAGCAAAGGTTTCTCAGCTCAATGTTTAGGTGCCGCAAAAATTTAACCTGATCATATCCATATCCACCTGTAATTCGTTGCAAAAACATCTAATACTAATGTATCTGTCTGAATTGTGCCAAGTTGAAACTCAAATAGAAACTTTCTCTATCTACAATTTAGATATACCTCTTACGTGTTCTCTTGATATCATTTATATATAATTATACTAGGCTAATTGGAAAGTTCGCTGAGAGAAAATGATAAAACAAGTTTATAGTTGAAAAAATTACTTTATTCTTCCGTATACTCTTCCTTAAACTCTATACATTTTTCCAGCGGCTCTCCAATTAATGTATTCCATCTTCAAGTGATTCCTTCAAAGGCCTTCAAAGTACTCATCTACGGCTGATATAACCTCTTCATTTGATAAAAAAACGCTTGCCATGTAAGATTTTTTTGAGGTTATTGGGATCAAATAACAGTCAGAGGGGGCCAGATCTGGTGGATACGGTGAATGCTCCAACAATTCGTAATGTAGCTCCTTCAAGAAGAACCAAGAACACCTCTGTGAGCTGGCGCACTGTCTTGATGAAAAATGATTTTTTTCTTGGCTAAACCAGGCATTTTCTCACGAATTTTTGCATCTAATTGATCCAAAAGGTTTGAGTAATACCGTCCTATTATTATGTACTGATTTGACGTTAATGAATTACCAAATGCATTTTGCATCCTAAAAAATTGATGCATTAATCTTTTTGGTCGACTTTGGTTGCTTCAAACCTCAACAACTAGGCTCAGTCCACTCTGCGGTTTGTTGTCGCAATTTAGGATCATAGTGATAAACCCCAAGTCTCATCCATAGCTACAAAACGACGTTTAAATCTATTTTATTATTTCAAAAAAGATCCAAATGTTGGTTAGAAAGTTTTACTCGAAGTCGTATTTGATCAGAATTTAACAAATACGGCACTTATCTTACACACACTCAAACTCAAACTCAAGCTTTCTCAAACTCAATTCCTTTTTCAAAATATAAAACACCCGTTCAGTTGAGATATTTACGGTCTTAGCAATTTCACTCAAAGTAATTGTCTGTCATCCATAACTATATCATGTATAGAATTAATTATATGTTATAATAAGCAAAGATTAATGTCTAAAGTTTAGTATAGTTTGTATTTGAAAAAGGCACTGTGTGTCAAAACAATTGTCATACACACAATTTTAAATATAGTGGAAATTTTTAGATATTAATCTTTGCTTATTTATTTAAAGTGAATTTCCATCAAGTATCGGCTACCTCAGTTAAATTTATTTGTTCAGTAGTTAAACTCATTGGACGTCCAGAACGAGAATCATCATCCAGGCTTGTACGACTACGTTCAAACACACCTACCCACTCACAAACCATTGTATTTGAAGGAGCAAACTTCCTTAATATATTTATAATTTCACTATGAATTTCCATTGACTTTAAACTTTTTTTTAGAAAAAATTTAATCACTGCATGATTTTCACTATTTTCCATTTCAAAAAATAAAACTTTAAGCTGCTGTTTTTGTATGAATGAATTGACATATCGACTTGAAACTTCACATATATCCATTTAAAGGATTAAACATCAAAATGTAGCAGATTATATAGTACTTTTACTGCTCTATAGGTGTCGCTCCGCGAACTTTCGAATTAGCCTACTATACAAATAAAAAGTTTAATTTAGATTTGTGTAACACGACGAATTTATGAATATATTTACATTTTGTTTTTTGTTACTAGACAAAAATAGTTTTTTATATAGTAAAATTAGCTCACTAAAGCTTTTGATGAGGGTCAATTTGTAAAAAAGTATTGAGCGTGACAATGGCACTATAACTTTAAGCAAAATCAATTTGTATAATAATGTGTCACATTGTATACACTTCGAGGTAGATTTAACTGATTTAAAATATCCAGCACGCAATCTTTTATAATTTCTCCATCACACAACACGTTTTATGCCCTTACTACAGAGATGCACGTAAAAATACTATTAATTTCCCACGTACGATGCATAAATTGTGTTTTTTTTTTTAATTCTGGAATATATTATCAAGAAACTTGCTCCAAAAAGAAACACCATGGATCTAACAAACATTAGTTCTTATATCATGTTACGAAAAGGGTATTTCCAACCTAACATAAAAAAATCATTCAACATTACTATACAGGGATAAAGTGAAAAGTCTCATTCTCTTCCGATAGACTGAAAAGTAGCTTTCTTTCAAGTAACATTCCATGGATTTCAAGCCGATATGAAATTTAGTTTTGTTTTGATAGCTTTAAAATCTGCTAAAGCAGGTAAGTTCAATATTTTTGCCATCATGGAGAAAAAGCGAACGTCGCGTATTTATTAAAGACTACTTTTTTCGTGCAAAAATCATCATAGAAACATCACAACCATTGTAGAAAAGTTAAAAAGTATTATGTGGACTTTGTTTCTTTAGATTTCATGGTTCATAAGTGATTTACATACATACATCCATACATCCATACATGTATATATATATATATATATATATATATATATATATATATATATATATATATATATATATATATCATCATCATCATCAGCCCGTATCGATCCACTGCAGGATGAAGGCCTCTTCAGCATGCTTCCAACCTTCACGGTCCTGGGCTTTCCTCTGCCACTCGGGTCCAATATATTTAACGATGTCATCAGTCCATCATGCTTTCGGTCTTCTTCGCGGACGTTTGCGATCAAGCGGTATCCACTCCAGGATTGCCTTGGTCCATCTGTCGTCCCATCGCCTCGCTATATGGCCTGCCCATCTCCATTTCAACTGTTTTACTCTTCCAATGATGTCACAGACTTTTGTTTGTTCCCTGATCCATGCGCAGGACTTTCTGTCTCGTCTTGTAATGCCAAGCATACATCTTTCCATTCCCCTCTGTGCCACCCGAAGTTTTTGAATTGATTGCGATGTGAGTGTCCAGGTTTCACTTCCGTATGTCATAACGGGTAGAACGCACTGATCGAATACTTTTCTTTTCAGGCAAAGTGGGAGTCTGCTCTTAAACACTATGTTGAGCCTACCAAATGCCTGCCAGCCACATTTAACACGCCGTTCCACCTCCCGGGCGGTATTCCCCTCCATGGAATCCTCTGCCCAAGATATACAAAGCTGTCCACAATCTCTAAATCCCTTCCTAAAACTGAAATTCTTCTGTCCTGAGCGAAGTTATTGAACATAACCTGACTCTTTTTCAGGTTTATTTTTAAGCCAAATGGTTCGCCAGCCCTTTGCAGTTCTTGTATGCGTCTTTGCAGCTCCTCTGTGTCTTGTGAAATGAGAATAATATCATCTGCAAATCTAAGATGGTTTAAGTTTGCACCATTGATCTTTACCCCATCCTGTTCCCAATCCAATTTACGGAATACTTCTTCAAGGCCAGCCGAGAAAAGAATAGGCGATATTGCGTCACCCTGCCGTACACCTCGTTCTATATTAATTCCCTTCAAGATATTTCAAGATACTTCAAGATCATCAAGGTGAATTGTGGCTGTAGCTCCATCATATATCGATTCTAATAGGTTTACATAGGCTCTCTCTACACCTTGGCTAAGCAGTGCATCCATTATCGCATGCTTTGAGATGGAATCAAATGCTTTTTCGTAGTCGATAAAAGCCAAGCACAGTGGCATGGTGTATTCGTTGTGCCTTTCTATGACCTGCTGTACAACCTGGATGTGATCCATTGTACTGAATCCACTTCTGAATCCTGCTTGTTCTCTTGGTTGTGCGTCATTCAGTTTTTTTAATATTCTTTTAGAAATTATCTTAGTGAAAACTTTGTACATCACTGATAGGAGGCTTATTGGACGGTAGTTCTTTAAATCTTCCTGTGCTCCTTTTTTATGTAAAAGGATCACTTCTGCATTTTTCCATAAGTCAGGTACTTTTTGTTCTTTGAGGCATTTTGAGTATAATTTTGCCAGTGTTTTATGTAACGTCCGACCACCAGCTTTTAGCATTTCGACAGTTACACTATCCTTTCCTGAAGCCTTGCCGTTCTTCATCAATTCTATAGCATTTGTTACTTCCTCCACTAGGATATCTGGTATTATATATTGTTCTTCCGTGGGTATTGCTGTCCCTGACTGGCTCTGATCTTCATATAACTGGGAATAAAACCTTCTGACAATCTCTAACATTTGGGTACGCGTCCTGCACACTGTGCCATCCTCACGCTTTAAAGCATATATTTGCGTTCTTTTGTTTCTCAGCTTCTGTTTAGCTTTGTTAATTCCTTTGTTTTCTTCCAGGGTTTTTTGCACTAGCTGCATATTGAATCGGCGCGTGTCCTCTCTGATACGTTTTCTTATAGTTTTGCAGAGCTCAGTGTACTCGACCCTGCCAAAAGGACTACCTGCATTTCTCATTGCTCGCCGTTTCTTCATTAAATCAATGGTCTCACTGGAGATTTTTGTTTGTTTGACATATTTTTCTTCTGGTGCTATTGAAGCAGCCGTTTGAAGTACATTGTTGGCGATTTCTTCATATTGAACTGATATTTCCACCTCCTCTGGATCTTGTAACGCAGCAAACCGGTTTGACAAAGCAATCTCAAAATCGCTTCCTCTCTCCAGCAGTTTTCCAGAATCCACCTTGCCCTTCTTTGATCTTACCATTTTTTCGCGCTCTTTTCGACAGTCAATCCGAACCCTTGCTCGTACAATTCGGTGGTCACTTCCAACGTTAAAATTGTTAAGGACAGTACAATTGGTAAATATTGTTTTATCGTTGGTCATGATGTAGTCAATTTCGCTTGTGAGCCCAGATGGACTTTTCCATGTCCATTTTCTGCTGATATTTTTCTTATAGAATGAATTCATAATATATAGTTCTTGTCCTTCAGCAAAATCAACTAATCTGTCACCTCTATTGTCTCGCTCACCAGTTCCATATGGGCCAGTTGCATTTTCGTCTGTTCTTGTTGTTCCAATTCTGGCATTAAAATCACCCATCAGGATTTTGTACCTACATTTCTCCTTGTATAAAAGCTGGGCCACATCATCATAAAATTCCTCAATTTCCTCATCTTTATGGCTTATAGTTGGTGCATAAGCTTGGACGATTTGAAGCCTAAACTTTTTATTCAGCTGAATGACGCATTGGGCTAATCGGTCGGATGTACTTTCAAATTTTACCACACTGTCCTTCAGCTTTCGATTGATGAGGAATCCTATTCCGCCACATCGGCCATTTTCCGTACCTCGAGTGTAGAGTACGTGTCCAGTTGGTTCCAGTTTGATTAACTCTTCACCCTTCCTTCGTGTTTCACAGAGCCCAATAATATCCCAATGTATGTTGTCAAGTTCGATTAACAGTTCTTGCAATCGGGCCTCTGTTTTCATAGTCCGTATATTTAACGTTGCAATGTCAAAAGTCCAATGGTAGCCTGATCTAACCCGGTGATTCTTAGCACCCTCTGCCTTGGGGCAGGTCTTCCCGCTGCCGTAGGTAGTTGCCCCTTGGCCTCCGGGGAATGAGGGCCGTGTTTGAGGTTGTACTGTCATATTTCAACATACTGAAATACCATGTTGAAGGTATGGACCGTAATCTGCCACGCTGGTCCAATGCGGGTTGGCAGATTTTGGATCATGTTAGTCTGAGGCCTCCGCTTTGACCTGTCCGCCAGGGGTGACCCTCCCAGGAGCATAGACTCCAGACGGCATAGCTCAAAGCCTCATTGCCCTACTCAAACCCCTTTACCACGTCAAGGTCTGATCCACAAAGGGGTATATATATATATATATATATATATATATATATATATATATATATATATATATATATATATATATATATATATATATATATACATATATGTATGTATGTATGTCTATATTAAAAAATAAACAAAAATCACTCCATTCCACATTGGTGCTTTGCCATTCTTTCAGCCGCCACCAAAACGTCAGCCAATGTCATCCTACCAGTTGTTGACCCTAAGCTGTTACTAATAGAACTCGAGCTAAACATTCGGAAAGTGGCTAAAAAAATGACCAAAGCAAATGACCAAAGCTATTCGACCAAATCGAATAGCGGATGTATTCATATACAGGTTACGCCATCCTGCATCCATGCAAAAAAACTTGCTTATCGGTCCGTAGAGAAGGATGTTAAAAAGCAAAGAAAATTTACCTGTGCTTCAGGTTTCGGACATTTCGGACATTCACAGCAGGATTGCGTGAACGCTATGTGATTACACCCGCCATAGCCAATTTATATGATCATTCTATCAGCTCGAGTCCGACTGTTGACGGTTTAAGGCCAGATTCCCGTTACAGGAGACATTTGCTGACGTTTTGATGGCGGCTGCAGGAATGGCACCCACGTGCCATTCGTATCGTATTTACCGAATTATTCGTATAGTATTTACCGAATATTTAACAAATTTTTGACTTCTGAAGACAAGACTGTTAACATTTCAAGGTTGATAAGTGATTTGCTGAGTTTCAATGCGGTTGATTCAAGTGATGCTCCACGCTCAGGATACTGAGGACATGGGTACCAAAATCCATGATTGTATTGGCCGATCACAGAATGGAGATTAGAGATATTGTTGAGTTGATAAATTTTGCGAATCTAGAACGCAATCGAATGATCACTTCACAGCGGTGTTTAGATATGTATCAGCACAATACGAGGGCATGTCTGCGACGATTCGTGACTGATGAGAAAACTTGAATTCATCACTCACACAAGAAGCAAAGGAACAATCGAAATAGCGGATTTTACCCAACGGGACTGAAAAGACTATGATCACTGTTTTCTGAGAATCGCATGAAAAGAATTGTACCGCAGTTTCAGTCAACTTTAACGAAGAGATTATTAACAATACCCTCATTTGGCGAAGGAAAAGGTACTGTTTCACCACGACAATGCACCCGCCCATTCGGCCGCATTGCAGCCGTGAAATTGCTCAACTTGCGCTAATATATACATACATATATATATATATATATATATATATATATATATATATATATATATATATATATATATATATACAAGGTGGGAATCACGGCAAACAGGACCTTTTAAAAAATAGCTATTTGCAGTGGCGCCATCTTTCGGAATAAGCGTTGGAAAGGCGCATCCTTCACTGACGTTCTGATAAAATTTCATGACATTCGGATCATTAGGAGCCAAATTATCGCACTTAAAGTGTCAGTGTTGTTATACCATCGGTCAAATAATTGTGGTGAGGATTATTTACCCGTAGCAGAGTCCACGAGTGGATAAAACGATTCAAAGAAGGATATTAAGGATGATGAAAATCCTGATCTGAAAAACTCCATGTTAACTCAAAGTAACATTGATTTTGTGCGTAAATTTATAAAAAATCAGCCAAAATCTTCGTTGTAATACACGGAAATGAAATTAAACATCATTTAGGACTTCGTAAGGTTTGTGCACGCTTTGTTCCACACAAATTAACTGACGACCAAGAATTAGTCCAAATTCAACATTGCAAAGACTTAATTAAAGTATCCAAAAAGGACGGAAACCTCAAGTACAGCATTGTTACCAGTGATGGGACGTGGTGTTTTCAATATGATCCAGAAACTAAGTGTCAAAGTATCGAATGAAAGCACCCGAGCGAGTCAAGTCCGAAGAAAAGTCGTATTGAGAAGTCAAAAATCAAAACAATGTTGATTTGTTTCCACGATTCGGAAGAAATTGTGCACAAGGAGTTCGTTTCACCTAGTGAAACGTCTGTTGTCGCGTATTCGTCGTCTGCGACCACAATACCGTCAACAAAGCAGCGGGCGCTTTTTACACAATAATGCGCCGTCCCATCGCTCGACGCTCATCACTAATTTTTTGACCAAAAATGGTATTTTAACCAACAATCATTCACCATACTCGCGTTATTTGCAATTTCTACTTCTGAAGGACATCAGCCATATTGAGAAGGACCGATCTAAATGTAAAGTATTATTAGGTATAAAAATGTTATCAGGTGCTTTTTTATGACAATTTTCAATGGATCTACTAATCCAATCACAAAATAATCTTAAATGTAGTTGATTCATTAAAGTTAATGTTGATGTTAATAATGACACAAAAAAACTAGCAACAAAAGCCTGTGATTTAAGAAATCAGATTGAGAAAGAACACGCCTATAAATATATTCAACAACAATTAATGTCGAATTCATACATTAAGGCAGGTGAGAAAAATAGGAACATAAAAGGTCAACGAAATTATTAGAATAATTCATATTATGTAAATTGGCCACTCGAATAAAAAGCACACAAACCGATAGTGAGTTGAGAAAAGTGCCAGTCAGTAAACTTTTTAAAAGATCAAGGTTATGCTAAAGGTCGATATCCCGGAGAAGATGTTAATCCGGGTTATCAGCCAGACTAAAGTCTAGTCTCCAAATTATCTTTAATGTTACTAATGCACCTCCAACTTACAGTTTATTCATTCATTTTGATTTTTTTTGAACAATATCGAATATTTGAAAATATGTTTTGGAAAACTTTTAAAAATTTTATTTTTAGAAAGCTTTATTTGGCTAGAAGCAAAAATCATCTGACCTCTTCAGGTAGCCGCGTTGGCGCAGTGCCTAAGATGATAATCTAATGGTACGCTAATTCCCGCTTACAGTATGGATATTTGCAGTTTGTTTAAAAGTTTGTGAATGTTTCTAGACAGCAGTGTAAAATCCAATAAGAAATCGCCCGCTCAGTTAAGTCTTCTGGATCTTCTACGTTAATCAATCACCATGTTTTCGACAAAACTAAAAGTTACAAAACCATGGGTTGATAGTACTTAATTAATATGGAAATCAATTATTCGTTCACTTCTTCCAAAGCGTCTTTCAATAAGATGAATATTTTCAGTTAATCTAGCATATATTTGACAGCTGCGTTCTTTAGTCTTGAAAAATGAGAAACCAGAAAATTTCCATTTATGAAAATGACGCCTTCAGATATGGAGCAGTTAGTTCAATTTGTGAAATCAGTTTAAAAAAAACTAGCTTGAATTTCTTAAGAGTTTTTTTAACTATGAAGCACATATAATATATTCTTAAACTTGAAAAGAATATCTTCATCGGAAAAATAATATCCATTATATTAAATGTCTATTTGCCAAATATGTTAAATGTCTATTTGCCAGGTATATAAATTCAAAAACAATGGTTTTATCTTTTAATTTGATTGGTCAAAAATCCCACAAAAAAATTTGACGATATTGAATGGCATACCTTTGGATGCCAATTTAAATATGCATTTTGTGAAATTACTTCTCGTTCTTCTTAATCTGGCTCTTCAACCCTTTGTAGCATTTGGCCTCCTTCACAACTCTACACTTTTCATTTCTAGTTTTAGGAAATCATTTAAAGTTTTTAACTCCCACCACTTTAAGGTCTTCTTCCACATATGTTAGCATTTTTCTTACTCTTATTCTAGTTCTGATCCCAATAAATTTCCATTTTCCAATTTTTGATAATGTTGCTTATAGATTCCTCAGCCTTACGCCATTGTTGATTTTACAAACCTTCTATCTTATATTCTCGATCACCATTGCAGCTTTAGTTTTGATGAGTCTTAACTGAACTAATTTTACATATATTCTAGGTGACTTATTGAAGTAACTTATTTATATTTATGAAGTGGAAAACTTGAGTAAAATCAATGAGTAAACTGTGTATGACTATATCACGTCTTTCTTCTAGTATTTGTTCTTTACATTAATTTGGTCAAGTGTAAAACCGTTGGATCTAAACTTGCACTTATAATCACCAAGAAAATCCTCGATATACACATTTATTCTTCTACGAGGGTCGATCCAAAAGTAAGTTTCCCTTCATTTTTTCAAATAGACAACTATGTTTATTTTCATTAAAATTTACATCGTCGGAAAGATGAAACTTTCCTCTATTTTTCGACATAATCGCCATTTCGATCAACACATTTTTGTAGACGGTGCTCCAACTTTTGTATGCCCATGTCGTACACCTCCGCCGCCAAACCCTTAAGAAAGCGCTGCACCTCTTGTTTCACTTCCTCGTCGTTCCGGAAGCGTTTGCCACTCAGGTGTTCTTTTAACTTGGGGAACAAGTGATAGTCGCTGGGCGCGAGGTCCGGACTGTAAGGTGGGTGGGGCATGACAGTCCATCCAAACTGCTCCAAAAGTTCCTGGGTTTTGCGGGAAGTGTGAGGTCGGGCGTTATCGTGAAGCAGCGTTACACCTGTTGTCAGGCGTCCTCTCCTGCGGTTCTGGATAGCACGCCTGAGTTTAGTGAGTGTCTCACAATACCTGTCCGAGTTTATTGTTGTCCCGGGTGTCAGGAACTCGATCAGCAGTATCCCCTTGCGATCCCAAAAGACAGTGGCCATGATTTTGCCAGCAGAAGGAGTTTGCTTGAACTTCTTTGTGACTGGTGACCCTGAGTGACGCCACTGTTTAGACTTTTCTTTGGTTTCGGGGGTGAAATGAAAAACCCACGTTTCGTCACCGGTCACGATGGAGTCCAAAAATTCTTCCTTATCGTCTTGACACTTTTGAAGAAACTGTCGAGCACAATCGAGGCGTTTCTCCTTGTGTTCTGCTGTCAGCATGCGCGGTACCCATCGAGCGCAACACTTGTGATACCCCAACTTTTCAGTCAAAATTCTTTCCACTGTACCGTAAGAACTCCCAGGAATCCTATCAACGAGTTCACGGATGGTGATTCTCCGGTTTTGAAGCATTTCGCGTTCGATCTTCTCGACAATCGACTCCGAAACTGCAGGTCTTCCACTCCGCTCTTCGTCGTGAACCTCCTTCCGTCCGTCACTAAATTCCCTGCACCAATGTCGGACCATTTGAACGGACATACACTTGTCGCCGTAAACTTGTGTCAACTTTCGATGAATTTCCACAGGTGGAATTCCTGTCGCATGCAAAAACCGAATAACCGATCGAATTTCGCACCTGGCGGGATCAACAATAAGAGGCTCCATCGCGAACGGCTGCTGAGCCAAGACTGAGCGGCGTAGCGCAGCGCTCGCGGGCGGAAAAGGGAGTGGGGGATCTGCCGTGCACAGCGGTGTTGTCGAATTTCGCCTAGCAGCTTCCAACGCTGCTGCAGCTCTTTGGGAAACTTACTTTTGGATCAACCCTCGTACATATGGTTGAAAGTACCTTATAAATATAAATTCAGTATGTATGCGCCACATGGAGGGATGATATAAAGGACGGGAAAATTGTGTTTAGTGTGTTTATAGATTTAAAGCGAGCATTAAGAGTTACTTAACAGACAGATATCATAGGACAAGGGTTGAGGGAAAAGTGTCGGCAAAGAGGGAAAGTGCTTGGGGAGTTCCTCAGGGAAGTGTTTTAGGCCCGCTGCTGTTTTTGATATATGTCAACGATATTTCTACAATATTGGATAAATGCTTTATTAGTCTTTTTGCAGATGATACTCTCATATCTGTGTCTGGGTATAATTTTAGGGGTATAATTGGTATAATTATACTATATAGATGGCTTTGCAAAAATAAACTTAAACTAAACGAACTGAAAACAAGTGCATGGTGATATGGTCTAAAGCAAACTGTAAAAGGTTGAGTTAGGGTTTAATATAAATATAAACGATTGTGTATTGAAATTGTAAATGAAATTAAATACTTAATAGTACTGTTCGATCCTCAGCTAACATTTTGTAATCATGTCAGTTATCCATGTAGAAAGATTGGGGAAAAATAGGGCTCTTTAGTCGTATATCGTCAGATTTATCACCCTGGTCGAAGAGGCTTGTATATAATACCATAGTTTTACGCCATTTTACTTATTGTATGTCTATGCTGATAACATGTAATTAGGAAATTATTGGTAGACTCCAAATACAGCAGAAAAAAAACTATGCGTGTACTGTTGAACTGTAATAGGTATACACCGATAGAGGTAATATTGTGTTCATTAGATTGGTTTTTTAGTTGCGCGGACCATTGAAGAGACTAACATTCGATTGATATATAAAATAAAACATAATTTGTTGCCCCATTATTTGAATACTTTTTTGGTACAAAAAGTAAATATGCATTTATACGATGTCCGTTCTAAGAACAATTATGATGTACCAATTGTGAGAAATACTGCTCTCCAGAAGATATTGTTTTGGGAAGGTGTTTGCCTCTTCAATGTTTTGCCCACTCACATAGGGAGCCCTCCTAATGTGTATGTATTTAATAGACTGTTCAATTAATATTTGAAGCAATAGAGTGTTTTATCATTTGAACAGTGTTAGTTATTGCCTTTTGATTCTTTTTTGTTAAGATTTCTTAGAATTTTTCTTACTTTTATTTATTTTTTTGTATATTGATTTTGTTTTGTTACTATGCTGCTGCATATGCTAAATAAAGTGTGTGTTTATTTATTTATTTATTTATAAAACATTTTCAACAGCCTTATGCCTTGGTAGACACACAAAACACATGTTTTTCCACTTTTAGTGGTGATCCACCATTTTTTAACAACTCCTTTTATTATGTTACTCTGAGGATTGTATTATTTTCTAGTTACATTATTACTTGAGATTTATCTGTCTATAGCTAATAAGCTATAGACAGAATAATTCTAATTCTTGGTTCAGCCATTATATATTTTATTCTACCTTCTTCCCCAATTCCTAAAGTTACAGCCTATAAAAATGTCAATCTCAAAAATTTAATCTTTTCCCGCTTCCACATTTTCCTAATAATTTAATACAAATGGTCCAATTATTAAATTTGCCTAAAATGGACACTAAAGAGTAATATTTTAAAGGTGAAAAGATTTTTCATAAATAACACCAGAATTTTCATTATGATAAAAACTGTAATGTAAAGACAGCACTAACAAATCCACCCAGTGTAAAATGAGCTTACTGGTTAATTGGAAAGAACTCCAAATTATTTCCAGATAACAAACATCTTTGTAATACTTTAAAGGTACTACGAGCATTCAAAAGTTAACAATAACGTTTATTGATAATATATATATATATATATATATATATATATATATATATATATATATATATATATATATATATATATATATATATATATATATATATATATATCTAATAATTTTCCAACTTTGAAATGAATAGCAACAGCTGTTTGAAATGTACTAGACTAACTGAAAAGTTCGCGTAGCGACACCTATACAGCAGTAAAAACTATATAATTTACTACTTTAGTTTCATCCTTCATATGAACATATGTGATGTTTCAAGTCCATCTGTCAATGAATTCGTACAAAAACAGCAACATAAAGTAAACGTAGCAGTGTTATTTTTAAAATAGAAAAAATCGTGCAGTGATTACATTCTTTGTAAAAAAAAGTTTAAAGGCATAAAAATTCACAGCGAAATGGTCAATGTATTAGGGGAGTCTGCTCCTTCAAAAATAATGGTTTGTAAGTGGGCAGGTGAGTTTCAATGTGGTCGTACAAGCCTGGATGATGATCCCCATTCTGGACATCCAATAAGTGCTATATAAACTACTGAACAAATAATTACTTGGATACATGATATGGTCATGGATGGCAGATAATTGACATTGAATAAAATTGCTAAGGCCACGGACATTTCAACTGAACGGGTGTTCTTCAACAAACCGAAGAGTGAACTGAACCTGGTTGTTGAATTCCGAAGCAGTGGTCAAAATCGACCAAAAAGGATACGGCATCAATTTTTTGGGACCCAAAAGGCATTTTGCTAGTTGATTACCTTCAAACCGATCAAACAATGACAGGACAGTATTACTCAAGCCTTTTCGATCAATTGGAGGCAAATTCGTGAGAACAGACCTGGTTTAGCGAAAAAAAATTATTTTTCATCAAGGCAATGTACCTGCTCACAGAGGTATTCTTACAATGACCAAATTGAAGGAATTACACTACAAATTGTTGTCTGTTTTCTTTGACTTTCATATGCTTCCAAACCTCCACAGATTTAGAAGAAGTTATAGCAGCTGTAGATGAGTATTTTGAAGAACTTTGAGAAAATCACTTTGGAGATGGAATAAATGAATAGGAGAACCGCTGGTAAAAAATTATTGACCTTATGCCCTTTAAAAGAATATACGGAAGAATAAAGTCATTTTTTTAACAATAAACTTGTTTTATCATTTTCACTTCGAGAACTTTTCAATTAGCCTAGTAAATGCGACTCATAGACTTCTTTTAGTACATTGTATCAATTCACCATGAAAAAATTCACGATTCAACAAGGCGTAGAAATTATTCGTTTCTACCATCAAAATGCGTGTTCATTTCATCAGACTTCAAACGCTCCTACGAAGCGCACTTCTGACTTATTGGGTTTGTAAATAAAGATAACTGCAGGATTTGGGCATATAAAAAGCCTCAAGTGATTCAGGAGTTACCTCTTCATCCTTAGAAAGTCACTATTTGGTGCGATTTTTGGGATGAAGGAGTAATAGAATCTTATTTTTCGAAGACGATGATGGAAATAGAATTAGTGTTAATTGTGAAGCCTATCGGAATATGCTAAGAGAATATCTTTGCCCTGAACTGATAATTATGGATATAAACACAATGTTTTAAGAACACAGAAAAAGTTCCCTGGACGAGTTATTTCGCGACATGGTAACGTCAAGTACCCACCAAGATCATTCGATCTCACATCCTTGGATTGTTTTTTGTGGGGTTATGTTAAATCTCTACTTTACAAAAATAAATCCCGAATTATTGACTTTAAACGAAACATTCAGAACACCATATACCACGTGATATATGTATGTGAAAGAATAAACGAAAATTGGATCGCCATTTGAACTACACTATTTTCAGAACATAATACAATTATTTGTGTTTCAAGATAAGATTAAAATTACCAGATTATTACTTGCAGTTATCAATGTGTCTCATTTTAGAGTTCTGATACTCTTATTGAACATTCCTTTATAATTGATCCCAGTTAAAGTTTATAAAACGTGTTCAATTTAATATTTTCAAAGAACAAACACAAAGCAGAGCCATAATTTATTAACTAGTTGATGCTTATCAGCACACATTATTACAACCTATAAACTTCAAGGAATTATTCAAATTCCTACAATCATACTCTATCAAAATCTACACGCACTTATTATTATATATAGCATTGCGTCAAAAAAATCGCTTAGGAAATACACTACAATAAACCTTTCAAATAACAATAAATGTCTGTATCACAAATCAACGTTGGTGTGAAAAATTGAGACATAAAAGTCCTATTAACGTTATTATTAGAATAATCTATATATGTAAATGTGCCACACGAGTAAGAAAAACATGAAATTCAAAAACCCAAACCGAAAAGAGTTAAAGTAAGGGTCTTATAGCGCAACGATTAGTCAGGGGCCCGTGGGGCAGAGGGTGGTGTAGTAAAATGCCAAGGTCTTGACAACACGGCTCGGGAAATGGCCTAAAAGATAAAGCATAAATGATGAGCTTACCAACCGTACACGTGGAAAGGATACAAAAAGCAGACCACTAGATTTGCTATGTAATTCTGCAGAGGTCGATGAGCTTAAAGAGGGTAAAATGAGAAAATTGGGGATTTATACAATATTACTTTGAAAAGAAAATTTCCTTTTTGTAAGGATTGCGTAATTTTTTCGTCCAATTTGTCACTTTCATACACATCAATCATGTCTTAAATCCGGTTGCCGATAGAAGAAAATGTGTCCTCAATGGCAAGGAAAATATTGGCGGAAAAATCCGCTTATTTACAAAGAATAATAATTGGTACTATAGTACAATGTATTAAGTGACCTTTGATGTTTTTTTACGCTATATATTGCATTAGTCAGTAAGATCACTACAAAGAAGTAAAAGGAGAAACAATGAAATTAATAGACAAAATAAAAATTTTAGGATATTAATACATACACTGACAAGCTTTCCTGGGTTAATAACATATGATATGATTACAAAAACTATAATATATACAAAGAATGGAAAAATGCAGACCCTAGAGCATATATACAAGGTGTGTTTCACGGAAAAAAGGACTTTTTGATGGAAAGGTGCATACTTCACTGGTGTTCTGAGAAAATTTCATAATATTTGGAATTTTAGAAGCCAAGTTATCGCTCTTACAGTGTCAGTGTGTTTATACCATCGGTTGAAAAATAAACATCGAACTAAAAGCGAATATTATTAAGTTTTGTTTTTATCCCATTTCAGTTTATGAAACAGGTGTATCGTGAGGATTGTTTACTCCATGACAGAATCCACGAGTGGTTTAAACGATTCAAAGGAGGTCGTGAGGACATCAAGGACGACGAACATCCTGGCTCGAAAAATTCCGTGGTTACACAAAGTAACATTGAAATTATGTAACACACAAATTGACTGGAGACCAAAAATTGCTCCGAATCCAACAATGTAAGGGCTTGATGAAAGAGTCGAAAAAGGACGAGAATTTCAAGTACAGCATGGTTACTCATGATGAGACGTGGTGTTTTCAATATGATCCAGAAACCAAGCGTCAAAATAACGAATGGGAGCACCCGAGCGAGCCAAATCCGAAAAAAAAGCCGTCTCGAGAAGTCAAAAATCCAATCAATGTTGATTTGTTTCGGCGATTCAGAGGGCATTGTGCACAAGGAGTTCATTCCACCTAGTCAAACGATCAATGCTGTGTTTTATTTTGGTGTTATGAAGCGTCTGTTGTCGCGATACCGTCAACAAGGCAGCTGGCGCTTGTTGCACGATAATGTCAAAATAGCATTTTAACCATCAATAATTCACCATACTCGCCTAATTTGGCTCCATGCAACTTCTATCTCTTCGAAAAATTTCATTTACCGATGAAAGGACAGCCTTAAACGTTGAAACCATTCAAAAGGCGTTAACCGCCATTCTGAAGAACATATCTTTGGCCCAGCTCAAAAATTAATTCGTCAACCTAATTGACCGTGTAAAACCTAATTGACGCGCAAGGAGACGCAAGGAGAAAAAATGTGTGTTTTTAGTCCTGTTTTCTGTGATATGCACCTTGCATACTGAGTTGTTAAAAAATGGAACAGAAATATTATTCGAAAGAATACATATTTAATTTGTGTATTAATGAAAACCCCGTTCCTAAAGTATGGAAAACAAACGTTCAATTTATCCGAAGGCAGATAAAAACGATATAAAAATTGCAGAGGATTATCCATAACAAACACTATAAGTAAAAGTTATATAGTGGAGTACTGAGAGATATTATACAGTGCCTTCATTTAATCTCGAACCTCACATAACGTATAAATGTGAACAACCAACATGACAAGTTGGCAATCATTAATATGAAATCAATAATTTTCTTGAACGACGATATGCGTTTATTTTTTTAATTTTTATAAATAATCTTTTTCTTTGACTTATATACACAATTACAAAAATAAACATAACATTTGACCAGTCCTACATTATTTTGGAACTAACGTAAAAACAATGAAGTTCCTAAGTTTGATAATTAAATCAACCATAAAATCGAATCATAGAAGAAAAGAAAGAACAAATTAGTTTTCGTGCTGGCAGAACATGCAACAACAAAATATACTGCATCGAGGCCCTGGCTGTATATAAGATCTTGACGCGGAGACCATAAAGACTTAAAATTCATGGAGTTTCTGAAATTTGCAGAGGAGTTTAGATTGCTTCCGCGTCTTCGTGACGAGAAGGGGAAACCCATTTCTGAGCTTTTTAACAGATTCTATATCTCCAACAGAACCGGAAATTGCTTTAGTTAAAATGAACGGGAATACTTTTTCGAATGAAACGTCTGTGCAATAAATAACAAAGAACCTATCGAAATCTGGGCTTTGGACTGAAAAAGGGGATTCAATCCTGAATCCTTTAGATCCTGAAATAATGGAGGAAGAAGGAATTGTTATGTGAAAATACCATGAGGTTCCCACAAGAAGGGATGATATACAGTCCACCAGCGAAGTGCATCTTACTCCGGCTACCCTAAATACACTGGAGAAGCGGAAGGCACTCCAAAGGCACCGTACGCCACACCTGATACTCTCAGGTGTCCATCAGCCCTTGCCATGGTACGAATAACAGCTTGGTTTAAGGACCGATTCGAGCCCATTACTCGACCATACAATCTACTCATACCGTCGATTATGGATAATCCCCTCTAATTTTCATATTGCTTTTATCTCCTCTCTTAAATTCATATTATTGTATATAGGCAGTTGTCCATTGGACAACATCCTACGACAAACAATCCAACAACAAATCCAATGGACGGTGCGTGGCGTGGCAGATTAAGGTCTCCCCCCCCCCCCCCATGGCTTTACAATTTCAAACACAGCCCTCATTCCCCGGAGGCCAAGAGGCAACTACCTACGGAAGCGGGAAAACCTGCCACAAGGCAGAGAGTGTAAGAATCACCGGGTAAGATCAGGCTGCCATTGGACTTTGGCCATTGGATATTGCAACTCTAAATATTCGGACAATGAAAATGGACTGCAAGAACTGTTGATCGAGCTTGACAATATACGTTGGGATGTTATAGGGCTTTGTAAAATACGAAGAAAAGGCGAAGAGCTAATTAAACTGAAAACAACTGGTCACGTACACGATGGGTCACGTAAAATGGGCGATGTGGTGGAATTGGATTCCTCATTAACCAAAAGTTGAAGGATAGTGTCGTAAAATTTTATAGTATGTCTGACCGACTAGCCCAATGCGTCATTCAGTTGAATAAAAAGTTTAAACTTCAAATCGTCCAAGCTTATGCACCAACTATAAGCCATGGCGATGAGGAAATTGAGGTATTTTATGATGATGTGGCCCAGCTTTTAGACAGCGAGAAATGCAGGCACAAAATCCTGATGGGTGATTTTAATGCTAGAATTGGAAAAGCAAGAACTAGTGAAACTGCAATTGGCCCATATGGAAATGGCGAGCGGGGCAATAGAGGTGACATATTGGTTGATTTTGCTGAAGGGCAAGAATTATATATTATGAACTCGTTCTATAAGAAAAAAATCAGCAGAAAATGGACATGGAAATGTCCATCTGGTCTCACAAGTGAAATTGACTACATCATGTCAAATGATAAAACAATATTTTGTAATTGTACTGTCCTTAACCGTTTTAATGTTGGAAGTGACCATAGAATAGTACGAGCAAACGTTAAGATAAACTGTCGAAGAGAACGTACATGAATGGTAAGATCGAAGAAGGGCAAAGTGAATTATGAGAAGCTGCTGCAGAGGGGCAACGATTTTGAGATTGCTTTGTCGAACCGCAAGACCCAGAAGAGATGGAAATAACAGACAGAACAGAAATTGACCACATCATGTCCAACGATAAAACAATATTTTTCAATTGTACTGTTCTTAACCGTTTTAATGTTGGAAGTGACCATATAATTGTACGAACAAAGGCTAGAAAACTATCAAAGAGAACGTACAAGAATGGTAAAATGGAAGCTGCTTCAAAGGGGCAGCGATTTTGAGATTGCTTTGTCGAACCGCTTTAAAAGAAGCTTTGCTTCATTGCAAGACCCACAGGAAGCGGAAATAACAGGTCAGTATGAAAAAATCATCGACAATGTACTTGAAACGGCTGCTGCAATGGCACCAGCAGAAAAAAGTCTCAAACATTAAAAAATCTCCAATGAGATCATTAATTTAATGGAAAAACGGCGTATAATGAGGAATGCAGAGAGATTTTTTGGCAGAGTCGAGTACGTTGAGCTTTGCAAAATGGACTGATGATGTCATCAGTCCATTGTGCCTTCAGTCTTCTCCGTGGACATACATATCTTCGTTTATTCTCTGATCTCTGTACAGGACTTTCTGCACCGTCTTGTAATGCGGAGCATACATTTTTTCCATACCACTTTGTGCTACTCGAAGTTTTTGAACTGACTGCGATGTCCAGGTTTCATACCCGTAAGTCCAGGTTTTCCTAGTGTCATAACGAACAGGATGCACTTATCAAATAAAAAAAAAGAGTATACCTGACTTTATAATGAAATTTCACATAGTTGGGTACAGGTACAGTATAAGTGCTTGAGACTTTTGAGACTAATAATAACGAGACTTTTGCTTAGCGTACTGATAACTAGCATGAAACATACATACGATTCCCCAATATTAATCTCGGATGTAATTTAACTGTAGACTAATGTTATCAGTCATCCCAGTCATTACTGAATTGTCTGACGATGAAAACCATCACCGATAAAGCGAGTGTTAAAAGACAACTGATAATTTTTTGTGCCATGAACCTTTTACTAGCGTAACATAATAAAATTAATAGAAAGATAACAAGAGGTTATCCTATCGATTTGGCAATTCTGAATGTTTTGAATGTATTACTTTCTGCAATCTCGTTATATGCACGCAATATTTGGTTGTGAAAATAATTTTATACACTTGTGTGGGATATATTAAATGTTGCTGCATTGTTTCGTATTAATAGTAAAGGATCTTTATAGACGACATTATTGGGAACACTTCAGTGGTGAATTTAGATTGAACGACGGGCGCAAAGTTCAAATTTCACTATCGTCGAAAACTTAGTAACGAAATTGGTATATACATTTTGTTATCATGCACAATACACGACATATCTCTTTATAAATTTCCACAACTTCTTTGGCTTTTTCGAAATATTTAACCCTGCACCGAAAAATAAACCGAATGTATTTGTTAGGTTTCTGACAGACCCATTCGTATCCCCCGTGGGGTGTCTTTGTCATACAAATGGGTGTATTATGAGATTCGCCTTCCCGGAATTTTCCCTTTTTTGGGACAAAAACCAAATATTATGAACCGACACGTTTTTAGCTTCCACCAAAAACGAGATAAGCTTCCTTGATCTGAATAATAAAGACCCAAATAGTGCCTATAATATCAACTGTCAATATTAAGGAGTGTCGCCAGGTAGTTGGAAGAGTAAAGCAATTGAAATGGAGATGGGCAGGCCACATAGCGAGGCAATGGGACGACAGATGGACCAACGCAATCCTGGAGCGGATACCGCTTGATCGCAAACGTCCGCGAAGAAGACCGAAAGCACAATAGACTGATGACATCGTTAAGTATATTGGACCCGAGTGGCAGAGGTAAGCTCAGGTCCGTAAAAATTGGAAGCATGCTGAAGAGGTCTTCATCTTGCAGTGGATCGACACGGGCTGATGATGGTGATGATCAAAATATATATGGTTAAGGATTGGGGTTAGAGACGCAATAATAACTATAAGGGTATTTAGCGATTGGACATACAGCTTAACGTGGGTTCCGAACCACGGTCATCAGCCACCGACAACCCAAGTCAGCACCCCCCTCAGGCTATCAAGTTATGTGCTACCCATAAATCTATCAGGAAGTCTATCGACTGGCGAGTGACCAACGTAGAACACTTCTAAGAAGGCATCCGGCCCACCTTTACCCAGCCTTTAACTAGCCTGACTGAGGAATAATTCGTTGTCGGATTTTACACTCTTGACTATATACAATTACAGACATTTAGGTGTGGGTATGTGTGTGTATATGTAGGTGTATATATGTATGTGTGTGGGGTAGGAAGTAAGATGAACAGAAGGATTAAAGAAAAACAACCATCCGAGCACTGGAATTGAATCATCTACCGCGCTAATGTGGTTTCGGCAGAGCAGCGCAAATCGACAGTCTATAGATGAGTGTATTGATACAAGTTGACTGACTGGCAGGATTCTCAGAAAAAACATATATGGGATAATATTAATCGAAATATTGAGCGATTCACCACAGCCGCCACCAACTTTAAATGAGCATAAATCATCTGTAAATGATATTTTGTCACAAGAAGACATAAATCATCTAATTTGGTCTACCAAACGCAGAGTTACAGAGTGTTACAATTAACCTTGGCAGACAAACTCATTATTGATTTTTTATATCAAATCAAGTGTAATTTTTTCGTTTTTTATCTTTACATAATACCGTCATTGTGTCACAATAATTATAACAATTAACCCGATAAAATATAATTTATTTAATATTGCATTTTTTGTTACAAAGAATATTAATTGAAAAATTAATTAAAATAATTATTCTATATTCTAAGACACAGGAAAAGAAAAAAGCCTTGACTCCTTTGATAGTAATAAAAACCACCCTATTTATATTCAAGCAAAATGTTGTTTAGGTAGTTTCTATCGTCAATCAATACATTGCTTGAATTTTAGATTTCACAATCACGCTAAACCGCTTTCAACAATAAATCTTTTGATAAATATATAGTATGTCAATACAACTACTTCAAATTCAAAAGTAATAAGAAAGAAAAATTATTTTACAACTTTATAGTAGGGAAATCTGCCCAAGTCTTTTATTTGTCTAGTAATAAAGACTGTCAAAGTAACATTGTCCAATCAGAATCATTTTACAAATGAAATGAGGGATATGAAAAATGCAATAGATGCATAATTTCAATCTCACATGTACTAACAAATTATACTCGTATATGTAAAATAAATCAAATTCATCCACTTATTAGAATATTATTATTCAACCGATATCTAAAAGCTGGTGGTTTCTTTAGGCTCAAAACGTCTTTCACGAATTAGTAATTTAAGTCAGGTATAAAAACGTCGTTCGGGTTCATATCTAGTGAATACATTACCTGATTGGTTACATTCGATTGATTCTTGGCCAAAAATTGCCAAGTGTCGATAACTGGCGCGGCGCATTATCTTAGTAAAGAATCCAGGAAATGTTCTTTAATAAATCTGACATTTTCCAACGAGCATTCTTTTTCAAACATCTATATAGTAGCATGCTTCCAAGAAGTAACATGCTTCCAAGAAGTAGCATGCTTCCAAGAAGTAGCATGCTTCCAAGAAGTAGCATGCTTCCCGTATTTGGGAAGTCAAATTTCCTGCTCTGCCGACATGCAAAAAGAGGTTAAATATAGAATACAACGTGTGACTATTAAATAACGAGATTGACACTGTAAAACGTTTTTTTTTTAAATTTCATTCATATATACTTATTATCACCTTCAGTATATATATATCCCTCTTCTAACCCTACAACGCTCCATGCGAATCTTCCATTGTCCGAAACAGTGCTGGAAATCTTCTTCTGTCAGCTCGTTCAGAACGCCGCTTTCTCTTTCACGGCTTCAACGGACTCAAATCTTGTTCGTTTTAATGCAGATTTCAACTTAGAAAATAGATAGAACTCGCACGGTGAATGTTCTAACAGTGAGTTCTTGACATACAATGCAGCGCATTGTCTTGGTGAAGAACCCACGACTTGTCCTTCCACAATTCGGGTCGTTTTTTACTTATTATTTAATGGAGTTCAGCTAGAACGTGAAGGTAGAATGGAACGTGAACGGAAATGCTGATTAACAGTTTGACCTTCAGGGACCCAGTACACAATTCCATGAATATCGAAAAAAACAATCATCATTGTTTTCAATTTTGATTTGCTCATTCGAGCTTTTTTGGCTCTCGGTGAATTTTCTTCCAGTGCATGGATTGTCGCTTCATTTCAGGATTATAAGTAAAAAAACACGATTTGTCACGTTATTATCCTTTCCTATAAGTTTGAATCATTTGCAATAGCATTCAAAATGTCAGTACAAACATTTTTGCGAGCTTCTTGTTGTTCAAACGTGATAATTATAGGTACTATTTTGGCACACACTTTTTGCATGTTAAAATTGTTATGTAAAATTTGCCGTACGCATTCTTGTCAATCCCTACAGTTTCAGCAATTGCACAAATACTTAGCTGACGGTCAGATCGAACCAGATACTGATATATTACTGATATACTTTTTGATAATATGCGTTTTTGACATGGAAGGGCATCCCGGGCGTGCATCATCTTCAACGTCTTCTAGGCCATCTTGAAAACGCTTAAATCCCTCAAAAACACGTGCACGCAATAAACATTAATTGCCATACACTTCTTTCAATAAATTATATGTTCCAGTAGCGATTTTTCCAAGTTTCAAGTGAAATTTCACAATAATTCGTTGCTCTATTGTAATACTTAAAATTTTTCCAGTGAAACAAAAAATACGAACGAAGGTAACGGTTATACGGATTTGTTTACAGAAGCGTGACGTCCTGCGTCCGAAAAAGAAGGCTTCACGCTAAACAGCTGTTGGTGGCGTTTGGCATTTGGCGCATTCGACTTCTTCTGTAGCAGAGTCAGTCTCGTTATTTAATGGCCACACCTCTTAAAGTGTACTAGTGGTCATATCCGGCGTCTAATCAGAAGGGTGTTTAGTAACCAAGACCCGTGCTTACAATGCCATGATAATTTTCACTTTTTTGTATGGCGATGAACCCTTGGTCCCGTATCGGAAGCAAATAAAACCACTCGAGAGATGTTATCATTGTTGCCCCAAGAAAATCTTGAGAATAAAATGGCAAGACTATCAGGCCAATGTGGAGGATTTTGAAAAAGCCAACATAGAATCCCAGATCATATAAATTCAGCTGATGATTCGGTCATTGCCAAAGGATGAAGCATAGTAAGACGCCTAAGTAGATCCATGGAGAATTAAAAAATAAGAAACGAAATCTTAGAGGTCCAAAAGGAAGGTACAAAGACGATATAAATTAATCTCTAAAAAACTCTATATAAAACGCGACTGAATGGGAAAATGGAATGAAATGGGGCGTCTCCTGGCCTTAAATGCCCAGCATGCGGAAAAACATGCAAATCTAAGATGGGTTATTTGAGTCACTATAAAACCCATAATTATTCAACAATGACTCAGCAAAATTAATAGCCGTGGCTAAGGTCAAACTCGTATTGGGTTGACAACTGTCATTGTTTTATTATAATAATATTAATTATTGTTGGCTAGTTTGCATGTCAAATTCATAAACCCTGGTCTTGTCGCCTGTAAGAATTTGCTCCTTTTGAAGAACATTCAACTCCTTCGGAACAAGCCTTATTACAACGTGTCTCATGCCGGAAACCTCAACTAAAATACAATTTTCGTATTCATAAAATATGTTCATATCCTAAGGCATATCGTTTATGCTTGAATAACGATTTTCCGTTCACTTAGTCAATGTATTTGTAGTACTATAAAACCCATAATTCAACAATGCCTCAGCAAAATTAATAGCCATGGCTAAGGTCAAACTCGTATCGGGTTGACAACTATCATTATTTTATTATAATAATACTAACTATTGTTTTCTAGTTTGCATGTCAAATTCATAAACCCTGGTCTGGTCACCCCTAAGAATTTGCTCCTTTTGAAGAACATTAAACTCCTTTGGAACAAGTCGTGTTACAACGTGTCTCATGCCGGAAACATCAACTAAAATACCATTTTTGTATTCACAGAATATGTTTCGTTCACTTAGTCAATGTGTCTGTCAGTCAAAAACGTTGACGATGCATAAGGTCAACCTAAACGAAGCAAGTCTTTTAGGCATTCTTTTAAGGCTTTGTACATGGTATACATTTTGCATGACATTTTCCAACATTTTCAATGATTCAGCACAAAAAATGTGGAAACACAAAATTTATGACACATTCTTTGTTCGATATTTATATCTATTTTAAATGTATCTATAGTTGAGGTCAAGTAACATAACATATAGTTATAAACAAACTGGTCGACAGATATTCGTCAAAATTTTACGTGGCAAGTTTTCATGCAAATGTATTGTACTTGTATCAACTTTTCACAAATACATCACTTTTTATGAATCAACCTAAATAATGTAAAAATTATTTCAGATTTTGCACAACCGTCCAGTTAGCATGATCTTAGACATATCAGAAATCAGAACCGCTTGGCAAGACAGCGATTTTATCACCGATTGTTTATGTTGGCATAATGTTTACAGGCAAAGACACAACTCACCACCATTAACAATGTCACCAGAGGTAAGTCCAATGTAATTTCAAAGATAGCATACTAAATACACAGGGTTGAGAAATTTAAGATTAAAAATGGAAGCATATACATTCAAATAATTCTTTTTGATAAATAATTTTGTTGATATTACGAGGTGTGTAAATAACGTAATGAGAGTGGTGACGTAGCGTTCGATCTGGCAATAGTGTTACCTTCCCCTTTAGAGGAGAGGAGGGTCAATCTCTGATGCGTGTTCAGTGCTAGTTAAACTACATAGAATCACTTAGTGGTCCATATCAATTATTTTCGAGAACTGGATTTTCCTAGTGCGTTCTGAAAATGAGTGACAACTTCAAGAAACGGTGCGCTATCAAGTTGTGTTTCAGAACTTGGGCATAGTGCGATAAAAAAAATTTGCAAACATTCAACAGGACTATGTTTGTGTCAGTGTTTTGCCCATGGCCCAGATCTTCAGGGGATTTAAAACATTCCTAAAAGACCGAAACTCGATTGAAGATGAACTTCGCAACCGAAGGCCTTCAACTGCATACTACCGTTTATCCTCTCCTCAAACCTAGAATGAGCAAATTAAAGATCAAGAGCGGAATCAAGATCAAGAGCAAGGAGGAATGTTGGCCAAAGGACAAACCCGCATTTTTACAGAGAATTTCTTGAAAGATATCTCCTGGCCTTAAATGTCCAACATGTAAAACAGCATGCAAATCTAAGATGGGTTATTTGAATCACTATAAAACTCATAATTATTCAACAATGATTCAGCAAAACTAATAGTCGTAGCTAAGGTCAAACTCATATCGGGTTGATAACTATCATTGTTTTATTATAATAATATTAATTATTGTTGGCTAGTTTGCATGTCAAATTCATAAACCCTGGTCTTGTCGCCTGTAAGAATTTGCTCCTTTTGAAGAACATTCAACTCCTTCGGAACAAGCCCTATTACAACGTGTCTCAAACCTAGAATGAGCAAATCAAAGATCAAGAGCATACTGATATGCCTTTTGATAGCCTGGTGATCACCTATAAGGAATGTTTGCCCCAAGGCCAAAGGACAAACTCACATTTTTATCGAGAAGTTCTTGAAAGACTTCAAAAATGGTGATTCGTTTGAGACTGAACATCAAGACACTTGGGTGCTGTATAATAACAATACACTCTGCAACAGCGATTTCAATTACTCTGCAGTCCGATATTCACCAGATTTGAGTTCTTGTGACTTTTTCAATTTATCACGAATGAAATGACCCATCAAAAGACACCATTTTGGAACATTGGAGAACATCGAAAAAACAGTGACCGATCAGCTGAAGGCAATTCCATTATCCATTATCTGAGTTCCAGCACTGCTATGAAAATTGGACAAACCGTCTTCAGCGCTGTGTGGGTTCCCAAGGCAACTATTTTGAAGAAGACAATGTAGAATTATAATTTCAATTGGATTAAATAATTATAAAAAATCAATCTATACTTTATTTACACACCTGGTATATGTAGATTTTCTCATTATAATTAATTTACTGTTTACTGGAAACATTCAAATATTGTTTGGATTATTAATATTTGCACTTTTTAATACTGGATTAAAATAAAATTAGTTCTTCTTCATCAACTTCTTCTCCACTTCATGTTGTCCAACTTTGGACATAAATCTCCCTCAAGTCCTTCCACCTATTTCAACTCGGTACTCCACGTTTAAAATGTGGCTCGCCGATTCTTCTTTTCAAGTTATCGCCCCATCTCATCTGAGGTCAACCTCTCGTCCTTTTCCACAACCATGATCTCCATTGTCGTCTTAATTTATTCCATATGTGGCATTTCAGTCTTAAACTTGCTCTCTCACATTCCTAACTTTTGTTTTATTTCGGATCTAAATATTTGATTTTCGATCTTACTATTTTCCTCCTAACATAGCTTCCTCCGTAACGAACTGTGGAAATACAGAAATTTAAAACAAAAAGAATCATCCGAACATAGATCATCCGAATAACCTCGGGATGATGGTTGTTTCGTTAACTAGCGAGAAGTTTAAAACAAGTGATGTGGTGTTCAGTGGCAACTATCTTTTTAATTTAATTATTATTCTGACAAAATTAAGATGGGTCGGTAATTTTTATGTCCTCTATTTTGTAAATAATAATATAACTCAGCCCTTATTCAAATTATTAGACATTTTTTTATGCAAGTCTCTCAATGTCTGCATTATTTGTTTTGCCTTCTTTAATTCCATCTGTCCCGGGAGCTTTGTTACAAAGCAGCTTCGATTTCACAAGTTTTTATATCTGGTAGGTGTTTTAAATGTATGTTTACAATTGTTTGGCAATTATTATCTTTTGTATAGAGGTCAGAGTATATCTTGTGGGTATATAAGTCTTATTAATTGGACCAAAACTACTTTAAATGATTGTTAAAAGTAAAGAAAAAGCATAGGATTTTTTTTAATAACATTGAGATGCTATTTAGATTTAGATATTATGTTCTTCTTCTTCCTAT
This sequence comes from Cosmopolites sordidus, assembly GCA_031761425.1. Taxonomy (NCBI): domain Eukaryota; kingdom Metazoa; phylum Arthropoda; class Insecta; order Coleoptera; family Curculionidae; genus Cosmopolites; species Cosmopolites sordidus. The sequence goes on from JARFXV010000239.1 coordinate 588,838, forward strand.
AGTGCTACAGCTCGTCAGTGAGCCTTGCCCTCCTTCAATCTTTGCCTCCAACCAGATAGAGCTCCAGCAACCCTTTGCCTGTTTTTGATGTGCAGTAGTTCTTCAGCATTTCTTCTTCCAGTGTCTTGCCATCGTGTATTTGCTCTATCTCTTTTTCTATTAAACCCCATTCGTTCCTCCATGATTTTCCTTGCTATTCGACTTTCTGGCATTCTCGCCGCGTGTCCCACCCATCTGAGACTCTGAACTCTCACATAGTCTGCAATATCCATATGTGTTGAATTGTATATATCATATAGTTGCTATACAATCATATACATTTGCTATACCTAATCCCCCAAATTGCATTCTCATCAACAGCACAAGAAATTCTCCTGAGTATCCTTCTTTTAAATACTGCTAACATCTCTTATGTTTTGTTTGTGAAGCTGCACAAATCGCAACCATAAGAGACTTCTGGTCAATTGAGTGTTTTAGAGATCCTAATTTTCGTGTTCCTTTGAATAAGTTTAGATCTTAGGACAAAATGCGGGGAATAAGTAACTTTGTTAATTAATAACATTAATATAAACATAATGCGATATGTGATATCTAGTGAGGTTGATGTTTTCGTCAAGTTTGCTTCCCAAACACATAAATTCTTTTGCAACTTCAATATTGTCATGACCGATTATCCAGTTCTGTTCTCTTCTTGGATTGGTCCTTTTTTCCTTTTGTTTTGACTATATTTATTTCTAGACCGGCTCTTTTGGCTTTTGGAAGTATCAAATTCGGTTGTTTTCTCCATTATTTCGGGGACTATGAAAAATTGATCTATGCGTCCCCTTTTAAATACTGACTGATAGTGACCCATTCTTTCTTCCACATATAGTACTATTCCCTGCCTTATTATGTTTGTTGTTAAAACTTTATAAGTTATACAAAGTAATAATATACCACGATAATTCTTGCATTTCAGTGCATCTCTATTCTTATGAATCGGGTATATTACCACCTACTGCCACTGTGCAAACACCTGCTCGTTATTCTGTTAACTATTAATTGATGAATAGATTAAGATAATTCTTGGCCCCCAAGCCTCAGTAGTTCTGGGTTCTTAGGGGTTCTGGGAATGATCTATCTCGAGCGCTTTATTACTTTAAAATTTCATTAAACTTTCCTTTACCTCCTATAACATCGGACTTCTACCAATAGCTACGCTGTGTTTCGCGGATGGAAGGATACATTAGACTTTTAGTCTGGGAGTACATCTGATCGTTTGTGTCCGTTTGTTGGGAACATGCAGACGTTTCACCAAGAATGCCACATTTCGCATTCTCAATGCTTGTCTGAAGACTGAAAGCTGTGGAAACCGTCTCATAAAAATTTTATTCTTCTGGGTCGCAGATTGTGATGGTGCGTACTTCTTATTGGTTTTGGTGTTGGCTCCGCCCCCTCGGACGATGTTTGGGGTGTCACAGTGGTAGTCAGTTGTTCGGTGAGCTTCGGTCTGTCGGTTGATTACTGGTTTCCACGTGTCTGGCAGATTGAGGACATTATCCCTTCTGTTTAGGCGTCCGATTTTTTCTATTTCTATTGTGTCTCGTATGGTTCTTATTTTATAATTAGGGATATTTGCAATTTGTCGCCAACTGTCGAAGTCGATTTTGTATCCTGTTTGTAGATGGTGTTGGAGATGATGACGTATGCTATGTTACAAGTCCCGCACGATATACTGTATACCCCCGGATTGTCATCTTTGGGACTTCTAATTGCTGATTTTATTGTTTTATGTGGCTTGTATGCGGCTGATATATTATGTATTCGAAGCAGTCGTCCAATGCGGTCTGTGACACCTTTGATGTACAGCAGAACTGTTACGGACCTATTTTCATATTCATTTGGCTTATGTTGGTTGTTTTGATAGTTAATAGCCTTCTTTATGTTATATGCTGAGTAGCGGTTTTGAGCTCTTTTTCTCGGTTGACAACCTCTTAAAGTTGTGCTGGATGGTAATGGGACCTTGCATTCAGGTATCTGTTCGTGTGGGTTGGTTTCCGGTAAACTATGTGTTGTAAGCACCTATCTTGGGACTTGGTTATTAGGACATCTGGGAAGTAAATTGTAAATGGGAAGTAAATTGTTTCTAAAGTAAATTGTATTTTTTGGTGGACGGAATTTAAATGGCTGTGAAATTTAAATGGCAAGTTCATTTTTCCAAAGGACCAGATGACAAAAATGTTGTCGATGTACATATATATTATATATATATATATATATATATATATATATATATATATATATATATATATATATATATATATATATAGTAGAGAGCTAAGTAATAGTAGTAGGCCTTGGAAATTAAACAAAAATTGTTTTATTTGAAAGCTGTTGTATTTGAATTTGTATAAAAATAACGTTTTAATTCAGTTGCTAAGATGAATCAGTTATTTCATCAAAAAGAGAAAATTGAATTCATTATTTTTCAGGTTGATGGGGTCTAGACGCTTAAGTTATTTTTATATAGCCAGTAGTTATATTTTAATAAAATTGTTAAAAGTGTAAAAATTAATTACCCACCCTTTACTATAATAACTTAATTTTAACAAAATAATAATGTTTGTAATAATAAAATTTGCAACAAAACAATTTTATTCCGTTTTGATTATTATTCCTTATATTCTTCTAATTTTTATAATTATTAATCATTTTTTTTTATTTTGCTACCAGTTATGTCATTTGGCTCAAACATGGGCCAACCATCTCGCTCACACCAATAGATTCTACTATAGAAACGACAAAGATATCGGTCAAAATCTTTTCTGTCGAATGACGAACGTTATTGTTACCGATGTTACTGGACAAGAAGTAACAACCTACTGGTACTCCGCAGTAAAACAATACGACTTCAGTAATGAACCCGACAGATTGAGAGCCAACGTAAATGCAGGTAAGTTCACTTATAAAAGCATACTGATATACATTCTGTCAAACTCCGCAAATTGTTGAATAAAACACAACATATTAGTTTCATTTTGTCGTCTTCAAAACAGGTCCCATTTGATGCAACACACCTATGCCAGTGAATAATCCAGTCGTTGAAAGTGTTGTTATAGACACTTTCCGGTATGGCTTCAAGTTCCTTTTGAGAATTTGGTTGTATAGCTTCAAAGGACTCAAAACATCTTTCACGTGGTAGTTAATGCAGTTTAAGGAACAAAAAATCACACATAGTCATATCTGATATATATGGTGCTTTGTCGATGATATTCGTTAGGGTTTTGGTCAAAAGCAGTCAACTTGCTTTGAATATTTTCGAACGACTTTGACGTGGTTTTTTCAGTTTCGGTTAGTTTTATAAACGCCATTCCGGAACTTGTTGACTAGTTTACGTGTTATGATGCGTTTCGTGATTATAGGACCCGAATTGGCTTGTTCAAGCATGTTTTCAGTATCCCCTTTGAAATACTCTTTTTGATAAAAATTTAATTCCTTCAGGAAAAGTTGTGCTACGACACGTCTTATATTCAAAAAACATCAACTGATATGAAATGAACGTATTCGTGAAACATATTCAGATCTTGAGCAACCTCTCTTAAGCTTGAATGACGCCTTTCGACTCCAATTTCCTTCTCTTTGTCGATGTGTTGTGCGGTGTTAGTAACGGGACTCTTTGTGGGTCTCACATTTTTGCAGCACGATTAAATGAAGCCCTTATTTATTGATTTTTTAATGACCCTTTTTTCGAATGTCTCGAAGATGTTCCGCTTAGTAGGAATGAATGCTGGTAAATACCTCAGAGGAGTTGCTACAAAGAATTCAAGATGCGTGTAAAGATTTACGGCTTAATTCTAATTTTATTCACAACGCCACATAATCTGTTGTGCAGAGGTATCAGATATATTTTGAAGGTGAATATGAATGCTGAAATACTTGTAATTTGTAATTCATCTTAATCAAAAAAGTGTCTAATAATAATAAATAAGATTTTACGTTATAACATGTTCTTAAAATTTCTTCTTTTTTTTATTTGGATGCACTTTATAGTTTCGGTCACAAAAAGTTTAAAAGCGATTTACTCGAAAACGGGGCTTTTTGTTGAGGCGAACGAAGAATATATCTTTTACCTAAAAGAGTCAGGAATTTCATAATCTTGAATGAAAATTTAAGAAATGAAAAAAAATGGGTAATTATCACCTTGGACCCCTCATTGTGTCACGCCCCTAACTGAAATTTCTAAATTTGAAATAGACGGTTCGTTTGGGCGTCCAAAGTAAACAACTCACCAAATTTAATATTTTTTTTTGTAAAACGTTTCGGAAATATTTATGAAAATCCGTCTTCATAATTCCCCCTGTAGAGGGGTGTCGTAGCTCCCTTAGGACGCATTATTCGACTAATATTTATATAATAAAGTAACATTATTTTTAGCCGTAGAATACGCTGGTAAAGTTTGATGCATACAATTCGGGACACCCTGTATATCTCATGGAATATGAAAAGTGTGGTAAATTATTAGTAACTGAATTTCTTTAGTTGTTGCGAATTATTACTGTAGAGTTATATTATTATATATCGATCGTTTCAACATCCCCTTACACCGGTTTTGACACACAACTATTTTGGACGGATGGTAAAAAGATAAAATCCGTCCAAAATCCCATAAGCGTAATCCCATAAGCCATAAGCTAGAATGAACGGCGACGGATTCTACGACGTCAAGATAGGTACTGAGCTCAAACAACGGCAATAAATCGTTGTGTGTGAAAATACGGTACGGTACGCAACTATAAATTATCGGACGTCTTTTTAACGTCTGTCAAAAACTGGTGCGTGTGAAAGCGGTGTTACACATTTTTTTTCTTATTTTAAGGGCATTTTACTCAATTGGTATGGGCAAATAGTAGGCATTTTGGTCTCGGAAAAGCACGATCACGATCCGGCAAAATCGTAGTAGTTGCTCATTATGCTCCAGCAGGAAATATTTCTGGGGCTTACTTGGACAACGTCTTCCCTCCTTGCGAAGATCTTCCACGGTAAGTCAAAGAAATATTTTTTTTTTAATATCAACATTTTCTTTAAGTTTATACTATTACTAGTGGGTACAAATATCTTTAAAAATATTCTTCTTTTGCATTCGGTTGAACTAATTTTTGAAACTATTATACAATTTGAAAATTACGATGCTATTTATTTTTGATTCAATAACAAGAATAAATTACAAGGTAATAAATCGGGACTACAGGGTGGATGAGCCATCAATTGTTTTGGTTTCAAAGAATCGATTGTATGAAGTAAAAGATTGTATTGACTGTGAGAGAGTTTGCATTGACATGATGAATGATGCTTCAATTATTTAAATTTTTCTGTGAAACTCACTGATGACTTTCGTCAAACAAATAGTTGTACTGGGTGTCCAGAAATATCGTTCATATTTAATTACTTGTTTGCTCCCAGGTGACTCAGAACCCGCTGGTCGTGTTAACGTTATAACGAAGCTTGGTTCAGGGAAAATTAATTGCCATGTAGCGTTTCACCGGATAACAACGTGCTTTCTGTTTTAGCGCGTATTATAAAAACAACAATTTTGTATTTTCAAAACAACCTTTTGTCATGGTCAAAAAGTTACAGAAGCAGCTCAAGACACTTACGCCGAATATGGAGAGGACGAGGGAGAGACAACATAATTAATCAATGATGTATTCTCTGGACTCGTAGAATTTGTTAAGCCATTTTTGAAATCCTCATCGTTAGCGAAGGTTACGCCTCTCATTTGGTTGGACACTGAGCGGAAGAGGTGATAATCGGGTGGCACAAGGTCTGGAGAGTACGGAGGTTTGAGAAGAACCTGCAATTCGAAATCATGCAGGGCCTCCTAGATGATGCAGCTAGGTGAGGTAACATTCCTTGCCGACCGTCTTGTTCTCCAGCATTTCTCAGTACACTAAACCCTCCCAGTCCCACTCCCACCAAACGCAGCTCATGGAATTCTTGGGATGGAGATCTTGCTTAGCTCTTGAATTTGGCGTGTGTCCTGCGACTCAATGTCAGACAAGATTTTGAGCAGCTTTGTTGTGGCGATTTTCCTTGTCGTCAGTTAGTTTTCGTGGCACCCAAGCTCAGGGTTTTTAGTAAATCCCATAGGAGATTTTCACAAGACCGCAATCCGCCATCTCCTCCAATTTTGGAAGGTTGACGAGATCGGGGCGTGTCGTCCAGGTCGAATTTGCCATTTTAAAACTTTGCAAACCAATGTCGAGCAATTCTATCGGCTGCAGCGTCCTCTCAGTTTTTGACCACGACGAAAGACGAAATATAGCATGAGTCGAAAATGAACTTTTTTGCCGCCTGGAATATACATTTCAAAAGCCTGAAAGTTATTTGCAATCAAATTTTTAAGAAAAATGCTTTTGAATGCATATATACACTTGGCCAAACAAAATAAAAATGAGGAAAACAAGCAAATTATAAAAACGGCGAGAACTTATAAAACAACCCAAAGAATGAAACTACTGGTCAATATCAATATTCCAAGTATTAAAATATCAACAAGAAAACAATTTTTAATATCAGAGCGTTATATTTAAAAATGATAATGAATATTTTTTTAGGGTGCCTCAACCACTTCCTGCAAAGTTTATCATGTCAAGCAGTACGGCTAGTGACACCGATAGTCACACGACAGCCAGCAGTACCTAAAACAGGACTTCCACTTTCATAGGGTCAATGCCAGTTTCTTTTTATAGATGTTTATGACTTGTTCATTAAGTAAATTGTCAGGGCAATAGGACATTTAGTTTAGTAAGCGAGCGCAGATCATTATAAGGTAGTACTTAGTGATATAAATTTTTCAAAATCTACAGTTATGAGCTTTAAAAATATTGTTGTGATGCTAATCGATTTAGTTTATAGGAAAATGTTAAGGCTTAACGATATATTGGGGCACTCTATAAGGAAAATAAGACAATCTATAATCAAGCCTGAATTTTAAAGCACCAAAATTGCTTTATAAATAATACTGAATAAAAAGTTTATTTTTGTAAAAAATAAACTTAATGTAATAATATTCTTTAAAAATTCAATATTGCAAAATGGAATTCAATTTTTTTAATTACTAACCTCTGAAATAAAATAAAGAATTAGGTATTTTACACAAAACAATTATAATTATCATTTTTTGCATATATATATATATATATATATATATATATATATATATATATATATATATATATATATAGGTATAAAGCTGCATGGAAATAGATTGGAAATTCAAGATCATTTCATAATTTTGCAGTAGTGAATTTTTCCATGGTAAAAGTTAAGTAATATTTGGATGAATACAACAAAATTTTGCTGCAGCTGATCTCAAACATTTCTAATATGAAAAATACCATTATTTATTAAATAGCAGGTTCCTTATGAAATCGAACTTCTCAAAAGCATTTATATGAGGTATATTTTTTAAATAAGATCCGTTTTTTAAGTAAAAAAGAAAAATACTATGAATATCATTGAAATGAATATCATGAAATGAATATCATGAAAAAATCCATATTCTACATACTTTTATCTATTTGTCCACATAATTTCCATTTTTGTTCAAACATTTGCCATACCGCTCAACAAGTTGTTCAACAAGCCCAATCCATGACTGCAGTTTTAACTTCTTCATCGTCGTTGAACCGTTAACCATCAAGAAACTCCTTTAAGTACCAAAACAAGTGAAAATCACTGGATGCAAGGTCTGAACTGTAAGATGGATGATCAAGTTCTTCCCAATAAAAAGATCTAATTAGAACTTGTGTTTGTGCAGAAACATATGACCTTGCATTGTCATGAAGCAACATCACATCGAAAGACAAACCGCTTGTTTTGTATGGAACATCTTAGTTTTCTCAAGGTGACACAATACGCATCAGAATTGATTGTTGTTCCTCTCGGAATAAAATCTATTAATAAAGTCCCTTTCCTATCTCAAAAGAGAGTTGCCATCATCTTTCGTGCTAAAATTGTCTGTTTGTGTGTCACCATTCCATTGACTGTTGCTTGGACTCAGGAGTCATGTAAGACACCCAGTCCTATCTACTGTAACGATGTGGTCTAACTACTCATCTTCTTCCTGAATGTATCGAGTCAAACACGATAAAACACATCCCAGTCTCTGTGTTTTGTGATCGTCAGAAAGCACTCTTGGAATCCACATAGAACACAATTTTCGATAATTCAGTTTCTCCGAAACAATGGTGTACAAAACTGACCTTGAAGCCTGTGAAAATTCATTTAATAACTTTGAAATCGTGAATCGTCGGTTCTCTCGAATTTTGTTGTCCACCATCACGAACCAAATCTTCAGAAATCGGAGAAGGTCAGCCAGGGCGTGGTTACAGATCGTATATCACAGTCGGCGAGCAACTTAATTTTTTTAAACATTATAAACTTCTACAGCTCAGCACACAGACAGACGATACGGTTGCAAATAGCACCTAAACGAGCGTATAGCACGCAGGGAGGAGACACACAAGCGCACTGCGGCGATTGCGCGTCATTCTCACTCTCATTCACAAACGGACCTTATTTCAAAAATACCCCTCGCAATATATATTCTCACTATGATGAACTACCCAAACTTTATACATTTCTGAGAAACAGATTTTTGCCACTTTACTATGACTTCGTAGACTTTAAATATTTCTCTTCAGTCAAAATATCACAAGTAAATGGCAAAAACATTATGTTTACTCTAGTTCTAAGATTAATTAACCGTTTACAAGCTAAATTTATATAAATGATTCCTGAATGTCTTCATTATTCTCATTTTCAAAAGTATTTAAGATATAATAATTCTTTAAATAGCTTACAAGGAGATTTTTTTATGTTTGAATATAGTTATCAGTTATATGTTACATCAAGTGCATCTGGCATAATTACTTTATTGATCACTATAATTTATACATTTTTGCTGATGACAAATGCAGCAGTGCTTCCAATCGATAATGCAGAGTTAACACCACCCTAGTCTTGTACCCTTTCCAAAATTTTCTCTCGTAGGAAATTGAACAGGATAGTTCTGGTGAACACAGTGCATGAAACAGATTTTTATAACCCAATGAAATTAAGTTTTTTTGACATTGATGATACGACAGGTAGCTGAACGTTAACGTATAAAATTATTGCACTTTTTCTTATTTAATACCGAAAACAAAAGCTTTAATTTCTGCGGCATGCCGTTTACTTAATCTTATAATTTAAGATCCGGCAGCTGATTCCTGTAGGTATCTGTTCTTTCAATGAAATTCAATTCAAATGAATGATTAATGACAATGTAATACATTGCTGCCAGGTAGCCTATCAAAAATTAGCCTCGATTACCTGTATATAAATATATTTTAATAATTTATTTTAATAAATTCCAACTATTTTTTTAAGTGAATTACACTTTATTTGAAAGAAAAAGATGAGGAATGTAAAAAAATGGTTGCCACCTCTCGGTCAGCCACAACCTCTAGGTCGCCAAGTGTAAAAGGTATATTATTGTTAATTATTTACGGTCATCGTGTTTTTCAAGAAAATTTTATACTACATTGAAGTTTAATTTTTGCGATACATGATAATATATGGTTGCCTGTAAAAAAATGGTAGCAAGCAGTAGTTGCCATGAATTTATTACTCTCGCTCTAGATGGGGTATGAGCGAGAGAGAATAACAGAGAATAATTCGTGTTGTAAACAAGGATACAATGTGGTGTAGTTAAAGTAACATTGTTCTTTCATTTTTTACCTGTGAAGCAATAATTTTAGAGCATAATGGAAATGTTTCCCATATAAGGAATCATGTTTTGTTGAAAAAATCGACTTCGTTCTTTCAAAGCTAATTGACAGTAATTTACGATTTTAGTAATTTTTTTTATTGAAAAACTATAAATCATATTTTTTTACAAGTAATGAATTTGATTTAAAAAAAATATATTTTTCATGGTGGCGAATGACACATGTGATCTAGATTGTCATGATGGAAGGCAATACCCTTTATATTGGCTGATTTAGACCACTTCTGATTAATCGCTTTAATCTATTTAATTGTAAACAATATTTTAACGATTCTCTTCCAGTCTTCTGTGCCAAAATACAAACAGGCTTTTTTGCTGATTGATTGAAGGGAAATCTGCAATTACATCATTATCTCTTACGCTTAACATTATTATACACAAACCATTTTTCATCTGCATCCGCTTTAAAGATAAATTGATTTTGTTTGTCAAATTTTCCTTCGTTAACTTATACGATACCCATACATCGGCATTACTAACCATTCCTAGTTCACGTAATCGTTTTAACACTGTTGACAGATTGACTCCAATAATTTCTCCGATCTCTCAAGTTGTTCTATACCGATCACTTTTAATCAACGTCAATATTTCGATGCCATCAGCATGGGCCGGTCGTCCAGAACGTGGAGCATTGCTAAAATAATATTTGTTTTTGCGGATTTTTCTTAACCACTTACAGCACGTGGTAGCATCAATAACACTCTCGCCGTACAGCATATAGCTTTTGTGTTTGCGAAGCATATGTCTAAAATGCTTCGTATTGCAGATAAATTAAGCAATAAATAAGCTTTAATATTACATAAAACTTCAATACACGCCATATTTTAAATATTATTTAATTTAACCCAATGTGATTATATAAGAAAATAACTTGTAGTAGTGTTAGTCTCCTAACGGATTATCATATGTATATGATCAAATTTTTGACCCTTTTTCGTAGATTTACTCAGGTCCTGATAATGTTTCAAAAGTTAGCGAAACGTCATGAAAATCACTGAAAAATCAACAAAATCTAATTGGTAACATTTAAAACATATTAAAATAACTTGTTTGCTTTATACATATTATACTATTAAATATTATAGAGAAAATTCCTCCTAGAACTAGAAAGAAAATCCCTTCCTAGAACAGACTATGTGCATATAGTTTATATATTCTTCTTTTTTACCTTTTCTTTGTATCAACTTATTGTACTATATGTTTATATGCTGCATTATGCCATAGGAATATATAAATAAATAAAAAATTCTCGTTTAAAATATCTTTTATCAATGAATAAAATATTGCCTAAATATAGGGGCCTAATAGATTAGCATGCTACACATTATAGAATGTCCCAATACGATATTTAAATATTAATAAGATCAAATCATTCTTCGAATTACAGGTCATCGAATCACTCTCAAACAATCTTTATTCAAACAATCAAAATTAGGCTTAAGGATAATTGTACGTCCATTTCCAAGTGTTTTTTTTTTGTTTTGCCTTTTTCAGAACAAAATTTAAGACTGATTAATTTTTTGATGGTCAACATATTTTCATTATCAAAAAAGAAGTATTCAATTGAAAATAATTAATTTAGCAACATAATACAATCTAGAAGTAATATAGCTTAATTTTTAGTAGCTCAATAATGCAGCCTACAATCTTTACTGTCAATGACACGTAAATGTGTATAGACATGTTTATACAGTGCCTGTATAAAGTAAATTGCAAATGTTATTTTGAAGGCAATCAATATTAAATATTTTTAAGTGTTGCATGTGCCTAAATGTTATACAGATATAATAGACAGGTAGATATAACGACATGCCAAAAGAAATTATATATATATATATATATATATATATATATATATATATATATATATATATATATATATATATATATATATATATATATATATATATATATATATGTACAGGGTGTGAGGAAAATAACTGACTTTCGTAAATTTACTCAACGATTCTTTATATCACTTTTCAAGTTTCTATCACTATCAAGTTTCCTTAAAACATGTATCCAAAATGCAACCATTTGTGGCCTATTATTTTCTCTTTTGAGAACAAAATAAGAATATACAGATCACAGCGACGGCAGCTGTTCGTCGGGAGCACCGGGAAGAAGGTCCCGGGCAGAATAAAGCTGCGCGATAAAAGGGGCGCCACTCGGTTCATTAATATATCTGATATTTAGAAAAGACCCTGGAACCGGAAAGGGGCATATCTTAAATAAAACTGTTTACTGGATTTTTATACATTTAATTCATAAAAGCACACTCAAAAAAAACGACACAAAGCACATTAAAAGATGGAAAAAATAAAACTATTAAATAAAAGGCACAGGAAGGTTTAGGGAAGGTGATTCGCTAAACCTTACCGTAAAAAAAATCAAAAATTAAACAAATCGCTCTAAACTACACCAGCTGGTCTCTATGTCCCTATACTTATAAATTAGAGGTTATTAACTCTATTCAGACAATAGTAAAAAAATATATATAACTCAAAGGTAATCAAACATGGTCAAACGGCAAATAGATAATTTAAAAATTGGTAACTGAGCTCTTTATCTGTATATGAAAACATAATAAAAATGTGTTTGTAAAAAAAAATCGTAACTGAAACCTTTATCTGTATATGAAAATATAATTAAAATGCCTTGTCTGGTCTTATTTCCTAATTGTTCCTCTTTTTGCCTATCCCGTACTGGGTGTCCAAAAACCCTGAGTACGACTACGGGCCATCCGGTATCCCTATGCGGAGATCCCGAAATAATCTGAAACCTGACTGACGGGTTACTGTGCCATGTGGCCCCAAAAAGGGTAAGGTTTCGGCAATGGTCGGACTCTGAAATAGGTGGTCTTTTAATGGCCTGGTCTCTGTTGACCAGAATCTCTGCTGCCGCGTCGTAAAACCCTCTACAAGAATATCAGAAAAAATAAGCCTAAGCATGACTTGGCCAGCAAACCTACGTACCTCTGTCGGAAGGGTAAGGCGCGAAAACATCCGCTCACCTGGAGATTTAGAGTTAGACTATCTTGGCCTTGCCCTATCGATACAGGAGATCTTTGAATTAAAAATTCGCCCGAAATAAATTTGCCAGTAGAGATCAAGAATTTGTGAACGCTACACATTTCCATAGAAAACAGGTCAGAAATTTGTAGAATTTTTTTCAAAAATTAAAAACATTGCATGGTAGTGTTTTTTAGATACCCAAATTCGGGTCGAAAGTAATTCAGTTTTTGTTTGATCCTGTATTTTTTGAAAATAAGACGTAATATAATCCATACGTCTATTTCATACGTTTGATCTGTTTGAAAGAAAAAGTCCTGGCATATTTCTAATCTGAATAGCAGCAGCAAAAATACGTTCTTCTTAACATGAGCTTCTCCATAAATAAGAAGCATATCATGATATTCGCGTAAATAATACATTTTTTGGTTTAAAATGGAACTTAAATATACGCTCTCATATACGGTGAAATAATTTGTGTCATCATTTTGAAATAACACTCTTTTGCGCGACAATGCGATATCGTCACATCGATTCTGGCTAATGTATGGCGAGAATATTTATTAAAAAAAAAGATTTTTTCAATATTAATTTGCCAAACATGACTTTATATATGGCTTAAAATATTAATTCTTACTATATTATCATTAGTTTTTTGACCCTTGTAAACAATTTTTGTCTTTCAAATGATTTCAAGAATCATTGGTTAAATTTACGAAAATTATTTCTCTTACAGTCTATATGTATATGTATGTATGTATGTATGTATATATGTATGTATATATGTATATATATATATATATATATATATATATATATATATATATATATATATATATATATATATATACATGTATATATATATATATATATATATATATATATATATATATATATATATATATATATATACGAGGGTCGATCCAAAAGTAAGTTTCCCTTCATTTTTTCAAATAGACAACTATGTTTATTTTCATTAAAATTTACATCGTCGGAAAGATGAAACTTTCCTCTATTTTTCGACATAATCGCCATTTCGATCAACACATTTTTGTAGACGGTGCTCCAACTTTTGTATGCCCATGTCGTACACCTCCGCCGCCAAACCCTTAAGAAAGCGCTGCACCTCTTGTTTCACTTCCTCGTCGTTCCGGAAGCGTTTGCCACTCAGGTGTTCTTTTAACTTGGGGAACAAGTGATAGTCGCTGGGCGCGAGGTCCGGACTGTAAGGTGGGTGGGGCATGACAGTCCATCCAAACTGCTCCAAAAGTTCCTGGGTTTTGCGGGAAGTGTGAGGTCGGGCGTTATCGTGAAGCAGCGTTACACCTGTTGTCAGGCGTCCTCTCCTGCGGTTCTGGATAGCACGCCTGAGTTTAGTGAGTGTCTCACAATACCTGTCCGAGTTTATTGTTGTCCCGGGTGTCAGGAACTCGATCAGCAGTATCCCCTTGCGATCCCAAAAGACAGTGGCCATGATTTTGCCAGCAGAAGGAGTTTGCTTGAACTTCTTTGTGACTGGTGACCCTGAGTGACGCCACTGTTTAGACTTTTCTTTGGTTTCGGGGGTGAAATGAAAAACCCACGTTTCGTCACCGGTCACGATGGAGTCCAAAAATTCTTCCTTATCGTCTTGACACTTTTGAAGAAACTGTCGAGCACAATCGAGGCGTTTCTCCTTGTGTTCTGCTGTCAGCATGCGCGGTACCCATCGAGCGCAACACTTGTGATACCCCAACTTTTCAGTCAAAATTCTTTCCACTGTACCGTAAGAACTCCCAGGAATCCTATCAACGAGTTCACGGATGGTGATTCTCCGGTTTTGAAGCATTTCGCGTTCGATCTTCTCGACAATCGACTCCGAAACTGCAGGTCTTCCACTCCGCTCTTCGTCGTGAACCTCCTTCCGTCCGTCACTAAATTCCCTGCACCAATGTCGGACCATTTGAACGGACATACACTTGTCGCCGTAAACTTGTGTCAACTTTCGATGAATTTCCACAGGTGGAATTCCTGTCGCATGCAAAAACCGAATAACCGATCGAATTTCGCACCTGGCGGGATCAACAATAAGAGGCTCCATCGCGAACGGCTGCTGAGCCAAGACTGAGCGGCGTAGCGCAGCGCTCGCGGGCGGAAAAGGGAGTGGGGGATCTGCCGTGCACAGCGGTGTTGTCGAATTTCGCCTAGCAGCTTCCAACGCTGCTGCAGCTCTTTGGGAAACTTACTTTTGGATCAACCCTCGTATATATATATATATATCAAATATATCAAAAAAAGTAACTAGATTTAAGAATCATGATATTATTGTTGCTGAACATACAATGGCGATATTACTAAATAAAATTAAATCTGAACGAGCTGTGATGATTTTTTAGAAGGTATAGAAATATCATTCAAAATCAAAGAGGTTCATCTTGGTGGATTATACATAGTAATTCTCAGTAATCGGACAAATCTAACATTGGAGGCACTATTATCCATAAAAGTGGAAAATAAACTATCAGTAAACCTTGCTCTAAATTATATATTATAGCTGTATTTTCTTAATTTTTACCCTGGAAAAATTGTTAGCTTGCCCTTTGTTGTAATTCACAAAGCACATCTGTCTCTTTTCGGTGTTGCCAACCTTATTATTAGCATTTGTTCAAGATAATACTTCGAGAACACAAACAATTCTAGGTTGTCCATGTTTTAGCATCTCCACTGTGATATAAACTCTATTAGAAGATGATTATAAATGGGCTAATTTTGATAAATCAAATTTTTGACTTAACAGGTTTTTCTCTTAGTTTCTGCTTACCATTCTTCCGTTCTTACCATTCTTCCATTCTTACCTTTCTTCTTGTTACAATTTTTCTAATTACTTACGAGTGTAAGATATCAAATGAAACTGGTATAGTGGTATAGTAATACATACATTTTTTGTTTTCTGCAATATGATTAACATTCATGGTCTCAAAATTGTAACCACTTTGAATTTTAGTTTCTCCATTATACAAATGTATTTGCATATTTCTAAAACTCCACACATATCACATAAATGAAGTATTATTCAAATTTATGTTAATGAAAAATCGAGAAATTAATGTAGTTATAAAAATAACCTAAGAGAAGATATTTTCTGTCTGCTACTGTGTACAACTAAAAGTATACAATCGAAATATTTCCACTGTATGTTCAATTTGGGTTTCCAATTAAAACTGACTGTAGTTAAAAGATAAACGGTTTTTTGTAGCTAAAAACTAAAATAACGTGCTTAGTAGAAATAAATACCAAATCACTGTAGTACTAAGACATCCATACAGATGCTCAAGTTTACATATATTGTTTATAAAATAGATAATATTTACAATAAATTGTTTTTCTGCAGTACTATAAAAGAATAAATATCAAAAACATGTTTTTAACGCTGCAATAAATGGACAAGAGATATTAATTGTTATTGATGTTATTAATAAAAATGCTTTTGTTATTCATTTACAGCCCTTTAATTTATAACACAAACCCTAAATATTTAGAATAATGTAATTTAATTACTTATAAATATACTTCGATCAACCTTCTACAACCGAATCGATTTCCAACAGTTTTTAATGTTAAGTAGTTCTTCAGCGTCTCTTCTTACATTTTACTTTTTTTTCTGTTATCTCCTGTTTGTTCCTCCATGATTCTCCTCGATATTCGGTTTTCTAGCATTCTCGTCACATGTCCCGCTGATCCCTCACTTAGTCTACAATATTCAAATATCTGTATAATTGGTTGAGTTCGAAGTTATATTTGATCTTGCAAATTCCATTATTATTCACGGCATCAAAAATTATTCTGAGTACTCTTCTTTCAAATACTACAACCATCTCTTCTGTTTTCTTTGGTATGGTGGTCCACAACTCGTTGCTAAGTGACTACTGATTGAATGAGTGTTTTATAGATCTTAAATGGATCCCTTTGAATAAGTTTAGACATTAGAGCAGACTGCAGGGAGTAAGTAGTTTTGTTACCCTTCATAAATATGATTATATACTTATATGATTATAAACTCAGTATCTTTATTTACATAGTGGGTTTAATATTTTTTCTAACCATTTTTACTTAAAAATTAACATGTACTATTATCGTTATATAACAAAATCTTATACAATATTTAGAAAATGGTATATCTCTCAACTCTCTCGCATATCAATAGCAGATCTTTGAACACAGACTGTACCTTACTATTATATAAGTCAGTAATTCGGCCGTTAATCCTTTTTTGCTCACGTTATCTGGGGCAATGCACCGCCTACCAATTTAAACAAAATATATGTTCTTCAAAACAAAATATTACGAATATCTGTGAATACCGAATGGTACGTAACCAACGGACAAGTGTACCGACAATTTGGTCTACTAACAGAATGTCAGAATTATATCACTTTTCTTCTGCGGCTAGAGTAATGTCTCAGCACTGAATATTATTAATTAGGACGCAGAAACGTACATACAATACTGAACAGAAAACTGCTTCGTTATATGTTTTTAGTATAGATTTATAATCTTAAGAGAAATTAACCTTTATGTTATGTAATTATAAAAACTTTTATTATATCACTGTCTTGTAGAACAATCATGATTGTTGAGCAGGCATTTCCATACCAAAAAATATATAATATACACAGTGTGTCAGAATAATAACTGAACTTTTAAAATAAAACACAATCAGCTATTTAACCAAAATTATTTATTTTTATTAAAAATATATCCCTTCCGCATCAATACTGGGCACGTTCTACCAATGCTAGAATAGATTTTTTTATATTCGTCTTTCGGAAGCGCTTCAATCACTCTCATCACGGCTTGTGTAACACTGTCGTAAAATGTTCCTTTTATGACCAGTTTCAGTTCATGGGAAATATGTTGAAATTATGGGAATAAGGATGATGTCGAAGCACACAAACTTGTTTTTTCACCAAAAATTCACAGCAATAGCGACACAGACTTTCCGTTTATTTAAATTCTTTGTCAAAATTTCATGAATCATATCTTTGGGAGTATCTAATTCCTCCCCTATCCATCTCACAGTCGAATTCGTATTGTAGGCGATCATTTTACGCACTTTTTCCACCAACTCAACCCAATGTATATTTTTTGCCCAGCCTGACTTTGGTTCATCTTCCAAAGCATCACAAAAGTCTATACCTTGAACACATGTATATGGGATAACCAATCATCACCATAAACTTTTTTCAACAATTCAAATATTTTTCTAAGTTTTAGTGAGGTTGAAACAAAATTTAATATTAGCTCTTTGTTCCATCATGTTTTTGTGATGAGGTAACAAAAGGTACTGTCCCTTTAAACACTATAACTTGATAGAATAATTTGCTCATTTTTGCTTTTCTGTTTTTTTTTTTTTAATAAAGATTGAATATTACGTAAAGGGACTTTAGGAAATAAACTAAAGGAAACAAATATTATCACTGTTAATAAAACTACTACCAGAAAAATAGCACTTTTAATTAACAAAAAAACATAGAAAAAAAATACTATATCACTACTTTATATACAAACTGATTCCTTATAAACTCAACATCATTATTTGAATATACAGGTTCAGAATTTTCTTGCCAAAAATCTATAGGAACTATATTCAGCTGATCAATAGGAAAAAAATGTAAAGAAGTATCGCTAAAAACTTCAAAATATTTAAAATTGTTTACCAAACCTAATTCTAACACATATGGAGATAATTTTGCTATATATTCTCCAGATTTGCTCAAGTCCTTGATACTATTATCTTCAATAACTTTATTGATACTGTTACTTATTATAATACAAGAATTCAGTGAAAGACCCCAATTGGCCCACAATAAGTTATTTAACAGCTGTTTTGGGCAATGAGGCAAATAAAATAATGTTGTATTATTATCAGTCACATGATACTTGCCTTCAACATTGTTAGTTTCAATTCCTATTTTAAAATATTTCAACAAAAATATATCATCTTGATTGAATATTGGATCATATGCTTGTACTTCCACATCATATAAATCCTTTAAACATAATAATAAGGCTAACTGATAACGGGATATAGTCAATTCAGAAACACGTCCCAAGCCAAAACATATGATTTTGTTAATATTTGGCCTTTCTAAAGAAGTTAAACCTTCTTTAAGAAGAGCAATTAGAGATTCATATATTCCAGTTGTGAGCAGTTCTTCCTTTGCATCTCTAATTCGTCTGCAACAATCAAAATATAAATTAAACTAACCTCACTATAACATTAATAATCACTTGATAGTTTTCTCTCTATCTATAGGAAAATTGTTGGAGATGCTATAGTTATGCATATCAGCATTATTATTGGATTTATTTCTTAATTTTCCTTTTCTTTTATGAGATACTTTGATAAACACATCGTTCAGGTTATCTTCACTTGACATTTTGCTATATGAACTTAGTTACGATCTTTATCAGGCTATTTTACCGGATGATCATAAAAAAAATTAATTAGAACAGACTTTGATTTTTGTAGTTAATAAAATTTATTTGTTAAATATCGTGTGGAAGATTTTCGTGGAATATTTTTTGAATAATGCACACTTATACAGGGCCTTCAGTTATCCACAAACCCAAGTCACTTAGAAATGTAGGCAACCAACATGACAAGTTATTAATAATTGCCACAAAATCACTAATTTCCTTAAACTAGTTTTAAGACATTTTAACACTAATAATCAAAATAAACATAACATTTGAGCAATCCTACATTATTTTGAATCTATGTAAAAAAAATTAAAATAGCTCCATCGGAGTAGATGTCATGGAAGGAAAAAAGAAGAGAAGGGCATCTATGTTTTTTTATGGAAAATATTCCTGATGAAATGCAAACAAAAATTATTTCATGAAAATTATCAAATGTGTTAAAGAGGAACTATTTATAATATTTATAGTGCTGAAGAAATATAAAAAATTGAAAACTTACAACGAATAAATCTCGATGACAGATCAAGCAGAGTGACAGAAGTTAATTTTTTATCTGTGGTGGCAAATGATATCTCCCTTAAATAATTCAACGTAAAAAAAAGAAAGTTTCTAAGTTTAAATAAACCACTAGTCACGTGGGTTACAGAATTAAACGAAGGCTCTGTACAAGTATACTGCAACAAATCCACTCATCTGTTGGAAAATTCAGTGATTGAGGGGTTATTGCATGAAAACCTGGTAATGATAGATAATTAAAACCACGTCTAACGTTTTGGAGGATGTCTGGGCGAGAATGGCAGATCTAGTATAATCCAGCCTTTCCCAATTATCATATACTGTATCTATACAGTATCATATACAGCAGAAAATATACTGGAGTATATATATATATATATATATATATATATATATATATATATATATATATATATATATATATATATATATATATATATATATATATATATATATATATATATATACTCCAGTTTTTTCACTTGATGGGAAATGAATTGGGACTTAATTGAAAATGATTGTTTTGTGAGGTATTTTTATACTTTACTATTTTCTACAACAAAAAACTTTCAAATTATAAAGGTATCTTATGGTTTACATTTATCTAATAATCTGTGAAGGCCAATTTCTACTGAATTGGTTAAATTTTAGAATATTCCTATGCATATTTTTCATTTTGTATATTGTGATTATAAAGCAACCAGAATTTGCTTCTATTTAATGTTTCCGTTTCGTGTGTACATTTTTAGTCTAGAACTAGCTGATCCATTTGGTTGTCCTCCCCATTTTCTTGTTTATTTTTTTCGTTGTCTGCAATAATTTGAGACTGATAAGATTTGGATTGTTTAATAGCTGAATATAAGCAAAACAATAAGTGTAGGGACTGAATTCTATTTTTCACGATGGGGATATCAAAATAACGGCATACAGTATCGGCGTAATCGCTTATAGACTCTGAGTCGGATGGTTTAGGAAAACCCTCAGTTTTCAGCTTTTGTTCCATATCTTCTGGCCATTGCTCCATCAAAGTATCCAGGTCTGGCATTGCCCTGCAAAAAGTTTATCAGTAATAAATCAAAGACTTTTTAAATATTTAAGAATGTTGATATTTAAGAAGTCCATATATTAAACTTGAAGAGATTTACCACTAAACACCAACACACTTTTTTGAACTGCTCGACGCACGTTTCGCTAACCATGTTAGCATCATCAGGAGATGATTTAATCTAATTCTAAAACTAAACTATGTTCTATTTATAAGCCTTACATTAATAATTGAAAAAGTTGACTGAAAGGAATTGGTCCTTTATCTCGGTTCATGATTTTCTTACATTTTTCTATTTGAATGCTTTTATATGCATCCAAAACCCTATTATTATTAACCGTTCCTTCTTGTTGTTCATAAAACCTGTTATTAAGCTGAAAACAATTTTGCTTCATACATAATCTTGTTAAGATGTACTCAGAAACAATCTTGTTATTAAAACCGTTTAACTCGAGTAACTCCCTTAGGTATTTCAAGGTATGTGGAATCGGGACACTCGGAAACAACGATTCCTTTGAATCAAATGATTCAAAGGAAACCAAAACTTCACCTTCCTGTAGATATGTATTTTTAACTTTTTCTATGAATTTGGTTGAATTTATCACAGAACAGGAAGTTAGTTGGTTTGGTAGATTTTCAAATTCTTTTGTTAACCACTTTGCCAAGTTGTATGTTGGAGAATCAATGGCTGATACAATTGGTCTCATTGATTTTCCTAGTTTATGAATTGGTAGTATGGTAGAGCATACAATCTTGCCACTTTTGGATTAGAAACATGTAATTTGCTTTTCAGAGAAGGAGAAACAAGGCTGTTACAAGATTTCAATGTATCTCTAACTTCGATAATCATTTTGACAATGGATTCCTAGGTAAATGGATTCCTGAAAAAAGTGGACATTAAGGTTGTATACAAACCATATAATAAATTAAGAGAAGTACGGGGTAATCCAAAGGATAAAGTAGAGCAGCATGAAAAGTCGGGGATTTACGAAATTAGTTGTCAAGACTGTGATCGAAGGTATATTGGGCAAACAAAAAGATCCATATTGACAAGATATAAAGAACATATTGCCCACATTAGATATGGGAGAAATGAAAAATCTTGTGTTGCCCAACATGCAATCGAACATGACCATGGTATAGATATTAGTAATTTAGGACTAATTAAAAGTGTTAATAATAATAGGGCTTTGGATGCATATGAAAGCATTCAAATAGAGAAATGTAAGAAAATCATGAACCGAGATAAAGGATCGATTCCTTTCAGTCAACTTTTTCAATTATTAATGTAAGGCTTAGTACACTTCACGGTTCATGATTTTTACACGCTTCGTTAGGTATGGTTTTCATATAAATAGAACCTACTTTAGTTTTAGAATTAGATTAAAGCATCTCCTGATGATGCTAACATGGTTAGCGAAACATGCGTCGAGCATTCACTGTGAACAGAATTCACTGTTTGGTACAGTACTGGTTCGTAACTGCCCTTGTAGCGACAAAACGGTGTCTTAAAGCGAGAAGTCGAGAAATCCTGAGATTCTGTAGTTTAACTCTCCCTATAGCGTATCTCGGTCTTTTTGAAACCAAGTTTGGTATCAGTGTAATGCTCTATTTTGGACTTAAAATTACAGAACAAAAAACGAAAATATTGTAACAAACTGCTCTAAATAAGGAAAGAGAGACAGGTGATATTATTGAAAATAGTCAAGAACTGGGAGAAGTAGCATGCTTCCCGTATTTAGGTAGTCAAATTTTCTGCTCTGCCGACATGCAAGAAAAGGTTATATATATATATATATATATATATATATATATATATATATATATATATATATATATATATATATATATATATATCATCATCATCATCATCATCATCATCATCATCATCATCATCATCATCAGCCCGTATCGATCCACTGCAGGATGAAGGCCTCTTCAGCATGCTTCCAGCCTTCACGGTCCTGGGCTTTCCTCTGCCACTCGGGTCCAATATACTTAACGATGTCATCAATCCATCGTGCTTTCGGTCTTCTTCGCGGACGTTTGCGATCAAGCGGTATCCACTCCAGGATTGCCTTGGTCCATCTGTCGTTCCATCGCCTCGCTATATGGCCTGCCCATCTCCATTTCAATTGTTTTACTCTACCAATGATGTCACAGACTTTTGTTTGTTCCCTGATCCATGCGCAGGACTTTCTGTCTCGTCTTGTAATGCCAAGCATACATCTTTCTATTCCCCTCTGTGCCACCCGAAGTTTTTGAATTGATTGCGATGTGAGTGTCCAGGTTTCACTTCCGTATGTCATAACGGGTAGAACGCACTGATCGAATAATTTTCTTTTCAGGCAAAGTGGGAGTCTACTCTTAAACACTATGTTGAGCCTACCAAACGTCCGCTAGCCACATTTAACACGCCGTTCCACCTCCCGGGCGGTATTCCCCTCCATTGAAATCCTCTGCCCAAGATATATAAAGCTGTCCACAATCTCCAAATCCCTTCCTAAAACTGAAATTCTTCTGTCCTGAGCGAAGTTATTGAACATAACCTGACTCTTTTTCAGGTTTATTTTCAAGCCAAATGGTTCGCCATCCCTTTGCAGTTCTTGTATGCGTCTTTGCAGCTCCTCTGGGTCTTGTGAAATGAGAATAATATCATCTGCAAATCTAAGATGGTTTAAGTTTGCACTATTGATCTTTACACCATCCTGTTCCCAATCCAGTTTACGGAATACTTCTTCAAGGCCAGCCGAGAAAAGAATAGGCGATATTGCGTGACCCTGCCGTACACCTCGTTCTATATTAATTCCCACTTCAAGATCATCAAGGTGAATTGTGGCTGCAGCTCCATCATACATCGATTCTAATAGGTTTACATAGGCTCAATGTAATTTTTAATATTCTTTTAGAAATTATCTTAGACAGGAGGCTTATTGGACGGTAGTTCTTTAAATCTTCCTGTGCTCCTTTTTTGTGTAAAAGGATCACTTCTGCATTTTTCCATAAGTCAGGTACTTTTTGTTCTTTGAGGCATTTTGAGTATAATTTTGCCAGTGTTTTATGTAACGTCCGACCACCAGCTTTTAGCATTTCGACAGTTACACTATCCTTTCCTGGAGCCTTGCCGTTCTTCATCAATTCTATAGCATTTGTCACTTCCTCCACCAGGATATCTGGCATTATATATTGTTCTTCCGTGGGTACTGCTGTCCCTGGCCGGCTCTGATCTTCATATAACTGGGAATAAAACCTTCTGACAATCTCTAACATTTGGGTACGCGCCCTGCACACTGTGCCATCCTCATGCTTTAAAGCATATATTTGCGTTCTTTTGTTTCTCAGCTTCTGTTTAGCTTTGATAATTCCTTTGTTTTCTTCCAGGGTTTTTTGCACTAGCTGCATATTGAATCGGCGCGTGTCCTCTCTGATACGTTTTCTTATAGTTTTGCAGAGCTCAGTGTACTCGACCCTGTCAAAAGGACTACCTGCATTTCTCATTGCTCGCCGTTTCTTCATTAAATCAATGGTCTCACTGGAGATTTTTGTTTGTTTGAGACATTTTTCTTCTGGTGCTATTGAAGTAGCCGTTTGAACTACATTGTTGGCGATTTCTTCATATTGAACTGATATTTCCACCTCCTCTGGATCTTGTAACGCAGCAAACTGGTTTGACAAAGCAATCTCAAAATCGCTTCCTCTCTCCAGCAGTTTTCCAGAATCTACCTTGCCCTTCTTTGATCTTACCATTCTTTCGCGCTCTTTTCGACAGTCAATCCGAACCCTTGCTCGTACCATTCGGTGGTCACTTCCAACATTAAAATTGTTAAGGACAGTACAATTGGTAAATATTGTTTTATCGTTGGTCATGATGTAGTCAATTTCGCTTGTGACACCAGATGGACTTTTCCATGTCCATTTTCTGCTGATATTTTTCTTATAGAATGAATTCATAATATATAGTTCTTGTCCTTCAGCAAAATCAACTAATCTGTCACCTCTATTGTCTCGCTCACCAGTTCCATATGGGCCAGTTGCATTTTCGTCTGTTCTTGTTGTTCCAATTCTGGCATTAAAATCACCCATCAGGATCTTGTACCTACATTTCTCCTTGTATAAAAGCTGGGCCACATCATCATAAAATTCCTCAATTTCCTCATCTTTATGGCTTATAGTTGGTGCATAAGCTTGGACGATTTGAAGCCTAAACTTTTTATTCAGCTGAATGACGCATTGGGCTAATCGGTCGGATGTACTTTCAAATTTTACCACACTGTCCTTCAGCTTTCGATTGATGAGGAATCCAATTCCGCCACATCGGCCATTTTCCGTACCTCGAGTGTAGAGTACGTGTCCAGTTGGTTCCAGTTTGATGATATTCCAGGTTGATATATATATATATATATATATATATATATATATATATATATATATATATATATATATATATATATGTCAACATATGTCATCCAGTTGAAGGGATAAGTGGGGCTCCTTTCGGGTCAAGCGACCAACAAAAATGTTCATTTAGGCGGAGACGCAGATTGTTGTGTGTGTCACATGAGATTGTGGAACCCACCGGTTGGGTGTGTGATGACACTTAGCTACTGCTGTCTCATTGGACACGGTCCAAGAAAATCTAACACTACATATATACGCCATCCGACGGGAAGTCGGCGAAAACATGGGTTGTTGGCTCTGGTTAGGGTCTCCCTATTCTTGATGGCATGGTATATATCGGCGCCTTGATGAATCTGAGCCTCGAGAGACGAATCATATATATATATATATATATATATATATATATATATATATATATATATATATATATATATATATATATATATATATATATATATATATATATATAGTGTGCTAGTGCCAATTTTAGACGCCTAACGAAAAGGGTGTTCAGTAATCGAGACAAAAGAACACACCGAAATCAGTGCTTACAATGTCATCGTAATTTCCACTCTTCTATATGTATCAGAAGCACATAAAACAACTCGTGAGAATTCATCGAGGGTGCCTCTGGAAAATCTTCGACGATAAAATCAGACTAATGTAGAGGTAATTGAAAGAGCTAACAGTCTGAGCATAGAATTCCAAATCATAAAAGCTCAGGTGAGCTGGTTAGGTCATTACCAAAAGAATATAGGACACTAGGATGCCGAAGCAGATCAACTTTCTCGCAATTAAAGTTCCGAAAAAAAAGATACAAAGGCATGGTGTGAGGAGAGATGCAGAGCTGTGCAACTTTATGAGGAAAATAAACGCTAAAAAGCCGCAGCCAAAAACCAAACAGGTTGAATCGCGTATATCAATTCCGTATCCTCCTGACCTTAAATGCTCAACATGTGGAAGACCATGCAAGATCTAAGCTGGGTTATTTGAGCCATTATAAAACCCAAAATTTTTCAACAATGGCTGACTAAAATTATTAGCCATGGCTGAGGTAATATTCGTATCGAGATGGCAGCCGTCAACAATGCTCCTATGCAGACTCCTATGGAACACAGTGATAATTCTGGCTCTCTAAGCTAAGTAAAATATTCTCGATTCCCATATCCTCGAGATACGGGTAAATTATTGATTGAATGTGAATAAACAACAAGTTGAAACTGAAGTAATAAAATTTAAATATAAAATAATAAAACATTTTTTGTCTTTAGTTTTTTTTTGGATTTTAATTTGGCTCTAAATGGTATACTTACTGAGAATAGTGTACTATTGGCGATGATTTGCTTTTATGTAGGTGAGAAATATCCTTTATCCATTTCTCAATGACTTTGCCACTTTTCTCTATATTATCAATTTTCTTTACAATCTAAAAAAAAATTCAGTTTTCGAAACTGAAAAGAAATGTCAAAGTGTAGCATTTTCTCTATACTACTTACAATATCCTTTTGTTCGTTAGCATTTATGACACTGTCAGTAGCAGCTCTTAATTGTAAATGTAATAATGCAGGGTCACTCTGATTGGAAGCAGGTTCGTCTAGTACCAAAAGTCCAAGCTGTAAGATATCTTCATCAAAGATTTCGCCGAAAAGAGTTTTTTCGGGAGGAATAACTTTAAGAAACGCATCGATATCACCAACTGCAGGTAAAAACTCGGGAATAAAAGGTTTGAATTTAAATTCAGTGTTAACATGTTGTGGAGTATATCTAAAAAAAAAACGCTTTGAATATTAAGACTAGTATCGTTTATGAGAGGTCTAAAAGTTTCCCAGCCTTAATTTTTTTCTTTTTTGTAAATGCATGGTTCAAGCAAATATGTTTTGTTTATTCCATGAAATGGAATAATATTTAAGTAGAAGAAAATTCATATCAATTTCACAAAAGAGCATTAAAGCAAGCGATTTCAATAAGAGTATCAGAACTTGAAATGTAAATGTTTCATGGACTACTGTATTTACTACATTGTGTCAATTTACGATGTAAAGATACAACAGCGCGTAGAAATTGGAGGGCGATCCCCACTTTGGGGAAAAAATAATATTCCTGACTTAATGGGTTTGTGAATAAACACAAGTGCAGGATTTGGGGACAGGACTTTTCATCCTCAGAAAATCAATGTTTGGTGCGGTTTTTGGACTGAAGGAGTGATATGATCTTATTTTGTTTAAGAAGATAATGGAAATCGTCTTATTGTTGATGGTAAACGATATAGGAATATGCTAACAGTATATATTTTCTTAAGTTTTCATGACGGTGTGAATTGTGACATATCTCGCAAAATAATCGATTTATTGCAACAAAAATTTCCTAGGCGCGTTATTTTGTGAAAAGGTAATCTCAACTGGCCACCAAGATCATGCGAACTTGGATTATTTTTTGTGGTGTTACATTAAATCTCTGAGTAATGACTGAATGATTGTGGCGTGTTCATATTTTTTTTTCCTTTATTTGGGTTTTTCGCCACTATCTAAAACTCAACAAATATCAAAAATACCTGTTCTTATTTAAAGAAAGAATCACTGGGTAAAAACAAAAAACCAAACGGAGACAAATTTCTCAGTGATTCTTTTTTGTAATAAATTTGCCTAACGAACAAAATTTTAAAGATATAAAAATGTGATAAAGAATTTTACAAACTTTTAACGTTAACGTTTCGGAGGGTACTCTCCCCTCGTTTTCAAAACTAAACTAAAAAATAAATTATATTAATTTGTAATATATTAAGTAACGAGTGAAAGTAAGCCAGGTGAAGGTATGAGGCTCGTCTCCAGTCATCAACCAACAAAAATGCTCATTAAGGCGGAGACGTAGGTTGTTGTGTGTTGCACATGAGATTGAGGAACCCAACGGCAGTCTAAAGAAATCTGACATTGCATAAATACGCCATCCGACGGGAAGTCGGCGAAAACAGAATTGGTTGTTGGTCGTGGATAGGGTCTCCCTATTCTTGATGGGGGAGCATGTGTAGGTACCCTGAAGAGTCTAAACATCAAGAGACGAAACATATGCCCTCCAGTTGAAGGGATGGATGGGGCTCGTCTCCAGTCTCCATATGTACCCCTTTGTGGATCAGACCTTGACGTGGTAAAGGGGCTTGAGTAGAGCAATGAAGTTTTGAGCTATGCCGTCTGGGGTCTATGCTCCAGGGTTACCCCTGGCGGACAGGTCAAGGCAGAGGCCTCAGACTAACATGATCCAAAATCTGCCAACCCGCATTGGACCAACGTGGCAGATTACAGTCCATACCTTCAACATGGTATTTCAATATGTTTCAATATGACAGTACAACCTCAAACAAAGCCCTCATTCCCCGGAGGCCAAGGGGCAACTACCTACGGCAGTAGGAAGACCTGCCCCAAGGCAGAGGGTGCTAAGAATCACCGGGTTAGATCAGGTTGCCACTGGACTTTTGACATTGCAAAGCTAAAAATACGGACTATGAAAACGGAGGCTTGCAAGCACTGTTAATCGAACTTGACAACATACATTGGGACATTATTGGGCTCTGTGCAACACAAAGAAAGGGTGAAGAGTTAATCAAACTGGAACCAACTGGATACCTACTTTACACTCGAGGTACGGAAAATGGCCGATGTGGCGGAATTGGATTCCTCATCAATCGAAAGCTGAAGGACAGTATAGTAAAGTTTGAAAGTACATATAACCGACTAGCCCAATGCGTCGTTCAGCTGAATAAAAAGTTTAGGTTTAAAATCGTCCAAGCTTATGCACCAACTATAAGACATAGAGATGAGGAATTGAGGAATTTTATGATGATGTGGCCCAGCTTTTATACAAGGAGAAATGTAGATACAAAATCCTGATGGGTGATTTTAATGCAAGAATTGGAACAACAAGAACTGACGAAAATGCAACTGGCCCATATGGAACTGGTGAGCGAGATAATAGAGGTGACAGCTTGGTTGATTTTGCCGAAGCACAAGAACTATATATTATGAATTCGTTTTATAAGAAAAATATCACCAGGAAATGGATATGGAAAAGTGCATCTGGGCTCACAAGTGAAATTGCCTACATCATGACAAACAATATCTTGTAATTGCACTGTCCTTAACAATTTTAATGTCCTTAACATTTGACATCATGACAAACAATATCTTGTAATTGCACTGTCCTTAACAATTTTAATATTGGAAGTGACCACCGAATGGTACGAGCACAAGATAGGATTAACTGTCGAAGAGAACGCAAAAGAATGGTAAGATCAAAGAAGGGCAAAGTGGATTATGGCACAAAAATATCCAGTGAAACCATTGATTTAATGAAGAAACGGCAGACAAGAAAAATGCAGGCAGTCCTTTTGGCATGGTCGAGTACACTGAGTTCTGCAAAACTATAAGAAAACGTATAAGAGAGGACACGCGCCGATTCAACATGCAGCTAGTGCAAAAAACCCTGGAAGAAAACAAAGGAATTAACTGAAAAGAAAAGTCTTCGATCAGTGCGTTCTACCCGTTATGACATACGGGAGTGAAACTTGGACACTCACATCCCAATAAATTCAAAAACTTCGGGTAGCACATGGAAAGATATATGCTTGGCATTACAAGACGAGGGAGAAAGTCCTGCGCATGGATGAGGGAGCAAACGAAAGTCTGTGACATCATTGGAAGTGTAACGTGATCGAAATGGATAGGGGCCGGCCATATAGCGAGGCGATGGGAAGACAGATGGACCAAGGCAATCCTGGAGTGGATACCGCTTGATCGCAAACGTCCGCGAAGAAGACCGAAAGCACGATGGATTGATGATATCGTTAAGTATATTAGAGTGGCAGAGGAAAGCCCAGGACCGTGAAAGTTGGAAACATGCTGAAGAGGCCTTCATCCTGCAGTTGATCGACACGCGGACGGTAAGAGTAGCGGCCTGCCGCTGCTGTGCCGAAACCGCACTGGAGCGGTAGTTGGTTCGATTCCAGCGCTCGGATGCTTGTTTTTCTTTCTTTCTTCTGTCTGTTTACTTCCTAAATGTTTGTGATTGCTTCTAGGCAAGAGTGTAAATCGAACTACGAATCACCCCTCAGTCACGCCAGTTAAAGGCTGGGTAAGGCCGGATGCCTTCTGAGAAGTGTTCTACGTTGGTCACTCGCCAGTCCGTAGGTTTCCTGATAGACTTATGGGTAGGCACATAACCAAGGGTTTATAGCCCGAGGGGGGTGCTGGCCTGGGTTTGTCGGAAGCTGATGACCGTGGTTCGGAACTCACGGCAACATCGGGACCCACGGCGCATCAGCAACTAGGCTAAAGTTGTATCATAAAGTTGATCATCATCATCATCATCAGCCCGTATCGATCCACTGCAGGATGAAGGCCTCTTCAGCATGCTTCCAACCTTCACGGTCCTGGGCTTTCCTCTGCCACTCGGGTCCAATATACTTAACGATGTCATCAATCCATCGTGCTTTCGGTCTTCTTCGCGGACGCCTGCGATCAAGCGGTATCCACTCCAGGATTGCCTTGGTCCATCTGTCGTCCCATCGCCTCGCTATATGGCCTGCCCATCTCCATTTCAATTGTTTTACTCTTCCAATGATGTCACAGACTTTTGTTTGTTTCCTGATCCATGCGCAGGACTTTCTGTCTCGTCTTGTAATGCCAAGCATACATCTTTCCATTCCCCTCTGTGCCACCCGAAGTTTTTGAATTGATTGCGATGTGAGTGTCCAGGTTTCACTTCCGTATATCATAACGGGTAGAACGCACTGATCGAATACTTTTCTTTTCAGGCAAAGTGGGAGTCTGCTCTTAAACACTATGTTGAGCCTACCAAATGACTGCCAGCCACATTTAACACGCCGTTCCACCTCCCGGGCGGTATTCCCCTCCATTGAAATCCTCTGCCCAAGATATATAAAGCTGTCCACAATCTCTAAATCCCTTCCTAAAACTGAAATTCTTCTATCCTGAGCGAAGTTATTGAACATAACCTGACTCTTTTTCAGGTTTATTTTCAAGCCAAATGGTTCGCCAGCCCTTTGCAGTTCTCGTATGCGTCTTTGCAACTCCTCTGGGTCTTGTGAAATGAGAATAATATCATCTGCAAATCCAAGATGGTTTAAGTTTGCACCATTGATCTTTACACCATCCTGTTCCCAATCCAGCTTACGGAATACTTCTTCAAGGCCAGCCGAGAAAAGAATAGGCGATATTGCGTCACCCTCCCGTACACCTCGTTCTATATTAATTCCCACTTCAAGATCATCAAGGTGAATTGTGGCTGTAGCTCCATCATATATCGATTCTAATAGGTTTACATAGGCTCTCTCTACACCTTGGCTAAGCAGTGCATCCATTATCGCATGCTTTGAGATGGAATCAAATGCTTTTTCGTAGTCGATAAAAGCCAAGCACAGTGGCATGGTGTATTCGTTGTGCCTTTCTATGACCTGCTGTACAACCTGGATGTGATCCATTGTACTGAATCCACTTCTGAATCCTGCTTGTTCTCTTGGTTGTGCGCCATTCAGTTTTTTTTAATATTCTTTTAGAAATTATCTTAGTGAAAACTTTGAACATCACTGATAGGAGGATTATTGGACTGGTAGTTCTTTAAATCTTCCTGTGCTCCTTTTTTATGTAAAAGGATCACTTCTGCATTTTTCCATAAGTCAGGTACTTTTTGTTCTTTGAGGCATTTTGAGTATAATTTTGCCAGTGTTTTATGTAACGTCCGACCACCAGCTTTTAGCATTTCGACAGTTACACTATCCTTTCTTGGAGCCTTGCCGTTCTTCATCAATTCTATAGCAATTGTTACTTCCTCCACTAGGATATCTGGCATTATATATTGTTCTTCCATGGGTATTGCTGTCCCTGACTGGCTCTGATCTTCATAATATATATATATATATATATATATATATATATATATATATATATATATATATATATATATATATATATATATGAATATGTATATATATATATATATATATATATATATATATATATATATATATATATATATATATATATATATATATATATATGAATATGTATATATATATATATATATATATATATATTTATATATATATATATATATATATATATATATATATATATATATATATATATATATATATATATATATATATATATGAATATGTATATATATATATATATATATATATATATATATATATATATATATATATATATATATATATATATATATATATATGAATATGTATATATATATATATATATATATATATATATATATATATATATATGAATATGTATATATATATATATATATATATATATATATATATATATATATATATATATATATATATAGAAATCGATTCATCAAAAAACTATGTTATTGAAGCCTAAAACGAGTTTTCATTGTGCTGCAGAATTCAACTCGTTTAGCTGGATCATCGGGCTTCATCTCTTGCACAATAACAATTTTGTAGAGGTGGAAATGTAAATCTTTGCGAATAATGTCGCGGAGTCGCAGAGACTGTCGTGGATCGTCTCCAACAGACTGGCAAACGCGGTCAACATTCGTGCTCTTTCCTGATGTCCTTTTGCGCCCTGTTGATTTATCCGGCATTGTTTCCAGTCACTTCAAACTTGCGCACATTCGCACTTTTCCCATGGTCTCTAAATTAAAATGTATCCTGTACAAATGTCGAACAATAGTGTAAGAATCGTTTTTATAAAACACTTGCACGCAAAATGCGCGCTGTGATCCCATGAAATAATCCATTGCTACTAAACTTAAAAATCCCTTCAAGCGTTTGACATAGGTTCTTGGCGTGTCAAAACAAAAACGAAAAACATTGAGACACCCGTTATATAGAATGACCGTATAATGTAGCAATATTTACTTCTGTATATACTGAAATAGTTCTTTAACTTCGGCATCAACGTCCAAATGCTCATATTGGTTCGCATCATATTCTCCTGGTATTTTTATTTGTTTATCGTTCTCGCTCTCATCGCTTTCGCTGGAATTGGAATTATTCCTGTCACGATTTAAAGTACTTTTAAATGCAATTTGTTGCGGTAACGCTTCTGGTTTTCGATTTATTTTCTGAGGTAAATTTTTCGGACTATTGCTCCGTTCTTCTGAATCCGAACCTGATAAGTGATCAAATTTTTGAACATCATTTTTACCAAAATGTTCATCGTCATTTAATGCATCATCCTAAAAAGTATATATTAATAATTAACAAAAACAATTATTTTAGGTACTTTACATCAACAATTGAAAATGACCGCTGCATTTTCGAAGTATTTTATTTCTTACCTATGAAACCTGTTTATATTCTTGTTTCCTAGGCAACGATTTAGAATTTCCTAACATTTTCTCTATTTTATGGTAATAATGAATAAACATACAAGTAAATATTTTTTTCGAAAGAGTAGATTGCAGTTCTTTATGTTCGTCTCTGGTATATTTCTTTAATTATTAAGCAATCAAACAATCGATCATGCATCCATTACTTTAGTATTACATACCTTGGTTTCTTCCGTCATCACTCAAACGTCAAATTGACTTAACCTTACAAATGAGACGAAAACAAAAATATATGTAATTGAAACTATGTGGTTTTTTACTTTAATATGCTACATAGCAATATTAGTACAAGTTATATTTATTACTGTATCCATAGGTAGGTTTATTGACTGGTTTTAGGGGTTTATACAACTGGCAAATATATAGATACATCCATTTTTTAGCTGCTGGTTTATATTATCTAGCTGAGTTGGTAGAAGAATATACCACTTATGCAAAAAAGATTATCTGGTGGATGAATATTGTAAGAATATTTAAATATATTTTTGTTAAATTTTCAATATTCTAAATTGTTCTAGACGATCACTGTACTGTATATACTCTTATGGATATTTGAGGGACTCCCTAGTTCCATGACTATTTGTGGCATTCTAGCACAACTGTGTCATTTTGTGATATTAGCTAATTTTCCATTTGTTGCATTTTCATCACCATTTTTTATTATTGGAGTGATATTTGTTTTTGTAAACCATTACATGGCATTTAGTTATTTTTCATCTACTTATCATCCATTTTCAGAAGTGAGTATACTTTATTAAATATTTTCTGACTGTTCAAGAGAATTATTTTAGGTAATTGCATATTTCACACTATATCTGTGGTTAGTGCCGTTTGCACTATTTGTATCTTTATCTGCAAATGATAATGTTTTACCAACAACAGCTGAGAGATCAGGTATGAAAAATTTTATATAGGTCATAGGGATATTGTCATTATTCTAGTAAAGGATATCTGTTATAATTTTGTAGAACAACAGAAAATTTGTTATTCATAGATTGTATGAATTCATGTTTGTCAACAATGTGGTTATTAATTTTAAAAAATCAGACCAGACCTAAAAGTTTATGCTCAGTAAAATGTTAAAAGAAAACCACTTTAACATATATTTGAATAATTCATGCTATATTTTTTTAAAGAAATATTCCAAAGTAAGACAATTATATTTGTTTTTCATTTCTTAGCAAAATACCAGACTGCAAGCAGACAACAATCATTTATGTTCAAATTTTTCCTTTACAATTATTGTTTTGCTTTTACTATTCAACTTGCAACTCTTGAACACGTCCTGTTCATGTCTATTTCCATACAATACTTGATAATACAGCACTCACATTTGTCAGTAATTATTAAGCAAGGGAAGCTTTTTTGATACTGATTGTCACTCAATAAATATATTTGAGTTTTTATTTATTAAATTCAATGAATTAATATTGACTTCAGTTTGAAATAAAGAAATCCACGTTTTGGTAATTCATGAACTTAAGGAAATATATCTTCAACTTAATTTTCGGCCCTTTTTTGATTGCTTTTTGATTAGTGGTTTTGATATGATATTGAGAGTTTTTCGACTTCTTCGAGATATGTGACGTGACTACCAACTAGGGAGAGAATATACCGGGTGTGATAAATACCAGCCAAACTCGCTGATCGTTTCCAGAGTCCTTTTTGCAGTGCATTGGCCTGAAGCAAAATTTCTTCCCTTGCCAACATACGGCTTTTATCCTCCAGCGCGAATCAGTTGCTGCTGATAACAGCCAGCAGAGACCATTTAAGCAGATTAAAGATCAGCTCATAATACATAACTACCAAGTGATCCCGTCATTCCTCCCATCAACACCGTTTTGGCGTGAATATTTGGTTTTGCTCTTCGTCCCAGGCTACAATTTTATGCAGGAGTCCTTTTTCTTGAATATCTAAGGTAAGGACTCAACAACATCAAATTTTTATTCTCACCTGTGAGTTCATAGGAGACCCAACGACTCTTGCATTTTCCCTGGCTTGTGTAAATGTTTAGAAAGGTCGTGTATCAAACAGCATTATCTCCCAAAATCGCACAACTTATTTCTTGAGCTTCCCCAATGTTTTTCTTCAGTTTAAAGGCGAAAAGAAGGCAGTGCCTCAAATGTTACTTTTCGAAAGATGTTGCGTCTACAGCTAATTTTCAAGTTCTATTCACAGTAGGCTCGTATAGTATACCTCGTTTTGCAGCTGATGGCGCTTTAAAATAACTATACATCTTTGGTCCCTGGTAACTCTATCAGAGTTTCATTTACTGTTAATTCTCCTTAACCCCTTGGTAGTAAAATCTTCTATTCATATGAGAGTATGAAATAGCAGTTCAGCAGTTTTTTGTAAGAAAAGATCTAAAGAAACTAAAACGAGTAAATATATTACTGAATGAAGTTATTACTTAAAAAAATTATGGTAAAAAGTGCAAATACCTTTGGAACAACCCTACCGATCTCCGTAAATTTTGGTGAAATATATACATGAAATCGCAAAGTTCGAAAAAAACTATCCAAAGGTGCTACTAGTATGAAACAGCATTATCTCCCAAAATCGCACAACTTATTTCCTTTTTTCCGGCGTTTTTCTTCAGTTGAAAGGCGAAAAGAAGGCTGCGCCTTAAATGTTACGATATCGGGTCTACAGCTAATTTTTCAGGTTATATGCAAGCAGGCTCGTATAGTGCACCTCGTTTTGAAGCCGAAAGGTGGCGCTTTAAAATAACTATACGGCAGCAAAACATTCTAATTCGAGTGAGTTCTGCAGCTGATGAAACCTTGGGGCCATTAATTAAGTTGAGGGACCTTATATATTTAACAGCTCCATATCACAAAGGCAAAATATCAAGGAGCCACCTTAAATAACATTTAAACCTATATTATCTTTGCCAAAGAAGAAATGATCATTTCGAATATATAACAGCGAAATTAAATAATCTTTGGAAATAGAAACACACAAAATTGAAGAATCGCCAAAGTATATTTCTCACGACAACACGTTCGATTGGGAGTCTGGGACACAGAGCACCGATTTTGATAATAAATTTCGACATTTTGCAAGCAATGCTCTGATGTTAAACGCGATTATAGACGGCGAAATTCGGACACATCACCCTTTAGTAAAAACCATATAAAAATTAATTTTATATTTTAAAAAAATAGCAAAACTTTACTTACTAAACATCATTTTGTTGCAGATGTGGATGTTGTATCCAACTATTTGTCTAAGAGAAACAAAAAATATGGATTATTGACGTTATTTAGCTATGCAAAAGAATCCCTTCTTCCAATCAGAACAAAAAAAGGTTTTTAGTTTATATGGAGTTTGAGTAAGATGCAATGATTTGTACAAATTAAGCACTACTTTAATATTCATTGTTGGAACTGAATAAAATAGTATGTATCAAGAGGGTTTTTTTTGATTACTGTTAAATAAGGTCGTTTTTTTAAGTTTACAATAGTTGTTTTAAGTTATGTTGTGAAATGGGAATATGTGCATTAAGAACTGTATAACCTAGCTTGTTCAGTTTTTTTGTACTGTTTCATAGTATACAGCTGATAAAGTCTGTGTACATGATGTGACTTGTGACAAATAAAAGAATATACTTTCATTAACAACCTTTTTTTTTTAATTTGAACCATTTTATTCTTAATACTTTTTCATCAGAATATACATAGATTTGTTTGTTGAATTTTATTTTATAAACAATTTGACAAAACAAATTTTTAATGATCTTACATGTAAAAAAGTCCGCATAAACTTTTTTTTATTATATTTCCTTTTTCTTTAGAATATTAGTTGTTTAGTGACCTATAGGCTCACCTTTGTTTCAACATCACAGTCTTTTTTCATAGAAGAAAATAAATGTGTTGTGAACTTTGGAGCCAGTGGAGACCACTCCTCTTCCAGTTCTTGTCGCAGTTGAGTTTTATTTTTTTATATAGTGTTTGTTCAGCTTCCTTATCAATTCTTACCAGAGATGTTTTATTGGTTTTGAATCCGGTAATTGTGGAGGGGTTTTTAACTATCTTGGGGCATTGTAGGATAACTATTCTTCGACTTTACGTGCTCGGTTATTCGGGTCAATATCCTGTTGGAAAATTAAGTCAGACCTGAGCCCAAGTTTTTCGACACTTGCGATGCAAATTTTCTCTGAAAATATCAATGAAATCATGTTGGTCCATGATTTATTCTATAAATTTGTTTTTCAATGTCAGAATTCATACATTATATACCAAACCGCCATGCTTGAAAGTAGGACATACACTTTATTTGTTTATTTTGTTTTTCACACTCCTTCAAATTACTGTCAATTGTCTGGATTTTCCCGTACACATCTAAGATCGCTCATTTGAAGCATGTCTAGTTTCTTTTGGACGCCTTGACGTGGTTTACGTGAAAGAAGTCCGGTCTCTTCATGTTTTGTTACAGTTTTTTGAACAGTTAAATGATTTGTATTAATTTTATTTTTCCGATTTCTCAGAGAAAAAAGATAGTTCTCAAGAAAATTCCAAATAAATTTACATTTTGGGTAGTGAAACGAAAATATCTCTTCTTCACTAACAAATCTAAGCTGAGATAGATAGAATGTAAATATGTGTCATTACTTGTTGATAAAAAAATAAACAAAATTGTGTACACAATGAAATTGTGTGTATTTTGCGTAGAGAAGCAAGATTAACGTCCAAATCCCAGATTTATCATTTTACCTGTTTATTGTTTTATGTTATGGCTGGGACTTTTAAAACCTAAAATCAATTGTGGATCATTATATTAAAAAAATGTGTACCTTATTTTTAATTAAAAGAAAAGACTTGACTTTTAGCGGTTTTTTGAAGTTCTAACTTTTTGACTAATTTGATATTGCTTTGTGGAACAATGTATCTTTTCATTGGGTATCTTAAGAAATTTAAGCCAAAAAATACCCACAGTTTTTCTCGATACAAAAACGAATCATTATTTAATAACAAAAATTTATTAAATACTTACTTCATAATACAATGTAGATATATATTTATAATAGACAATAAAAAATATTAATATGACTGAAGATAATTTAAAAAAAACACCGTCAATCTTACTTAACGCGTTTCACTATACACATAAGACTACTCTCACCTCCTTAACCTGAACACAGGATCATACAATTTTCTAATTATTTTCTTGACACAGAACAGATCACCGTGTTCTAAATGATTCGTCAAGTAGCTCAAAATCGTGTCGTTCAGATACGTTCTGAAATTGTTGACAAAGTTGCTACTGATCTCCGCGTTCTCTAGAAACTTATACATAGATTTTAAAACACATATCACAGACATTTTGGTTTTTGTCAGCATCATAGGCGAATCGTATTTGATTAAGGAATCCAGAAGAATCGTGGAAACGACTTGGGTCTGTTCTTCGGGAAATATTGATTTATCGTCGTACGAGAGACCTTCTGGAAGTGTCCACAGCATTTTGATTAGCATCCGTGAGCATACATCGATCAGTGGTGTGTTTTCTGCATACTGATTTAATCCACCTCTTTCGAATATCTGCTAAAGAAAATTTAAATAACAATCTAATTTGAAATAATCTTTTTCGTTTTTTAAGGTGCATACATTAATTTTACTGTATACCGCTATTTTTCAATGACTACTCTCTTATTACAATAAAAAATTTCGTTAAATATTGGGTTGATGCAAAAGTTCTTCTCCTTTATGGCGCGAGATGACATTACATCTCAAAATCGAAATGTTATCTTCTTCACACGTGTAAAGTTTTGATGTCTGACAGAGGGGATTTTAAGGAGTTATTTTTGGGGTTTGGTTAAGATTTAAAAGTGGCAGAACATCGGAAGCATTTTTGACATATACTTTTTTATTTCCGAAAAGGCAAGAATGATCAGCAGATGCAAAAGAAGACGTGCTATGAATCGTGTGGGTACTATTCATGATTCCACGCGCCATAAGTGGGTTAGGAAATCTCGTGAAAACAATTTTAATTTTAGCGATCCACCATGTTCTGGACGACCGGCTAAGGCTTATAGCAACGAAATATTGGCGCTAATTGGAAATGATCGGTAAAGAACAACTCGAGACATCACAAAAATCTTGAAATCAACCATCAACAGTCAACAGTGTCAAGGCAATTACCATGAGTTAACGGAGAAAAATTTTAAACACCGAATTTCTGCTTGTGACTCTCTATTGAAGCTCAGCGAAATCGATCAATTTTTAAAGCGGATGGTTACGTATGATGAAAAATGGATTGTGTATATTAATGTTAAGCCTAAGACATTATGGTGTACGCCAGAGGTAACCCTTCAACCAATGCAAAAGCTAGTTCACATCCGAAGAAGGTGTTGCTATGCATTTGGTGGGATTGGAAGGAAATCATATTATGACATGTTACCTGAAAATCGGACAATTAATTCAGAAAAATACTGTTCACAACTAGGTGGATTAAAGTGAGTAATCGACTTGAATTAACTAACAGAAAGAGCATTGCGTTCTATTGAAACAATGCTAGACCACCTGTATTTTGGTCCATCCACAGTACTCTTCCGATCTTGCGCCCTCCGACTACTATTCCTTTAAATCACTTCAGAACAGTTTAGATGGTGACACCTTTATTTTCTTGGAAGATATGAGGTTGGAAGGTTAGTTCTTTAGCCAAACACTTCAGAATTTCTATGAGCGCGGAATTATGCAGTTATTGAAGAGATGGAGAAATGTATCAATACTTTATTGATTACATATAATTTTTAGTAAATAACTTTTTTTCTCAAAAAATGGGACGAATCTTGCCTCAACCTATTACAAATAAATCGTAAAATATTTTATAATTGCTTCGACACCTAAAAGAAGGCTCTGTTGAATCTAAAACACAAAAATTACTACCTTGGCTGATAAGGCAGCTGATTTCCAATGT
The DNA here is from genome assembly GCA_031761425.1 of Cosmopolites sordidus. Lineage (NCBI taxonomy): Eukaryota > Metazoa > Arthropoda > Insecta > Coleoptera > Curculionidae > Cosmopolites > Cosmopolites sordidus. The sequence continues at coordinate 629,390 of JARFXV010000239.1, forward strand.
ATTTAAACACATTATTGCTGAAAGCATTATCATCTTATGTTTTTAATTTTGTTGATATGTCATAAACTTGAAAATATGGGTCCAACAAGTGGTTTGGTTTCTATGGTTTTAGATATCCGCATTTAATAGGGTGATTTTTTGGTGAGTCCGAACTTTAAATTCAAATAAAACAATCAAATTAAATGCCTTGATACTATTTATTTTCTGTGAAATAACATTGAATGGCATTAACGTTTGTAAACAATTTCAGACAAATATCCACCGTGGTTAGTTTCACAATCACAATTGTCCGGTCTTATGTTCGCAATTGTCCGAGTTATGTTGGATTCCAAGGCGTCATTAGTTGTTGGTTTATTGACATAAACCAAAGATTTAACATAACCCCAAAGAAAATAATCTAAAGGAGTAAAATAACACCTTGGTGGCCATTAACAGGTCCGTTCCTCGAAATAATTTTCTCTCCGAATTGTTCCCTCAATAAATCAATTGTTGTGTTTCCTCTATGACATGTTGAGCCATCCTGCTGGAACCACATCTCCTTCAAATCAATACCATTCAAATTCGGAATTAAATAATCATTAATCATAGCTCTGTAACGTCGATCATCGCTCTCGTCCTCATTAACGAAATGATACATTTGGATATTCATCAACACTGCCAGCAATAGGGGCGATATCTTCTTTGGAACCCAGTTTTTTGTCTTGTTTTTATTATAGTATCGAGCAACGTGAAATGTGTTTGGAATTTATCGACAATTCGCCGAATTATGTGCACCATAAAATTGGGCGATTATGTGCATTATAAAATTACTCTATAAGTTTGGCACACAGAACACTGATTGTAATGATATATTTCGACAATTTGTAAGCGTTGCTCTGCAGTTAAACGTTCCATGATGATCTGCCAAACGTTTGATGTACCATGATGATTTGACAGCGACCCTTATCGGAAGTTCGGATACATTAAAGAAATCACCCTTTATATACGGTTTCTGCGGATTCAGATATCCGTGGAAAACGATGAAACCAAATCTTGCGAATATGGAAATCCAACTATAACTTAGATAACTTAGTGGTTGAGAAGAATTCAAATAATACAAGATTTGAAAAAAAAAATAAGCAGATCATATATGAAAGTAAATATGATTACATTATGTCAGAAGAGCCGCATCGTGTCGAGCATCATTTCTCGATAACTGAAGTTAAGCGATGTCAGTAACGGTGGAGACCTGAATGTGTGTGTGACCATAATATAGGCGACCCTGCAAACTGACCCTTGGGTCAACTCGGTCTGAAGAGCTAAAATTTTATATATGATAAGACATGATATGCAAACGTGCCCAAATAATTTGTACACCTAATGGTAGTCTTTGAACTGCAGAACATTCTAAAATGAACAAATACTAACTATTTAAGGGTGCATTCGAAAAACGATCTTAAGTTGTGCTATAATTTGCAGGTAGAAATTAGATTTGGATTCATGAATACACGCTACTAAAATGACAATAGTCAAAAGAAACCACTATTCACTAATAAGAAAACAAGCCTAAACTAAACATTTGCCCTAAAACAAACTTTATTATTCAAAACAATGCTCATGTATAGGAAATAGTTTTTATAATGAGAGAAAAATGACAGTTTAAACTATGCTTTTAGACAAGCCACATATTAAATTTGGTACTCTTGTTATATCTTGTCAAGATACTATTGAAGAATGGAGTAATATTATTTAATGAAGTATAGCAGCACTAAATCTTTTAGACCCAAAGAAGGTTATACTGAAAACATCATTATTTTTAGACCTTAGTTTTAGTGAACAGTTATTTATCATTAGATCCTGAAATTTTCAGACCACTCTCGCAGTAATTCAAATTAAACCTATAACTAACCTCTGATGGTTCACAGCTGGGATCAGGAAAATATCTACACGCCCATGAAAAAATCATACACACTGCCTTTTCCTGGGGCAGCAATACTGTCATTAATTGAATCAGATCTTCTTTAGCTTTTTCGGGAACTACTGGCCATCTATGCCCCGATCTAAATAAAAGATATCCTAATTTGGTTTCGTTTTTGACTTTTATATAAGGAAACTTACATTGTTTTATTGAGATAGTTATCGGTTTTAATACGCAATTTCAAGGCGTCGTAGTTGCTCATTGCGTTTCGGACATCCAGATCTTCATCTTCGAGCAGAACCATTACAATATTGATCACTTTACATAGTTCATCACCTGAATAATAGCATGCAATGAATAAAATAATAGCAATCATACTAATATAGGAATCGCACATTACATTAATAACAAAAGACGATCAAGATAACTACAAATATTTTTTTAAATATTTTATTTGTATGCAAATTATTCGCCTTCGATGTCAATGCATTTCTGCAATCTAATCCATTGCTTGAAAGATTCCAAATTATCTGAAATATGTTTAATTTTAGCGTTGAAACTTGATCAATTTCGCTGTGTGGCAGAAGTGCTTGTCGAGAAGTGACAACAGTGATTTGGTGTTTAGTGGTAAATATCTTAAAGGTTTGTTGAAGCAGTCTGTTATATCGTAAGCTGGATTGTTTTCTTTCATTGCTCATTACATTTAATCATCATAGAGACACCAGGACAAGAACCATTGTTGAACAATTCTAATATCTTGGGGATCTTTTTAAATGCAGATTTTACATAATAATTTACACATAAACTTTAACGTAGTTCATATAATACTTACAACAGAGCACAAATGTATGAATTAATTACTTACAAACTACTATAACATTTAAGTATATAAATTAATTCACTGCTTTTATGCCTTGCAATAATGTTAACTAACAATATTTCAAAAGCAACATTTTTTAGATTTGCAGTATAGTGTAGCAATATGATGCCGCTAAGTAAGAGACAACTTAAAAAAAAGTAGTGAATACGAAAAGAAAAGCATTACTGATATACTTATCTATTTAAGCGATCCGTTGGAACAAAAGAAAACTGAAACAGAAAAGTGATTTTGCAGCATGATCAAGCACGATCAAGACATGTTGCAAAAAGGACTAAGAACTCTTGAGTAAATTGGGCTGGAAGTTCTCCCTCACTTGACTTATTCCCATTACCTATTTGAGTCGATTCAATTCGCTTTATGTGTGATTTAAAAAAGTCAACGAAATTCGAAAATGTACGAATCTAGATAAAACCGCTAGATAATTTGTTAGTTCTATAAAAAAATTAATAAAGCCGTCAAAAATAAAGTAGTTTATTGCGAATATTAAATCCATATTGTTAAATTATAAGATTCATAAAAAAGGCAACAAATTAATTTATTATTTAGAATGTCTATTATTTAGAATGTGTTGCATGATAATATTCTAACTTACCTTTTAGAACAGGTTCTGCATTATAATATAAGGCTGAGTTTTTACAAAGAAAGTCGCACACAGTCAGTCTGCGATGAATAGCTGCAGCTGGAGAAGCTGACTTTGCTAATACTTCCAGTAACTTATCATACCTACAAAAAACATTAATTTACTTCTACTGCACCAATGTAAATTATCTAAATTCATACTTTAACAGAGTGTAGTCGACTTCCGTTAGAAACGTACTTATACAGCCTATCACAGCACTTATGATCTCTTCATTATCACAGTCACAGTAACTCAGCAATGTGTTGAGTGTTTCCTGCTTACTTAATCTTAAAAATTTAATTGCGCAAGAGTAGAAATCCAACAATAAAAATAACAAAACTCTATCTTCAGTCCTGATGTAATGCTGAATTTTCAATTCTTCAATTAGAAAACTTTTCAAATAGGGATGAATATTTTTCAATATTTTTTCCACCGAACTTCTGTTAAAAGTTGATACCAAATCAGAAATAGAAGACCTTATTTCTATATCTCCTGTATAGAATAGAGGATGATTTTCTATATCTGGTTCAACATCGATCTAAAATTAGAATAGATATAACGCAAGATCAATATATAAGGTGCGTCTCACGGAAAACAGGACTTTTTAAAAATAGCTATTTCTAGTGGCGCCGTCTTTTGACAGGGGTAAGCATTGGAAAGGTACACCCTTCACTGACGTCCTGACAAAATTTCATGACATTCGGATCATTAGAAACCAGGTTGTCGCAGTTAAAGTGTCAGTGCGTTTATACCATAGATTGAAAAATGAACATCGAACAAAGAGCGAATATTAAATTTTGTTTTAAACTTGGTAAAACATTCACCGAAACGTTTCAATTAATGAAACAAGTGTATGGTGAGGATTGTTTATCCCGTGACAGAGTCCACGAGTGGTTTAAACCATTTAAAGAAGAATAATCATTATTCAAACACTTGGTATTTATTTTACAACATATTCAAGATATTCCTGACATGTTTCGACCTCGCGACCATTCTCAAAGGGAGTTATGTATAAGCTCTCTTTGAGAATGGTCGCGAAACCGAAACATGTCAGAAAATAACTTGAATATATTGTAAAACAAATTCCAAGTGTTTTAATCATTATCATGGTTATTGTTTGATTTGTCCGTTACTTTGTGATAGTTCATTTATTAAAAAGGAATAAAACAATTTTTTGCTTTGTTATCTATCACTTTTATTTTTAAACAAAATTTGTGTGACTATAGTTTCGTAAAACGATTTTACATTCTCAAACACTACTTTAAAACAGTACTTTAAAGTAGTGTTTGAGAATGTAAAATCGTTTTACGAAACTATAGCCACACAAATTTGGTTTAAAAATAAAACTGATAGATAACAAAGTAAAAAATTGTTTTATTCTTATATTATCACTGTTACTATGTTTCACCAAGAGCCAACCGCGCAATCAAATGAAATGATTCAAAGATGGCCGTGAGGACATCAAGGATGACGAACATCCTGGTTTGAAAAATTCCGTGGTTACTCAAAGTAACATTGAAATTGAGCGTGAATTTATAAAAAAATTAGCCAAAATTTTCGTTGCTATCCATGGAAAACAACAAAAAATTAAACATGTCTAAAGATTCAATTTATAGCATTTTGGCCGATCATTTGGGACTTCGGAAGGTTTGTGTACGCTTTGTTCTACATAAATTGCTCCGAAACCAACATTGCAAGGACGTGATTAAACAGTCGAAAAAGGGCGAAAACTAGCAAGTACAGCATTGTTACTGGTGATGAGATGTGGTGTTTTCAATATGATCCAGAAACCAACCGTCAAAGTGCCGAATGGAAGCACCGGAGCGAGCCAAACCCGAAGATAAGCCGTCTCGAGAAGTCAACATTCAAAACAATGTTGATTTGTTTCTACGATTCCGAGGGAATTGTACACAAGGCGTTCGTTCCACCTTGTCAAATGATCAATGTTTTGTTTTATCTTGGGGTTATGAAGCGTCTGTTGTCGTGTGCGGCCCCAATACTGTCAACAATGCAGCTGGTGCTTGTTGCACGATAATGCGCCGTCCCATCGTTCGACGCTCATTGATTTTTTTGACCGAAAATTGCATTTTAACCATCAATTATTCACCACACTCGCCTGATTTGGCTTCCTGCGACTTCTACCTCTTCTTGAAGCCATTTAAAACGGCTAAAAAATTAATTCATCAACCTAATTAACCGTGCAAAATGTTGTATTGTCGCGCAAAGAAACTTTGAATAAAAATAATCATTTTTGCGAAAAAAATAAATATTTATGTTGTTTTTGAAAAAGTCCTGTTTTCTGTGAGACATACCTTGTATAACAATATACAGCTTGTAGGATTTTAAACTAATTTTGCAGAGCGATAATATGAGGCCATCCGACTGTTATTCATAGAAATATTCAGTATCAATTAAATAGGTTTCTTTAATATAAGGTACGGGATAAAAAGATTGGACGCCTCTAATTTTTTGCAGTTTTATACATTTTTGTTCTATATTAGTCATGTTTTCTTGTATTTGGTAATTTGGTTTACTAACTGAAAAATGTACCTGATGAATTGATATTGATAAGGAGTGTTACATTTGATATGTTCGCAAATGATTTTAGAGTGGGAAAAAAGATTGAATAGTTTTAATTTTACAAAATAACTATACTGGAATGATTTATGATTATATTTATATATGAAATTAATAACCTGTGATCCCCCTTTCTTTCTATAAAAATGAAAACATTCAATTGGGAAGAGTTTCGTAAAGGCGCTTGGTGTTATTTTGAGAAAGTCTGGTCTCGTTCTTCATTTGTTTTTTTGAATTCCTCTCGAGTTTTAAATTCGAGACAATTTCACCCTTGTACATTTTTTGCCTAACTGTGCACACACATTTTCGATGATGTTTAGATCTAGGGACTTTGATAGCTAGTATAAAATGTAAATATTCTCCACTTTGAAAATACTCCCGAATATCCCGAGTTGAATGCATGGGAGTATCGCCTCGCTGAAATAAATTTCGTTTGGCTATGTTTCCAAATATTTTCCTAGATGTGTATGAATCATATTTAAGTACTTCTGACTGTTCATTCAATCCGAAATGAAAACCGTATAAGTCTTTTCATACCTGATGCCTACTAAACTTACGATCCTGTCACCACCCATTTGTCCCTTAGCAAAATTTTTCTTTCATTCTCAAATCTGGAAATAGTAAGAGCAGTCGTCTTGCTCATTCGGTGCCTCCGAAAACTTTATTTGCTTTTAGTCTTTGTCACAACGAAAAGGATCGAGAGAGTAGTGCTTTCGAAGGGCTCTTCTAATATTTTTAATGTTGGCAATCACACCTGCTTTATGCGCAATCTGACAGGATGTTAATGTGCTATTAAAAGCGGCGCGTAAGATTACATGACTTTTTCTGTTTGGCAATACAAAGGGTCTACCAGTAATATTTTTCTTTCTGGACCATTCAGGATTTTAATTTTATTTAGCAATTGTATCTACTCTTACCTGTACATAGGGGGATTTTCGAAATCGACATTCTTCGTTTGTGCATTCGCAAAATTGTTGTTTTCTCATAAGGCGTTAAACATTTTGAACGTCCCTTGATATCATTATTTTCATTTCGATAGAAGAAAACTGGATTAAAATTGTAGATTGAAGAAAGATAAACCGGTTATATTTACAGTATCCTATCTTTTTGTCCTACTGTATAATTAATATTTGTAAATATTTCATATGTACATCTAAACTGAAAGATTCTGTTTTTTATTAAATCCATTTATAATCAAAACTAAGAAAGCAATACTGAAGAATAAAGTAAAATGCAAAAACATGGGCTGTCCTATCTTTTCGTTCCGGACCTTATTTTATTTGTTATATAAATAAATTACAACTGTTTTTCAAAGACAAAGCTTTAAAAACTATGTCTATACTGATTAATCTAGTTGGGGTATTTACCATGGTTTGTTCAGAACGGTTGTAAAACAAGTGCATCTGATTTAAACTGATCAAGAACTCCAGAAAAAACTTTTTCATGTGATTTTGGGGCCCGTATAAGTACGATATGATCTCATTGGTAATGGTTGAGTATGTTGCTTCAGTCTCTTCAAATTTGTGAATGATTATAAAGTATGCTAGAATGGTTCTGGTCGCCGTGTAGTTCTCTTGCCAAGTCAGCGGTATGTCTTTAATATTCTTCTGTTTGGAAAAATTTACGAGAATTGTTTTCAGCCAGTGAAGATCGTCGAAATCACTGCATCTATGTATTATAATGTCGTTAATACATAACATATTCACCTACAGTATACATACATATATAGCATGAGGGTAACTAATTCGGTGTAAAGATTCACGGTCATATGGCTAAATTTCTTTCCTGCCAATTCCCAGATATGAGAACTTTGTTCCATATAGGTGCTCAATGGTAAATCTTTAATCGGATTATGTTTTAAAATATAATAAAGCTAAAAAGTATATTTAATTAGTGTTAATTAAAGTTTCTGGAATTACAAATTTATAATTTTTTAACGTTAAGAGTTAGCGTTAGAGTAGCGTGATCACACATCATAATTGTGAATAAAATGTATGGCATGTATAAAAAAAATGTATTTTGACACATATTGAAATAACAGTGCCTCATATTGGGAGGCCCAACCATATTACATATAAGAACATATTACTCATGAACCAGTTCAAAATTTACATAATGATAAAAGAACTGTCTATATTTCCACTATATTCTAAAATAGTATGATAATTATTTCAGTGCCTCATTTACGCTTCTTCAGATACAAACATATTTTGTCAATGTGAAAGTTCGTCTACAAGGAAGTCTTCCAAGGAAGTAAAATTTTTACCATCTAAGCTATTTTGAAACGGTTTATATAAATCGTAGTCGCGGGGCGCAAGGTCAGGGGAGTCAGTGGATGGGCTAAAACATACCAATCAAGTTGTAAAGTTTGGGTGGTTTAACAAACTCAGGACGCTTCTGATCGATTCTCCGCTCTAATCTACTTAGTTGTAAATAAAATATCTCCGTATTAATCGTCTGATTTTCAACACTAAAACTTCATAATAAAAGATTTCCTTCCAGTCTTATCAAATGCATAGCATACATTTCTTAGGATGTAAACTGGCTTTTGCACCGTTTGAAGTTGCATCTCTGGGCTTCCATCATGATCTTTTACGCATAATATTATATTATTATACACAATCTACTTTTCATTACCTGTAACCTTTTTGTTTAAAAATAGATTGATTTCCTTCTGTTTCAATTGGGAATTGCAAGCAGAAATTCGGTCCATCCGCATGCCACAACCCTTACCTCAACCTTGCTAACCATTCCATATTGACGTAATCGCCTTGGTACTTTTAACTGGTTGATTTCAAGAATTTCTGGCATATCTCGAGTTGTTTCATGCAGATAACTTTCAATTAGCCACAATATTTCGTTGTCATCAGCCTCAGCCGGTCGTCTGGCGTGGTCATCGCGATGATTAAAATTGTTTCCACTAAGGTTTCTGAACCATTTACGACACGTAATAGTGTAAAGGCACCCTCACCATACACAGCACGTATCATCGCTTGCGTCTGCAAAACATGCTTTTTGAAATAAAAGAAATAAAAAACCATATGTCCAAAATGCTCCTTATTTTCTGCTATTCTTAATACTTAAAAATATTATAAAATTACAATGTCTCTAATTTTCTCGGTTACTCGCTGAAATTCCTGCCAAACAAAATTTTACACGTGTGAAGTCAATAACACTTCCATTTTGCAATGTAATGCCCTCTAGCGCCTAAAACGGGGTGAACTATTGCATCGGCATCGTATTTTTGTATCTGAAGAAGGCACTGAGTGACAAAACAATTCCATTTTGGAATATAGTGAAAATTTAGACAGAAGTCTTAGTTAATTGATTTAAAATGAATGCCCATCAAGTATCAGCTACATCAGTTAATTATATTTACATAATGATTTGGATTTAAAAATGTTTTCTGCAAAATGAGAGTTATATTTGCTTAATCCAGAGCTAGAAGAATTTGACCTCATTTTCTGATGATTGGATGTTGGATTGGAAGTGAATTCAAAGGATTTCAAGAAATATTCCAATCTACAGATGGCATCTGAATACATCACTACACACTAGAAAGAGAAAGATAATCTGACCATGGATTTTTTGGAACGCAACATTATTATGGCTAGTTTATTGAAAGTAATAAATATTACAGGTCCAATGTGTCTATTTTTTAACAAACAAAAACCCAGGAGAGGTCAAGATAAAAGTGTTCTTTGACAACAATGTACCTGCTCATTTTAGTGCAATAAACAAAGATTGATTGACCTGCAGTTTCTAAATACTACCGTATTCACTGTTTTTCCTTGATTTGGTTTTCCTAGATTTCCACTTGTCTCAGAAACTGATATAGAACGTAAATTATTTTTAAAAAATCAGATGTTTGTTTTTAATGGAATTCTGAAAACTTTTCAATGCATCCACGTATCTATATAAGTTGAGGTATAATTTGACACTTCCTTTTTGACTGAATATGGAACATTAAAGTAAACATTAAAAATAGGGATGTATTAAAAAAGTAAGAAATTTTTGGAAGGCGTAATCTTTTTATTTTTTGCCTCATAGTTGCTGATGCGTTTCTAACCGTAAATACTTTCCTTTCTTTTTATGTTTGAGCTAGTTAAGAAAAGTTTCTATAAATACTTGTTTAATTCTATAAATCGTATATACAGCCAAAAATATACTACTTTAAGATTCACTCTGTACGAATGAAAAATATTGCAACTTACTTGTAACAAAATCCCATGACATTCGTTATCACTAATTTCACGATCCTTTATTTTTATGAAACATTTGTCAACATGATCCTGCATATCTGTATAATTAATCAATGCTATAGAAGCCTTTGCTGCTGCATCTCGTGTTTTATACACGGGATTGGATAGGCATATATTAATGTATGGAAGATATTCGGCTACCTAAATTAACATTAGTTTGCTAATAGTACATAAAAAAATATATATCCAAAAATACTTTGACAAGATACAAGGTATTCTTTACTATTCCGCCTAAGGACCGGTTCTACAATGCAAGAATATACCAGGTATATAGCTATGCTTGGAATAAAATTTGAGACGTCGGGTGGACGTTTATGGGCCTTTCAAATTTTATTCCAAGTACAGCTTATACCTAATATATTCTTGCATTATAGAACCAGCCCTAAGTAACATTAGTAAAACCTTTTAACTTGTTTATTGTGTTATTAATCGTGATTTTTGTGCATTTTTTTCCAATCAAAATGTCATGCAATCAATCATAAATATTGGATGCGCTTTCAGAGAGGGTTTGTCTAACGATGGTATTGTAGAGAGGTGGTAGAAACAATTGTAGGAAGGTGATACAAACCTCGAAAACATTCATGCAGTCAGTAGTCACTTATGGCTGCAAGACGTGTACCCTCACAAAGAAAACAGAAGAGATGCTTGCAGAATTTGAAAGAAGAGCATTCAAAAGAATTTTGGAGTTGATATTGGAATTTGGAGGATCAGGTATAACTTTGAACTCAAGCAATTGTACAAGTATCTAGGTATTGTAGACTATGTGAGGGTTCAGCGACTCAGATGGCCGGGACAGGTGGCGGCGAGAATGCCAAAAAACCGAATACAACGGAAATCATGGAGCGGCGAATAGGGGGGGGGGGGGGGGTAACAGAAAAAGAGGTAGACCAAAGACACGATGGTAGGACAATGCAAGAAGGAATACCGATGAACTACCGCACATCAAAATGTTGGAGATCGAGCCGGTTGGAAGCGAACTTTCAAGGAGACCAAGGCTCACTAACGAGCTGTAATACCATAGGAAGGAGAAATTACAAACCTCGACAAAAAGAGAGCGACCGGTCGAGTATTGAAACTGAAGCAAATTTGGGCACAACTGTTGGGGAACTTCTAGAAGAATCGCGTAGGCAAAACGATAGTTTCTGAATACTTAAATCGGATTTCACAGAAATTGCCGAGAAAACTTCGCGTCTTTTGAGTGAAATGACCCGTTTCTTGGGTGAACTGTGACATGCCACGAAAAGCGGATTCCAGTCACGACAGCCGTCTGTGACGGTTTCCACGACTACGTTCAGTAAGTGATTAAAATCAGACTTTTAATCCCGGACAATATTAAATCAACTAGGTATTACCTGACATGTTTCTTCGTCAAAACTAGACGGATATAAACGGCCTAATATCATCAGAATGGGATGTAATACTAAGCTAGAGTTATTTTGGCACTCTTCTGCAAGGGTATCCAAAATGAAGCTATAGAGGGTTTGGTATCTCATGAAAAACACCCTGACAGTGAGTTTATTTTTTATACACATTTTATCTTCATCCGCTGTTCGCTGTACACCAAATAATCTCACCATCAGCGCAGCAAACAGTAATGTTGACGAGTTTCTAATCTAAAACAAATACAAATTGACCAAAAATTAAAAGGGGTCTAGAAAAAAAGTTTCCCTTACACCCCAAGCATCACTTTTGAATCCTTTAATAGTTAAAATAACGCCCCGTGCAACGTAAGAGGCTACTAATTCTCCCAATTTACTGTGTCTAAAAATGGCACGCAAAACGTTGAGACAATGCATTTTAGTTTCGATATTGCATTTTTCGTCTTCTGCAGTATCGAATAAGCTCGACATCGTGTTGTGGAAATACGAAGTGTCATTAGTTGTTGTTAGGATGGAGAGTATCAAAAATGGCAGGCCTTCAAAAAAATATATTAAAAATATGATATAAATCAAATTAAGTAATGAATATGAATATATTTCTTAATATTCAAAGAACTACTTTGGGATTTCCAACATTAACATAAGTTGGGTTTTAGGTTGTAATTCATAGAGGCACTATTATGGAATATGAAAGAATTGTTACCAGCGCTTCGTCTAGTAGCACACAGATCATCAGAGTGCTTTTTTCCAGTGCACAATTCAACAGCTTCCTTTAACCATTCTTTAGGAAGAATATTAATCTTTTGCCTAGAAGATGACCAAAAATGTTCACAAATAATACCAAATCCCACATATGCTTGTTCAAAAACTCCTCTGTGTTTACTTTGGACGAATAGGTCCACGAAAAAATCTCCTATTTTCGTTAGCAATTCTTCAGAAAGCATAAAAATTTGGTTTTCTAATTTAATAGACTGCTTAGTAATTTCTGCCAGAAGCAGTGTCATCTCTTTCATTGTACGCCAAGCATAAACTGAAAAATAGAAAATTAAAGTTAGTTTAATTTACGAATTAAACTACTAACCCAGAACCATTTGCGCTTTTGGAGACTCCTCATTTTCGCAGAAATCTTCGATATAATCCGGTAAGTAACCTTCTGGAGATGGATTGCAAACCACTGGTTTGATTTTGTCAGATATTTTGAAACAGTTATCTACTAGTTGTTCAAAAACGTGTACATATGTATCATTATGCTTGCTGAAAAAGTAGGATAATATCTGTATAGACTTATTCTTTGGTGTTTTATTGAATCAGAATTTGTTTGGAGTGGATATATACCTTATATCTCTGTTTTCAAGTAGATGTCTAATACTTAAAATTAATCCATATACTGAAGATTTGGCCATACTAATATGATCAATTTTGATCTCTTCACTTTGATTTATGAACTTTCTTGTGAGAACATCAATCATGTCCACGGTGGGGTCGTTCACCTTTTTCGTTTCTTCTCCACATTCGGAATGAACAATATCGTAGAAATAAGGCGAATAGGAACAGATATCGAATAAATATGCTGCTGATAAGGTTTTGCTAGGTTTCACGTCAACTGCTAATTCAAAACTCCTCTGCATGTATTTAAAAGTAAAGTTTACATTCTGTAAAAAAAGAAGAAAACTATGAACATCAGACCAAAAAATCATTGATAAAAATGTTGATTTTTGGTATTTTCTATCCATTAAAGTATTATATAAGGGACTTGAATAAGTTCTCGCTGTTTTGTCGTGAAAATTATTGCTTTATTTAAAAAAAAACAGTAAAGAACATGTCGTTGAAAGTATTATCCATCGCAGGCCACTACTTTCTCCCATCTTTCACGGCTCATCTTTTGAGATTATCCAAGACCCATTTTTGGCATCTTCATAAGAATGAAAGTGTTCTACAGCCAGGCCATGAGTCATCGATCGGAACAAGTGGTAATTGGAAGGAGCAATGTCCGATGAATACGGCGTGTGGAGTAGAACTTCCCATTTGAACGTTTCTAAGTAGGTTTCAACCGATTTTGCAACATGTTGCCGAGCGTTGTCATGCTGCAAAATTACTTTGGCGTGTATTTTCTCGTATTGTGGCTGTTGCTCGGCTCAAACGCATCAATTGTAGTCGATAGGGATCTCCCGTGATGGTTTCGTTGGGTCTGAAGAGCTCATAATACACTACACCCAGCTGATCCCACCAAATTCAGAACATTAGTTTGGAACCATGGATATTTAGCTTTGTCGTCGATGTTTATGGCCAGGCTTATTCCAGGATTTTCTACGCTTCAATTTATTGTATTGTATCCACTTTTCATCACCAGTCACGATACGATGCAAAAAATCTTTCCTTTTCTGCCGTTCGAGCAGCTGTTCACACGTGAAAAAACGCCGTTCGACGTCTCTCGGCTTCAATTCATACGTTACTCAATTTCCTTGCTTTTGAATCATTCCTAATGCTTTTGAACGTTTGACAACTGTTATCTGAACTCCTAATGATTCTACAACTTCAGTTTGCGTCTGACATCAAGTAATGTTTCGTGTTCAAACTTTTTTCGGTGCGCCACAGCGTCCTTTATCTTGAAAATCAAAATCATTATTTTTAAAACATCAGAAGTCAATCTTTGCATCTTATTTCTAACAGAATTCCATGTGATTCAGTTGCAGATTTTCTTACCAAAAAAGTATTGCAATAAAATTACCCACAAATACTCTTTTTTGGCACGAAATTCGACATGTTTAACGGCTATGAAAAAATATGTTGTTTACACTTCAGCAGAATAACATATACTGTCATTTCATAATGGTGGAGCTTCACGATGAAGTTGGTTATAGTATTGCCCGATGCAAAAAGACTAAGATAACACCATCTGTCGGGAAATCGCGAGAACTTATTCAAGTCCCCTATAATATAACATAATATGAAATATAGTTTTTTTATCACATGCTAAACACTTTAAGACAGAACTTCATGTTTAAACATTTCCGGTCATTTTTTCGACATAATTTGTTGAATAATTACGAAACATTTTATGCTACTTTCAGATCAAATTATAATACGGCTGTTACTGTTCGTTTCAACATCAATATGGAGTTTGGAAAATTTTATAAAAGAGATGAAAATCTAAAGAACGAAACCCAAGGAAATCTACCAAATCTTGTAGTCAATAACTACATTTAGACATTAGTGACGGATTATTCCCGTATATCTTATCTGAAACAATCAACAATTACCTTAACAAAATTGGTAAAGTTAAAGAAAACTAGATAAGTTGATCTCTCATTTGTTAGTAGTATACAGAGAACAACAAGAGTAGTTCGAAAAGTTATCGACATAAAAACAAAAGACTTAAATGCTTTTAATTTTCAATGTTGCAATTTTTTGCAGGTGAGGACATATAGTTTACATAGGACTGGTCAGTTGGTCCAAAAGTAAAACGTAATATTACTCAGTGATGGCCTTGTTTCTTGCCAGATATTATATGAGCACCTAACCACGATAATTTCAGAAAACCGACTTTTCAAGCAGTTGAAACCATTTTCGCTTTATTTGACGCAGTTTCACCACCAAATAGTGGGTAGGAACCCACTATTTGGGCTATTTGTTCGTCTCTGGAATGTAATGATGAATCCATGTTTCACCAACTGTTATAAAATCTAAACATTATTGACAACTCTTAATTCGAATAGTCTTTAGACAACTGGAAACAAACGCGGCATCGATCAAGCTGAAAACTTTTTACTGCCCCAAACGACAAAACAGGAGAATCCTTTAAAGTGGAATTTAATTCTTTTTATATGCCCGTGGTTAAACAACCCAATTTTATGACAACTCTAACTTCAATTTTTCAGAAAATGCCAAAAGTTGTTTGATTCATTCGATTGCCAAAAACAAGGAACTAAACAAACCCGTCTGAATCTTCGTAGCACACCATGTAAGGAATGGCGAAAAAATTATCTTTTCTGACAAAGCGCACTTCTGGCTTAATGGGTTTGTGAACAAGCATCTGCAGGATTTGCGCCAATGAAAATATCAAGTAATTGATTGTCAATTCTTAATCTTAAATGGAACATTCAGGCTACCATTGAAAATATACCTGTGATATGTGTGAAACTGGAGCTTTAGAACGCATTCCACCAAACGAACCCGAGGGGAACATTTGAACTACAGTATTTTCAAAACACAATGCCATTATTTGTTCATTAAAATAAAATTAAAATTGCCGGATTATCACTTGTACTTATAACAGTGCACCATTTTAAAGTTCTGACACTCTTATCGGACAACCCTTTATAAAAAGCAATATATTGCAAACTTACCGTGAAACCTAAATAATGGGGAGGTAATGTTTTCAACAATTTTACGATCATTTCCTTATTGCTTTCGTACGAATCAAATAGAATATTGTGACTGTTCTTGACGTCGTCCTCGTTCCAACAATTCTTCCATTCATCGGGCGTTAAAATGTTCTGTATCACCAATAACAACTCCAAACTAGTCGCTCTCCGAGGATAATTTGAATCGTATGACAAATTCCCTATAAATATCCTGGTCAAGTTACAAATAAATCTTCTGTACGACTTCTTCAGCTCTTGATACAAAGATAGGAACTTCTTGTGATCCCTTCCTTCAGAATTAATTTCTAAAGCCTTGGTCAAATTCGTGATATTTCGCCCTATGACTTTGTAACCGGCGTCATAACGTGTCAAGATTTTTTTGTAATATGACACAATTTGTTTTCTTACGTTCGGAGACTGAGCAGTGATATTGTATCTTATATAATTAATTAGAAAGATAAATTCCCAATCTAAATACAATTCGGTTGATTTAAGGCTTTCTGTTAATGATGCTAATACTAACAGTCTGATCTAATAAAGACACAAAGTAATATTTTAGAATCTTAAAAGGCCAGTAGGCCAATCCTTAGATCATATAATTGAAAATAAATGTACTACTAGGGTATAACAAAATGATTTGGGTTTTAGAGTTACTCACTGTTTAAAAAATGTACAAAATTCCCATGTCTCGCAAATGCCGGTTGACGATAGTGTGAGATGTTCCTAATTCCCCTGAAAGTTTTCTAGTGCTTGTTCTAGGATCTGCACTCACAGCTGCTCTTAAAACGTCGGCATAGAGAGACCGTGAATTACTTGATCTTACCCTATCTTCAATTCCCATGTCTTCCTCCCATAATTTTTGAATCAGAGTTGAGTGCGCTTTCTACTTCGCGAATCTCAAGAACGGCGACAATCGCTTTGAAGCGTTTTTTAAAATAATGTCAAAAAATTGTCTTAATTTCCAGTCATACTTCACTCGTTTCAACGTGTTTTTAAACCGTGAACTGAATATTTCGCATTGGAATAACCTAAATATTGAAGAAGGAATGTTTGTTTATTTGTATTATTTGTCGGAACAATAATATAAACAAAGGAAACAAAGCAAATTCTTTTGTTATACCCTAGTAAAATACTAAGAACAAAGATATTCAAATATTTATAAATAATAACACTTTATGCTAATTCTTAATGATTTTTTTCAACGTTTCAACTACAAAACCAGAACGTCATAAACCCAGTAAAACATATTATATTGAGCTTGGAGAAAATAGTAAATTATTAGTCTCTATTGGGTCTAAAAGCATTTTTTTAAATTCATTTACATCTCACTGATAGTAGAAAGTAGCTACAGCTAATAGAATTGGAAGTACTATCATCTGGTTCAAAAACACCGACAATTCCGAAGTTGGGAAAGTCTTCTTGAGTCTCCCATATACTTCTGGTCGGATCATGTTAAAATTAATTTATAAATTTTCATTTCAATTTTTTCATTCATTTTTCATTTCAATTTAACCAGCCACCATTATAAAAGAACTGAAAGATTACAAACAGACGAAACTGCTAGGGAAAGAGAACTAACCCAACAAGAGAACAGAACTGGAACCTGCGATGACAATATTGAAGTTGTGAAGGAATTTACGTATATGGAAAGCAAACTAAACAAAAACAATATCACAGGAGATATCAGAAATCATATTAAGAAGGGTAACGAAACTACTTACCATCTGCAGCCGGTTTTAAGATCTAAACTTATATAAAGGAACACCAAAATTAAATTCTATAAAACACTCATTCAAAAAGAGCATTTTTGGTGCTGAATGAAGCAACTATACTAAGATATGGATATTGTAGACTATATAAGGGTCCAGCGACTCAAATAGGTGGGACAAATATAATAGCAAAGAGAATCATGGAGGGGCGAATAGGAGGTAACAGAAAATGAGGTAGATGAAAGAATCTGGTAAGACAATGTAAGAAATTCTGAACTACTGCACATCAAAAACTGGAAAGGGGCTGCTGGAGATTGATCCGGTCGGAGGCAAAGGTTGAAGATCAAAGCTCACTGACGGGCCATAGCACCACAGGAAGAAGCAAAATATAAAAAATATAGCGAAGCTTCAGATTTTGCATTTGAAGAAAAAAATATGGTGATTATAAAATGATAATTTACATGATCTAAGGAACGATTTCTTTTTCGCTTACTTTTACCATCTTACCTCTTCATTTTGATGAGTCATAAACAATTCCATTTTTTGCTTATCGATCAAACCTCGCCAATATAAAATACTGTCTTTCTCTACACTTAATTCTATGCCGTTTTTTCTGGCATTGTGCAAACAATGCAAAAGTACTTTAGATTCTTCCACTGTCCCTAGATAGTCGTTTGGAAATCTATATTAAACATAACTATAAAAATCAATTCTCCTATTGGAACCTTTGGAATGAAACACTAAACTCAAAGAGATTTACCACTAAACAATAAATCACTTGTTTTAACTTCTCGACGCCTCAAATTGAATGACGCTAACATAGTTAGCGAAACACACCTAGAGATGTTAAATACAAGTGATTTGGTGTTTAGTGATAAAAATCAATAATTAATTTTTCTAATCTGCAACATATAGATGCCATTACTAGTACTAACACTACTAATTACATTCTGAATCAAAAATCCATAAAATATATTTTATTTAGCGAAATTAAATTTTAACTTACATAATCCTTAATATAGCAGGTTGTAATTTGAAGGCTGTACTAATAATTCTTTGACAAAAACTTTCAATTTTCTGCCCTGACCTAAGAAGACCAATCACTGGAAGTACCCAAGTTTTAATCCAATGATCATCATTTTCTTTTGAACTGAAACTTTTTTCCAATAACATTTGATACGTTTTGCATACCTATACAATAAAATTATTTCTGTATGTTTATTTTTATATACGAGGTGTGTAAATAAAGTAATGACACTGGGGGCGTAGTGTTCGATCAGGCAACACTGTTGGCTTCCCCTTTGGAGGGGAGGCAGACTGTTGGCGCACCTACGGTGTGAGCGATAGTCGATTTAGAGGGGCAAATACAACTTTTGAAACTGGTGTAATTCACCATCAAGTTGTTTTTATTGATATTTTAAGACAACAATTTCAGCCTGACGTGAGCTTCGAGGTTGTTTATACCGAGATAATGAGTCTCCCGTTGTTAGAATAAGTGTACCTTGGTCCAAGCTCAAGCTTTGCTACAATCCAAGTATTAAAATATCATTCGTCAATTGTGAAACGTCATTCGTCATTGCGTCGTCAATTGTGATAAATTTAAACAATATGGGATCCGAAAGTGTAGGTAAGTATATTGTTTTTACGAAGTTTTCGTGGTAATTGTACCAATATTAAATGAGTTATGATTTTTTCAGTTATTGGTACCTTTCAACTTGTTTTAGACAGGTGTACCATGTTTGATAGTTAATAAACTAGGGTTGCCAGATATTTCTGAAGATTTTTTTTTGTAATTTGGAAGCTCTGTCCACTTTAAGAATATTTTAAGATGATTGTGTGGAGGTCTGCGCTAAGCACACTTATTTTTCATTTTCGAAAAGGCTGTAGTTACGATTTTCGGACCCGAATTTCTTTAGCTGTAAAAGAAATTAGGAAAAAATGAAAAGATTTCGGGTATTTTTCATTATTTATATGAAAAACGTGATTTAACAGTTCTTGACGACGATGAATTTAAAAAATGGAAGAAAAATATGCTCACCTAAAAAAATAATTAACGATGGCAAAAATCCCAAAGAAAAAAAAAGTTTTTCTTCAAAAATACGAGAAATGGCTGGAAGAAAAATATCTGGAAGTCGCTCTTCGTATTAAACCAGTTAGTTCGGCTTTATTGGGGCCTGGTAGGCCCACCAAATGTTTTGTAGATTGTTAAAAAAATGAAGGAGCGAAAAATTGAACATTTATTGCAATCAACGCGCGAAGAATTATCTATCGCCACGCAAAGAGCACTTAATATATTTGATATGCCTGATCAAGTATTTCACTGACTCATCTTCATCGTGTTCTGCGACTGAATTTAAACAACTTATGAATCAATCGACAAGAACATAAAATGCTGCCTGCAAGGCATTTTGCACTATTTCTTCTTATAACTACTTAAGAAGTTTAGGAGAGGGCATAATTTTTACCCATCTTATAGTCATTCAATGAGAGAAAAATTTCAGCACAGGAAGTATCCGAAACACGTGCTGTGATTGGTCTATAAATAAGACAGAAATTATTGTTTGGCAGAATCCAATCTCCAGCATCCATAGATTACGCCGACCAATGAAATTTAATTTTCAAGAAAAAAATCGAACTTGTTGAGCGTGAAACGGAACTATTTTATCGCAAATTCATGGATTGAAACCTTCCTATTGGAACCTTTTCTATTGGTAATAGAAAAATTGAAATTGATTTGATCGACAGTGCGAAATACTGTTTAGTAGTAGATGGAAAAATATGCAATGTTTTGTTCCCAATACATTATACCAAAAAATGTTTCATGTGCGGGACCATTCCAAGCAATATGATGGGCAGCTTGCAACCACCAAACTTGAACACATTACGGTTTTGGTTTGTTCCCACTTCACGCCTAGATTATAACTTTTGAGTGTATTCTCCATATTGCCTATAAAATGGATGTAAAAAAGCGGAGAGTAGTATATATCAAAGATAAGAAATGTGAAGATCAGAAAAAAGATATACCAGAAAATTCAAAATGCGTTTAGTGCTCAATGTGGATAAGTGAAAACCACACTTTGGTTCAAGTAATGATGGATACACGGCTCGGACATTTTTCAGGCACGATGTCAGTATTACTGCGGTAGACAGACCCCATATTAAAAGGTTCTAAGTTGCCCTTGAAACTGTGTATTCTGAATACAAAAGTAACATTGAAGTATTTGAAAAGTATGTTTCAGACACGAAAGGACTCTACATAAGTCTCTACCTAAGCATGCCTGTAAGTGTGCTCAAAATACTCTTTCATAGTCCAGACATTGTAAGATATAATTTTTTACCGACAGAAGAATCTATTGAGGCTCGGCACAAAGATCGCCGTCGATTTCGAGAGCATCACACCTAAAAAAAATGCTCAGATAACAATCTGTATATTTGTTGTAAATATATATATATATATATATATATATATATATATATATATATATATATATATATATATATATATATATATATATATATATATATATATATATATATATAGAAATATTTTTATTATAAGAAAAAAAAAGGCAAAAGTATTTGCATATTGGTTACCATTAAAAATCATAATTTTTGCTATTTTTGAATCTAATTCGAGAGGGTTGATTTGCAACCCCTTGTATGAGGTATATTATCATTCAAAGTGAAATTTCTAATAAGAAGCCATGGTGAATGAATTTCGTCTCGCTACATTAGTGATCGCCCTAACTGTGGCACCCTGTTGTTCGAAATTGTTGTCATTCATTTTCAGAACACACTAGAAAGATCCAGTTCACGAAAAGAATTGCTACGGACAACCAAGTGACTAAAGAGTTCAAACTTGTACTGAAAAAGCATCAGCATTGTCCATTTAAAGGGGGAAGTCAACAGTGTTGCCAGATCGAACGCTACTCCACCACCAGTCTCATTACTTTATTTACACACCTCATAAGATATACTCACTTGTTCAATGATTGTAGAATTTTCAACACATTCTAATAAGACGAGTGGTAATTGCTTAAATTCTTTTAACAAAAATTCACAACCGTAATATTTTGCCATATATTCATATGCGAAAAATCTCATGGTGCCCTCTTCAGGAATTTCTCCAAATTTTCCAACAAGGATATCTGTTAGCTCTTTACAATCTTAAACAATGCATTAAATCAATTTCTTTTATGGCAAAGTTCTCAAAAACTTACCATTATGATGGTGATGTGCTGCCAATGCAATTAATTCCTCAAAAAACATTTTAGCATAATTCCTAACTGTGTCAATAAAATAATCAATATGGGACGACACAAAGTACAATCCGTCTAGAAACATATCTTTAACTAAATCTAAAGTAACTTTTTTAAATTGTCTTGCTACAAGACACAGGGTTTTACTGGTTTCAATTATGATAGCGGAATGTCCAGGATTACTAGACAGAAAGTAAAAAATCAATATTTGAGCATAAACTTAATTTTTTATTTTACCTTCTAGAAGTTTCTAAAATTCCTTCAAACAAAACAGAAATTAAATATTTCCCATCTACAGTTTCAGACAACAGTTTTTCCTCAGGTAAAACACTAATGATAGATGAATAAATAATAATAAGATAATCATGAGGTTTGTCTTCATTATTTGATGGATTTATAGATAAATTAAATGGAGAATTTTTTTTACTTAACTACAAAAAAAAAGAAATATACAGGGTATGGGGGAAATGACAGTCGTAAATTAAACCAAGAATTCTTCACATCGTTTGAAAGAAACAAGTTCCTTACAACAAGGGTCAAAAACTTAAAGGTTTCGTCGAAAAAAATTGCTAAGTTGTTAAATCGCCAATCAAAAAGCTATGATAAGAATTATCACTTTAAGGAAATTTTAAAGATTTTTTATATATCCAATAAACTATAAATAAACTAATGAGCATTGGAAAAACATTTTTTTTATAAATAAAAATCAGCCAAAAAATCTAGGTGGCAACGTAGTATCTAGTTTTTGAAGTATCCCCAATAGAGATGATTGGTTGGAGTTTGCTGATAAAATTGATTTTAGTGTGTGTGTGTATATTTAAATTTCATTTAAAACCAAAATTGTTTCTGTAAGGTAATATAACGATATGCTTCTTATTTACGGAAAATAAGCAATCAAATTATAAATGTACCAGGACTTTTTCTGAACATGTTTAAGGTTAAAAATCATGTCTGGCTTGCATAGACCCAAATGATGGACATTTTAAACATTTAATTTAATACAACAATTGTTCATGTGTTTCTCAATGTAACGTGAACCGTTTAAAACGTGTTAAGATGTGAAAAATTGGTGATTTTAGTGAAAACTAGCAATTCAACTTTGATATTAAAGGACATTAACATGTAAGGTTTCCTTTTTTTGTAAAAGCAAACCAAATTTGTGCCGAAACATATAGAATGAACAGCTATAAAAATATTACATTTTATTTTCAAATACCTTAAAACAATGAAACAAAACTGAATTTTCCCAACAATTTGCGATGTTGATCATGTGATTTTTACAAAAATGGTTGCATTCTGGACATGTTTTTAGAAACCTTTTTATTCAAAATAATGTAAAAAATTGTTGGTTAAATATGCAAGTTAAATATTAGTAACTGTTAATAAACATATAAACTTACTAGTTGCGATATACTCATACTATCACCTTCTAGAACATTGAACGAATAAACAAATACAAGGCAAACTTTCATTCTCAAATCAAATCCAATTTTATCATTAAAAAGGAGAACATAAGAATACATTAGTAATGACTGTAAGTACTGTTCTTTGATCTCCGCAAGGAACGAAACATTTTTTACAAACACTGGCAGTATTTGTTTTAAAACGGCATTCATGAGAATATTCAGCCCCTCTACTTCAGGAATGATGTCTTGCTTGACTTGACTGGTAAAAAAAAAGAACATATGAAACTGATTGGAATATATTAAAATAACCTACCTGGCATAAATTGCATAACCATCAAATAAAGAAATGTACAATGGAAATAGAGGTTTAAAATTCTCTTCAAATTCATATTTGGGGGAAGTCTGAAGAACAGACACAAAGTGTAAAAAGTCATTACATTCTTTCAAGTCACATGCTTTTTCACTTTTTATTTTGTCCAGAATATATTGAGTTGTGGTGTTTATGATGACTTCTACTAAATTCTGCTTCACAACAAGATCTTGTATGTACTTTTTTAGATGTTTTTTACCATTAAATCTTGTAAAAAGTTCTATGATAATGGTTCTTGCTTCGATATGTAACATTGTGTTGTCTTTTGAAGTTACATATAGATTAACCTAAAAGTACTGTATTAAAAAAAGAAAACATGTATAATTAGAACTTTACAATTTCTTTTATAATTTTTTTTGTGTCGTTCTCGTGGTTAGCGGCTCCAAGTTCTTGCAAAAAATTCTGTAATGTAGAATTCGTCAAGTTTTTTCCTACCCCATTCTGAAATTCAATAGGCAGCAAGCTGCACGGCTTATTAACATCAGAATTTTCGGCCATTCTAGCGCCATAAATACTTAAACTACACTTAATTTTAACTAAAAAATAGAAAATTCGTGCTCGTGTTCATTTCATTCCATGCTTTTTGATTAATTTTGACTTATGTCTAATTTGCCGACAAATGTCAGGTAAATGTGCTTTTTGTAAGGTAAGCTTTACAAAGAAGTTTCAGAAATGTCTCTATTGCAATGTCTAGATTAGTGACTATAGATAAATTTAATATATATAATAATTAATATTGCTTAAAATGATTTAAAACACATCTTCAGAGAAAATGGTAAACTTTGAATTATTAATTCTATAAGTATGGTATATATTGGGTTGCATAATATACACATTTTTGGAATTACCTATTTTTTAATCTACTAAAATCTAATACATGTGTTCAATATACAATATATATTGTTTATTTAAAAGTTTATAACTATATTTATAATTTATATACTTAAATTTTTACTATAATTTATAACTATATTCTTTGTGATAAATAATAAATTTCAATTACTAACTACTACAAACATTTCTTTTAAACTAATTATGTAAAAATATACACTACTTTGGGGAATAATGGGGTAAAATACATTTTAATATTTTTGAAAAAGTAAATATAATTTCTTTTTTTTCTCGTCTAGATCTTGGTATCAATTTCGTCAATAATGTCATTTTCATTACATTATTTATTTTTACCTAATTTTTTGGTACCCATCCAATGATTAATTATAAATAGTTTATCGCTTTGTTTATGCTATTTTAACTTGTTTGTATAATCACAATCCAATTACAGCAATGTCATACTGACACCTAACCTTGAAGCTTTTATCATTTTCACATTAGTTTTTTTTAGTTCTTCTGTCGTCTCTTTACTACCAGCAAGAACAAATAATCATCCAAAATGAGTTTCAAGGTAGGAGATCTAGGAAAAAAGCTTGCAGAACAATTAAAATCCAAAGAATTTCGAAACTATTTAATGAGGTAAGTAAATGTGATTAGGAAAGTTTCAAGATTTTCTAAAAGTTGTTTTCAGCACACATTTCTGGGGACCTGTGGCTAATTGGGGCATTCCTTTGGCGGCTATAGCTGATTTCAACAAAGACCCTAAATATATCAGTGGGAAAATGACCTTAGGTTTGTGTCTTGAACACTGTGTGTGATATTTAACTCATTACATAACCATTTTTAGCTTTGTGTCTGTATTCTGCTATGTTTATGAGATTTGCCTGGAAGGTACAACCAAGAAATTTACTTCTGTTTGCATGTCATTTTACAAATGAAGGTGCTCAATTAGTTCAGCTTTCAAGATTTATTAATCATAATGTTTCAAACAAAGATGATGAAGAATGATAATTAAGATATTTTGGACATTACACATCTGAGTACTAACAGGGTGCAATAACTAAGAGTATACACAGTTTTATCAATATTTGTTTTAATACCTATTTATATACATATTTATAGAAATGGGGGGGAGAAAAAGACATTATTTCTTTCTCAATTTTAGTTGCTCAATGAAAGGTTTTGTTTTATTATAAATTAAATAAACCTCAACATTTGTAATTATATTTATCGAAATTTTAAGGGAAGTTCCTACTACCTATAGGTAATACAAGTGTTCAAATGCCATTTACAGTTTAGTGCCTTTGATATTTACAAAACATTTCCAATTGTGTAGAAGCATTGACTCATATTTTATTGTTATTGTTGTTGTTTTTGTCCTAAATCCGAATAAAGTATATTTTTGTTAAATACAGCCTCTTATTTGATAGGCCTTGGCTTACCTGTTGTCATATGTTAAAAATGAGATTTTTGTTTATAGTTCTTACAGTTTACATTTGTATTTTTCTTATCCTATATTTGATAGTAGTGTCTGCATTACAATTTGTGTTTGTCTGGTTGGACCAAAACGAAGAAAGGTTCTGAAGAAGGTAAAAAAAAACTTGACATTTTATTCGAAACTGTTATTGTCTTTGTCGATTATTCATATTTGCATATACGTTTAAATAAGGACGGGTATATGCATTTGACATATTGATGGCATTTGTTTTAAATTCTGCATTTCTTTTGGGCTTAATTAAAAGAAAAAAATACGATTTTCGGTACGTTGCTTGGCACCCGATTTCGTTTGTCATCGTTTATGATTTTTGTGCAGTGAAAAATTCGAAAGCCTATGAAGTTGGTTGAATTACTGTGATTTTTCGAAAAGGTGCGATACCAAAGGGATGCTGGTATTTTTTGCCTTAAGCTACCGTTAATTATAGTTCAGTTTTTCAATCATGAACTTTATTTCTAGTTTTTGGAACTACTCGGCAAAAGTGCATAGTGATTCTGACATTTCGACTTGGCACGTACTAAAATCATGGTGGTTTACTGTAAGTACTGCCCAGTTTTTAAATTTTGTAGTAAAATTTAGCTATAGTCTTTTAGAAAGAAATGGGAAATTTTATGAAATACATACGAAAATGAACTTTTTATTAAAAAACTATTTTATAATATACATACACAACATTTAAATATTTATATCAAAAAACTATAAAATCACTAATTTCTAATAAACGGTAGAAATAATTGGACGGAAAAGTTTGCCAAAACAAAAAAATCACGTAATACAAAAATTTTCCTGTTATAACCTAAATTTGTGAATGCTCAGAGCTTTTTCAAATATTTTAATTTTTAAACTATTTGTCAAACATCTTCATGTATGTATTTTAGGGATAATGCTCTAAGATATAATTGTTGCTCGTCTGTGGTAGTTTGAACACATTTAAAATTATATTCTAAGTACCTAGATGTAAAAAAGGTAACAAAAATAGCGAAAATTTATCGGTTTATCTGTTTTTTTTTCCATTTCTATTTAATAGGTTTAGGAGTGACAAAAACTGAACTGCCAAAATCCTTTTTGAAAGAACATATAGACTATTTTTTAAAGCAAATTACAGCAAAATAAAGACTATCTAAAGTTTGTAATTGACTGTGTCAGGGATTCTTTTAAAAAAAGTTTTTTTTTCAAGTACATTATTACTATTCCTATACTGTAAGCTCTATCACTAAATATAATTTGTAAAGCTCAGGTAGGTCATTTATGATTTCTTTTAGATAAGTCAACATTGTCTTGAACTAATCTAATAATATGTTAAAACTAGTATAAAAATAACGGAATAATGTTTCCTTTGGACGGGTTTGGTAATATACAGGGTTTCCTTAAATAATAAGTAAATGTCCGTAGGAAAACCTGTACAAAGATCACGTTTATATATTACACGTAGAGATTCTTCTCAAGGCACTAGGAAAATAAGGCCGAGATTCGATAAATGTACAGTCTTAAGTTTACGTTTTATCTATCTGATCCTTGCTGCCTCTAAAACCGCTGCTAATAATACGCCTGCTAACAATAGCGGTATATTCGGATACCGTCCAGTTGCACTAGCTAAACGACAACGGAACATGTTAAAACGCGTTTCGTTATCATCTATTAAATTGCTAAATTCAGCTTCTACCAATTGACCATCATAGTAGGTGATGGGATCTTCAAATGGATATTCAAATCCTTGTTTACACTCACACTTGTATCCTCCGCTTTCGAATCCCCTGCCCAAGATAGGCACACACTGAAAATAAAAAAGTTTCGTTATTTTAAGTTCAATACATATACAACTTTCTATTCATTACGATTTAGAAAGCCAACAGTAGTTTTTATGTTTTATATTAACCTAAATATTTGAATATACAAATCGCGCTTTTTTAATCTGCTATGTATCTACAAGTAGTAAATAATGATAAAATAAAAATCCAAAATCAAATTAGGAGCAATTATCGAGGATTTTCGATATAAGTTATAATGGGTTGTTCAATAAGAGGTTCAGAATTTTAAAATGGGGCACGATAACTACAGGTGATAATCCGGTAATTTTAATTTTATCTTGAACTAATAATGGCATTATGTTTTGAAAATAATGTTCCGAAGTCCTCGACATCGTCTGGTAGAATACATTCTGTAGATCCAATTTTCGTCACATATAGCGGGTGGTATATTTTCAATGATGGCCTGAATGTTTTGTTGAAAGGTCGATAATTGTTCGGAGTTTATTTCTGTAAACCAGGGATTTAACATCAGCCAAAATTCTGCAGTTATATTTGTTCATAAACCTAGTAAGCTAGAAGTGGACCTCGTAGGAAAATATTTTTTCCCCAAAGTGGGGGTAGCCTTCAAACTTCTCTAGAGCCCATTTCGCGCATGTTCAAAGCATATGAAATTAATTAATAGAATGTACTGAACACAGCAGTCTATGAGTAACATTTACATTTCAAACAGTGTTGGCGCTATTACGTTTCAAAATTCTGACACTCTTATTGGAAAACTTTGTAATATATAAGGAAATCCTTAACTTCAATATGGACATACTTTTTGAAAACCCACTTGCACTGAACCACTGTTCCACTCTCTGGATGATCTACCAGATCCCATGCATGATTTTCTTCAAATGAACTCATTTCCTCCTCCATTGCTTGCTGCCAACATAGCCTATCTGGTCTGGAAAACGCTTCCGATACCGTTATGGGAACATCTTCTAGATCTATATCACCAATACACATGTATGTAACATAGTCATCAAAATTCTTCGGTTTTCTTTCCCTTTTTGACCGTCTAGTGGGCTCACACTGGTTTACTGTGTCATCTGATACAAGAAAATCACTATCATTAGAATCATCCATGTAACTTTCAGAGTCATCATCCATGAGCTCATTGCTGTCTATAGATGTTTCCCCCCCTGGTTCAATATTCTCTGAAGGATCAGTGATCATGATTGAAGTTTTTTGCTCCTTTTCCTTTTTTATTATAATGACATCTCTGCTTGTAATAATGTCTTTTGTTTTTTTATAATAGAGTCGGTAACCTTTTATATTTTCATCAAATCCAACAAGTATCATCTCTCTGGATTTGTTGTCAAATTATCTACGCTTTTCTTTTGGAATATGAACCATCACTTTACTTCCAAATATGCTTATATGGCTTATATTTGATTTCTTACCATTCCATATAGTAAAAAGTGTACTCTTATTTAAACCCTCTGCCACACTGCGATTACGCAAGTATACTGCAGTACAAACGGCCTCTGCCCAAAAACTTTTTGACAAATCTGCATCGAAAATCATACATCTTGCATTTTCACAATTGTCCTGTTCATTCTTTCAAGCATCCCATTTTGTTGTGGAGTATAAGGGTTAGTCTTTTGATGCAATAAGTCACATTTTCGAAGAAATATTTCAAATTGTTCGCTATAAAATTCTCTGCCATTATCACTTCGTAGTATTTTTATTTCCTTGTTACATTGATTTTCAACCATATCTTTAAATTCTTTAAAGAAATCTATGACTTGATCTTTCCTTTTAAGAAAATAAACAAAAGCCATTCTACTATAATGGTCTTCAAATAATAGAAAATACCTTGATCCTCCAATAGCAAGTTCATCCATTATTTAATAAGGCATTGTACATTTTTATTCCGAGCGTTCAAGATTATGAATATATGTACCATCATTTTGCTTCCAAATTTTACTGTCGAAAACGAAGGAAGAGAATTTTTTAAAGTGGAATCTAACTCCTTTTGTATATCCGTAGGGGTTTAATCCTTCAAAACAAAGTATTATATAGCCATCGATGGCCCTATTTCTTGGTTAAACTTTTTAGAAACAGAATAGTTTTGTGTTTGAACTATTGTTTTTGTCTAAATCTTATGACGCGTTGTTATTTAAGAGGATGCTTACATAAAATTGCTGTATATGGGGTGAAGAGAATTTAAGAGAGTTTCAACCACTATTTGGTGTGGTCCGCAAGAATTGTTGTTACCAGTTACTGTAAAATAGTAACTTGTTTAGAATTACATCGATCTGGATGTTTTGTGGTTTCGATTGGATGACGCTTCATCACTCAGAGGTGTTGGAGTAGTTCGTTTGTTACATATCCATTTTTTGTGTTCTCTTTTTAAATGGCTATGGAGATTGCCCACCGAAATCCTGCCGTTTAACAGCAATAGTACTTTGTTTATGGCTGTCTTAAAGGAGATGTTTTTAAGAATAATCTGCAAATTGTTCTTTGGCGACATAGAACCACAATTAAAGGGCGACCAATAATAGGCTAGCAAGGTGTATTATTTTCAAAATTAAAGAGATTTCCAGCAGGAGTGTCAGAATTTTGAAACAATAGCGGCAACACTGTTTGAAATGTAAATGTCACTCAAAGCCTGCTGTGTTCAGTACATTGTGTCATTTTATTATGGAAAGATACACCATTCAACAGCGCGTAGAAATTCTTCATATCTACCATCAAAATGCATCTTCAGTTCTCCAGACTTTTCGAGCGTTGCGTGAAATTTATGGTTATCACAATTGATATGAGCCGATTCGGCCCATTTAACAAGATTTGGGTCGATGAAAATCCTCAAGTGATTCACGAGTTACTTCTTCATCTTCAGAGTAATAGGGGCTTATTTTTTTCAAGACGATGATGGAAATCCTGTTACTGTTAATGGTGAACGCTATAGGAATATGCTAACAGAATATCAGCCTGAACTGATAAATGTAGATATAAACAAATTTTGCCAGATGATCGATTTATTGCAAGAAAAGTTTCCTGGACGCGAATGTCAACTGGCCCTCCAAAATTATGCGATCTCACGCCCTTGGTTTTTTTTGTGGGGTTATGTTAAATCTCTGATTTATAGAAATAAACCCGAAACAATTCTTAACCTCATTCAGGTCATTCAATTGGGTCTTCAGAATGCCTTCCACCAGACGAAGTCTCAAATTAACAATAACCGTGTTAAACTATACCCGAAGAGATTTACCACTAAACACCAAATCACTTTTTGAAACTTCTAGACGCACGTTTCGCTAACCATGTTAGCATCATCAGGAGATTATTTCATCTCAGAGAGCATCATTAAGAGATGATTGTAAATCTCTTCGAGTTTAGTGTTTCACACCGAAGGTTCCAATAGAAGAATTGCTTGCTTGCAATAAAGATTTGCCTAATTGAAATGAGAAAATAATATATATCGTGAAATGCTGCTTACTCCATGATATATTTAGAAACTAGCTAGTAAATCATTCCAAACAATAAATTAGCGGGATATTATGAAATTAAAATATTTGTTGTACGTACTTCCTTGTTGATTTTGTGTTAATTAAAACGTCAATTACTTCGAAAGAAACCCAATATAAAAGCTAAGATAAACATGAAATTAAAATTTTATCAACATATTATTTATATAAGATTCAGTAAATTTGTATTAGATTGAAAATATTTATATAACAGACGATAACATTTAATAGTTCAAAGTGTAAAGATATTTTAAAGTTGAATCTTAATCCGAAATTGTCTTGTTGGTTACAGAAACTTTACTTTATAGGAATAGTGAAAGAACCAAGATCGATTATGAAAAATCATATTTGTATATTTCATAGTGTTAACATAACCCTTTATTAATTGACATCGTTTAGTTAGATCAATTCTTATATTGCAATCTTTGGTGTGAAACACTAAACTCAAAGAGATTTACTGCATAACAGCAAATCACACACAATTTATCAACAAGCATTTCGTTAATTATGTTAGCATCATCAGGAGATGATTCAGTCTCCAATCACTTTGAATCATCTCCTGATGATGTGATTAAAAACAGGTGATTTGGTGTTGACTGGTTGATTGTGGTAAATCTCTTTAGAGTTTAATTATTTAGTTAAATACATTTTAATAGTGTTTTTTGTCAGTCAGTCTATCTCCACTTTATAACATTTCAATTATAGTATTTTATTGAAAGATGCGCGTTTCGATTCATGTATGATCAAAAATAAGATGATTCAAATTTATTTTGTTTCCTTCATAGTAATCCCCTCTCATCCCTTCTCACTATAATACACTTATTACAACAGTTTCTCCAGTCTTCGAAACAGCTTTTATACTCGACTTCTGGTATTTTCAGGGAAGAGGAAAAAATCATATAGTCGCATATCTGGCGAATATGGTGTTTATGAAACGGTATTTGTTTCATTTTTAGCGGAAAATTGTCGAATAATTATTAGTTATGTCCACCAGTTCCTTAACTTTTGGTCGTCAAGACACATGCATCTGTTGAAAGGTTAAATGCATGCGGTGTTGGACGAGAGGCATATAAGGAACAGGCCCGCTGAGAAAAATCATGACGCACGACTACGGCTCAATCAACATAGCTGCAACATAGGCCTCTGAGATGCGCAAAATAAAGAGTGAGAGGGTTACTGTCTGACAGAGACAGAGAACGGAGAATTCCTCGAAGGTACAGTACTTAACCGATGTTACACCACGAATGCACTGTTTCGAATGAGCTCTCGGGCGATAGGCTACTGCGCATCCAAACCTCGGAGGCCAAGCTATGTTGGTTGAGCTGCAAAGGTAAAGGCAGCGCACCGACTCCCTCCGATGTTGGGTATTTTGCGTTTTCTTGACTTCTTGATATAATTTGAACATTTTTGCTATAGTTTACAAATTTTAATTTAAAGTAAAGTAGTTTCATTTTATTAAATTAAATAAATACATTAAAATATATATTTAAGAACAAAAAAGAAATAATTATTTGTATTTATTTTTGGTAAACTCCAGGGCAAGGCAAAATCACAGCAGAAATGCTGAAATATATGGGAGAAATAGCAAAGGAAGAATTTTTGTCACTACTAAACAATATCATAATAAAAAGAAAGTACCAATAGACTGGAATATTGATATAATATTTCCCTTGTTTAAAAAATGAGAGATGTCAAAAAAAAGAATGTGAAAACTACAGAAGGACACTAACAAGTTCACCTGAAAAATATTTGCCAGAATAATAGAACATAGGCTGAGAGAAAATTAGAAGCAACATTAGAGGAACCACATCATGATTTTAGAAAGGAAAAAAGCACAGGATCTGGTATTTATAATTTGACAACTAGAAGAAAACTGTTAGGAAAAGAAACACAGAAATCCATATTTGTTTCATTGATCTGAAAAAAGCATTTGATGGAGTAAAAAGATGTCTGGAAAATTTTAAAGAGAAGAGAAGTAGAAGAGTGAGTAATAGAAATTACCAAGGCCTTATACAACAACAACAAGAATAAAGTAAGCACGCATAAAGATGAATCCATAAAATTTCAGACTGGAATAGGCTTAAAATAGGCCTGCGTACTGAGTCCACTGTTATTTTCAGTAATTATTGATGATATTGTAAAAAATAGCAAAGCAAACTGCAAGAATACAAAAATAGGTTTTAGAAAAATTAAAACAGTGACAACACAAGAATTACAGTTTGCTGATGATATGGCCCTAATGGCAGATTCTGAAGAAAAACTACAACATAACTTAGCAATATATAACGAAGAGCTTAGAAAAGTAAACATGGAAATAAATATCGACAAAAGCAAAACAATGGTAATCGCAGGCACAAAAATTAATATAAAATTGTATTCGATTGGAAGGTAATGAAGCAAGTCAAAAGCTATAAGTATTTAGGCATAATAATAGAAGATAATGGAAAAATAGACGGTGAAATAAAGAAAAAAACGAGAAAGGCAAACTATACCCTAAAAACCCTAACACCCTAAGAACAACATTTCTAGGAAAAAGAGATGCCGAAAGAGGTAAAAGCACAGGTGTATCAGAAACTAGTGAGACCATCATATATGGCAGCGAATCTGGGATCTTAACAAAGAGAGGCAAAAGTAGAATTACAGCTGCAGAAATGAGATTTCTACACTAAATAGAGGGAATTGTCAGAAGAGGTAGAGTGAGAAATACGACAGTAATGGAACAACTGGAAACGAAACCAATAGCCAGAGCTATAGAAGAAAGACAACTGAACTGGCTAGGACAAATGTGAGGACAAGTGATATTAGCAAAACAAATCTATGAAGGAAAAACACGAGGAAAAAATAAAATTGGACGTCCAAAACTGAAATGGGAAGAACAAGTTCGACAAGCGGCAGAAAAACGAGGAATTCATTGGAATGAGTCTAAAAAATTAGCACTGGACAGGACTTCATGGTGGGTAAAAATTCATGAAATACCATCATGTTGAGAAGTAAACTGTCAGTCTTAAACCTAAAGGTACAATGGACTTTTAGATTAAATAAAATAAAAAGTAATAAAATGTAAATTAAGTATGTAAGGTATATTTTTTTTAATATATATTTTCCTGTAGTAAATTGTAGTAATTATTCTAAATATTCCTTTGTCCATACATATTTTCTGTATTTTTCCTTATTTTTCGTGCTCTTATTAACATGACAATATCAGATGTATTCATGAAACTGAAATTACACAGTTAATAGCAGGTACTTACACAATAAAATATTTTTAACGTTTTTAAAATGCCGTCTTTACTGAACTTGCCAGAAATGTTAAATTAAACTGATGTAAACATGTGGACAGGAAGGAGATTGCATGCGCCAACGCATACAATAACGCAGGTTGAAAGACACGTTGAAACGCATGTTGAACGGAAAAGTTGAAGAGATGTGGACATACAAATGGTATGTTATTGTGCTGCTTAAAAGTATTAATTCTTTTCGGACGGTTTTTTTCTAATGGACTCTAATACTCAATCGGCGATTGCTTAATCCTTGATATTGGTAATGTTTTTTACATTTATTGATGTGGAAGGACTGCTTCTCTGTCATCACTAATGTCCTTGTACCGCTTGTAGACATATTTTTCTGACACAGCTTCATCGCCGTAACATTTATTAACATGTTCAATGCATCAGCGTAAGAAATTTTTTTTTTTTGCAAAATTTAATGTTTAAATTAAAAAAAATTTCGGACAAAAATATTTAACAATTACAAAAAGCGCTATAATTTCTAACCTAACAAGCGAAATGATATGACACTTCTATTAGATGTCAGGGACAGTCATATCAACTTGAAGGTGGCAAAGATACGTAAAGCGCGCAAATTTTTAAAAGTTACTTTATTTTCTTCTTATTTTAGCCTTCATGTCGCCCTCATAGGCGAAGGCCTCATAGGCCTCCCTCAAGAGATTCCAACTATCACAATCTTGTGCGATTCTCATTTATCACAATCCTGCCACCCCCTTCAGATCATCATACCATCTCATCCCTGGTTCACCTCTATTCCTTTCCCCATCCATGGCATCCACTGAAGGATATTAACATTCCATCTAGTATCTGTTGTTATCATAATCCTATTTTAATTATGTTAACTCTTCACGATATTGGCTGCTTTAGTTTTTTGACGAATGCACCCATTTCATTTCTTATCTCTTCGTGTGGTCCCTATCATTAATCGCTCCATGGCTCTTTCAGTAAACTCTAGCTTGGTAACTATTATCTATCTCTCTGCTTTAGATTCGTACGTTATTGTTACGGTCCATGTTTAGGCACCATATATTAGAACGGGAAACTGGTTATATACTTTAAACAGTGGCGTCTTGTGGGTTTTTAAAGTGGTAGGGCATAGAATAGAATAGTGCTGCTGAAGAATTTTGTTTGTTTTCCCCTTCCTCCTTTTTACTTTTCATGCTATTGAAATCCTATACGGGAGGCGAACCAGGAAAATGAGTTAAAGGAAAGAAACTGAACGGAAATAAAATATGGTGTTTTGCTCTGAAACATTGTTTACTGTGATAAATGATGGGGGGGTGGTGCCCCAACGCCCTCCCTCACGAGCCGCCACTGATTTTTAATCTTAAATGATGCAGGATTATTTTGTTCTTAAGAACATATGAAAACTTATGAATTACTTTACTTTTTGATTATAGCAGTATGATTTAGTTATACTTTGGAATTATATAAACTAGAAGTATGAAAAATTAACCAACAACTGTTCAAAAAGAATGGAAACCTATAAAGTTCGAATATTTAAAGAAACACTCTCTGACTTGAAATAAATATCTCGGTACTTGAAAGTTCATGTTTTATTTAAAATTTAAATTTCCACCCCCAGTTCGGATATACACAGTATATCGGAAAAATAAAAGAATTATTTAGATTAAAAAAGTTATTTTGCCAAAATTATTTATTTTTCTTCAAAATACATCCCTTTCGCACCAATACACCGCTGGGCACGTTCAACAAATGCTAGCATATATATTTTTATGTCGTTTTTCAGAATCTCCTCAATGCCTCTCGTCACGGCTTTTTGGACTTGTATAACACTGTCATAAAACGTTTCTTTCATGGATAGTTTGAGTATCCAAAACATGAAATTGTCACACGGAGATAAATCAGGCGAATACGGAGGACGTTGAAGCACAGAGACCTGTTTTTTCGGCAAAATTTCACGAAGAAGATGAACAAAACGAGCACAGACTTTTCGTTTGTTTTAGTCGTTTGTCAAAATTTAGTGAATCATGTCTTTGACTGCATGTAATTCCTCCGCTATCCATCTCACAGTTGAATTCGCGTCGTAGGCGATCATTTCACGCACATTTTGGATCAGCTCATCGCGATTTTTGTTTTTCTTGGGCCGACTTGGCTTTGGGTCGTCTTCCAAATCATCACGACCGTTCTGGAATCGCTTATGCCACTCGAACACACGTGTACGGGATAAGCAATCATCACCCTAAATTTTTTTTCGTCAATTCAAATGTTACTGCGAAAGTTTCACCGAGTTTGCTTGCTGTGGTGTTTTTGTAACAAGGTAATAAAAGAGACTGTCACTTTAAGCGCTATAACTTGACAATCCGTTGATCGACTCTAATAATGGCGCTATAGTTTTATAGAGGAGATATACAGCTTTCAGATTATATATTGTTTCAATAGATGACGCTAGTAGTTTTCTTTTAATTTAAAAGTTCCATTATTTTTTCGACATACTATAATATCTACATCAGAAATTTCGGGTGGTTGACTTCTAATTTCTATTTTCTAATTACTCGTCTTCTAATTGCTAACCAATCTATTTATTTATTATTGTATCCATACCATTCATATTATATCATGGATTTTTCACAAACAAAAATGTATCATTGCATAATATTCAATTTGTATACATTTTAAGATCTACACGATAAGATATATACGACTCGCCTCGTGACAATTTTAAGAAAGCTACTTGATAAAATGACTTGCATTTTTATATGTATGTTGATATAGAAATCAGTTTACTAATAGCGTTGTTATTTGTCATCAAGACTGGGAATGTTTCAGATAACCCTCTTATTAATTCAAGGTAATTGAGGAATGTAAATAATATTGATCCAAAAATAAATAAATAGTAACACTTTTTAGATTAAGCTATAAGTAGGACTTACATATGAGGTTCTCTGGTCACATTTGTGCGTATCCTTGAAAGCATTGGGTACGTAATATTTGTCAGGACATTGACTGATATCCAGCTTAAGTAGGTCCATAGTGACTGCAACTACTCCTCTGTAAGATTAAATAATTTTACGTATGAGAATAACATTTTTCATTCCTATAAATGATAAAATATATTAGTGCTTTACTTTTAAAAATGCAATAAGAAATGTTGGAAATATTAAAAAAAATTATTTTAATTTCATATTATTGATCATGAGCAATAAATAATAAATGATTTGTTTCATAACAATTATTTGGCATAAACTTTGTTGGTCAAGAAACGTTAATTTAATCAGAACATTCCATCATTACGTTTTTTGTGATGGGTGCAAATCTAACGAAGCTACAAAGACTGGCCCAAGATAATAAGAATAATGATTTTTGTTGAGCATGGTGGCTTAGGAAATATGCATGATCTGTCTTCGTCATAGAATGAATTTGTAGAAATAATCGTGAAATAATCATGTAAATGTAGACCTAATCGAAAAATTGTATAGGGTTGATATTTTGAAGAAATTCTACTATAATTATTCTAATACTTGACAGACAAATAGAGGACAGACATGGAATTTGAGTTCAACTACTGTCTACTCAACTCTTCTATTGGAACCTCCGGTGTGAAACACTACATTCGAAGTGATTTACCACTAAACGCTAAAATCAACTTTTTTTATTTTCTCGACGGGTGTATCGCCAACGATGTTAGCATCATTAGGAAGATGATTCAACCTAATGAATCCAAAGGTTGAACGATCTCTTGATGATGCCAACTTGGGACATATATAGTATATTATTATAACACGCAAATTTTATGAAAAGTATCAAATGAACCCAGAACATTTTTTAGAAAGAATATCTGATTTTTGTATGTTAAAGTTAATCTTAAGTATGTAAGTTAATCTTAATTCTAAATTATGTTTTTGATGTTCCTTCTTTCTTAAATGGAAATGCTATGAGTACGCACTATGTTGAATTGGTTCATGATGAGGGCACAAAAATCATTTACATTCTTCTATCAGATTGTAGAGGGAAACAAGTGATGATAGTTACTTCTTTATGAATGACAGCACTTGACATTATTGTAGTAGAACTAGAGGGTTAATTCTGAATGTAATATCCTTGGTGCTGAATAAAATCGAATGGACTTGGAACATATTTTCTAGGGTATTTAGTTTCTGAATATATTTTCCTGAAACTAAATCTAGTTATAATGGTTAGGGAGGTATGAAAAAATCTTCAATCACGAATATTGTGTACTAGAGATGAAAATACAATTTATTAGAATAATAGTTATTTTTCGGTTTTCGATTTTTTTTCAACAAAGCTTGTCAATGTGTTTTCTTTGACAATTCCAAAATTATTTAGATTTTTCTAAATATCCTTTGATGCATTAATATTGAAAGCTAACTTATTGATAAAAGAAGTGATAAAACATAGTTGAATCAGTTGATGTTGCAAGAAATATACGAGATATGTAATTAAAGTAATAAGAGTGGTGTCATAGCGTTCGATTTGCCAATACTGTTGGCGTCCCCTTTACAGGGGAGATAGGTCAACATCTGATGTGTCTTCAATACGAGTAGCATACTCTGGGTTGTATTAAAAAATCTAAGACTCGTCACCAGTATTGACACGTTTCAGAAAATGAGGGTTATTTTCAATCCGCCTCAAAAGGTCAGGACATGTTTCCATAGCAAATTTTCTTCAACAGTGCACCGTTGCTCGAAATGGTCACTCATTTTTAGAATAATAAAAAAATCCGGTTCATGAAAAAAATTGCCTAAGATCACTCATTTTCCTAAGATCACTTGGTGGTCTATACCAAGTGATCTTAGGAAATTCAAACTAGTACTGAAGACGCATCCGATGTTAGCTTTCCTCATCTCATCAGTCCCATTACTTATTTACACAGGTAAGGTATTTTATCCTAAA
Organism: Cosmopolites sordidus; assembly: GCA_031761425.1. Classification (NCBI taxonomy): domain Eukaryota; kingdom Metazoa; phylum Arthropoda; class Insecta; order Coleoptera; family Curculionidae; genus Cosmopolites; species Cosmopolites sordidus. The sequence continues at coordinate 668,866 of JARFXV010000239.1, forward strand.
GCTATATACAGTCAAAGGTCCTTATTTACGGTTTCGTTATTCTTGTATATGCAGTTCTTGTATTCGCTGCTGAAAATTTCCTTATTCGCGGATCCAAAAATAATGATACATATTGTATTTTTAGAATAATCTGTATTTATTTATCAGTTACCTTTCAAAACAAACAAGTATCAAATTATTTATAAACAAACAAGTCTAATTGCCGCTTGGCCGAAAGTTCTTTGACAAATAAGTTGCCGCCGGCATACACACCGCCTGGTTACGCTTGACAGGAATTGAAAAAATGGAAGCTGCATTAATATTATGGATTGAAGAGTGTAGCCAGAAGAGAACACCTCTAAGTGGTGCTATAATCCGTGAGAAAGCTAAGTATATCTACGCACATTTTAAAGAACTTGGTGATAAACATACCGATGAAGGATTTCAAGCATCCGAAGGTTGGTTCAATAAGTTCAAGGTGTGACAATCACTGCATAACAACAACATTATTGGAGAAGTTACATCTGCAGACATTTCGGCAGCAGCAACACATCCGGTTATTATTGTTAAAAAAATCTCTCATTAAACTGTTTTTGTTACATATTTTTTCTTTTCATTTTGTAAACTTGGAACATATCCCCTCTAATCCCATACAAATTACCATTCCGTATTCACGGTTTCTGTATTCGTGGCATATTTACGGTACGTATCCTCCGCGAATAAGGAGTTTTTGACTAATATAACCAAAAAATATATAAAATTAGTAACTTACTTGAATTCCAACTTCGCTTTAAGACTATCCCATCCGAAAAATGGCGAAGCATATTTTATTTTCCACATGGGTACTTTGCCAAAGCAGTCGTAGTATGGAGCAGTCCAGTATCCATGATCCAGATTTGAACCATAATAGAAATTCGGGTAGTGTTCATATTTCCTGGTGGTCTCTCCCGTTTCATTGAATCTGACGCGTATCTTCATCCAGAACTTCTCCAGACTATCGAAATTTGAAGCGAATCGATGCTTGAGAAATTTGAACCATGGTTTGTTTAGGTATACTTCTCCCGGTTTGTCCAATCGGGCCAAGTCCTCCACGTTATATTTCCGCGTATTGAGTATTTTCTTATAAGCGTAGGGAGCAAACAATGTACGATTGGTGAATTTGTTTCGTTCCCAGTAAGTTCCCGCTGACCAAATTCGACTGTTACCTAAAACGATGGCTAACGTCTCACCAATCATTTGATCTTCAGTGAGAGGTTTGTCAGCTACGCGTTTGCCTGAATAAACTTCCTGGGGATCGGAAACTTGGAGGAAGGCGCTGATAAAATTGGCGAGTCGTAGAGCCATCTTGGCTTCATTTTGAAAGAATTCTTCTGCTCCAGCCATTACTCCTAAAACATAATGAAAGTACTGTTAATATTTAATTAGTCAGAGTGAATTTCTACTTTTTGTTTTAATAACATCACTTCCTCACACCCATTATACATATATCAATTTAAATCAAAATTCAGTCATTCACACACAAAGTCTTATACATTTTAGCTTGTTCAGTTTTATATTTTCTATGTGGTTGCAAAAAATATAGCAAAGTAAATAATACAAAAAAAATATTGTTATCGTGTTGTGAGGTATTTTTCGTATGCTACTAAAAGGTATACAATTTTTCTCCCGCCCTTTTTCTATAGATGGCGTTAGCAGTAAGTAGTCGTCGAAATAAATACATCATAGATGGCATGTAATATCTTTGAACATCTTGTAAACATAACCCCCATAGCATCAGTAGTCGATTTGTGTTTACATCATAAAGTTATTAGCAATTAAAAATGTCAATTTATGACCCAAATTCTCGTCATTTGCGGGAGGTGTTAATTTATTTCTTTAATGTGAAGAAATCTAAGACTGAGACTCACCGAATGCTCTCAGACACTTATGGTGAGGCTGCTACGAGTGAAAGAACGTATCGTGAGTGGTTTCAACGCTTCAAGAGCGGTGATTTTCACGTCGAAGAACGGCATAGCGATGGAATAGCGAAAGTTTTTGAAGATGAAGAATTAGAGGCATTGCTTAATGAATACTCGTGTCATCGTCAAGAAGAGTTGGCAAGATCATTGGTAGTGACTCAACAAGCAATTTTAAAATGCCTCAAAGATTTAGGAATGACCCAGAAGCAAGGATATTGAGTGCCATACGAGTTGAAACCGAGAGATGTTGAATGCCGTTTGTTTGCTTGTGGACAGTTGTTTGAAAGGCAAAAACGGGATGGATTTCTTCATCGCATTGTGACGGGCACGAAAAATGGGTTTATAACTCCAAGCGTCGAAACTCATGAGGATATCCCGGCCATGCTTCCATGCCGACGACCAAACCGAATATTCACGGTTCCAATGTTATGATCTGTATTTGGTGGGACTAGCTCGGTGTAGTATATTATGAGTTGTTAAAATCGTCTGAAACAATCACCGGGATTCGTTATCGAACGCAATTAATGCTTTTGAGCAGAGCATTGAAAGATAAACGGCCGCAATGCAGCTAAAGATACGATAAAGTTATTTTGCAGCCTGACAATGCTCGGTCCCATGTTGCGAAAGTGGGCAAAACATACTTGGAAACGTTGAAATGGGAAGTCCTACCCCACCCGTCGTATTCTCCAGACGTTGCTCCCTCTGACTATTACCTGTCTCGATCGATGGCATACGACCTGGCTGACCAGCACTTATGAGGAAATAAAAAATTGGGTCTATTCGTGGATCGCTTCAACTTTTTCAACACGGGATTAGAATGTTGCCTGACTGATGGGAGAAAGTAGTGGCCAACGATGGACGATACTTTGAATACATGCATAATCAATTTTTTATAATAAAGCCTTGAATTTGTAAGTTTGTTTGTAACAAAGTTTTGTAATCCTTTTATAAAAAAATCTACGATTTCGTGCACCACGTCGTAACAGGTAATTATTCGAATTTGAAAAGGATCAAGCTATTGGTTTGGGCCTTGAATTTGTAAGTTTGTTTGTAACAAAGTTTTGTAATTCTTTTATAAAAAATCTACGATTTCGTGCACTACGTCGTAACAGGTAATTATTCGAATTTGAAAAGGATCAAGCTATTGGCATGGGAGCAACAGGTTTAAGTTTTCCTGAAATACCGAAACGATTTGATATTGCTGATATTTTTACGTTATGAGGCATAGATAAGATGGTTGCGAAGAAGGCTACTTTGTGAAGAATCTTTGTGTAAAAGTGTTATTCCAAACGACAGGAAAAAAAATGAAAGGGTATTATAACCAATGTCCAAAATCTATCTCAGTAAAAATATTTTTATAATAAAGAATGGGGTTGATGCAAAAGTTAGTCGCATTTTTTAAGAATAATTGAAGGAAAATTGTGTTATAAAAATTATATTTAATCAATATAGTATGTGCCATTCTGTTCGATAAACTTTCTCCATTTCTACCGTAGCTGCATAATCCCGTGCTCAAATAAGTTCTGAGGTTTCTGGCTAAAGAACTGATTCCGATGATGATTTTTAAAGTCTTTCAGGTAGTAAAGGTTTTACCATCTAAACTGTTTTGAAGCGATCTATATATAAATGATAATCGAAGGGCGCAAGATCGGAAAAGTACGTTGTTCAATCAAGTTGTAAAAGTTTGTGCCGGGTGGCCAAATACACGTGTGGTGTAGCATTGTCTCGATGAAACGCATTGCCCTTTCTGCAGGTTAATGCAGGTCCGCTTCTGGTCTATTTCCCGCTTTTATTCTCATGGTTGTGAACAGTATTTCGGCGAATTAATGGTTTTTAAGTAACAGCCTAAAATAAATAATTTTCTTTCGGTTTCACCAAATGAATAGCATGACCTTCCTTCTTCGGATGTAAACTGGCTTTTGCGCTGGTTGAAGGATCGACTCCTCGCTTACACCAAGATCTCTTACCCTTAACATTATTATACACAATCCATTGTTAATTGCAGATCTATTTCGTTGCGCTTCCATAGATGATCGCAATAAATACATCGACCTTGTTAACCATTCCAGAATAACTCAATTTTTTCCCAACACTAGCTGAATGTCCTTATGTCAGACAACATCAAAATTTTATATATGTGAAGTATAGATAACATTTGGTTTAGCAATGCAATGTCGGCTAGCGCCAAAAACGGGACAAACTTTTGCATCAACCCAATACAAATCATACATTTTAGGACTGCCTATTTTTTGTAATTGTCACATGGAACAATCTGTGAATATTTACTAGATTAATATATTTATTTTAAATACTAGCTTTATTGATATAATACGGGATTCCTTTTCTGTACGTTATTTAAACAAATTTTAATTTCCATGTTTAAATCTCACCTCCGTGAAGGATAAGATGTTCTGGTCTGTATCTTTTGCAATTTTCTTTGTTCATGCCTAGAATGAAGTCCAATACGGCATGAATATTAATTCTCTGTTGATTCAGAGATTCCGGACCCCGAACTGGTGTAACGTATTCTGGATGTTGGTCCATGGTAACCGCCCTCACGTGCCAAGGTGCTCTTTCCCATTTTACTGGCAATTTTTGGATCCCTATAATTTAAAATTTCAATAAATACTTAAATTTGTATTATAATTCGCCCTTTCTTAATCTTACACCCGATTTTTTTACAATCGAAACCGTTGTAGTATTGTTCCTCAGTCGCACGTTCAACTATTTCGCCTAGATAAGGCCTTCTGACTTGGAATGGAAGTCTGTAGCCTGGTCGACATCGACACTGATATCCACCACGCCTAAAGCCCCACCCATGAATCGGTTCACACTAAAACAAAAGAATTCTTGTAGAATTTCAGGATGTTTCTAATGACATATATGCTATACCTCGGTAGTTTCATTTTTGCATCGGGCTGTATCAGCAAATCGATTTGGACCACTGTTTCCCATTCCGGCAGGACACTGATTGATATCTATACGTTCCAAATCCATTTCTACTACTGCAGCAGCTGTATATCTAAAAACCAACATATTCTAAATACACAAAATTAAATGGTCCGTTTGGATCGATATATTAGGATCATATTTCCTTTTTAGAAATAAGAAATTTGCAAAAATTAATATATATTTAATATTTAAAATAATACTTCATTATTTTTCAATGATATTACTTCAGCTTTTGATACAGCCAATTAATGCTTTCGGGGAAAAATTGGTGTATTTGTTTTGTAAATGTGTTGATGCTTTTGATATTATGCTCATCAGCCACGTGATGTTTATAGGACCGTTGTAGATTGCAGTCGAATGGAAGATCTGATGAATACGTCGTGGGAGGCAGAAGTCCAATCAATAGATATGCCAATTGAAAAAATTGTTGCAAATGAACTGTCTTGCTTATATTGCAACATTAAAGCCTCATTCATAACTATACATTGCTTAAATGGATACGTTGTTGGTAGAGTCCTGCAGTAACAATCTGATTAGGATTTTCCGACGTAATACCCCATATGATTCGATTTCGATTTATTTACCCAGGTTTTTAGGTTTTAGAACTTGCCTGTTTCTATCGAGATTGTTTTTTGTTGCTGGCTTCTTGCTAACCCAGGAGGTACCGACTTGATCGGTAATTATTTGAAATCTTGGTAGATTTCGGAGGTTAATAAAGAAAAACTTCGGCAATTCGAAATCGGACCGCAAGGCTCGAAATCCGTCCATAAGATACGATAAATCTCGCGATTCTTGGTTTGGTGTTCTGGACGTGGAATGGGCTTAATGATTAAATCTTGCATATTTTTGTTCCGTCGGCGTTAGATCTGATGTTGGATTTACTGACTATGATGCTGGATGAATGGATCTAATTGCGTCCGAATTATATTCAAGACTCTTTCAAGTTTGTTTGCAGGCTAGACCATGGCTTCAGCTTTCTGGTGCGTTTTTTCTGCCTGGTCGGCAGAATTCTGGTTTTTCTCTACGTTTACTGGCTCGGGAGTTGATTCGGGGATGGTTCTTTTCACTTGATTCTGGTACGGCGAAGATTGCTTCAGAGTAGGGGAACTACGTGCTTGTTTCTTCTGCACCTCTACTCTAACGGCAAATGCGCTTGGTATTCATGATGTTTTTCTCATTACGAGGTACAGTTACTTGGGGGGTCTCATTACGAGGTACAGTTAATGGGTTTCCTGTCTTTGTTCTACGATCTCGTGATGGAAGCCTAGTTGTTGGAGCTCTGATTTGACATCATCAGTTGGAATGGTTTCTAGCACGCCCTTGATTAGGACGCGCAGTTTACTTTTGCTTGAGGTTGGTTTCGAGTACGAATACTATATCTCATTGAAAAGTTCATTAATGGCTTTTCGATCGGATTCCGGGGACCATAAGGACTCTGCCCGGCCTCGTTTTAGCTGGCCCGACAGCTCTTTTGGATTTCTTCAGGATGCGCATGACATCCTGGAATGGTCTGATGGGGTCGGTCTGGGCTTGGTAGTGACAGCAGTTGATGGTACTGCTGTCTCTTTGATTGGCTCTGGTGACTTTGGCGTTTCTTCATTTATGGTGGACGAAGCGGACGGAAATTAAGTAATCGGCTCTTCCAAAGGCTGGCTTGCCTTGGAAGCTGATGCTTTCTTCTTCTTTCGTCTTCTGGATCTGTTGATATTCGTCTGTGGCAGAGACATGATGGCTGTCTCCTTCGAGATCCGACTAGATCTCGATGACTGCTGTTTGTTGTTTGTGTTTGTCTGCTGTGTTGTGAGTCTTTTCTTTTTTTTTCACTTCGGCTCTTTGTGTTTTTGGAAAAACACCAGCGTCTCTGACGTCGTCAGTTTTTTTAGAAGTGGACTCTTTTAGTTCACTGATTCTTGATTGCAGTCTTTGGATTTCTGCTTCTAATTCACTATTTTCGATCCTAAGATCTCAGATTATCTTGTGTCAATGCATCTAAATGCACCACGGTGCACTCTGCTCGAAGTTCCACTAGGTCTCCATAAGGAAACCCAGCATTCTCCGTTTCTTTAAGGTAGGATTTGCGCTTACCCATTGCGAAATAACACTATTTACATCTCGAACAATACACTTTTGCTTTTAGCATATGTTTGCCACACTTGAGATTACTATCAGAGAGTGTGATGTGTATCCTCTGAAGGCTCAATCTAGACCCCCCCCCCCCCCATATGATATCGATGGTTGGCATAGATACACCCATGATTACTTTTGTATTGTCAGAACATATTTTCATTGTGAGTTGAATCGTACCCCTTGTACCACCTTTAAACATTTTATGTTACACTGGTTTCTCCCTAAGTGATTCAAATGATTTTCGTAGTTTCAGCAGCATTTTTAGTAGTTGGAATGTGAAGATAATGAAGGTGCCTGAAATGCTGATTACTATATTTACAGACATCTTTAGACATACGAAGCACATACATATAAGTCAGCAGTTAGATAGTTCTTAAATTATTTATTTTTAGAATTATACTTCTTTTGGCGCGTTTGGGAAAACAGATCAGAGTGTATTTTTAGCGGGGCACGAAGTTGCGTAATGTGTGTTACCTCGGCAACACAATTTATTATTTTCTTTTTAAAATTCTGACATCTTCGTCATTTGTCAAGACTTGTTTTTGTTTATTAATTACGCCAAAGAAGTAATAACTTCTTACGTGCATGCGCAAGTACACACGCACGCTGATTTTTATTTGATTGAAAATCGATTTATTTCTTAATGTAGTTCCTTTTTTAGCTCAGTACATTGCACCTAACGATTTTCTAATCTCTGTTTCTAATCGTCTGTTTCGGCTATGATCTCTTAGTTTGATTTTTTCCAGCCGCCATCCATTTATTTATGTTTGGAAAGAAAAGGAGGGGGCCAACTTCGGAGGATCGGGCGGATGCTTTACTAAACGTTTTTTATCAACTCTTCGTGAAATTTGATCAAAAATGCCATATAATACTTTCCTGTGATCGGTTTTCTGTTCTCCAAATAGCTGATGAAGATAACGCCTTGCGAATCTCAGAAAACAGTGACCATGACCTTACCGGCCAAAGCAAGAATCTTCTACTTCTTCGTGGTAAGTTTTCCTGGTAAAACCTACCGTTTTGGCAGTTCCTTGTTTCTGGTGAGTAGTGATGACTCCAAGGTTCAGTCAGATTTTTACATCAGAAACTCCTTCAGATTGGCGATTATACACCTCTTTTACCGCCTGTTTTAACACCTCTGTGAAGTTTTCATTCATTCCGTGTTTGATCTTTTGAGTAAACGTGGGGCTCATCCCATTAATTGTTTTCTTATGGCAAAATGTTCGTGTGGAATGTATCGTACGCGTTCATCCGAGATGTTGATCAACGTAACGATCTGTTTAATTTTCACTTAACAATGAGTCCATACGTTAGTCAATATATATGATGAGTCAATACGTCATGAATTTTGTTTATTTATTCAATAGTGACGAGGCTGTAGCCTCAACGGGGCGCCCTGAGAGCGGAGATCGAAAGTCAATAAACCATGAAATATGAAGGGGCAGAGTCCCCATAATACGTTTTCACTTCTTCTTCATTTTGTGCGATGGTTTTTTCGTGCCAAAAGTAGTGTTTAATTAGCAGTCAAAATTGGCTTTTCCCATGGTAGCAAAAATATCATTGAAACAAAACTAAATGCCTAATTGGATTGAAATTTTATGACCTCGTTACCCGAAAAATCAGTCTTTTATATTGAAATAACAGAGATATTAATAGAAAAACCTAAACTTTTTAAAACACGTATTAATAACAAATTGGCAGAAAATATTGGTTGACAATGTAATTTAAAGTAAAGTAAATAATGATTAATGTAATGTTGAATGGAAGGGCTCGGCTGAAGGTACAATAAACCTAAATAGCATTAAGGGTCAATGATGGCCTAGGGTTGGGGATTTTTACCGTTTACCCTCGTAAAACCATTATGAATGTAATTGCCTCTGGAGTCCCTTTTTAGAAAACTCATTATTATAATTAAGAACGGCACACTAGCGGGCATAGGGGACCAAAGGAACGACCTTTTTAATTTGAATAAATACTTTTTCGTAATTACGCATGTTGGCCATGTACATCGAAAGAAATAATTAGTGTGACTAATCATTGATTTGTTAATTCGAATTTTGGTTATGATGAAAGTCTTCATTTAATATTAATAGTATTGCAAAAAGACGTCTTTAAAAGTCAATAAACATTTACTGGCTTAGTTCTTAATAAAAGTACTACTTTTAATATGATTCATTTATCAGCTTATATACTGGGGCATAAAAAGTGCAACAATCACTACAGCGTAATTTTTTTGAAAACCTGACATAGGGCAACTTTTTTATTTGAAGTGATAAACTAGTACTTCCAAAGGCAAAGTTGTAGGAAATAACTTGACTAAGAAAAATTTATAAACAATGCTTTCCTACTTACTAAAACGATACTTTTAAAAATGGCAAAACACCGATTTTTAACACAATTTGACAGATCTTTAGCAAAAACAACTAATATAATCTGTAGTCGGTAGGTAAAATTAACCACTCGGGACTATTCGCAGCACTCGGCAACGCTGTCGGGTATCCATTTATTAATTTTTCTTCTTTCTTTTCTTCTTCTTTTCCCTTTCTTCTTTTTTCCCCTTCTTCTCCTAATCTTTAATGATCTGTGGTCAACTGGGTTATTTCCTTCTTCCTGGCGTAAATCTATCCTTATCCCTATCCACAAACCCAATACATCTAGGACCTGTCCTCTAAGTTATCGTCCTATCGCTCTTACTAGTCATCTGGGAAAGCTGCTGGAGCGGATGGTACACTTCCGACTTTCCTGGTTTCTTGAATCTCACTCACTCATCCATGATAACCAGCTGGGTTTTAGACCTCACAGATCTACCCTTGACCAGCTTGTGGGTTTGGAAAATGATATTTCGTTATCTAGGACCTGTCCTCTAAGTTATCGTCCTATCGCTCTTACTAGTCATCTGGGAAAGCTGCTGGAGCGGATGGTACACTTCCGACTTTCCTGGTTTCTTGAATCTCACTCACTCATCCATGATAACCAGCTGGGTTTTAGACCTCACAGATCTACCCTTGACCATCTTGTGGGTTTGGAAAATGATATTTCGTTATCCTTCACTAAGGGACATCATCTTATAGCAGTATCTCTAGATCTTAGCAATGCTTCTGACACAGTCTGGCGTTATAATATTGCTGCCACTCTTCATTCTTGGGGTGTGAGAGGTAATTTCCTGAAATACATCCACAACTTCATGTCTTTCAGGTCCTTTCAAGTTCGTATCAATGACACCTTATCTGATTCCTTCCCCCTTGAAAATGGACTTCCACAAGGGTCTGTGCTTAGTCCTTCTCTGTTTATCATAGCTATAAATAGCATCTGCTCCTTCCACCCTAACTCTATTTCCTTTAAACTCTATGCTGATGATATTCTACTCTATTACTCTTCTCCTAGCCCCAGAACCTGTGAGAGAGTTCTTCAACGCTCTCTTAACACCCTCACCAAATGGTCATCTAACTTTGGCTTCTCCTTCTCGCCAAATAAATATCTTCTATCCACTTCTGTCGAAAGCGAAATTGCCCTCGTCTGCATTTGTTTTTTCTTTGCAACTCTCCTGTTCCTTCTGTCAACTCAATAAAGTTCCTTGGCCTCACTTTTGACAGCAGACTAAATTGGAAAGAACATCTTTCGCTTCTTAAATCCCATACATCTCGGGACCTTAGTATATTAAAATGGCTCTCTCATCAAAAATGGGGCTGTGACCACCTCATCCTTCTCCACCTTTACAAATCCCTCATCAGGCCAAAAATTGACTATGGTTGCATCGCCACATGTCTGCCCCTGAAAGTTATCTCCGTCGGATAGATGTGGAGCAAAACTCGGCCTTAAGATTATCGCTAGGAGCGTTCAGAACCAATCCCATCCCCAGTCCTCATTGTATTTCTGAAATTACACCACTTAATATACGAAGGTTGGATCTTCTTTTGAGATATGCAGTCAGTCTTAGATGTAGACCATTCATTCCTTCTTATCAATCTTTCTTTGGCTCTCTTGATTTCCCCAACCAAGTTTTTTCTCAGCGATTAAAGAGTTCGGGCACGGCTCTTTTCAATTTTCTTCTTGACTCTGGTATTTCTTTGCCCCCTGTCACCCAATAACTTTCCCCCACAAGCCGCCATGGTTACTTCAGCGCCGTGTCCCTAATTTCAGCCTTCTTCCATATAACAAACCTTTTTCTGGTCTCCCTTCTCCTGCTACCATCTTTCCTAAAATCATTCAAGACCTCCGACCTGATAACATCATTTACACTGATGGCTCCAAGTCAATCGATGGAGTGAGTTCAGCCTTCGTTCACGATAATTTTACTTGTGTTTTTCGTCTTCACACCTGGAATAGTATCCTTTCTGCCGAACTTTTAGCCATTAGAGAGGCCATTTCTTATATACTCTCCCGTCCAAATTCCAATTGGCTTATCTGCTCTGATTCCTTAAGTTCTCTTCAATCTCTTGTTTCTCCCCTACCTTCGCCTCTAGTTGTTAACATTCTTTCCCTCATCTATGAATCGCAATCTAAAGGGTCAGTAGTAAAATTCCTTTGGATCCCTGGCCACGCAGGCATATTGGGTAATGAACGAGCAGACTACTACGCCAAAATGGCTCTAAAAGAAAATCTTCCTATCTTGCCCCTTTTCCATCACCGGGATGCTTTCTCCTGCATCTCACTAATTGTTCAAGATATTGTTCAATTCGTCTGGGATACTTTGGGTTACGCCTCTAAGTTATATACAGTGAAACCTAAATTCTTCGAATGTCGACCCCTCCAGCTCTCGACCGTCATCTTTTTGTAAAGTGGAATAGGCTTAGAATCGGGCACTGTCGCTTCTCACATGGTCATCTAATAAGTGGCAACCCTCCGTCGGTATGTACCTTATGTGGTGCTCCTCTTTCGGTTCGTCACGTCTTACTAGAGTGCCCTTCGCTATCTGCTCTAGCACAAAGACATAGACTTCCCAGAGACCTTCCATCTATTTTGTCCCCTCATTACTCCAGTTCTCTTTTTGAATTCCTCCGATCCTCTTTCTACTTTCCTTTGATATAATCCATCTCTGTTATCTTTAAACTCCTCTTTCCCTTAAAATTTTCACTTACTCCCTTCTCTTAATTAAGCTATTCCATGCATTACATCTGGCTGTTCCTTTATTTACGGTCTACTGCCTTTTAACGTTTGAGATCCATTGGAATATGGAATACACTCTATATTTCATATTTCTTTCATTATACACTTTATATACAATATTAACTATATTTAATTTTCATTAGTTCTTATATATATACACTCTTTATTATGCATACATTCTTTATGGGCTGCCAAATGGCCTCAGTTGCTGATGCGGCCCTAAACTGAAAATTCAAATTCAAAATTAATTTTTCTTCCTCGTCGCCAGGTTGCCGTGTTTCTTCTTTTTTCAGAAGCGATTTTCATACTTTTCGAATGTCGTTTCGCGTATTTAGCTCACCCCTTTCTGCTATTTCTTTGGCTTCTTTGATTGTTCAGACCTTTTGTTGAATATTATTTTCAACATTCGCTATTTCTTTGCTATTTCTTCTTTCTTCAAAACTGATTTTATGTCCTATTTGTAGATGATGCTGGAACAGAGTGGAAGTGGTTTGTTAGTTTTTTAAGTTGTTTTTATGTTCCTGTACTCTGGCCGATATTCGTCTGTTTATCCTACGTATGTTTTGTTGTAGTCGGAACAAGATATGATTTTCTAGTCTAGTTTTATCCTTGGGGTTTTTAAGGATGTTTCTGATCTTATGTTTCCTTAGTAGTCTGCCTATCCTATCAGTGATTCCTTTTACGTATGGTAGCAAGACCTTTAGTGCATTTGGTTCTTGATCATAGAAATATTATCTACTATGTCCATGTCAACCGAAAATTAAACAAAAATGTCATATTTTATGTTTAAAAAAAAATGTCTACTAGACTGAGCACAGGGACAGTTAGAACCTAAAATTGGTGAATATCAAGCAGGTTTTCGACCGGGCAGATATTAAAGCAATATTAACTAACACAAGGTCAAAAGTTAAATTCATGGGTGACATCTCAGAGCCCTTCGAAATTAAAACTAGAGTGAGACAAGAGAATTGACTCTCTCCACTCTTATTTTGTTCTAGAATAAGTAATACAGGAGTGGCGTGAAAAAAACTCGGCCCTGAATATTGACCAGCCCATTAAACTGGGGAGAACCAACATCAAAATTGATTGTCTGGCGTTTGCTGATGATTTAGCAATTTTGGCTCAAGATATATTAACGGCACAAAAACAGATTGAAATCCTAAAAGAAACAGCAGAAAAGGTAGGACTCCAAATTTCCTTTGAAAAGACACAATACATGACCTGCAACAGACTAAGAACACCATTTCTAAAAACAAAATATGGTAACATTAGCCGAGTCTCTCAATTCAAATATTTGGATGAAATAATCATGGAAAATAGATTGGAAAAAGCGGCCAATAAGGGTAGATGTCAAAAAATGGAAACGGCATTGAGACTTACACAAAATATTTACAACAAAAAATGCATATCTAAAAACACAAAACTGAGACATTACAACACAGTTATTAAGCCAGAATGTCTATATGGGGCAGAAACGCTCATTTTGAATAGAAAGAGAGACATAGAGGACATTGAAAAGAAGGAAAGAAAAATCTTAGGCCCCAAACAAATAAATAACACAACATAGCGACTTCGAGAAAACCAAGAAATCAAACAATACACAGATATACATAGCGATATGAGAAAAAGAAGACTTAAGTTTTACGGACACGGATGACAAATTTACACAACGGATGAATCCGAGTAGGCTAACTAGAGAGATAGTCCAATTTTATGAAAATAGGAGTAGAGCTAAAGTAGAAATAATTAAATGGATTGCTGCAACTAAAGAGGCCATAAGATCAGCAAATATTACACAAGTTTCAGACACAAGGTTAACATTTGGAAGGTTGCCCAGAGACAAAAATGTAGGAAGACTGGAACAACTTGGTCTGACGAAAGGAAAAAAGCTCATAGCGAAAGAATTAAATTAGTATGGGCGCAAAGAAAGGCTAATAATAACAAAATCCTCTAATTGTACTTCGCGTGGTCCACCAAGGCCCATACTTGAATATTAAATATATATATTGTAGAATTGTTCTGAGGATGGTTTTATAAAATAAACCGAAACGTTATATATATATATATATACACCTGATATATATATATATATATATATATATATATATATATATACATATATATATATATATATATATATATATATATATATATATATATATATATATATATATATATATATATATATATATATATATATATATATATATATATATTACGGGCGTAGCCAGGATTTAGTTTTGGGGGGGGTTTAGTTTGAAGTAAATAAAACAATAAAAATAAAATATACTTACATGAAATGAAATGACAAGAGATGGCGTTACTGTACGCAACGTCCACTAGTTCGGATATATATATATATATATATATATATATATATATATATATATATATATATATATATATATATATATATATATATATTCAATTCAAATGTAATAATTTAACTCTCTTCACTCCTCGTATTTTTTCGGTATAATATTAGGTAATATTTGGCTTATTTAAACCCCCCCTGGCTACGCCCGTGATATATATATTAGGTGAATCACTAAAATTCTATTGTACGATCGTAATATTAAATTATTAAGATCGATAACTTACCAAAAATACAAGTAAATCGAATAAAACAATTATTTACTTTGTTATCTATCATGTTTATAACTATTAAATGTTATCTATATTTATAATAAAAGTGATAGATAACAAAGTAAAAAATTGTTTAATTCGGTTTAAAAAATGAACTATCAAAAAGTAACGGACAAATCAATCAATAATTTAAAAATACAAGTATTGACGTTTAGGTCGTTGCAACAAAAATGATCTTTGTAGAAAAATGGATTTATTTCATTAACTTACATGGGATATTCGATGTGTCTGAATCCCGTGTGACGAGGAAAAATATCCGCAATAGGCACCACAGCAGCCACCAGCCACCTGTTCGATCTTCCGCAATCGAAATAAGGACGTGTCCATTGTACAGGCCCCGGGTTTTCGTCAGCTCCTGGAGGTCCGTGGAACGTAAAGGTTTCGTTGGTGTTGTTGGCGTATCTGATCTCTACCTGACCAACGTTGTTACATATTCAAATAGAGAAGATTTATATGGATTAAGGTAATATGTTTTACCTGATAGGTAGTCTTTGTATCATGTCTAGTATTGACCTGATCTGGCAACCATTTTTTATACCATTCATTGATCCGGTAGTAATCGGAAGTATAGTCGGCGCTGGTGTCTGGTTTGATGGCTCCCAGATCTTCTACCGTGAAGGTGTTCAGAGTGGAAATTCGTTCCAAATGGATTGGGTCGTTGAAATCGTCAGCTCGAAATGTCCGGGGGGCAAACCTATATCATGAAATTGTTATATAGTTAAAATTTCTCTTTTATACAATAAATAATATATTTCATATTGTGAACATAACCCTTTTGTCATTGTCATTTTTTAGTTAGATCCGTTCATATATTGGAATCTTTGATGCGAGCCACTAAAGATTTGGTTCTTTATGGTAAATCTCTTTAAGAGTTTAATCGTTTGATTAAAACAATTTTAGTGGTGTTTTTTGTCACAGATAACAATAAATGTAACTATCTTCACTTTATATGTATACTGTATTATTTTATTGATAGCTAACTAATGCGAGTATCGACCCATGTCAGCATTATCAAAAGCGAACATATACTATGCTCAAAAAGTAAGGAGACTTTTACTTAAAACACAAAGTACTTATTTATTAATCCAAATTTATTTTGTCTCTCTCAATGGAATAAACTTATTCCAACATTCCCTCCAATCATTGAAACAGTTTTTATACTCGATTCGTGGTATTTTCAGTAAAACGGCTATTGATGGCCAGACTTACCCATTTGTCTTGCGACTTAAGTTGTGGCCCTCACACCGAACATCCAGCTCGTGATGAAACCACTACTCGACGAGGCCCACGCTAAGAGGCATCAGCTAATGTTAGTGGGGTTCCCCTTCCCCGTAGTACACATGTTAGATTAGTTTCCTAATCAACGTTCGATGAGTAACCGTTCAGTATACTGTAGCAAACTGTACTTTACTACATTCTACATTCATGTTACCCAGAAGTGTCTGGGATAAGTGGTGTGTGTCGTAAAGAGATTGTACATCCCATATAAAACCAATGTATCAAATAAAACTCGGCACCAAATGATCAATGTGTGTAAAATTGATTTATTATTTTGAAGTCAAAAATTACAACGTTCCAATTGCCTTCAAAAGTAATTTAAAAATAGAAAGAACAACTTTGAATAAAACTAATAAGCAGTAGTTCCTTCAGTGGTCCGTATCCATGCCTGTAGACGATTTGGCGCACTGTCGAATAAATGAATAAATTTAAGCTTGTGGAATTCTCTCCCATTCCCCACAAGCAACATCTTTTAGTTCTCGCAGGGTAAGAGGAGGATTGTTTCATTTCTTGATGCGTGTTTACAGAATGTCCCAAGCAGGTTTATTGACATTCATGTCAGGGGAATTTGCTGGCCACCCTACCTTTATTACTCCCTCTTCTTCAAGAAAATTTTGTAGCGCTTTTATTTGATGAGGAGGTATGTTGTCATCCATGAAACCAAATCCGTCGCCCACTTCGCCTCGGAATATACGCACAATATAATTTAAAACTTCCTCGATGTACACAGTACCAGTGACTCTTCTCTCCAGGATCAGTAGAGATATCCGTGTACCCTTCTAAATACTATTCCAAAACATCACGCTCCCAACTTCAAATGGGATACGTGGTTGAGCTGTTTCTAGTTGGGCTTGTCGACGTGGAGCTCTCCAAACTAATGTTCTTCGTGAATCAGAAACCAAGTCAGTTCTCGTCTTATCGGAGAACATCACTTCATTCCAGTTAGGACTATGATCCACTATTTCTTGAGCTCATTGCTATCTTACATTTTTTTTTGTTGAAGGGTTAAATGGGAACTCGTAAAGGCCTTCTGCCATGCAAATTTACCGATTTCAGTCTACGTGTTATCGTTTGTCGTGAAACATTTGCCTTCAAACCTAACAAGCTCCCTTATATACCACTTGTAGATACCAGACGATTTCTTCGAGCTCTCATTGATATCTTTAGAGGTCTTATGCAGCTGTTGTACATAAGTTTTTTATAATTTCTGGAGCGATCCTTTAAGTCATTTGTCTCTTGGAATTCTTTATGAATTTTCACCATACACATATGTCCAAAAGTTTGGAATATTTACAAATGGCATATCTACACCTATGATATTCTAAAAATCGTGATGGATATTTATTTTAGACTGTTTTTAAGTGCAAATAACAAAAGCATCATTTTGCTGATAACACAGGTTTTTCAATTTTTGCCCATTCCATTGATACTGATATTTACACTTTGTTTCAGTTTTTTCAATTTTCAGTCAATCCGTTTAAAAATGCAAGATCAATAGTATTGGCTTTGTTACAACAGAGCTTTAATCAAAGTGATATCGCGGAAATTGTAGGTATTTCCCAAAGCGCTGTATCGTAAAGGATCGCCCCAAAAGTGGTAGAAAACGGTGTAAATGATAGCTCGAAGAAATTGTCTGGAATCTACAAGTGGTATATCAAGGGAGCTTGTTAGGCTTGAAGGGGTAAATGTTTCACGACAAACGATAACACGCAGACTGAAAGCAGTAAATTTGCATCGCAGAAGACCTTTACGTGTTCCCAAACTAACCTTTCAACAAAAAAATATACGATTGTAATGGGCTTGAGAAATGGTGGATCATAGTCCTAACTGGAATAATATGATGTTCTCCGATGATACGAAAATTGGCTTGGTTTCTGATTCACGAAGAACATTAGTAATGAAGAGCTCCAAGTCGACAAGTCCGACTAGAAACAGCTCAACCATGTATCCCATTTGAAGATGGGAGTGTGATGTTTCTGATGTTGTGTACATCGAGGATGTTTTAAATCCTGTTGTGCGTCTGTTCCGAGGCGCTGTGGGATAAAGATTTGTTTTCATGCATGACAATGCACCTCATCAAACAGCAGAAGTACAAAATGTTTTTGAAGAGAAGGGAATAACCAAGTTAGTGTGGCCAACAAATTTCCGACATGAATCTCATTGAACATGCTTGGGACATTTTGAAAACACGCGTCAAGAAACGAAACAATCCTCCTCTTACCCTGCGAGAACTAAAAGATGCTGCTCGTGAAGAATGGGAGAAAATTCCACAAGTCCTAAATGATCATTTAATCGACCGCATGCCAAATCGCCTACAGGCATGCATGCAGACCCATGGAGGAACTTTTGCTTATTAGTTTCATTGCAAGTTGTTCTTTTTATTTTTATATTACTTTTCAAGGCAATTGGTGTATTGTAATTTTTTAATTGCAACATAATAAATTAATTTTTACATATTTATACATTGATCATTTGGCGTCGAGTTTTATTTAGTAGCGTAGTTTATTTGGCGGATAGTTTTATTTGGTAGCGTAAAGTTGTAATAAAATGATGATTACGTAAACGAGTAAAACAAAAACTTAATATCAATAAAAAAGTGACGTTTTTGAATATTCCAAACTTTTGGACATATGTGTATGTGTATCTCCAGTCAAAGCTCCTTATTCACGGTTCCGTTATTCGCATTTCAGTATTTGCGGATTAAAAAATTGTAACCACTTCTTGTATTCCCGGCTGAAAATGTCTTTATTCGCGGATCCGAAACTAATGATACATTTTTAGAATAATATGTATTTATTTACTAGATACAGTCCAAAACAAACAAGTCTTATTGCCGCTTGATCGAAAATTCTTTGACAAATAAGGCGCCGCCGTCATCTTACGCCATACACATTGAATCAGGCGAAGCCATACCCATTAAAATTATGCTGGAAAAAACTGTGGCCTGATCTAATTGTCGGTAATGATGAAAAATTCGGGCAAATTCAAACATTCAGTGCAACCATTACGATTGGCATAGGACGAGATAGTTTCGAACAGATATAATCAAGTGACATTTAAAAATTGCTTGAATTGCAAGATGAAGTTTTGACTGAAACCGACTTGAAGCCTCAACGAGCACTGTAAAGGTGACATTAAACTTAAAAAACCTGAATGAAGGTTTACGAATGGTAAAAAAGCTTTGTGATTTCTTCATAAAAATTGATTCGTCTATGGAAAGAAGTCTTGTTTTTAAACGGTAAATTGTTAATGCCACAGCCGAATATCAATCCGAATTGAAAAACCTTTTAAAAGCGGCAAAACAAGAAAACATTAAATAATTATTAATAATTAGTATTGTTAATAATAATCACTCGTTAAATTGCTTTTATTATATATTTTTTCTTTTTATTTTGTTACCTTGGAACACATTCCCTATAATTCCGTACAAATTACCATTCCGTATTCACGGTTTTCGTATTCGCGGCATATTTACAAAACGTATCCCTCGCGAATAACGAGCTTTGACTATATATAGATGTATAGAATAGATCCCTTATGTCGTTTTACAGTTTTCTTACATTTTAGTATTTATATGGTTTGATGTGCGTCTAAAATCTTATTGTTAACATTTCTATGTTATGCTACTAAGATGTATATGTGGATTATGTTTGAGTGCATGTTAGGTAAGATGTTTCAGTTCTGCCATATTTAATTTGCACAATATATTCTTTACATCAAATTCCTACATAGGTTTTTTCCTTATACATTATAATAAATCATTTCTGCAAATTTTTCTTTTATTCTGTAACATAAGCTTTCAGTTCCATACAGTTCATATAACGGATTTTCTAATATTTCTATATCAATATTACATCGCGTTTTATCAAATTTCTCCAAATATACATTTGTTTTTTCTATAACTTTATAATTCGATGTAATTTTTCCTTGCAACCATATTTCAATTTTAAAAGCAGAAAATAGACTCTTGGGAAAATAGACTCTCCAAATCTGGAAAAAACGGTTGATAGGAAATCAATTCGAATCGTAATTGATGGATTTTTTCTATTGTCGTTGATTTGTGAACTAGTGCATACTCTTGAAGAAAGGTACTTGTTTCATTTGTCAAATGTGGTATTTTTCTCTGCTCGCATCATTCAGTTTATGCAATAATGCACAATAATACTCGTCAGTTCTAAAGATAATGGATGAGTGTTTTTAACGTTTTGATCGATTCTCACCAACTCGTTTTGACTTGGAGATTTTGATATGTACTGATGAAGCTCATTAATTCACGAAAAAATCCCTTTTACTCAGCTTTAACATCTCCAAACATTGCTGTGAAATGATTACTCATTCGCGGTTTTATTCAATTGTATCCATCTTACTTGAAGTTTTTTCAGATGCAAATTTCTATTCTTACAAGTTCTTTTAAATTGTTTATGATGTTAGCAATCCCACTCAACTGGACCTTAGGAACATTCAGTTCAATATTACTGATTTTATTTTTCATTTTTACTGTTGTTACATATTTTAGCCTGGAATAGATTCACCCAAAGTTTAATTTATATCTTTTTTGATATACATTCCTGATAAATTTTTCGGAGGTAATGAAATTGAAATTTATTGATTCTTTACAAAAGGCAGAATTGTTAATTACAAACTAAATGACAGATTGACTTGAAAATTTAAATGGTGTCTAATAAAAAAATGTGTTTCCCAAATAAAATATTAGTAACTCACTACAGTGCGATTTATGTGTTAATATACATAGTAGTAGTATGGTTCTCCTTGATTGCTCAATATATGCAGTTTTAATCATTAATTTTGACAACTCATTTCACAAATTCCCAAGTTTTCGTATTTCTAAGATTTCTAACATTAATTAATAATCTCAAAGGCAGCAAAACGAAACCAAACTTCAGAGTGTAGCTATTTTGATTTCAGAAGAATTAGATACAATTTACAGAGAGGTGGACATAACGGTCCTTAACCTTTGCTATAAATATATTTACATGCAAATAAACTCTTTTCTACTGTTAAAAATGGATTTTATCTGCATCTCTTAGCGTAGTTTGCGAAATGCGGGAAGGAAAAAATCAAACCAATCAATTTGGTGTTATGTGACAAATCTTTTTGGTTAAGTTCTCATACCAAAAATTACAACGTTAATTACCATGCTAGAATTATTCTTCCGGGTGTCAATCAGTTCGTTTGAGAAATTTTTCATTTGCTTTGCCCTCTTGCTAGGCAGCTTCGAACTGATTGAATGGTCCCAGGAAAAGTTATAGCTACGGTTTTCTGGGATTCTCGTGGTGTGACTCATAGTCTACCTGGTAAAAGGTAGTCTATGAGTAACTACGCTTCGCTACTGGACAAATTGTTGGGTGGTATTCGGGCTAAGCATCCACATCTGGACTAAAAGAAAGTGCTCTTCCACGACGATTGTAGGCCTGCAAATACTTTATTGATGCAAAATTCCATGACCCGCGCCTCAAAGTATTTCCATATGCGCAGTGTTCGCTATTTGCCTCCCAGCGATTACCTCCCCTTCCCAAACCTGAAGAAATAGTGCTGGATGAAGATTCACTTTAAATCATAAGGTCAAATTTAGTGAAGTTGAACAAATCACATCATAATGAGGACATTAAAAAGCTGGAAGATCGTTGGTCTATATGATTGCAATGTTGATTAGGTTGAAAAAAATATATTGCGTTATTTTTTTACCAGAGCGAGAAGTTTTCGGACGATCCCTTGTAACCTAACTAAAAGCAATATTTTACTAAAGAAAAAGTTCAAACCAAAGTCAGCTCTCTACAACGTGTTAAAATGTATTAGTAATATATAATACAGATTTGTTCATTTATTCGTTAAAATGTGTAAAGGTTTCTTTACAACAATAAACGCATAAATTGATCCTGGTCTCTTTACATCAAAGTTTATTTGTTGATGAGATGTTTTGAGCGACATAACATACCATTAGTGCAACAAAATCTGTCATATTTTTAAAAACTATCCTCAAAAAAATTTTCATTTACCGCCTTACAAAAATTATTAACATTTCCAGCAAGCCAAGTTTTGATAGAACAAGTTCATTCAAACACGAATTGAAATAAACATTTACATTTTAGAATTTGAGATCGGTGAAGGTTTGAAGTATTGAACAAAGTTATAACCAAAATATACATATATGTAAATGGAACAGTAATAAATAAAGAAAAACATATAGTAGGGCATGTAGATGACCAACTTAAACATATTAACGAGATCGAAACATAATTATGAGAGATATATGATGAAATAAAGGTGAAAGCCAATAGAAATGATCTAGAAAGAAATATAGGCAAAACAAAAGTGATGGAAAAGAGAGTGACAACGTTGAAGTTGACTTATTGAAGGAATTAACTTATCTTGGAAGCAAACTAGAGAAAAACAAGTATAACAAAACTGTTTATTCTCTGCAGTATGTCCTAAGATCTAAATTCATACAAATAGACACGAAAGTCAAAGTCTATGAAACACTAATTTGGTTAGTAATCGGTTCTGGCTCCAAGACGTGGAGCCTCACAAATAAAACAGAAGCAAATCTTGCAGTATGTGAAAATATGAGCACTTTGAAGCATTTTTGGTGCTGTGAATGATAATGGATATTGAAGGACAGGTATAACATTGAATTTAAGCAATTAGACGAAGATCTGTATATATAGGATATTGGATATTGTAAACTATGTGAGAGGTTAAGATGAACGGGACACCTGGCCACAATATGTCAGATTGTCGAATATCAAGGAGAACCATGGAGGAGCGAATGGTCGGTATCAGAAAGAGAGGTAGACCACAGTAACAAGGAATGTAAGAGATGCTGAAGAACTGCTGCACATCAAAAATGCCAACTGCTGATTTCAGTAAGTCAGGGCTAATTGACGGTTTGTAGCACTAGGGGAAGACTGTTAAATTTGAATCTTAAAATTCCTGTTATGATATATCAAAGAACACTCTAGCTCTGTCGCTGTTGATGCAGCACTGCATTGTTACATGTTAAGTCATTAAACAAAATGTTGACAGAACCAAAATGAAGCATGTAAACATAATACTTAAACAATGAAAAGTTTCTAAGGATTGTTTAAACATTGAGATGCAGTCAAAAAGTTTTATTTTATTATTTACTGTAGTTATCTCAAGTGCCTTTCTTTTGATCTATGAATTACTACGAAAAACCACAGTTCAATGATCATTGAATCTAACTGCAAATAGATATAATATGTAATGATTACGTTAATTGATAAAATTACAGAAAAACTGTATCGGAAGAATTTATGTACATGATTATTATAGTGTACCGTACCGTTTATAGGAAAATTACTTAACGCTTATTTATAAATGATTTTATTGTTGTTATGGCCACAGACAAACTTGCCCGACATACCATGACGATGACTAATCACGATTCAAAGCTGTTCAAGATTGCCTTTTGTATTGATTAATAATCAAACTCACCTGGGAAAAGTCTTATTGAAAAAACCCCTATACGAGCTAGAATACGACATGTTGGGGGCGAAATAAATTGCACTGGCGTTGACATGTTTATCGGTAGAGACGTCAGCCACCGTGGACAACAGGTAGTACATCATCCCCGGATCGTAGGTGTCATTGATGGCGGGTCTAATGAACCTACTCTGGAGTATATATGACCAGAAGAAAGCTCTATTTAGAGCGACGTTGTGCACATGTAACAACTGGGTCCTGTTGGGGAAGACGGGATTAATGTTGACGTCTTTTATATCGGGCAGGTGGCTAACAGCATCAGCGGGCAGGTACAGATCTCCGGTGTGTTGGACCTCGCAGTTGTCTTTGTTTACGGCTCGGAAGGACCGCACCACTTCGTCAAAAGCGTCACGGATCTGCCATTCGTACTGACCCCGGATGGCCAACGGACAGAAAAGGACGAGCAGAAGACGCCACATGACGGAAATCGCGACGACGATGCTTACAACAGCTTCAAGGGAACATATCGTAGGTGGAAATCGGATGGATACTGGCCGGTCGGCGTTGCTTTGCGGGCCCAGCCCAAACGGTGGATGTCGACAGGTAATAAGCGACGTTGCCAAATTGTCGTGGTAATTTTTCTTTGGTTTTTTCGTTAATTTTCTGTCTACTTTTTAAAACAATTAATCGTTAATATACCTAAATATTAAGATACTAATATATAAGATTGCACACAAATAAATGCTTGTGTATCATTAAAAATTGACCCCTCTATGATTCTCTAGTGGCACTATTACCACAGGCCCATTTATCGTCAAAAAAACAGGCGACCATTTGCTTTGAAGTGCTTCTTGGGCGAACGACTTTTGTTGGGTTTGGCTAGTTTTTAAAGATCCATACAGTCGACTGGTGTTTACTTTCGGGCTCATATGCATAGATCCAAGATTTGTCACCTGTGTAGATGTCATACACGGTTTTTAAAGAACCACGATTGTATTTTTGAGCATTTCTTTTGCTGCAATCAACACGCGCCTTTTTTTGAGCGATTATCAAGTTACGCAGAA
The DNA here is from genome assembly GCA_031761425.1 of Cosmopolites sordidus. NCBI lineage: Eukaryota > Metazoa > Arthropoda > Insecta > Coleoptera > Curculionidae > Cosmopolites > Cosmopolites sordidus. The sequence continues at coordinate 693,437 of JARFXV010000239.1, forward strand.
TTCAACGCGCGAATTCAATCTTTTTCATAGCTAAATGTTCATGTAAAATTTTATGTACGCTTGTCATTCCCATGGATGTCATGGCCCATGGATGCCTCAATCTACTGTATGTCACATGACGATCTTGCTTTATCAGTTCGCGCACAGTATTGATGTTTTCTAGCACAACAGCCGATTTTGGACGATCTTCTATAAATTCGAACGTGAGCGAACGACGGCCACGATTGAATTCACTAAACCAGTGGTACACAATGGATTTAGATGGTGCTTCATTGCCAAAAGTCGAAGTGAGTTGATCGATGCAAATCATTGCACGAAAATTCTTACGAGTTAAGTCCATTTTTTGACTGCGATGAAATTGTCAAGTCACTAAACAATACAAATAGCGTCCGTATGACAAAAAGTTCTGGCGTCTAACAACAATATTGTTACTAATTCCAGATATTTAAATAGCAACCTTCGTAAACACAAAAGTAAATATACACGAAAATAAATACTAACCGATTGTGATCTTATAACAAAGAGGTTCTAATTAAAATATGCTTCTTAAAAGTAATTAGACCTTTGATGGATACAAAATTATAAAAGTATGTAGTCATGCTATAAAATCTGTCTCTACTGTGAAGGCGCACTGAGTGTTTTTTCGACGATGTGTTTTCTCGCGTATATTTTTTTTAACAAGACTAACTAGAATTCTAAACTAATATAAATAAAACAGTTCGTCGCAATTACGTCAAATAGTACACATGGAGTGGAGTAACAAAGATAATCGTATGGCTTTTACATAGCCATACAACGGCAAACCGGCCGCGGTGGTCACGCAGGCTAGTCACTTGCCCGGCAATCCAGTGGTCCAGGCTTCGAATCCTGGTTCCGGTATGGAAATGGAAAAGAGTCTATTTGATTTTAATGGGGCATTGTGAGATACTGGAAAAGATAGACAGACGCTAAATGGTCTTAGTAGCCGATGCGTTTATAATCAAAAATGGAAAAAAAATACACGGGCAAAAATTCGCTACGGAAATTTTCAACCAGCTCAAACCGTTTAAAATGACAAAAAAATTCGTTTATCGCGTAGTAAAACGATTCAATGAAATATCTATCGACAGCGGAGCAAGAAATGGTCGAGACCAGGACCCCAGCAGTTGTCAAAACGGTCACTGAAGAAATTCGGATATATCGGCTCCGAAAACCAACCATGTCGCTCATCAATAAACATGACCTAGACCTTGCAGCTTACCGAAGATTTACCGAATAGTGTTACCGAAGATTTAGCTGCCAACTCTACGTAACATAAGAGCCACGAGAATGAAGTTACTTGAGTGGTATGCGATGAAAAACTAAGTAAAACGATTTGGTGTTTAGGCGAAACCATCCTTGAGTTTAATGGTTCATATTTCCTTTGAAGCGGTCAGCGAATTCTCTTAATGGACTCAAAAGATAGTCCACGAAGTTATTCATCACGAAGTTGTTTATTAAACGAGGAAACCGGAAAAAGTCACAAGGTGTCTTAATACCTCATCTGCGATTATTAGTACCAGATCCTTGATTTTAGAAAAAATTCTTCATTGGTCAACGTGGAAGGTGTCCTGAACGAGGTTCGGGTTCAACTGCTTTTTCGCCATCACTAAAACCCACAAATTTTCCTTTTTTAAACAAAATTTAATGCAAATCCAATTTACAAAATGTCCGTTAAAAATGTTTAATAATTACAAAAAACTATAATTTCTAACTAATAAGCGAAATATGAAACTTCTGCCAGATGTCAACCACAGTCATATTAACTTAAAAAAACAAATGGTTTTATGGATACATAAGGCGCATGAATTTTTAAAATAAAATTCTTACTTTTTGATTATAATAGTAAAATAGATACATATCTTCAAAATCTAATTTCCACCTAACTATCTATATAATCTTAATGTATTATTAATAGGGGTTTGGGTTAATAATGTCGATTTTGCTAAGAGATGTCGTTTTTGGGAAGAAAACATGAATTATGCCTGCCATTTCCAACTTTCCCAACATACTAAAAAGTATAAAAAGATGAAAAAATGTTATGAATAGGTTGATTGTGGGATTTTTACGCAAATAGTACATTTTTTTTCATGTAAGTCTGAGTAGTGGAGATTTAAAAAATAATATAATAAAAAAAGGACAAACTTAGGTTTTATTGTTAATAAACATTTTTATAGGTTCAGTCAGTTAGGTTATGTATAAAATAAAAATGAATAACTTGAAATATTTAATTCTAAATAATTATCAAACAGTTAGTAATTAATTAATGTGGCTTTTGAATTTGTAGTTTTTTACCAAGTCATCTATTAGTTCTTGAAAGATGAAGATAAAATTAGGTATTTTAGATGCATATTAGTTAATCTTGAACGATATTTTGACATTATTATGTTCATAATAGAAAACATTTGTTCACATACATATGTTGATCCAAACCTACAACAATTTCGAACAGCCAAATCGTGTAAATTTGGAAAATTGCTTGTTGGTACATATTCTTAAAATTCAATACAATTGGATCACGTGCAGTTCAAATAAGTACTTTATATTTGCTTTTTAGTGTAGTATGATGCTGTAGGTCAATAATTTCGATTTGGATTTCAGGTAAATTCAAATTGAATAAAATAATAAAAGTAATAAGGAATTGTAAAAAGATCAGCATTTTTTTATCATCTTGAATATCGTCAAACCTAACACCGAATGAATACTGCAAAATTGATTTTAAATTTTTAAATCTATCAGTTCGGAGCATCATTGACTTTGGTAGCTAATTCCTACGTTAATGTGAAATGTGTTAATCTTTTTTCTCCAAAATCGAGACAAAGAAGCAAAAGTTTGTACATACAATATTTTCCCTGTAATCTTAAATTTAAATTATTTAAATGTCCCATAATATCGGTGAGAAAAGCTAAATTCAATAGCCAATCTTTATTCTTGAGTAGCAAGCACTTACTTGGCTTTTCTTCCAGATATTTTAAAACACTCCTTCAAATTCCAAAATCTCGCGAATGCACTTCCTTTGAACAGCCAGCGCACGCCACAATGAAGGCGTAACTCGCCATCCTCTTGCGTTTCTTCTGGGAAAAGCTCACGAAATCGTCGCCGATTCGGAGCTCGAGTTTTATTAATATAGCGCACTACAGACGCAACAACAGAAGACAGGTTTAAGTCTTTGGCACACAGAGCTTCTTGATGGATAATACAATAATTAAAAACTTTTCTTCCCAAATAATTTTCAAGCAATGTAACAAAACCTTTTATCATACCAAGCAAAGCGCTCCATCTGTGCAAACACTATCTAATTTTCTCCACTCTAGTTTGTTAACTTCAATTACATTTTTAAGTTTTTTAAAAATATTCTCACCTATAATTAAGTTCTTCCACAATATGAAAATTATCTTTCGTGTAACGCACAAATGTGCTTAACTGCGCACTGTCTGTGATGTCGCAGCTTTCATTCAAAGTTAATGAATAGTATTTGCAATATTGTTGTCCAGAGACAATTTGTTTGCCAAGATCTTGGCCCATGTCATCTATACCACGCATGATGGTATTTCTAAACAAAGCTATTTTATCAATCATATTTTTGATGTTTATATCACCGGCCTTTTTGGGCAAATATATGGAAAAGGAAAATATAAGGCTATTTTTATTATCTCCTCTCCGTCAGAAAAGGGTTTTTTTCTTGCGGGCTAACAACAGAGAAAGTTCATAAGAAGCTTTCACCATAGTTTCCATTTCGTTTGAAACAGGCTTGGAAGTATTTTGATACGTAAATAAAAATTGTTCTTTTTAGACAGTTTGTAATATCCTTTTTGCAATATCCTCTTCATATTTTCTTTTCGATGTTCGAAGGTTTACTCATGGACATAGTGAAAATAACATTTCTAAAACAACGACGCTCGACGCCAAAATTTAAAAACAGTTTAAAAAAAGCTTAACGTCTTGCTCGGCGATTTAAAATCAATTGAGCCAGATAACCAGAGTGTCGCACTCGCTCTCGCTCGAGAACGGACAAGCATAGCAAGACACACGCAGCGCCAAAGCAGTGCCGCTTTCCGGCGCTGTTGTATTCAGTAGCTTATGAGTAGGGTTTTTACGGATTTTAACAAGGTTGCTGAAGACGACAATATTATTTTTTCAATTTTTTTGATTTTTCAATAAGTCTTCGCGGTAGTGATGTTAAAACTTCGCCGCGTGCCGCGGGTTGGCCACCTCTGGTATAGACTAGTGACGTCTATGGTGCTGAAAGTTATCAATTGTTGCTCTAACCTAAAAAACGATGATTTAAACGCCTTAAAAGTGGTGATTTTGATATAAAAGACAAGGAGTATTGAGGACAAGGCTTGAAGATTCAGATTTGCAAGCATTATTGAATGAAAACTCAAGTCATACTTTGAAATAACTTGCAGAAGCATTGAATGTTACCCAATCCACCATTTCCAATCGTCTGCATGCATTGGAAAAGATCCAGAAGTAAGGGAAATAGGTTCCATATGAATTGAAGGAAAGTTACATCGAAAGGCGAAAACCACTTTTGAAATTTTGCTTGCCAGGCAGAAAAGAAAAGGTTTTTGCATCGACTTGTGATAGGTGATGGAAAGTGAATCTATGTTGACAACCCAAAGCGCAAAAAATCACGGGTAGACCCAGGCCAATCAATGCGCAATATACATGGAAAGAGGTGTATTATGAACTGCTGAAACCTAGTGAAACGATTACTGGCGATCGATACCGAGAACAATTAATAAAATTGAACCGAGCCTTGAAGGGAAAACGACCAGGATACTCCCAAATACACGATAAAGTCATTTTTCAATATATCGATGCTCGCCCCATGTTACAAAATGTGTAAAAAGCTATTTGGAAAAGGTTAAATGAGACGTCCTACCCCATCCGCCATATTCACCGGACTTAGCTCCTTCGGACTACCACTTATTTCGATCGATGCAGCACGGACTTTCAGAACAACAGTTACATTCTTACGAAGAAGTGAAAATTTGACTTGATGAATGGTTGGCCTCAAAAACCCAAACGTTCTTTTGGCGCTGAATCAATTATTTGACAGAAAGGGGGCAAAAAGTAATAGCTAACGATGGACAATAGTTTGAATATTATGCTGATTTATTTTTTTATTGAAATGATCGCGCAAATTTTGCGAAAAAATCGACATTATTAACCGAAACACCTATTATATTTTTAGTATATTTATTACTTTCATTTCATTTGTTGTATTAGATTATTTGTTAAAATAAGGATCAAACATCGAAGTACTTATTTACGTTACTTACGTGGAACCTCTACGAACTACTTAAGGCTGAGCTATTATTAGTTACGTTAACATCATCTGGGACCTTTTTGTACACTACAGCAATTTTGTTTTCATTTAAATACAACATACATCTCAATACAGCCCCAAATTAAATCGCAAACTAAATTTCTCTCTAGTATATGTTCACCAGTTCATCAAATGTATCTATATTTTAATTTTCAATTTGAATAATGCTAGTATTACATCCAACAAGGATGTCATTGTTCACCATGTGTCAACGATCTATCGTAGACCGGGAAATGGACATTTCCTATAATGCGACGACTCGAAGTTTAAAATGTAGAATTGCTTATTGCAGTTAGACTTGAAGGGAGATCAAGCTTGCGTGCAGCATCTCAACAAACAAAGGTGTAAAATCCTACAAGGATTTTACCCCTTTCAGTCACATCTCAGCGACGCCCCCGGTCACACCAGTCCAAGGCTGGGCAAGGCCAGATGCCTTCTAAGTTGGTCAATGTCTAGTTGGTAGGATTCCCGAGAAGCTTAAGGTTAAGCGTAAACCAAGTATTGATAGGCCGCGAGATTGCTAACGGGAGTTAATCTGTAGCTAATGATTGTGGTTCGGAGCCCACATTAAGCTGTAGGTTCAGTTAAAATTTTATTCCGAAAATCCATGTTTAATAAAAAATTTCGAAATTATTTTAAACTGTTTGAAAGGTAGATGTGATTGCTATTTGAAAACAAAATACCAACTTTTGAAAAATATTAGTACAGATTTTCAAGTTTATGATGCATGGGTGCAGTTTCCATATTGCAAACGTTGAAATATTTAATGCTAAAATTATGTGAAAAATTATAAGAGACGACAACAGCGTTTATAATGTTTATTCTGAGTTAACCACTGTTGTCACATCTACGTTACGATTTCTCTTTAATCAAAAAAAAAGGAAGTTTAATTGTTTAGCAATGACTTAATATTCTTTTAATGATTTTTAAATTATTTTCGACATGAAAGTAGTCATAATGAAACAGAAGTTAATAACAAAATTAGACGTTTCTTCCTAAAGCAAATAATTTGAGTCAGAGATATATTGATATTTACTATGGTATTTACTACAACTATTAAGTTATGCTTTTTAGATGATCAACTTGTTGATAAATACTAATTGAGTAAAATCTATATTTGCCTTCGTTTTGTAGTATTTGCAAGGAAAAAACCTTTGTTAATTTTTCCCGACACTATAATTATTATATTCGATTTTTAGTACAATATGGCAACGTTCCCCACCTTATATGCTGACCTGTCGATGTTTTAAAATCATGTTGGTAAATAACGAATGCTAACCAACTGATGACTGGCAACCAAATCTTCAGATATGGTGTATTAAGGGTTGCCTTAGTCGTGCTTAATCCCATGCATATATTATATATATATATATATATATATATATATATATATATATATATATATATATATATATATATATATATATATATATATATATATATATATATATATATATATATATATATATATATATATATATATATATATATATATACATATATATATATATATATATAAATATATATATATATATATATATATATATATATATATATATATATATATATATATATATATATATATATATATATATATATATATAGTCCGGGAGTACATCCGATCGTTTGTGTCCCGTTTGTTGGGAACGTGCAGACGTTTCGCCAAGGTCACTCTTGGCATTCTCAATGCTTGTCTGAACACTGCCTTGTTGGACAACCTTCATATGATCCATTGTACTGAATTCACTTCTGAATCTTGCTTGCTCTCTTGGTTGAGCGTCATTCAGTGTTCCTAACACTGATAGGAGGCTTATTGGGAGGTAGTTTTTTAAATCTCCTTGTGCTCCTTTCTTATGTAGAAGAATCACTTCAGCATTTTTCCATAGGTATATATATATATATATATATATATATATATATATATATATATATATATATATATATATATATATATATATATATATATATATATATATATATGGTATTCATCAACTTCAACATGGTATTTCAATATGTTGAAATATGACAGTACAACCTCAAACCCTGCCCTCATTCCCCGGAGGCCAAGGGGCAACTACCTACGGCAGCGGGAAGACCTGCCCCAAGGCAGAGGGTGCTAAGAATCACCGGGTTAGATCAGGCTGCCATTGGACTTTTGACATTGCAACGTTAAATATACGGACTATGAAAACAGAGGCCCGATTGCAAGAACTGTTAATCGAACTTGACAACATACATTGGGATATTATTGGGCTCTGTGAAACACGAAGGAAGGGTGAAGAGTTAATCAAACTGGAACCAACTGGACACGTACTCTACACTCGAGGTACGGTAAATGGCCGATGTGGTGGAATTGGATTCCTCATCAATCGAAAGCTGAAGGACAGTGTGGTAAAATTTGAAAGTACATCCCACCGATTAGCCCAATGTGTCATTCAGCTGAATAAAAAGTTTAGGCTTCAAATCGTCCAAGCTTATGCACCAACTCTAAGCCATAAAGATGAGGAAATTGAGGAATTTTATGATGATGTGGCCCAGCTTTTATACAAGGAGAAATGTAGGTACAAAATCCTGATGGGTGATTTTAATGCCAGAATTGGAACAACAAGAACAGACGAAAATGCAACTGGCCCATATGGAACTGGTGAGCGAGACAATAGAGGTGACAGATTAGTTGATTTTGCTGAAGGACAAGAACTATATATTATGAATTCATTCTATAAGAAAAATATCAGCAGAAAATGGACATGGAAAAGTCCATCTGGGCTCACAAGCGAAATTGACTACATCATGACCAACGATAAAACAATATTTACCAATTGTACTGTCCTTAACAATTTTAATGTTGGAAGTGACCACCGAATGGTACGAGCAAGGGTTCGGATTGACTGTCGAAAAGAGCGCGAAAGAATGGTGAAATCAAAGAAGGGCAAGGTGGATTCTGGAAAACTGCTGGAGAGAGGAAGCGATTTTGAGATTGCTTTGTCAAACCGGTTTGCTGCGTTACAAGATCCAGAGGAGGTGGAAATAGCAGTTCAATATGAAGAAATCGCCAACAATGTACTTCAAACGGCTGCTTCAATAGCACCATAGGAAAAATGTCTCAAACAAACAAAAATCTCCAGTGAGACCATACTATAGTACACTGAGCTCTGCAAAACTATAAGAAAACGTATCAGAGAGGACACGCGCCGATTCAATATGCAGCTAGTGCAAAAAAACCCTGGAAGAAAACAAAAGAATTAACAAAGCTAAACAGAAGCTGAGAAACAAAAGAACGCAAATATATGCTTTAAAGCGTGAGGATGGCACAGTGTGCAGGACGCGTACCCAAATGTTAGAGATTGTCAGAAGGTTTTATTCCCAGTTATATGAAGATCAGAGCCAGTCAGGGACAGCAATACCCACGGAAGAACAATATATAATGCCAGATATCCTAGTGGAGGAAGTAACAAATGCTATAGAATTGATGAAGAACGGCAAAGCTCCAGGAAAGGATAGTGTAACTGTCGAAATGCTAAAAGCTGGTGGTCGGACGTTACATAAAACACTGGCAAAATTATTCTCAAAATGCCTCAAAGAACAAAAAGTACCTGACTTATGGAAAAATGCAGAAGTGATCCTTTTACATAAAAAAGGAGCACAGGAAGATTTAAAGAACTACCGTCCAATAAGCCTCCTATCAGTGATGTACAAAGTTTTCACTAAGATAATTTCTAAAAGAATATTAAAAAAACTGAATGACGCTCAACCAAGAGAGCAAGCAGGATTCAGAAGTGAATTCAGTACAATGGATCACATCCAGGTTGTACAGCAGGTCATAGAAAGGCACAACGAGTACGCCATGCCACTGTGCTTGGCTTTTATCGACTACGAAAAAGCATTTGATTCCATCTCAAAGCATGCGATAATGGATGCACTGCTTAGCCAAGGTGTAGAGAGAGCCTATGTAAACCTATTAGAATCGATATATGATGGAGCTACAGCCACAATTCACCTTGATGATCTTGAAGTGGGAATTAATGTAGAACGAGGTGTACGGCAGGGTAACGCAATATCGCCTATTCTTTTCTCGGCTGGCCGTGAAGAAGTATTCCGTAAATTGGATTTGGAACAGGATGGTGTAAAGATCAATGGTGCAAACTTAAACCTTCTTAGATTTGCAGATGATATTATTCTCATTTCACAAGACCCAGAGGAGCTGCAAAGACGCATACAAGAACTGCAAAGGGCTGGCGGATCATATTAAACTTGTCCAACAGGTCATAGAAAGGCACAATACACCATGCCACTATGCTTGGCTTTTATTGGCTATGAAGACATTTGACTCAATATCAAAGTAAGCCATTATGGATGCATTACTTAACCAAGGGATAGACATAGCCTTTATGATACATAGCCTCAGATGGATGATCTTGAAGTTAAAATCAATACAGAACGGGGTGTACGCCAGGGTAACTCAATATCGCCCGTTCTTTTCTTAGCTTGCCTTGTTCCGTAGTCTGGATTGGGAACAGGATGGAATAAAAATAAATGGTGCATACTTAAGCCACCTTAGATTTGCAGATGATATCGTTCTCCTGTCGTAAGACCCAGATAAACTGCAAAGACATATACAAGAGCTGCAAAGGGCGGGAGAACCATTTGGCTTGAAAATAAACCTGAAAAAGAGTCAGTTTATGTTCAACAAATTTGCTGAAAACAGAAGAATATCTATTTTAGGAAGCGATTTAGAGGTGGTGGACCACTACGTCTTAAGTGTGGCTAGCAGATATTTGCCAGGCTCAACATAGTGTTTAAGAACACACTCCCACTTTGTTTGAAGAGAAAAGTTGTTGATCAGTGCGTGCTGCCTGTTCTGACATACGGAAGTGAAACATGGACACTCACATCACAATCAGTTCAAAAACTTCGGGTAGCACAGAGGAGAATGGAAAAGTGTATGCTTGGCATTAAAGACCTGCATATGGATCAGAGAACAGACAAAAGTATGTGACATCATTGGAAATGTGAAGGAATTGAAATGGAGGTGGACATGCCATATAGCCAAGCGATGTGACGACAGATGGACCAAAGCAATCCTGGGATGGATTCTGTTTAATCATAAGCATCCACAAAGAAGACCTAAAACAGAATGGATCGATGACATCATCAAATATATTGAACCCGAACGGAAGAGGAAAGCTCAGGACCGCGCGAGTTAAAAGTATGCTGGGGAGGCCTTCATAGTGAGCCGTACAGGTCAGTAGATAAGGTAGGGAACATCGCAATATTGTACTAAAAATCGAATATAATATTTATAGTGACGTGAAAATTAAGTATATATTAAATATATATTGCAGGTAAATTAATTGCAATAAAGTAAATTAAAAAAAGGAAAGTAAATAAATAAAGAAAATTGATCTCATACAATAAAATTTAAATTATTGGTTTGTTGAAAAAGTTACAGCCTTACAGTTCTTCTTTTTCTTCTTTTTATGGTTTGACAGCCTATTAGGGGCCTCTACCCTCTACGTGTTTCTAAGTTTGTGTTTTTTTTACATAAAACGGTGACCACCCGTTTCCATAAGCACTATAGTCTAGTTATAGACGTGGAGTGCCGTTTGTATTAATATTTTCTTGCCTCTTTCATTATCCTTGCCCATTCCTTCCTATCTCGCGCTCTTCGTTTCCATTCCGTTATTCCCATCTCTTGCAGGACCTTCCTCACTCTATCTTCCCATCTTTTCCTTGGTCTTCCCTTCTGTCTGGATCCCTCCAGACTCCTTTACAGTATTTTCTTTGCTTGTCTTTCACTGTCCATCTTCTCGATGTCTCCCTCCAGTCGTTCGCGCCTAATTTCGTTGACTAAATGTATTTTATACAGTATTTTCCTCTTCCACGTACTCATCATTAGTTCATCCTTCTTTGTCAGAGTCCATGTTTCTGACCGATATAATGCTATTGGTCTAATTATTATGGGGTATATCTTTATTTTTATGTTTTTCGATATCGCTTTGGATTTTGTGATAGCGTGAAAAAACTTTTATCCCAAGGCGTTATTCTGGCTACTACGTCATCTGATACTTCATTGTGCATCGTAATTATTGAACCAAGATATTTAAAGCTATTAACTTTTTCAAACCGTCTTCTATTTATTATTAGATCAATATTATCCACATGTAGTTCCTTTCTTAGTTTTGCTGATCTCACGTATTTGGTTTTTATTGCGTTTATTCTTAGACCCATTCGTAATACAGCCTCCTCAAAATGTCCAAATATCTTTGCAATTCCTCCTTCCTTTTACACATCATGTCAATATCGTCTGCGACAACGCTAATATTTGATGCTGTCTAGTAAAAATTAATCCCTAGTAAAAATTATCAATTCCTATTCTCTTTATTATTGCTTCTAATGTAAAATTGAAGCGAGTAGTCGACAGTACGTCTTGGTCCTTCTGTAATGTAGAATTCTTAGGATGTTTGGTTTTGAGCAGCCTTACAGTTGCACTTCTGGATATGAAATCAGTTATTTAAAATAGTTTTCATTCACATTTTAGTCCCCTCTATGTGTAATTAATAATCTTATATAATAAAATATATATATATATATATATTTTCATCTACAGTTTTAAAGGTTTGAGTTTATAGAACAACCAATTTTTTACGATGTGATGATTTTTTTACGAATGATAAAAAAATTATGTAAACTAAATTTCATAAAATACATAACATTCAATAATTAAGATTAATTAATTTATTTATTTAATTAAATTGTTCAGGAAAATTGGATTTACACATTATAAATAAATATAGGAAAAAAAGTTCTGCCAGAGTGGGCCCCGTTTTGTTCTCCCAAATTACCGTAAGGAAATTCGAGATTCCTCACATACCTGTGCTGTGACAAACATCGCGCAACTACCGCCGCTGCACCCTACTGGCTTTCGGCTTATCGCGTCGACTAACCGATTATGATCAGCGGTACTTTCTACCCGGGGTCCGGGGACCTTCCACCGAGCGATTGGAGTTACAAGAACTCAGTAAGTAACTCGGACAATTGGACTTGGCAGAACCATGGAGAAAGAGATATTATTTTCTACAATATGTACTTAAGCTAAATCGGAATTAAGCGGTAAGTTATTATTCTTGGGTATTGCTAGTTGCCTATCCAACCACAGTAAAAATCACTAAAATTGTCTGTGCTAATTTTATACGGGAATAAAGGAGAGGAAATATTGTTTACCCGTCGAGCAGATGTTGTGCGAATTTATTTTTTTTTATTTTGTTGGCCTCGTGACAGGAAGTTCTGCGACAAATCTAAAGCTGTGCACGAGAAATTGTCTTGCTTTTTGTACTGCTTGTTAATGCCTTATTATTATTACTTAAAAATAACTGTAAGGTAGTGTACGCCACTGTGTCGCCTTGGCAACTGACTTTTGTGCAATTGCACGCACGCACACATGTGCACTTTCCGCGTCCCATTTGCACATATTACGAAGGGGATCGATGTATGCGAACGTCCGAGAGAGTTAGTTGTCTTAGGTATTGAGAATGTGCGGAAAGGTCTAATATTAATTCATATTAAAAATATTTCTTTGTTATATTGAGTCGAAATTCAAGAGGAAAGAAAATATAAATAAATAAATCGGCTGAAGCTTAAAATTAACTTTTTATCTAATCGTTGTGGAGATTATTGTTTTATTGTAAGCCCTGAAGTGGTTTTCGAATATGTTTTAAAATCTCATATACGGTTTGGTCAGTCTCATGACTGTTTAGCTCAGCTCAGAGCTGATTTTCCCTTTTTATTAGTAACCAAATTATTATGGGAATGTCTTAATATTTCAGTTTATACTGGGTGACAAAAATGCATTCTGTACAATTTTAAAACTATACGCCTAGAGTTGTTGGTATGCTGTTCATGATATTTTAATTCAAGGTTGTACAAAATGCAATAATTTTTCTTGATAGTTACAGAGATGTATTTGAAAAACGTGGCAAATTTTAATATTTTTAAAATTAGTACTTTATATAATTCTTTGTTTATTTTCAAATTCAATTCGTAAAATTTGATTTTTGATTTGAAATTTGATCGTTTTTTGATTAAGATTCAAATCGTAAAATGTGTTTTCACTGTTCAGATTATTTTTGAAGGTTTTTTCATTCGAAATTGTATTAGAGCTGGATATAAAATATATTTATATTTGTACATGGCGACCCAAAAAAACATAATTGTCCCTGTCCAGGGACTGGGACTGGGATATATTTGTTATTTTATTACTTAAATTGAAAACATGGTTAGTGCATTAATAAGTTGAGATAAACCAGTTTTCGATAAGGAGTTTTCTATATATGACAATTGTTCTACTACATATTAGGTGCCGAAATTAAGTTTTTCGATTTTACATGAGATGGCAAAAGTATTTGTTTTTGTGAGTAGGTATTTTTGTGTACTATTGGGTGTTAAGGTATTGACCATAACCTATAAAATTTATCATATGACAATGAGTCACGTGTAAACATCATATGTTTTTATTTTATTGAACATGTCGAAATGTATACCAAATAAACAGCCTTTGCGCCAAGCTTTAATTTTATTATTTGATGTAAAGAAAAGAAAAGATGAAATTCATCGTTTGCTTGTAGAAGCTTATGGAGAACATGCTCCTACCAAAAAGGACTTGTGAAAATTGGTTTAAACGTTTCAAAAGTGGTGATTTTGATGTGAAAGACAAATATCTCTTGTAATCAAAATGATTCGTTGCAATAAAAACTTTAGTAAAAAGCTATTTATTTCTGAGACAAGAAAACAGAACAGGGAGAAATCACGTCATCTTAACTCTAGGAAAAAACTTAGGTTATTTTTTTTAAGAATAATAATAATCAAGAATTTAGCCCCATACAATAGACCAGTAACATAACACTATATTATATACATAGCAGGCCGTAAACTATCTAAAACTTATTGTCGAATAATTTAAAAGAACATCTAGGCCAACGACAAAAATTTGAAGATGCAGAATTAAAAGTTTTAATCGCTGAAGATCCGTGTCAAAATCTTGTAAAACTTTCATAAGCATTAAACGTTGATCCAACAACTGTTGGAAAATGTGTACACAAACTTGGATCCATTCAGAAAGAAGGAAATTGGGTACCGCATGAGTTGATTGAAAGACAACAAGAAGAGCGTTTAACCATATGTGAAATGTTGCTTGAAAGGCATAAAAAGAAGTTAATTTTGTATCGAATTGTTACTGGTAATAAAACGACAATCCTAAGCGAAGAAAAGCAATAGTTAAGTCAGGTGAATCATCGATATCCACGCCGAAACCAGATATTCATGAAGAGAATCTTATGCTGTGTATCTGGTGGAATCAGAAAGGTGTTTCGTGCTGTGAACTGCTAAAACTGAATTAAACTATTACAGTTGAATGTCATCGACAACAAATGATCAATTTGAATCGAGCATTGCAAGAAAAACGTCCAGTATGGGCTGAAAGACACACGAACTGGATTTTTTCTTCATGACAACGCTCGACCTTATACTGTAAACAATGTGAAATAAACGTTACATATGCTTGGCTGGGAAGTTTTATCTCACCTGCCTTATTCACCAGACATTGTTCCTTTCGACTACCATTTGTTTCGATCGATGCAAAGCGGATTATTGGAACAGCATTTCAAAAATTACGAAGAAGCGAAAAATTGGATGGATTCATGGATCGCTTCTAAAAATATTGAATTCTTCAAACGTGAAATCCATTTATTACACGAAAAATGGGAAAAGGTCATAGCTATAGATGACAAATACTTTAATTGAAATATAATGTACCGTTAGTTCTAAATAAAATTGTTTCTATGAGCCAACAAATCTAAAAAAATCACCGGTTCCTGGCGTTGACATTTGAGATAATGAATAGTTGCTATTTGCAAAAATTGCGCTATACAGTACGAAACTGAGTCTTCAATTTACTCTAATTAACTTCAGAGCCTTCCTGCAGTCCTTAACCCACGTAGCTAGTGATTTATTAAAACTAAGGAACTTTCATTTTTAGATGTTGAATTATTTAAAGGTGGTATCATTTGTCAGCAAAGTCTGTTATCAAGATTTGTTCACTGTGTGTTTTCAATTTATTGGTTTGGTTTTTATTAGTTTCTATGTTTTCTAAGCAACAAAAAAATGTTTTTAAAACACCTCTTAAACACAGTTGATTATTTAAAAGAAACTACTTTCGTTGTTGGCATTTCTTCAACAATATTTTCCATAAAGATTCTACGACATGTGGTTCTTTTCTTTTTTCCTTCCAAGGCTTCTGCTTCGATGGAGTTATTTTAACATTTTTTTTTACTTTAGCTGGGTCCACACCAATAAAAATTTGCGTGTGTGTGCAACGACGCAAAATTACCACACACAGTCAATAAATATTTGTGATGTTCGCGAGGTACATTCCGCTCCGTCGGTGGGTAGGTTATGTTTTATTAGGTTATTTCTACAAGCGTCAAAATTAGTGTTTATACTATTTTTTCTGTAGTTTATATTTTTCTGTTTTGATACAAATGCTTTTTTTCAATTTTCTTGATTAACTTATTCATTTTTATTCACACTTCTTCAATACTGAATAAATAATACATTTTACTTAAAATAATGTAGGCCTGATCAAATGTTTATTCAAAGAACAAGTTTATTTGTAAAAATTAAAAAAAAAAACAAATTAATGTATATCGAAGTTTAAGAAAATTAGTGATTTCGTGTGACACATTACTAACTGGTTGTGTTGGTTGTCCACATTTATAGGACACATGGGTTTCGGGATTAAAGGAAGGCTTGTGAAAATATTTGTTCTAACGTTAATGCTTTTACCTCATCACCGAGTTCAGCATTGACCTCACCATTTCAGGTAAATTTGCGTCCATTGAGCCATTTTTTCAGGTTTGGGAAGAAAAAGTAACTTTGAGCACCAAATCTGGCGAAAATGAAGGAAGTACTTTGAAGTTTTAGAGCAACCACTCAAGATGTCTATATAGGCACATTATAGTGGTGAAAAAACAGATTTTTCCTTTTTTGTCAGATGTGGTTGTTTAGCCCTGAATATACTCTTCAGTTGGTCCAGTGATAGTCCTGCTTTTAGCAGGTAGTCTATGTGTGTATCACACCACGAGAATCACAGTAAACCGACTTTTCCTGCAAATGGAACAATTTTCAATTTCATTGACCCACTTTCACCTTCGCCCATCCGTTGTTTGGACTGCGGTTTCCATCTATGGCGTGAAATGGTAAATTCATGTTTCTTCTACTGTTTTATTATATCTGCTCACGCTCACGCTCATAAGTTATATTATTACAAGTCATATCCTTATATCTTATAATATTTATATTAATTTAATTATCTTGAACCCTCGGCTTCGTCTGGTGGAATGCATTCTGAAGATCCAATTATGTTCCGTTTGAGGTCGAGATTTATTCGGACTTTATTTCTGTAAACCAGAGATTTAACATACCGCCACAAAAACTAATACAAGACCGTGACCTTGGTGGCAGTTGACATTACTATTTCGCGAAATATCGCGTCAGGGAAACTTTACTTGTAATAAATCGATTGTTTGGCAGATGTGTGATAAGTCTTGTTGAAAGAAAACATAGTTCATATCCACATTTATCAGTTCCGGTCAAAGATATTATGTTAACATATTTCTATAGCGTTCACTATTAACAGTTACACGATTTCCATCATGGTCTTCAAACAAGTACGGCATGTCGCTAATTTCTTGTTAGATTGGTGTTATCGATGAGCTGGATTGCCTCAACGGTCGCGTGTTGGTGGAGCCGTTGTTCGTGACTGTGTGCGAATTTGGTAACAGTCTGGTCAACAGTGTCCATCTGAAGGTCTCGATGGAGATCACTATTTCTGATGTACCATGGTGCATTGACGATGTTCTTCTGTACTTTGTTATGCAATCTTTGGATGATTAGAGTATTGCTCTTGGTGGCACAGCCCCAGAGCTGTATGCCATAGGTCCACACCTGTTTAAGGATTTGTTTATACAATAGTATTTTGTTCTATGTAGATAGACTGGAGTACCTACCAAAAAGCCAATACATTTTCTTACCTATATTTTTCGTACCTTATTTCAAGCTCTCTTTTCTTTTTAACATGAACTTTCCAGCGAAGTCTTTCGTCTAATGTGATGCCTCGATCTTTTGATGAGTTTGCATAGGGATCTGGCCATTATTTATATTAATTGGAATCTGTTATCATTTTTTATTTGTGAAATTGATGTGAATAGACTTGGTCTTGTTCAGTTTGATACACCATCTTTTGTCCAATTGTTTAATTGGTTAACTGACATTTGGAGTTTATTTGCAGCACCTTTATGATCTTTGCTTACAGCTAGGATAGCACTGTCGCCTGCAAATGTGGCTATTGTATCTTGTTTTTGTTGTGAAATGTGACTTGTGTAGATCTTCCTTGCGACACTCCTGCTCCAATTTCTTTCAACTCTGTGTATGCTTCGTCTTGTTTTACTTTGAAGAATCTATCTGATATTTAAGATTCTAATAATTCAGAATATTTTTGTGGAACAAGCATATTTAGCTTATATTTTAGTCCATTAGGCCATACTTTGGCAAACGCATGCGCAACATCAAGGATGATAGCTGAGCAGACTTTTTGTTTTCTGGCGCTTTTTCAATTACATCGGTTATTATGTGAACCTGATCTATAATTGAATGGTTCTTTCTAAAACCAAACTGATGATTTGGTATTAGGTGACTTTCGCCAATAAAAGGTGTCAGCATTTTCAAGAATATTTTCTCAAATAATTTTGGTAACACAGGCAGTAGAGAGATTAGTCTATATGATGATCTTCGTGACGAGGTTTTCCTGGCTTAGGGATCGTAATGACTTCTACCACTTTCCACATCTCAGGAACATACCTTAATCTGAATGAGGCATTAAATAGGTGTATAACTTTTATTATGACTTTCTTTAGAAGTTCTTTTAATACCTCTTCAGTGATTAAGTCAGGAGATCTGTTTGGGTCAATCTTTGTTTTAATTACATTTGCTATTTCTTTTGGAGAGATTGGTTTGGTGTTTATTTCTTGCTGAGGAGGAGTTTCGCAGTTTGGTAGGTTTTCTTCTGGGTTTGGTTGGAAGGTGGTTTTAAGATGTTCTGCAAACCTGTTCGCCTTTTGCATATTGCTTCTAGCCCAACTACTGTCTGCATTCCTGATTGGAGCGTTTTGCAGAATCGGCTTTTTTCGTTGATAAGCGATAATTTTATCAATTTTTATCAAATCATGATCACAAAAAGTCACTTTCCTCCTTTTTATACATTTTCCATGGCATATCAACGTTTAAAATAGCCATTTTATCTTTAATAATCTTTAACACCTTTGATAATTATTCTAGCATTAGAACTCAATTTTATAATCAATAATGCTTATAATTTGGCTTATTGGTTTGGTTATTCATATCGCATTTGTTTACCTTTAACGCCAAAACTACCAATTTTGAATCGTTGAAGCCACTATCTGCGTGTTCTTTCAAATAGCACTGACTTACTATTAGCTGTAGACATTATTCCAATCAGGGTGGCCGCAAAGAAATGATTTCAAAATTTCCTGATAATTCCCGGTTTTTCAGTAAAGTTTGTCTTAATTTTCCCTGATTTAGAAATTTAAATTTAAATTTTATTAATATATTTAAAGTTTTGAGATTTTAATTGTCAATAATTAAATCTGGTATAAAACTCACAAACATTAAAAAGGCATGTTCAACTATGTTTATTTGAATAATTTATTTTTATTTCATTCATTTTTTAGAACATGCCAAAGCTGGTATTTTATAACTAGTTAAATAATCTTATAAAAAGTAATTTAAAATGAGTAAGGCAAAGATTAGTATGAACTAGAGCAAATTAAACTTTTAATATTTGGTAGATAACATTATTGAAGATTTTTAAATTGATCATCAAAAATTTGAATCTCATCTAAAAGTTTAGCTTTTTTTGATGCTATTTTTTTTTTATTTGCTACACGTTTTCTTTTCAAATCTTCAGTCAATGATTCAATTATTGTAGCTTTTTTCGACGTTTTTCGATTAAAATTTCGTTTTTCATATTCTCAACTATACATTAAAAATTGACTGAAAAACCTCTCTCAACATTAGCATTGTCATGAGACAAAATAAAGACAATCTTTAAAGAACAGCTTTACTAATGATTGTGGATTGGTGTGTGTAAGAATTAATTAATTCCAAAAATGATCCAGGCGTTTGTTTACTCGTGAATAATTTTTAAGAAGTTTTTGTGCCGAAAGTTGAGAACATAAATTGTTAAAATCTCGGATAATCTCATCAGCCGCAAAGGTTTCAAAGCAGTCGCGGTATCTTTTCGAAATTGTAAATATAATATAAGATAATGGTAATTATCGTTGCGAGAAGCCAAAGAAAAATCAAGAGTTAATCAATAAAATAATGTATGCCCTACTATTGATTATTCTATGTTGAAAATATATAAGTTAAATTTTTTAATGAGAAGTTTCATGATTATAATAAATAGTTAAAAAATTTCGCTGTCGCAATTAAATTCCCTGACATTTTTTCATATCTTTATAATTCCCTGATATTTCTATGCTATTTCCTAGTTACATTAAATTCCCTGATAATTCTCGATATTCCCCGTTTGTGGCCACCCTATCAATGTGTTGCTGCTGTAGTTTTCTTTAAATTAAAACTGTAGATGTTCAAAAAATAACTTTTGTTCCATTTTTTATTTATTAATTTTAATAACTTTTGTAACAAAAAAAGACAAATTGTGATATTTGAATATTGCGTATTGTGACATAATATTGTTTGTCCTGCCAGAAATAATTCCGAGTATGACATGTCCAGATTCTAAGTCATCGATCTAAGGCTTGAGTGGTGATTTTCCATCTCCATTTGCTTCACTTTGTGGATGTTTTCATCACTTCAAGATGTTGAAGGTCGACCAGAACGAGGCAAGGCTTTAATTACCCGACATTCTTTGATTGCTTTGTACCGCTTGTTTATTTGTTTTTTCCGATAAAACGGATATTTGAGGCAAACTTTTTGATATTTTTATCAATTTTAAAAATCGCAGAGGCTTTACACACTTGAGATCGACTAACCTAGCCAATAGCTATAAACAAACTGGTCGACGAATGGCACCAAATGGCGGTATTTCAGTGTATCACTTAATATAATCCATATAATTGTCAAATATATATATATATATATATATATATATATATATATATATATATATAAAAGAAAGTTTTTTTGATATAGCGATATCAGTAAAAGAGAAACTTCCATCAAAAAGCATTTATTAATTATTGATATACACATTTTATGAAATTATTTTTCTTTTAAATATTGGTCATCCAAATGTAAACCTTCACGCTCACGGCACTCATCTAAACGAACATCAAAATTCTTTAAGACGGCTCGGTACAGAATATCTACCATGGCTGCCATTTCATGGATATTTACTTTTAACTGCACCAAAGAACCCGGTTTATTGACGTAAATTTTCGATTTTATATAGCCGCCCAAGAAAAAGTTTATAGGGCTCAAATCAGGATTACGTAGAGTCCAATTTATGGCATCTGCTCTGGAGATCAATTTCTTTGGGAAATGTTCACGAACTGGTGGCAGTTACGCGTTGGAATTGTGTGACATTGCTCCATCCTGCTGAAAGCATGCTCTTTAATTATAACCAGCAGAGTTTTGAAGTTCAGGTACCAAAAAATTGTCCAACATTTCCACATAATGCTCTGAATTGACGATAACTGCGCGTCCCCTACCGTCTTCAAAAAAGTTTGGGCCGATTATTCCTCGCCCTTACATTGACTATAGGTGAATGTGGGGGTTTTTGATGTTAGTCTTTCTGGTTCCTTGCACTTCAGTAACGATAGTTATGCTCATTTATATAACCGTTGAAATGATAATGAGCCAAAAAATAATTGTTTTTATAAAATTCTCGCACACACAACGAACGGTCAGCTCTCGAGAAACGCTCCAAAACGACTAAATTCTAAATTCTCAAACGCGGGGTACAGTTGTTGTAAACTCGTTTATATATATATATATATATATATATATATATATATATATATATATATATATATATATATATATATATATATATATATTTTTTTTTTTTTTTTCTTCGAGTGAAAAGTCCAACTCGAGAGCGAACAACACTTGAAAATGCCAATTGCGATTTGGGCAAAACGTCATGACTTTTCACAGAATGAACGCATCGACACCTTTAATGCTTTAGGAACTTTATCTACCATCTACATCTAACTTCATCTTTATCTACATCAAAGGTTTTTGCGAATGGTAGGGCAGATGTTCCTAAATCATTCCGGGTGTCGATCTGTTCATTTTGTGAAGAGTCACGACGTTTCGCCAAAGTTTCATTGAGTATTTTCATGTGTTGTCCGCTTCGAATGAAGAGTCCAACAGTTGGATTTTTATTGGAGTACACGTATTGGAAAATTATAGTTTTTTTTATTGTAATCATGTCAATCAATGGTTTTTTTTTATTTACATACAAGTGTTACTACACATATATCAATTTTTTTCTCATCAATTTGATCACCTGTAGATAGCGTTATAGCTTGGCACAATCTAGGCATTATGTTCATAGTTTTGAGTGTTATCGATTGGATTGCTATTAAAGTAGATTGTAATCGCAAGAGATTGTGGTATTTACAAGCTCTATTGGGTTAAGAACAGGATTTTGAGGTGGGCACTTCATAATTAGAATTTTTCGCTGCCGTTCCGTTTGTACGGTGAGTGTTGTATGAGTGTGGGATTGTAGTTGCTCCCGAAGACTTTCTTTTTACGTTGAAAGAGATTGTGGTACTTATAAGCTCTATTAGGTTAAGATAAGTATTTTGAAGTAGGCTCTTCATAATTACAATTTTTCGCTGGCTTTCCATTTACTTTAAATATTCACGGCATAGTCCTGGGTTGTGTTTCTGATCATTATCATGTTTTTACATAAATATTTCTCTTATAGTTCGTATTCGAGATGAAGTGGCGTTCATTTTTCATAATATTACATTTATTTTGACGAGATCACCAGAACATATATTGACAAAACAAACACAAATCATTGACCAACAGGCCCTTTATGATTCGAGTATTTCTGCCACCGATTTGTGGATGAATTTCTTTATGTATTTGAAGTATTTGTACTCTTGTCCAAACTAAACATTTATTCTCATTTTCTTTACGTAACAACGGTTTTCGCACAGTAATTCTTCCGTGCAAATTAACTTCGCTTAAGCTTCTTCTTATTGTTGTTTCGATAAAATTAGTAATATTAATTTCAACTGCAATTACTGATGCCACTTTTCTTCAGTTTCATCTTCTGAATAATATAATTATAAGATTATATTTTTTATTTGATAAACTACCATATTCTTCATATTTTAATAATGTAGTCTAGTGTATTATGTCCACTTTTTAAAATTTTTAATTATTTTTACGAATTGTACGGTGACTCTATTAGGTACGCGTTTCAATTAACGTTGTGGTTGTTGGTTGATGCAAAGGTTAAAAAATTCAGTTGAGCATTAAAAATGGAAGAAAATAAAGAGTATTTTCGACATATGCGTTTTTATTTCCAAAAAAGGCAAGAATACTTCGCAGGCACAAAAGAAGATAGTTGCTGTGTACGATGAGTGTGCCGCTCAAAAAGTTTCGTGAAAATAAGTTTAATCTTATCGGTGCACCATATCCAGGATGACAGGCCGAGGCTTGTGGCAACGGAATATTGGCGCTAATTGAAGGTAGTCGGCATTCAATACATCCAGATATCGGAGAAATTCTTGGAATCAATAAATCAATAATGTCAAGGCGATTATGTTAACCTGGAATGGTTAGCAAGGCTGATGTATGGGTGATGCATGAGTTAACGGAGAAAAATTTCTGAAATCCGAATTACATCCGAAGAAGGTAATGCTACGCATTTGGTTGGAGTGGAAGGGATCGTTTGTTATGAGCTGTTGCCTGAAAACCAGACCATTATTTCGGAGGAATGATATTTACAACTAAGTACATTAAAGCGAGCAATCGACTAGAAGCGGCATGAATTAACCCACAGAAAGAGCATTGCGTTCCATCGAGGCAGTGCTAGACTGCACGTGTCTTTGGCCACCCAACACAAAGTTTTACAACTTGAGTGGGATGTTTTGGTCCGTCTGCCGTATTCTCCCGACCCTGCGCTCTCTGACTACCATTTACTTAGATTGCTTCAAAAGATCTTAGATGAAAAAAACGGTTCTTTTTTAAACAATTTTTCTCAAAAAAAAGTGGGACAAACTACGCTTCGTACTACAACATTGAAAATTTAATTCCTGCGATAAGAAAAAAAAACATATCTGTATTTCTGTGATAGGAACAATGCATACCCTAATAAAAAATTCGAAAAAAGGCATTTTCTCGATTTTTAGACCAGAATTATAAAAGGGGATTTTCCAGTAATCATCATCTTATAATGGTTATTGCCACATCTATAGATGACACATATTTGCGATTAAATGCAATTTTCTAACAAAACACTTATACCGGAGAACAGGCAGTGATTTTCACATATATACCGGCACTAACAACGTTTTTAAAAAATCAAAATAGATATATAGATACACAGATTGTTGGAGAAATATCAGAATTTTTTTATATTTAAAGAAAACTACTAGCGCCATCTTTTGAAACAATATATAATCTGAAAGCTGCATATTTCCTCTATAAGACGAGACTGCCATCATTAGAATCGATCAACAGATTGTCAAGTTATAGCGCTTAAAGTGACAGTACCCTTCCGTCCCCATCGTCACAAAAACACGATGGAACAGAGAGCTAATATTAAATTTTGTGTGAAGCTCGGTAAAACTTTTACAGAAACATTTGAATTGATAATGTACATTGATGATAAAAATGTTAGTTCGTAGTGTTTCGCGGATGGCAGACATTAGACTATTAGTCCGGGAGTACATCAGATCGTTTGTGTCCCGTTTGTTGGGAACGTGCAGACGTTTCGCCAAGCATTCTCACTGCTTGTCTGAAAACTGAAGACAGTCTTCAGACAAGCACTGAGAATGCCAAGTGTGACCTTGGCGAAACGTCTGCACGTTCCCAACAAACGGGACACAAACGATCGGATGTACTCCCGGACTAATAGTCTAATATATAACACATGGGCTGAAAAGTCCCGGGCCTAACAAAGAAAACACAGTTTTTTTGGTTCAAAATTAGCTTTCATCAAATCATCATCAAATTATCATCAAATTAGCTAATTCATCAACGTAATCTCCATCAAGAGCAACGCAATCATTCCAGCGCCGCTCTAACATTTCAATACCACTTTTGTAGAATGATTTATCTTTTGCCTCAAAATAGGCCTCAGTTTCAGCGATAACCTCTTCATTCGTGCGAAATTTCTTACCGGCGAGCATTTTTTTCAGGTCTGCGAACAGCCAGTAGTCGCTGGGAGCCAAATCTGGCGAATACGGTGGATGTGGGAGCAATTCGAAGTTCAATTCATGTAGTTTTGCCATTGTTTTGATTGACTTGTGACACGGTGCGTTGTCTTGATGAAACAAAATTTTTTTCTTTGCCATATGCGGTCGTTTCTTTGCAATTTCGGCCTTCAAACGCTCCAATAACGCTATATAATATTCACTGTTAATGGTATTTCCTTTCTCAAGATAGTCGATGAATATTACACCACACACATCCCAAAATACCGAGGCCATAACCTTTCCAGCTGATTGTTGTGTTTTCGGGGGCTTTGGACGAGGTTCACCAGTTGCTGTCCACTCAGATGACGATCGTTTTGATTCCGAAGTGAAGTGATGGATCCATGCTTCATCCATTGTCACATATCGACGCAAAAATTCCGGTTTGTTACGTTTAAACATGGCCAAACACTGCTCAGAATCATCAACACGTTCTCGTTTTTGGTCAACAGTGAGCAAACGCGGCACCCACTTTGAACAGAGCTTTCTCATAGTCAAATGCTTATGCAATATAAAGCCAACACGTTCTTTTGACATCTTTACGATGTCAGCTAACTCACGCAACTTCACTTTTCGATTATTCAAAACGATTTTGTGGATTTTTTTTTTATGTTTTCTGGTGTTACCGCCTCATTTGGACGTCCACTGCGTTCTGCATCATCGGTGTCTCTACGACCACGTTTGAAGTCAGCAAACCAAAGTTTTATTGTTGTTTCTGATGGAGCGGAGTCCCCATAACACTTTTCAAGCCATTGCTTCGCTTGAACGGTATTTTTTCCCATCAAGAAGCAGTGTAAAATTAAAACATGAAATTGTTTTTGATCCATTGTTTTGAAAATAACAAAAGTAGCGTCACTCTTAGCACAATAACTCACAAACTAATGAATAGAATATCATGAAATTTTAACAGCTGTCTTTTGAAGGTTAATATTAACTGAAAAAAAGGTAACTGCAATAAAACTAGCGCCATCTATGTGTTAGGCCCGGGACTTTTCAGCCCATGTGTTAACAATCCAAATTCATCATTTTGTTCATCGGGAAATGGATTCTGTATCCATGCAAACTTTTCGAAATAACGCGAAAAATTCATTAGCAAACCATCCGAGTGCTCAGTAAATAGATTTTTGTTTATCTCAATATAAACTTTGGCGTAGAAATCATTGTGAAAACATACCGAACTTATTTTTTTTTTGTAAATTTGAGCTCCATAGCTCCGATTTTTTATGAATCACTTTGTTTTTCTTTTTGAATTAGTGAGTAACATTTGTGGTCCTCGCACTGATTAATTAAAAAACTCAATTTTCCAAAAATTTCACCCAAATAGACAAGTTTAACAATAAAGTTATCATTCCTAAACAAATTTGCTTCTTCAATATAATAATTACGAATCCACTATTGTGTATATATTTCATGTTTTATATATCATTTAATTGTCTTAGAGAACTTGCTCTGTTATAAGTTTATTGCGACTTGCAAGCTGCTGGTGGATTCTACTGGCCACCTGCTTATGACGGTGAAGATAGTCCGTCTGGGAGAGTCTACCACATGCTCCTACAATATGTTGGATTGTCTCAGACTTTTCGTGGCATTTCCTACACATGTCATGTGCATCCTTAATGTTATATTTTTGGTACTTCTTATTGTGTACGACTTGATCCTGAATTGCACACATAAAGCCTTCAGTCTCCTGAAAAAGACCTCCCCATGTCAACCAGGCGTTCGATGCACTCTTGTCGACTTCATGACGGTCAAGATCATGAGGGTGTCTACCGTGTAGAGACATATTTTTCCACTCTTGTATAATTGTTCCAGTTGTCCGAATGTTCTCATTTTATCCTTCCATTTATATAAGATTCAGAGGCGTATAATTATCGTCAGGTAAACACTCGCTGGCATATAGCGGGCATTCGATCATTCTTTGATAGAAATATGTTCTTAATCTGGATATTTGTTTTTCATTCATTCTTGGTAATATAAGTCTTTTTCTACTACTGTGTGGGTGGTGTTTCCCACACAGTAGTGTGGGTGGTGTTCTATTTGTTGTAGCCTTTCAATATCTGTGTTTGACCAAGATATATTTCCAAACGAATATGTCAAGGCTGGTATAACAAAATTGTTTATAGCTTTTACTATATTTCTGCTGTTTAGGTCAGACCTGCATATGCTTTCAAGTGTGGACGTGAATTTTTTAGTGAGTGTTTCCTTAATGAGTTTATCCTCAACTCTCTTGGACTGTTGTATTTCAAGATATTTATATACTTTGCCCTCCTGCATTGGCTCTATATATTCTTGTTCTGCAGTGACAAACCCTGTCATCTCTAACTTAGATTCTCTCTTTGTGTTAATAGTTCTGCATTTATCTAATCCAAAGTGCATGTTAATGTCAGTTGTAAATTTCTCTACAACCTGAATGAGTTGTTGCAATTTCGGTGGCGATGCATACAATTTTAAATCATCCATGTACAGCACGTCCGATACATTTTGATTCAGTGCCAGGCAAAACAACAGAGGGCTCAGCGAGTCCCCCTGAAATATGCCGCTTGTTACCCTGATTTCTTCAGTCTTGGTGGTACTTCCATTTTGCGATAAGTGAATAGTGGTGCGCCACTCTTATCAGTTTTTGAAGTGTGTTTATTAAAGCTGGGTGATCTTTGTACAGTGATAGTATCTTAATTAGCCAAGAGTGTGGAATCGAGTCGAATGCCTTCTTATAATTAATATAACAGCATGATAACTTTCGATTTTTCTTTCGAGCGTGTTTCAATATAACTAAATCTATAATAAGTTGTTCTTTATATTCCTGCATTCCCTTTCGACAACCATTTTGCTCTTCATTTAGTATATCATGTTTGTCTATATGTCTTATGAGTACTACTTGTAGTAAACATGATATTAGTAGTTTATATATCGTTTAAAGACAGGTAATTGGCCTGTATTTCGCTGGGTTATTAGAAACAGTTCCTTTGGGGAGTAAATATGTTTTACCTTGGGTAAGAAATCGAGGAATTTCTTTTGGTTCTCTTATAAACTCATTGAAATACCTTACTACGGAGCCTTATTATTATTATTATTATGTTCATCAAGAAATATTATAATTTTTTCACTGAGTTCAAACATCCTTTGAATCAGTTTTGCATGGGTACCCAGCGCACTTCATAATAGTATAGAAGTGAGGTATAAATTAGCTTCCACATGTTCGCACAGCTTTGCAAATAAACTAAATTTAAAGGAGTTTTATTTAGTTTATAACTTTCATAAAAATGTTAAGTTCGTCGCTCATATATTTTGATACAAGAGTTGCTCTGTGAAGCATACAAGGTATCCAGATAACTTCGGGTGCATTCTAACTAATGCTTGAAGACTATCAACCCATTTTAGCAAAATATTATTTTTAATCCGAATAAATGTTTATCTCGTATTTATATCAAAGTTAAAGTGAGGTAACTGGCTGTGAATGCTTTAAAATTTAGATTATAAAATTTAATGTTATGGACGATTATTTATATGTACTTTTTTTAATTTATAAATGGTGTTACAATAAGAGCGCAAATTTGAATTGAATTGCCATTTTGGCTGTCATGGTTCGATAGGTCAATAATCGTGACAGGTCGATAAGAGACAGATAGGAGTTAATAAACATGGAGCGCTATATGATACAGCAACGCGCCCTTATTGTTGAACATTACTATCGAAATGGTGAAAGTTTGGTTGCTACGCTAATTTTCGGTAAAAATAATGTTTGAAATTTATCAACTGTGAAAAGAATAATCAAAAAATAAAAGTACTGGTTCAGTTATTGATGTGAAACACACGACACAAGCTCGTCGTGGTCGTGCAGAACAAAACATCACGGCAGTTCGTGATAGACTGTGGCCCAGAGTCCAGGGTCCTGGATTGAATTGGATGTTTCAAGGGCCACTCTTCACCGTATTCTCACTAAAGATTTGTATCTCCATTCTTACAAAGTCCAATTGACTCAACAACTTCTGCCTACAGACCATGCACAATGAAGAGAGTGCCATCTTCCGTTTAGATGACCAGAATTGGCCGCCAGGATCTTGCGATTTAAACACCTTTGGACTTTATTTGTCTCAGGTTCTCTCTATTACCAGTCTCAGGTTTACGCCAATAAGCCCACGACCACCCGCCACATTTATGCAAAACCGTTATTGAAAATTTCGCCGGAAGAGTATGAGTGTGCCACCAAAGTCGTGGCAACCATTTACTGGATATGTTGTTCCATACATGAAACCATGTTTATTACAGAAAACCATGTTTTATTTAAAATACATGCTTTTATTGTTACATCCTTTATATGTTATGTTATGAAAATTCTATTTCTGTTAAACCATTCGCGCCTCTTTTTGCATTAGTTTACGTTTGGATGAATGTTTGGAGGAATGAGGAGAGAAATTCATAAAAAATCTTTATTTCAAAAATTACACAAACTAGACTTAGACAACCGTATGTTTAAAGATAAAAGATCGACTGTGACTATGGGTTAAGTACAGTTTATATATAATAAAAAAATATTACCGGAAGTAATACGATAAGAAAAAATTACCACGAATTTTCGCTAGCTAGCTGGCACATTCTCCGTGGGTAATTAGAGTATTTTAAATACAAAAACTGACACACTTTTTGCTTTTCTACCTTTATGTTTCTGCATGCTATTGCAAATAACAAAGCAAAAAAAATAGGCAAAGTAAACGGCTTAAACATTTTTGGATTGTGTTGGCTTCTACTTGATGGAAATTTATTATAAATATTTAAAGAAAGACTGTTTTGTCTATATTTCCACTTTATTATTAATATTTGACGCGTTTCGCTAACACTGTAGCTTCTTCAGAATTGACTATTTTCGATGTTAAAATAGGTATAAATACAAAAAGTCTACAATAAAAATATGATTTTTTTAAGAAATCCACACAGATGCTATTTATTGTCTGTACAAATTCAGTAAAGGGAATTTGTTCAGGTCTGTTTGGTCATTTAGAAGGGTTTTCGCATCTTTGAGACGGTTTATGTCTAAACTCTCCAAATGGTTTAGTTTAGTTTGCGGAATATCTTGAAACTACGTTTGTTTGAGATTCGTGAAATGTTAGATCCGACTGATCCGAATTCGATTGTAAATTTTATATTTTTGTGGATTGCATTAATATATTCAAGGAATACACTTAGTTGTCTGTTGGTACCGACAAAGTATGTCAAAATGTCGTCCACATATCTATACCAATATACAAATTGTTTACTTAGTCCACTCTGGTGGATTATCGTTTCAATATTGTCCGTAAATAGTTCCGCGAGTAAGGGGCGTAACGAGTTGCCCATTATCAAACACTCTTTACTATTGTAAAAGGTGTTGTTAAATGAAAAATAGTTTTGGGACATGCAAACTATTAGCACATTTATGATTTCCATGCTTATAACTGGATTGACATTATTTTTAATTAATAATTTTTCTATTAATGTTATTGTGTCTTGAGGCGGAATGCTGGGGAATTAATTCTGGACATCAAATGATATTATCTGGCCTTGGTTGGAATTGTAATGTTTTTTATTTTGTCAACTAATTTGTATGAATTTTTAATATTATAATTAGGTCGAAATTTACAGTACGATTAAATAATATCTATTAGGTATCTTGACAACAGTTTAAACTTCCTGGATCTAACCATTTCACGAATCTCAAACAAACATAGATTTAAGATATTCCGCAAATCCTCTCAAACAGATACAACAATACACAATAACCATTACACATAGACTGATCAATATTCCTTTATCAGACACTGATTTTAATAAGGAACTAAACACCATTAAACAAATTGCCTTAAATAACGGATATTCAAAGAGAATAATAGATAACATTCTAAAACGAAAATTGTACAAAAAGACTGTCTCTAAAATATACCCACAAAAGAATGAAAAATACCATTCATTCAAATTAATAACATACTTTGGTAAATCGTTGGAAAAAATTTAAAAAATTTTATATACATACAACGTAAAAGTAGCCTTTAAAACCAATAACAGCCTTGGAAAACATATCAGAAATTGCAAGGCAAAAACAAACAAAAAATATGAATCAGGGATATATTAACTATATTGTGAGTCGTGTCCAAAAACTTCGAAACACGAAGAACGAAACTTCGAAACTTAAAGAACACGATAGAAGCTTTCTCTGTCATAAACATAATTTTAACTATGCCTCACATTTGTTAAATGAGAACCATCTTTTTAATAGTGAATTTAAAATATTACATGTACATAACAAAGGCAACAAACTAAACCATCTGGAGAGTTTAGAAAAAAAACCGAAAGTTTCACCGAGTAACCGAGTTTAAGAAATAAAGAAATAAATCCCCTTTACTGAATAGCATCTGTATGGATTTATTAAAAAATGTATATTTTTATTGTAGAAACTTTTTGAATTGATACCTATTATAACATCGAAAATAGCCAGTCCTGAAGAAGTTACGGTGTTAACGAAACGCGTAATAATAAAGTGGAAATATAGACAAAACAGTCTTTCATTAAATGATTAAACATTTGTTTCTATCGTGTTGGGAATTATTTTGCGTGTGCTACTATTACTAATGCCACGAGTTCATGCACCATGGCCGTTCGAGCACTTATCCGAATTTAAAAAAGGACGATTTATTGGCATGACAGAAGCAGGTTTCAGTTTTCGTGAAAAAGCGAGGGGATTGGAGATTGCTGGTTCTACCTTTATGGATACATGGATTAGATCATTTGAGAATTAGATTTACGTAAGAATACGAGGCTTTAGTTCTAGAAGTATTTAAGTATAAGACGAATGACATCTTAAACTCACCTGTTATAAATTTATGCATAATGCTTTTGTAGCAACTACTCGAAGAGTAGTTGCAACAAAAGTTGAGCAACTACTCGAAGACTGTCTCGAAGAGGAGTGTTGATCGGCATTTAGGTGTGATGGAGATGTGTGCTTACATACATACTTACGTACATACAGCGTACTACAAGAGGCATCGAAATGGAATTTAATTGCTTTGGTGGTGAGTCTATATTTTGTTTAGGTGGTCATGACGAACGTAGAAGGATTAGACATTTTCGGCATGAAAGGCGAAATTTATATTTCCCATCAGAACGATATACACTCAAATAATTATGCAGGTCATGTATAGTAA
This sequence comes from Cosmopolites sordidus, assembly GCA_031761425.1. Classification (NCBI taxonomy): domain Eukaryota; kingdom Metazoa; phylum Arthropoda; class Insecta; order Coleoptera; family Curculionidae; genus Cosmopolites; species Cosmopolites sordidus. The sequence continues at coordinate 725,494 of JARFXV010000239.1, forward strand.
CCATCAGAGGAAGTTTAAATGAAACTCGTCCAAATCACATCTCTTAAAAAGATAACGTTAGCCCACTTACAGTTCGTCAGATAGTGCAGTTTTTAGAAGAGTCTACGATAGCAGCATTGGTACAATTCTTGGGATATTCTCCCGGTCACCAGCAATTGAAACAGTTGTATAAAGCGCTTTGAATACCTTGCTAGAATAAGACATACATAAATATATTTTATTCTAGTGTTAAACCGGAAGTAAATATTTGAAATATTTTTTTTAATAACTTCAACTATTTTGATTTTAATTTTTTTTAGTGCAAAATAAAGCTAAATAATAAAATAAAATTTAGAAATTTTCCCATAAAAATTGCAAAATGGGATCTAAATTAGTTTAAGAGATAAATCAGTTAGAGTACGTATATGTCGCTCTGAGTGTGATACCTGTCGCTTGTTAAAGCCGATTGGTGATGTAAAAAACACATTAAAACCTTGATTTAAAACGTTGGTTATATTTCAATAATATTGATTATGTATTATTGTCTTACCTATTTGTGCCGTTATAACATTATTTAATACCTAGATTTTAAATAAAATGTATTATTTTGAGCAAAAATATGTGTAGAAAGCAATATCAAAATAAAACATTATTTTACGTGATTTTTTCTCATATTGTGACGATGATTATAAAAAAAATATTTGAAATATTTACTTCCGGTTTAACACCAGAAAAAAATTCAAATCTGGAATCTGATTTGAAAACAAAACATTTATTATAATTTACTTCAATATGAAAATAACATTCCAAACAAACCCTTCCGCCAATCGGGTGAATTCTATAGAATCCCATATCTTAACAACCAAATCTGAAATAAAAAAAATCTTATGTGTGCACGTTCATATCCCCTAGAAGTACAAATATGCTTAATATGAACACATTTTAGAACCTAACTTTTTTTCGTTGTCCGGTTCGCGTTAAATGTCATCTAATGCGGTCTACGATTAGTGGCGTTATAACCTATTATAACATTCTTCTAAAGTAGCTTTTGTTTAAACGATACTCGCTATATTTATAGATTCAACCACTTTTTTTAAGGTAGTGGTTCTTGACATCTGACGAAGTCAGATTTTTTATATCATTTCATTTGTTAAGTTAGAAATTATAGCGTCTTTTGTAATTGTTAAAAATTTTCCTAGCGATTTTTAAAAATTGACTAATTTATCGAATGAATAATTTATAATACATTTTGTAAAAAAAAAAAAATTTTTTTCTGCTGCATTCAAATGTTAAAAATTTGCGTTGTGCGGGTTGTATGTGGTGTGCGTGCATGGCAATGTAGACGCTCTGACACACAAGGCCACACAGAAATATTTTCGTGAAATTATAAACACGCACACGAACCATCTGTTGTCGGTTTTCTCGCGAATGTCAAAGAAATTTGCGGTGCACAGGATTTGTGTGTGGACGTGTTGAAGTGAAATTAATGTTTTTCGTTTCAAAAAGATGCCTACATGACGTGGCTATATTGAAATTGATTTTTTAGTAATTTGTATTTAATGAGTAAATGATTATAGTTAAAGCATGTCCCAGCATATTATTATGTTGAAGAAGTGTACTGCATTCATAATAATGAATAATTTAATCAAGAAAAAGGAAAAAAAAACGCTAAAAAGGCCTTATTGGATGAAGCATTTGTGTCAAAACAGAAAAGTATAAACTACAGAAAATAAAAAAATAAGTATAAATACTGTTTTTTTACGCTTGTCAAAATACTCACATAGACGGAGCGGGGGAGCACAAATATTTATTGACTGTGTGTGGTAATTTTGGGTTGTAAATATTTTTGCAGCATAGCAAATTCAATACACATGCAAATTTTTATTGGTGTCGACCCAGCTTTAGACAGCATTACGACGATGAAGCTATGTCAAAAAAAATTATAAGTGGACTCTACCGATGCTAGAGAAGCAGTTGAAGATGAACCTCGTTTGGAGATTATCAAAGTCAAGGATATTGTTCTGAGTAATCGCCAAATATGAACCCAAATCAAAAGCATGACAAAACCGGTGAACATTCGAAACATGGCTTTGAACCGTTTTCTTCGATTACCGTGGTGTTGTCAACAAAGAGTTTCTTCCAACTGATCAAACAATTAATAAAGAATATTATTTAAGCGTTATGCGTTACTTATGTGAGTCCATTTGCGATATGCATCACTGCATATCGCAATAACGATTCGTCAATTTTTCGCTGAAAAATCAAACAAATAACCTTCCACGGGCACCATATTCACCATGTGACTTTTTTCTATTCCTCGATTGAAGTAACGACTTTGTGGATACCATTTTGAGTCCGTAACCATTTAAGAGAGCTCGCTGGCCGCTGGTCGAAACTGTTTCGACGAGTGGAAAAAACGTCGAAATAAAAGTTTTACAGTGAGAGCGGATGTTTTTGACGGATACAAAATAAATTTGGTTGAATAAAAACTTTGGGTCATCTTATTTTTTGATTGTAGTATTTACTATGTGTATAAGTAAAGTAATGCAACTGGTGACGTAGCGTTCGCTTTGGCGCCACTGTTGGTTTCCCCCTTGGAGGGGCGATAAGCCAACATCTGTTACGTCAGTACGAGTTTGAATTGCTTAGAGTCACTTGCTGGTCCGTAGCAATTCTTTTCGTAGACCAGATTTTTCTAGTGAGTTCTGAAAATGAGTGGCAACATTTTCAAGCAAAGGTACTGTCAAGTTTTGTTTCAGGCCTGGGCATAGTGCGATGAAAAGTTTTGAAAAAATTCAAAAGGTCTATGGAAACAGTATTTTGTCAAGGGCCCAGGTTTTCAGGTATTTAAACCATTTTCAGAAGGCCGAAATTCGATTGAGTTTTGATCATCGGTTGATGGTTAGAATGATCGGGGAAGAGTTGAATTTGTTTCACACAACCGTTCGGTATATTTTGACCACTGAATTGGGGATAAATAATGCTAAAATGTCTTTAGTTTGATTTATTGAAAATTATCCCCAATTTTCGGAACGTGTTATTACGGGTGACGAGTCTTGGATTTTTGAATTCGACCTGGAAACGAAGCGCTAGAGCCAGGAATGGCCAAAAAAGACCCAGAATGAGCAAATCAAAGATTAAAAACATGCTTATTCGCTTTTTTGATGGCCAGGAATTTTTGGAATTTGTACCTCAATGCCAAACCGTAAACCAGCATTCCCACCGAGGATTTTTTGAAAGACTTCCAAAAAAGATCATTTGTGTGAGATCGAACATCTAGAACACCTGTGCTGCTTCACGGCAATGACCCTTCCTATACAGCGACTTCAATTAACGAGTTTTCAGCAAATACACATATCACTGTAGCTCCTTCTGTACTTTCTGTTACTGTACTTTCTGTACTGTACTTTCAGCAAGTACACATATCTCTCTCTTATTCACCAGACTTGAGTTCTTGTAACTTCTTCCTTTTTACAAGATTTACCTCAAAGGAGACAATTTTGGGACACTAGAGAACTTTGAAAAGGTCGTAACCGACACTTTGAAGGCGATTCCAGTATATGTGTTCCAGCACTGCTATTAAGAGATATATCGGATAAACCGTTTCCAGCGCTCTGTAGTTTCAAGGCAACTAACTCTAAGGAAACAATATAGAATTATGATTTCAAGTGAATAAAAAATCATTTATTCTCATTATTTTATTTCTCATTACTTTATTTTAATTATCCTTGCTTTATTTAACTTTATTTAATTCATTACGTTATTTATACACTTCGTATATAAATTAAAATAAATTCACATTAGTGTTTATAATATCATAATTGGGATAGTTTTTTCTCTATATATTTTAACCAGTAGAAGCAATTTTTATTACTTCTATGGAGTTGTAAACGAGACACACCTTTCGCTTTCTGATAACGTTGTTCGCTGTTTGTTCTGAATGTTTGTTATTTAACTGATATCGTTTTTGTATAGAATTATGTAGACGCAATTTATGGATATGAGGATTTTCCTATAAAAAAATTTATGATAAATTGGCCGAAATTAAATGACATAAATAATGTCAGACAAATAAATATTCATGGTGAGTGTATTCAAATATTAAATGAAGATAACTTAGAATATTCTTGAATTTTAGAAAACTCGAAAATAAATATTAATATTTTTAGATTTTTGAAAATCTTTAAATTGTCTTAGTTTTCTACTTGCCCTCAAGAGTAAATATTCGATATTTTATGTGGGAGATTTCCTTCAGAAATTATTTCAACTCCTCTACGGCTCTTCAAGGGAGTTGAACATTTGTTCAAAATGTTCTTTTTTGGTGGAGGCTTTTGGGAGGCTAGAAATAGCAGCTGTGATTAATGGAGCAGCTTTATGCCTAGTTCTTAATTAAATATTGTTTTTTTTTACCTTGCTTCTATATAAAGAGTTGTTAGGGGGAGCGTTGCCGAATTTGGATTTTTTATATATGATCTTGTAAAAGCATTAAAAAAAAACATTTGGGTGGAAAATAATTGTACCATTGTAATCTTCAAACTAACATAACTATTTTATTTTTTATTACTCATTGTTATTATACAAAATTAATTTTAAAAAATTGAGCGTTCGGTCCATCCAAGGAAACCAGGTTCTTGGGATGGACCACTGGTTCCTTAGAATGGACCATTAAGTACAATTGAAACAAAAATACTTCTTGATCTTTGGACTCACACCAGCACATTTTGCATGAACCCAAGCGTGACATGTAATGCATTGAATCATCTCTTCTTCCCTTATTTTATCACATATGGTACAAAACCATGTAGTTTTTATTTGTATTCTTTGCTTTTTCTTTTTAATCTTCTCTTCTTTGCTACATCTTTTCTTCCCAATATTTTGTAGTTTTGTCTTTTTAATCCTTTCTTCGATGCTACGTTTTAATCTCAGAGCGTTATCAATAGTTGATAATAATTGTACTTTCTGAGCAATACTTCTTTGAGCTCGAGAAGATGACGAACCTGGCTGTGGATTTTGTGTTGGTAGCGGTGATATTTTATAAAGTATATCCTCAAAGTTTTTACGCTTTTTCTCCTGAGAAATATAAACAATAGCGAAATCACTGCCGCTTTCACTATCATCACTGTTATTGACGTACTTGCTGAATTTCTAGTAATTATTTCAATTTCAGTAACATTACCACAATGTTGAGCTTGTAGCATATCTGATGGTGTAAACCAGTGATCCTGAAAGACATGTCTGTTAACTGGCCAAATACCAATGGCACGAAAGGCATTTTCAGCTACTGCCACAGTTGCCGCTCTGCCATATGCTTCATTTGGTAATTTATTGAGTTTGGTATATCTTATCACCTTTATATTGATGAAGAAAAGTTTCTTGCGCCTGAACAAAATATTTCTGTATCGGCCCAAAGAAAGCAACATAGAGTTGCAAACGATGGGTGGTATGCCCAGGCAACTGCAGTAGTATCCAACTGCAGTACTATTCTATTTTTTCTAGCAAAGGTACAAGCGTTTATGTTATTGCTATGAGTCGTATGCCCATCAAGCAGTCAAAGGATTTTCTTATCTTGATTGCAGTTTGCATGATTTTTGAAATGCTTCAACCACTCAACAAACAATTCGAAATTTATGTAACCTGATTCTGATATAGTAACAAAGCTTGCCGGGGGTGCCCCAATTTGAAGATTTTTTTTCTTTTAAAAATGATCATCCGAGGAACATAAAACCCAGCAGCACTGACCGCGCATACCATAGTTGTAAGAACGCCACGTTCAGCAGTTGTTACGCCTCCTAGTTGGCGTTTACCTTTACAAGCAACCACCTTTTGTAGATTTTTTTATACTGCCGAAAATCCCGATTCATCGACATTAAAAATAGTTTCTGCGGTGAAATTAAACTTGTCCACAGTTTTTTTCTAAAATATCAAAAAAATGCCCTACGTTCTCTCTACTGAAGCCTCGTGCTCTTGCCATTGAGGTTCCTTCAGGTTTTCGTATTGGCAGCTGTGGATTTCTGTTCATAAATGAGTAGAACCACTTTTTCCCTGCTATTTTCTTTTCTTTATTAAATGTATGCGACAAAGAGTATTTTTCAGCGACTTCGAAAGCTAGTTTTCGCACTTCTCGGATAGTCAAATCAAAAAAACATTCTTTAAGTTGAAGAATATGTTTGGTTAGAATTATTTTCGTGTCTTTAGTAAATGTGGGCTGTTTACCATGTGCTTTCACTTTATTTCCAGTAGTATTTTTTTACCCGCATATCTCTTTATAGTTGTTTTAGGTAGATGATAAATACAACTACACTGGTTCAAACCAGTATCACCATTCCTATAAGCTGCAACAGCCTTTAATAAATCACTTTCGGATCAACGTCTGTAATGTCCTCTTTTAGACATATGGACCCTAAAAGACATAAAAGATTAATTCGGAATTGTAGTTTCTCAGGGTTGCCTAAATTGAACCGGTCCATTTTGGGCAACTGCAATATGGTCCAATCTAAGCAACTTGACTCTTAATGCCAAAATATACTACATAACCCTACTTTTAACTTGTGCTAGTAAAACTATCACACTAATTTGTAAGTGAATAAATTTGCTTTTAAAATAAGTAATATAATTTGTTTTAACTTACTTTAACAATTACCAAAAGTGTTTCGTTGTTTGTTAAATTATTTAGTTCAGATATATTAAAACACTAAATCTCCTCTGTCTCCACTGTCAAACAATGTACTGCATTACTACTTTTTGCAGCAACGTAGTTTACGCTAATGTTAGGACATATATGTGTTATCCGATCTAGATGGAGTGGTGGTCCAATCTAGGCGACGGAAAATCTTGAAAAACAAATTATAACATTATGTTTTTAAAACAATGTCTTTCAAATGTCCCCAGTAGTGACCAGAATGCTTCGTTTAAGGTCAAAAATTGATCGGAGTTCTGTAAACCAGAGATTTAACATAACGTGGCACATAATGTACTGAACACAGCAATCTATTACATTTCAAATATTGTTGCCGCTATTACGTTTCAAAGTTTTGACACTCTTATTGGAAAACTCTTTATTTAAGTTGGAACAATAAAATTTTCTTGCTGATAAACAGTGTTTTCATTTAGTGGAATAATCTGTTTAATAGTTTTATTTTGTTACACCCTATAAACTTTTGTTACAATTCTATATTTGATCAACCATTTTATGACTACATCAGGAGAACTAAAATAAACATTACGAAACAATGGTACGTTATATACAAATAAAAAGTGTATAAAATACTTACAAACCATCGAAAAGCTTATGTATGGTATTATATATTACAGCTTATATATGATGTAAAGAATTGTTTGGCTCGTTACTTATATTCACATTATAAACGAACAACTTTATGTATTTATTTCGTCAATTATTAAAACAACGAACATGCAAGTAGACTAAAGAAAAATGTTGGAAGAATTATCAATACCATTCTACTAATAGCAATATAGACAGTGTTCCAAAAATATTACTCATGAATTAAAATATACTTTAAAATAGTTTTTTAGATTATTCATTTAGTTTGTGGATTTGTATCTCATATATTTAAAATATAATAGTAAATATTACTTAATTAGGCACTGTCAGATTTAAAGTTATTCGAGTTTTTGTTTTTTTAATATGGCATCTTTTATAATTTTTGTGATCTAAAGTACTTATATAATGTCGTGGTCTAAAAATGTAACATTAGAAACATCGAAATGGTCTCCAATCTTTACATGGTGTTGTACTAAAGCACATCTATTATTATGTAAATAAATATCACTCCTATGTTGTGTCACCCTATGCTTTAACCATTGTTCAGTCTGACCATTGTAACAACATTGACAATTAGTTCAGGATAACTGAGATATTACATTATTTTTATACATCTTTGCTGTTTTATTTCTGATATGTGAGAACACATTTGGGGTGCTTCGATGACTGTATTTTATTAATTTTCTAATTTAATTGGTTAATATTGGCTAAGTAAGGAAGTGACTGAATTGTTTTAAAATAAAGGGTTGTCGAATAGTAGTGTCAGAACTTTAAAATAAGGCATAATGATATCTATAAGTGATAATCCGGTAAATATTATTTTATCTTGAAGAACAAATAATGACATTATATTTATAAAACATTGATCAAACGTCCCCTTCGGTTTCGTCTGGTGCATTCTGGAGAGTCGGTTACTCTTTCGCGCATATCGTGTGGTATATTTTCAATGATCGCCTGAATGTTTGGCTGTGACGAAGATTCACTTCAAATGATAAAGACAAGCGTTTACTTTTGTTGGAGTTAGAAAATTGCATTATACTGAGTACTAATACTGTATTACTGGCTATAAAGTATAGAATCACTTATATACGGTTCTTTCATTTCTAAAGTAGCCAACGTCATTATTTCTTTTAGCAATGAAAATTAGCTCTAGACAAAAAACACGTCAATTTAGATATCGAAGGGAAAGTTCAGAACCAATGTCTGTTATATTTTATGTTTCACCTCTAGTCACCTCTACCTAAACATTTTAAATGATTTTGTAACATATCAAAGGTCTTGAAAATCCTAATTAAACTGAGAATTCAAAACTGAAATCGGTTGATCCGTTGTCTTAACAGAGGGAAAAATACATTTTAAAAGGTATATAATGGAATCGCAGTGTTCTTTCCTTACAAATTTAGTATTCTTTAGTAGTTCAGCGAAGATGATTATGACAGAATCAACGAAGATGATTATGAGAGAAAGATTCAGTTTTGTGAAATAAATGACTGGGACAATCCAAAATGATCCGAATTTAATAATGAATATTAGTAGAATTTAATAGAATATTAGAATATTAGAATATTAGCAACATTTTTCCTTAATGGCTTTGTAAATAAACATAACTGTAGATATAGCAATAGCAATCCACATGTGTTTCGAGAGGGTCATACACAGTTTCCTCAAAAGATTAATGTTTGGGCTGGAATTCTGGGCAATGAAGTAATATGTCCAATTTTTATTGAAAAAAATGTAACCGGTAATTTCTGCTTAAACTTATTAGAAAAGGAAATCCATCCATTCATAACACACTCCTTAGAAAATCAAATCGATAAAGAAGAAAAACCAATGTTGGATGTACAATTTTTTTTATTTTCAACATAAATGCGCACCACCACACTACGCATTACATGTTCGACAATGGCTGGATTAAAGGTTTCTTGACAAATGGATAGGCAAAAGAGGCGCTGTACAATGGCCAGCGAAATATCCAGATATAACGCCACTGGATTTCTTTCTTTGGGGTTATCTAAAGATGGCTGTATACAAAACTCAGGCGCAGGATATTCAAGATCTAAGAAATAGAATTACGCATACATGCTGGTTAATTAATAAGGGCATCTGTTTCAAAGCGCTCGAAAAGAATTCGAGAACAGATTATACTTTTATTTAGTTAATAGCGACATTTTATTTTAGTTAAACATTATTTACTCGCACGTAAAATGCTATTTACAAGCATCGATAGTAATATACTATTATTTTTCGCTCTATTATGAGAACGAATTAACCGATTTCAGTTTTGTTGAACTGTTACCGAACGCAGTTTAATAAGGATTTTCAAGACCTTTTAAATAATGTATTACAAGATAGGAGTTGCTATTTAAAATTTTTAGATTCAGGTGACTGGAAGTAATGAGGTGAAAGATAACATTGACAATGAACAGTGGTTTTGAACTTCGCCCTCGATATCTAAATTTACGTGTTCCTTGTCTAGAGTTAATTCTCATTACTAAAAGAAATGATGATAGTGGCTACTTTTGAAATGAAAGTACCGTATACTTAGTATATGCTTTTATTGAGTATAATGCCATGTGGTACTGAAAAATTGACGGTCTCTGGTTCTAAATTTTGTGAATTGGAAGGTAATCAGGTTGAAAACTTAATAAAACTCATGAAAAATTTTGTTTTTATTCCAATTTTATTTCAAACAAAATAAAAAAAAAATATGTCAAACTGATATTTCGATATTGGATCAAAAATTTCAAATGAGTCTTGCTTTTGTCTAACAAATATAGCACGTCCTTATTTTTAGAAATTAGCTTTTGAAGCGATTTATTGTTTATATCAAATCAGAAGTATTAGACTAATTGAAAAGTTCGCGGAGCGACACCTATAGAGCAGTAAGAGAACTATATAATCTACTACATTTGAAGCTTCATCCTTCATATGAACATATGACATGGTAAATGTATTAGGGGAATCTGCTTCTTCAAAAACAATGGTTTGTAAGTGCGCAGGTGAGATTCAACGTGTTCAAACATGCCTGGATGATGATGATCCTCATTCTAGACAATTAATTTTGAGTGAAATTTCTAAGGCTTTGGACATTTCAACTGAATGGGTGTTTCATATTTTGAAAAAGGAATTGGGCTTGAGAAAACTATGTGCAAGGGATGCCGCATTTGTTAAATTCTGATCAAAAAGGACTTAAACGAGTAAAACTTTCTAACCAACATTTGGATATTTTTCAAAAGAATAAAATAGATTTTAAACGTCGTTTTGTAACTATGAATGAGACTTGGATTTACTACTATAATTCTGAACTGTAACAACAAACCGCATAGTGGACTGAGCCCGATTATTCAGCTCTGAAGCAGCCAAAGTGGTCAAAATCGACCAAAAAGGTTATGGCATCAATTTTTTGGGATGGAAAAGGCATTTTGTTAATTTATTACCTTCAAACTAGTAAAACAATAACAGAACAGTATTACTTAAACCTTTTGGATCAAATGGAGGTAAAAATTCGTGAGTAAAGATTTGGTTTAGCGATGAAAAAAAAATTTTTTTCATCAAGACAATGCATCGGCTCACAGAGGTGTTCTTGCAATGGCCAAATTGAAGTTGGCTAATTGAGTTATACTACGAATTGTTGGAGCGTCCACTAGATTCACCAGATCTAGCCCCTCTGACTTGCATCTGTTCCCAAACCTCACAACATTCCTACGTAGCAATCGTTTTTCATGAAATGAAGAAATATAACAGCCGTAGATGGACATCCAGAAATTCACTTCAGACATGGAATAAATAAATTGGAGAACCGCTGAAAAAATGTGGAAGAATAAAGTCATTTTTACTATAAACTTGTTTTATCATTTCCTTTAGTAACTTTTCAATTAGCCTAGTATTGCATTAAAAATATTATACTCTGTTCTATATCCATAAGTGCTGGTCAATTAACCCCCTTGAATTCTAGCAAAAATTTTGCAGTTTCACAGAACATTGGCTTTTGGGCATTCTCAATAAGAGTGTCAGAACTTTTATGATAAATTATGTAATTACGACATTATTTTCAAAATCTAATGCCATTATTTGTTCTTCAAGTTAAAATAAAAGTTACCGGATTATAACTTATAGTTATCATTGTGCCTCATTTTAAAGTTATGACACTCTTATTGAACAACCCTTTACTAGTTACTAATTATTACGAGTTATTCTTCTCTAGAACGACAAAGCATTTTCTTTTAAATTGTTTTTATATATTTTTCATTAATATTCTTAATTCTTCTTAAATTTACCACTAAACATTAACTCACTCTTTTAAACTTCTCGGCGCATGTTTCGCGAATCATGTTAGAATTATCAGGAGATGATTCAGTCAATGAGATTGAATCATTTTGGTGTTTAGTGGTAAATTTTTTCTAATTTAGGATATTAATTATATCCTAATAAATTTAATTAGGCTATGACTTCCCACCAAAGCAAAATATAAACGATCCTCTATGCTTCATAAAAAGCGCCAGAAGTCTTTAAAGTATTTTTTTAGTGTGATGTGAAATAGTAGAAGTGAATCTATCGATCAGTTCTTGTGATAATTCTCCTTACATTTATATTTTTGATTTAGCGTCGTTGTGGTACTTTTGATTTAATTATTTTAAGAAGAGCCTTTGTGAACAAACCTTTAATACGAAATTTGACTTCTAGAATTATCAAATTCTCCAAGAATACCGTTAACACAGTGTATCTTTGTATTAGTGGTGCATTATTAAGTTTTTGCAAATTGCTTGATTTTCGAAAAATACTTATTGTTAACACGACACGCCACTGGCAGACGGATTCGCGACCGTCGCAAGGAGGCCGCTTGGGCCGCCTGCCGTCGTCTTCTGCGAGACCGCCAAGTTCGTTACGAGGTGAACGGACTGAACAAAGACAGAAAAAAAACCACGCGAAACTACGAAGACGGCGTCGACGCAAACGGTTACGTCTGGGCCGCAGAAGAGCCGCTCGGATGCTGATGCGGATGTGTTGTGCAGGCAGAATCCGTCTCCAGGTCTCCGCGTATTTCGGATCAACAGGTCTCGGACAAGGCGAGAGAAAACGCCACGGGTAGGGCCACCAGATGGTTGGGAGGGCCTATCCAGGCTGAATATTATTATCCGTAGTTTCTGGTGTAGAAAATTAAATTGATTTTCGATAGGGTTACCATCTGCTAGATTTATTTAATGAAATTGTGGAGGAAGAACATTATATTATTAAATTTTTCTCTTTATTATTATTTCCTTCTTTTCATGATGTAATAGATGTACCAGATGAATATACTCAAATTATATGTACAAGAAAATTAAAATTGTATCACCGAGTATAAGTATTCAGGCATCTCGCATAGTTGAATAAATATGTTTTAGATATAAATGTTATGTCCAATATTTAATAACGATATCCAAACTAAAACAATGATTTATTGAATGATATAATTTTAGACAAGATGTTTGTAACATCGAGAATGCTCTTTTTGATTTTCATTAAGGTAGTTATTAAAACACTTTTTCACAAAAATGGCCTAGCCCGTCCCATTTTGAAGTACATGCTTCTCCTTTATATCATGGGGTATTTGAAATGATTTGTATCTGACTTTGGACTGGACAATGTAGGAATTACCACAAAACCGCAGAGGGGGTATTTCCACAGTATTCTACGAACCTTTAAGGGCAGTTGTATTGTTTCTGTTAGTTTAGTTTGTTTCTGTCTTGTTTACAATACAGCTAAGTGTTTAAGTCGATTCTATATAAATTATAGATTAAAAAACACGCTTAAATGGTAAACCGAATTATAGAATAAAAATAAATTTTAGTATAAGAATAAAGTGATGAACGAGAAAATCATTGTGAAAAAAGCGTAGCTCGATGTCAGTACCGTTTCTATAAGTAGAGTTAGTATGAAAATATGGTACAAAGCACCACACACTTTTTTACAATGACACGTTAATTTTCTCGTTTATCACTTTATTCTTGTACTAATAATTATTTTTTACTTTTTAGTTCGGTTTACCATTAAAGCCTTTTTTTTAGTTTTTTTAGTTGTTCTAAACTATAATTTATTTTTCATTTTTTAGTTCGATCTGTTATAAAAGCGTGTTTTTTTACTTTTTTAAACTATTATTTATTTTTCGTCACTACCCGTGGTGGGAGTGGGTAATATGCGCACCTACTGCGTTCCTTGGGCGTTGTAACCGTATCTCAGGCTCCCTCTCCCAAAGTAATTCCTTGATCCTGACGATCCTGTTCAGAATAATGGATTGAACTTATTAAATTATTGTATTGGCATCGGCCCTTGACAAGAGTACAAAGTTTGAATTTAATCTGACGTTTTGAAGTGGGTGAAAAGGACGTTCAAAGATTCCGTTACATACAGGTGAAGCTAATAAAAGCGTGTTAATAAAATGGCAAGTTTTAGTCGTCGATTTTGCAAAAAGTCAGCGGATAAGTTTTGTTATATATGCCGACGATTTATTTTTAAGTCACAAGCTAGAGATAAATCCGAGGAAGTTAAAAAACCCTATTTTTTATATTTTATGTGCTAAATTGAAGATCAATATAAACGTTGGGCTCCTCATGTTTGCTGTGTGAGTTATCACGTAAATTTAGTGCAGTGGATGCATCACAAGAAAAATTCTATGTCGTTTGCTGTGCTTATGGTATGGAGAGAACCTACTGATCACGTAAGTGATTGTTACTTTTGTATCACTACTACCGGTACCGATTGCACCTTAAAAACCTGGACAACATGTTTCCCGGTGATTTTAATTATTCATCAGGATATGATTCACAACTTCTTGAGAATACCAGTTGTGACCCAATATTTTTAACAACGATTATACCAGTGAATCTCAATTAATAACTCAGAATGAATTAAATGATTTGGTACGTGATCTGGGATTGTAAAAATAAAAATCGGAACTTTTTGGTTCCAGACTTCAAAAGTAACGTAACGTAAAATGTAACATTATCAAGTTTTTATAAAATGAAACGATCGCCATGTGTCTGTTATGATATTAATGGTTTAATGAATGAGTTTAATATGAAATATGTACCTTCCGAGTGGCGTATTTTTGTGAACTGTATTCTTGCTTCATAATGTGAACAAAAACCTAACTGTTCCTTTGGACAGTAGAACAACTAAAAGAACATTACAGTAAAAAAGATTGGCCTCATAAACCGTTTTTGAACCTGGTAATTCAAACATAAAATATTAATTAATTAATATGTCAATCCAAAATTATTATTAATTATGTTAATCCAAAAATGGTGCTTCTTTCGCCTCTCCATATTGAGCTTGGGCTAATGAAAAATTTCAAAACATAAAAGGTAATGGTTTTAAGTACTTTAAAGAAATATTTTCCCAATTAAGTGATGCAAAATTAAAGGAAGGCATATTTATTGAACCTCAAATAAGAATACTTCTAGGTGACTTCCGTTTTCAAAAGAAACTAAATGAAAAGGAATTGGCAGCTTGGGTGTGTGTTTTGTAAATGTAGTGAAAGGATTTCTGGGCAACAAAATGAAAACTATAAAAACCTCAGAAATGAACTCTTGAAAGCCTATTAAATATTAAGGTGTCGCGTATCCTTAAAAATACATTTTTTACACTCCTATTTCGATTTTTTCTGGAAAATTTGGGAGTAATGAGCGATGAACAAGGAGAGAGGTTTCACTAGAACATCAGGACGGTGGAACGCTGGAAATAAGATACCAGAGACGCTGGTACCCTTCTATATTAAGCGACTACAGCTGGCTTTTAAAAATTTTAAAAAGAGATGATGCTGCAGAATACAAGAGGAAAAACTGAAACATTTTATCGCTGTATGACATCTCAATTTCTAAAAAATCCAAATTTTTTATTCCCATAATCCTCAGTAATGTCTTTGCATATATTTAACACTCCCACCACCAACCTCCTGTAACAAAAAAACCGTACGTGTTACAATGATTAGCTTAAAATTTTAGAAGTTAGGACTACGAAACACTTATTTTCAACAATGTTGAGTTTAAATTTGTTCACCTGTGTAATAGGTGTATCCATAAATAATGTCATTTATTTCACATCTTGCCATCTATTGACAATAATTTAACTTATAACATAATCTATTAACATAAGCTATATTGTAGGTAAATATATAATTTTTAATGCTCTTATTGTTAAATTTTCGAATAAATAGGGTGAGCCCTATGAGAATGGAAGAGCGAAATTTAGATAGAGGTTCGAAAGCATAATGATGCCACAAATACCTTTCCTCTTCTTCTTTATCGGCTTTACCATTATTTAATAACTTAAATTTTATTTATATTCAATCTATGCTCACGTTATTGTTGCTTGGCCATTTTCGTCTTACAAACATGTTAGCGCCACTAAATAATACCCCGTGCGTTGCTGTTACCTAATCGAATAAATCTAATTTAATCTAATTTTCTTCTTCTTTCTGTGGTGCTACAGCCCGTCGGTGAACCTTGACCTGTTTCAATCCTCGCGTCCAACCGGATCGATCTCCAGCAGCCGCTTTCCAGTTTTTTGATGTTCAGTATCATCGTGTCGTTGGTCTACCTCTTTTCCTCTTACCTCCTATTCGCATTTCCATGATTTTCCTTGATACTCGATTTTCTGGCATTCTCCCACATCTGAGTCGCTGAACCCTCATATCGTACACAATATCCAGATATTTGTACAATTGCTTGAGTTCGAAGTTAAACCTGAACCTCGAGATTCCATTGTGATTCATAGCTCGTTTAGCAGGCTAGCATCTCTTCTGTTTTCTTTAAGAGAGTCCACCTCTCGCAGACATAAGTAACTACTGTTCGAATGAGTGTTTTCACGAATGCTAATAAGGCTGTTGCTGTTCTTCCTGTGGTGATACAGCTGATCAGTGGGTCTTGATCTTCTTTGACTTTCGCCTCTAACCGGTTCGATCACCAACAACCCCTTGGTGTTGTAATCCTTCAGCATCTCTTATATTATTCAGCCATCGTCTTTTCTCTAATTCTTTTTCTGTTACTCCCTATTTGCATCTCTATGATTTTCTCAATAATCGGTTTTCTGGCATTCGCGCCACTTGTCCCGTCCATCTGAGTCACCGAGCCCTCACATAGTCTACAATATCCACATCTTTGTACAATTCCTTGAGTTGGAAGTTATATCTAATCCTCCAAATTCTATTGTCATTTACAACACCAAAAATATTTCCGAGCACTCTTCATTCAAATACTGCAAGCATCTTTTGTAATTTCTTTGTATTTCACGTTTCGCATTGTAAGGTCCACGTTTCGAAGCCATAACTGACTAATGGACAAATGAGTTTTCACAAATACCATTAATGCTCTTTATTTTGGTACCTTGGTTAGAAGAAGAATTTAAGAACGGTGATTTCAATCTTCGCGACAGTATCTGGAGGACCTGTTGAGTTTGATAAAGATCTGTTGTTGGCTCAAATTAAAGCTGATCCCAAACAGACCATCCAGGAATTAACCACGCAACTAAAATCTTCATGGCCCACAATACAAAGATGTTTAAAAACTGCACTGTTTGACGAGTTTCTAGGTACTGCTGCTTAAAGACGGGTTACAATATTTCAGATATGTACCGGATTGCGTAGAAACTTATCTTGATAGTTACTGGTAGTATCTGCTTCTCAAATATAAAAGGTGTTAGAACTTTAAAATGAGGGCACAATGATAACTACAAATAATAATCCGATAATTTTTAGTTTATCTTGAAGAACAAACAATGGCATTGTATTTTAAAAATAATGTAGTTCAAATGCCGCCTTCGGCTTTGTCTAATGATTATTCTTTGACACATGTCACGTGGTATAGTTTGGTGAATTTCACACATATCACGTGGTGTATATGGTGGCCAAGAATTGTTTGGGGTTTAATTCTGTAAACCATAGATTTAACTTAATCTCTCAGATGACATAACCATTTCAGGAAATAACTCGTCTGGAAAACATTTTTTGCAATTAATTGTCTGGTGAGATGTTTAACAAGTCTCACCGTTTTGTTGAAAGAAAACATTGTTTATATAAACATTTATCTGTTCACCAAATATATTATTATAGCATGTTCCTATAATATTACTCCTTCAGCCCAAAAACCGCACCAAATAGTGCCCTTCTGAAGATGCAGAAGTAACTCCTGAATCACATGGGAATGTAATTCAACTTGAGGTTCAGTTCAGCAGCCTGAGGGATTTTGAGTTTTATTTGGTCATAATGGTTCTTCGTCGGAAAAGACTATTTTTTCCCAAAATGGGTGTCGTCTTCCAACTTCCAATTTCCACGCGGTGTTGAATCTTGTATCTTTTCATGGTGAATTGACACAATGTGCTGAACACAGCAGTCTACGAGTGCCATTTACATTTAAACAGTGTTTCCGTTATTATGTTTCAAAATTGTGACACTTTTATCGGAAAACTATTTATAAACTCGCACATCAGAATACCTATAGTGATGTGATGATTGTTTGCTGTTTTAGTGCGAAAATTTAAAACGAAATCTCGATAGCATTTGACACTTATAGGCCCATCATAACCATCTAAGCAAAACCTAAACTCATCGAGTAGCATTCCAGGTCCGAATCAATTCTAGTTCGGCACCATTCTAGGCAACGCGTGCAAAAAACATTTCCTACTTGCCGGATATTATCATGTCGATTTCAAGGATTTCAATGCATATTAAGGAGTTAAAAATGACGTTCGTCACGTCCTTCGATACTTCTAGGACTGCCAGAATCTCGTATTTGTATATATCTCTGTTCCTCACATCTTATGTCCTCATAACGACAACCAAACCAATACAAGGGTTGCTATTTATGTATCCGGAATTAGTAACAATAATGTAGGCGCCATAGGCCATAGGCGCCATCTGATATATACATCATAAAGTTTAACGCCCTTAACTGTATATGCACTCAGAACGTTTTGTCAGAGCGCTATTTGTGTTGTTTAGTGACTTGAAAATTTCGTAATTGAATTCAATTTTGAAAATTGATTAGTCATCTGCTGTACAGTCCTGATTTGGTACCCAATGATTTCTTTTTGTTCCCGTGTATAGAATAAACTACGTGGTCGACGATTTTCGACGACAGAAGAAGTGGTTGATGCATTCAAAATGCGTGTTTTCAAGATACCTCAATCGGAATGGAAAAAGTGCTATGAAAATTGGTTCAAACGTATGCAAAAGTGTATCGATCATCGGGAAGAATATTTTGAAAAACTGTAAAACCATTTTCAATGATAAATATTTGTTTTTAGTTATTATTCGGGATACATAAATAGCAACCCTCATAGCGCGTTCCTTTTTAAATCAAGATATTGTCTTAAGCGGCGTGGTGCACAAACTCGTGCGATTATAGCACTTTTAACAGAACTATAAGAATACTGCTTTGCTTAGTAACATAAAAAAATACTCCACAGTATGATAGGATAAAAATTTTGTAAGTCGTTTACTTTATCACATTTTCGGCAATTGCATATTGAAACAAAAAAGGGTAAACAGACAAAAAGTATATCAGTTTTCATGTTTAAGATATGTTAGGGAGTGAGTATATTTTCAGTTTGATTCAAATATATATAGCAAGTGTTACATTTATTATTAAACCCAGTATGTTTGTATCTTCCTCTTCTTATAATACCAGCTTCAAACGAAAGTTAGCGACCATCATGACTATTTTATCTCTATTTACAGATGCTCTAAATAACTTACTCGATTTACAGTTGAACCATTCTCTCAATTTCTGCAGCCATCACATTCTTCGTCTTCCCACACTCCTTCCTTCTATCATTCCCTGTATAATCTCGCTCAATAGTTCTAGTGCTGTCCTCTCAATATGTGACCGAAGTATTTCAATTTGCTTCTCTTTAAGGTTGCTATTAGTATTCGTTTTCTGGATATTCTACGTAGGACCTCCTAATTTGTGACTTTCTCTACCCAATATATTCGTAGTATTGTTCTGAATAGCTACATTTCAAAAGCTTCGAGTCTTTTGGTCATGTATTTATTAAGAATGGAAGCTTATATACCATAAAGGAGAACATAGTATATACGACGTGTGGCTATTAAATAACGAGACTGACCCTACTACAGAAGTCTGCATGCGCCAAACGCCAGCGACCAACAGCTGTTTGCCGTGAAGCCTTTTCTTTCGAATGCAGTACCTCTCGCTTTTGTAGACAAATCCGTATAACCGTAGCCTTTTGCAGCATTAGAGTTGTTTTTTGTTTCGCCGGAAAAATGTTGTAGAATGTTGTAATGAAAACCAATTGTGGAATTTCACTTGAAACTTGGAAAAACTGCTACTGAAACTTATGATTTATTGAAAGAAGTGTATGTCAATGAATGTTTATCGCGAGCATGTGTTTTTGAGTGGCTTAAGTGTTGACCGAAAGCTAAAAAAGCTCGCATAAGCAAATCAAAATTCAAAGCAATGATGATTCCTTTTTTCGGTGTTCATGGGATTGTGTACCTTCACTGGGTTCTTGAAGGTCAAACTACTAATCGATATTACCACCTTCACGTTCTTGCTGAACTCTATGAATGAATAAGCATAAAACGATCCGAATTGTGGTCTGTCAAGAGGTTTCTAGTCTAATACAGCAACCCAGTGTTAGACCATCCGCCTTATTCGCCGGATCTTGCGCTGTGCTATTTCTATCTGCTGCCTAAGGTGAAAGCCGCCTTAAAAGGAACAAGATTTTCTGCCTTAAAAAGAGCAAGAAGATTCGCATGGAGTGTTAGGATAGGGATAGAGGAGGGGTATATATTGAAGATGATAATAAGTAAATATGTATGAAATAAAAATAAAATGTTTTACAGCGACAGTTTCGTTATTTAATAGTCACACCTCGTATATGTAGCAGTGAATCATTCGGATTTTTGAATTTGTTTTCTATTTTTTTACAGCAGAAGAAATATATCATCTTGTAGAATGTGTTGCAAGTTAATTCTATTCTTGCTTTTATTTCTTCGGTATTATTATTCTTTGATTTAACCCGAGTTCTTAAATACTTGTATATATCTACTTTATCAATATTGCTGTTGTTTATTCTTAACTGTGTTGTTATTGGGTGATTTCGTTAAATATATGTATTTTCTTTAGATTCATATTCAATCCATAGAGTTAGCTGATTTTTCTTATCCTATCCAATATTCTTTATAGGTTCTCGATATTTTTCGCCAATACGACCGTGTCATGGATATACCTATATCATTAATAGAAACTTGATATACTACCACGCCGGATGTTTCTCCTGAAATATGACCTTTGAATACATATTAAAAAGTGTTGGTGAGATGATAGAGAGCTCTGCCTTACTCCTCGTTTTATGTGTATCCTATCCTGCGCTGACTCTAGCTGTTTGATTATTGTATAAGGTCTCTATTATCCTCAAATCTAGCTTGTTTATTTGCTTCTCCCTATCCATCAGCATATCGGTATCCATCAGCTTCTCATGCCTTACTTTATCGAGTTCATTCGATATTGATTAATCATTTACTTTATCGGTCTTTTCATAATCTGTAAAGCACGCGTGAATTTCTTTATTGATATGTTTTTTACATGTTTATTGACACATGTTTGTATATTAATAACATACTACTCATATACTCGTACTATTCCTGTGTTCATATTATATTATTCATACGAGGGTAGCCTGAAAAGTTTCCACCCTAACACAGACAACAAGTATTTCTTTGTTAAATTCAGTTTTATTTATCAAAATAGTCTCTTTGTTATTCTATACACTTTTCCCAGCCGTGCTCCCATCTCTTTAATCCGTTCAAATAGTAGTTGACATTTTGTTCAGCAAAATTGCCGTCTACGAAGGCTTTCTCATTCGATGAAAAGATCTGTCCTCCGAGCGAAACTTTAAGCATAGGAAAGATAAAAAAAGTCTCTGCGGGGTAGAGCTTCTGAATATGGTGGGTGGTCAGTCAGTTCGAATCCCAATTCTTCAATTTTTGCTATAACGACCACTGAAAAGTAAGACTGCATTATCTTGGTGGAAGAAAACTTTTTTTTTCTTCAAATACGGCCGTTTTTCTGCAATTTTGGCCTTCAGCTTGTCAAGTAATGATGCCTAGAATGCCTACTATTTCGAGTGGGTCTTGATTTCAGGAGTGTAGTGGTGTATCCAAGTTTTATCTAGAGTCATTAATCGATGCCAAAACTCCGACTAAGCTTGATTAATCTGCTTCAAGGGGCTTCGAACATGTTCATTCGAATGCGCATTTGGTCTTGAGTGAGCAAACGCGGCGTTTTTGGTCCTGAGTGAGCAAACGTGCGGTTAGCTTGTTCATGCCCAAATCTTCAGTCAATATATGACAAACACGTCCTTTCAAGATGCCCACAGCCTCTGCTATCTCTCTAACTTTAATTCGACGGTCGTCTAGCACCATTTGGTGAACTTTTTCAATGTTATCAGTAGTGGTTGCAGATTTTGACCGTCCCGAGCATTCATCGTCAAGCAAGCTGGTACGACCGCGTTGAAATTTAGCTGCCCAAAATTTCACCGTGGCAAATAATGGTGCAGAGTCCCCGTAAACAGCTTTAATATGCATAGGCGTATTGCCTTTCGAATAGAAGAATTTAATGACGACTCCATATTCAATTTTTTTCATCTTTACAGAAACCCTAACATCGACTGACATAAGTGACTGTTAAATATCAACTGAGCAGCTAATATATCTGAAATTATCAATGTTATCTTCAACGCATGCGCAATTAGTATGAGTAACGCCATCTTCATATTGAGACTGGAAAATGAACTACCATCGTATAATTATAATATTATTCTCTGGTCAAACCTTTGAGTCGAAAGATTTTCTACGATATTGATACTCTTTCTATAGACATGTGAAAAATCCTGAACTCCTTAGTGTTCAATTTTGAACTTTTTGTTCAATTTTGATTTTTTTATTTAAAGATAACAATTTTTTAAATTAATTTTGTATGTACTGCTGTGAAGATATTCCTTTGAAAAGTTCATCAACGTCTTCTACATTAATTTAAAAGTTAATTTTTTGTAAAGATTGTATGCCTGAATTTCTACTGAATACTCCTTTTACTGTATAAATGTTTGATTTCTTAGTCAAGCCATTTGTGGTCAAGTAAAATTCGTTATTTTGTCACATATTTTACAAGATTTTAGAATACTAACTTGTATAAAATTGTAAAAAACCAATAACGCTATTGGTAGTGTACCATTTTGGTAGTGTACTTGTAGTAAAAATTTACTTACGCTGACCATTAAGTCATCGTAGTATCGTCTTTCCTCTATTGGAACCTTCGATGTGAAATGCTAAATCCGAAGAGAGTTATCACTAAACATCAAATAACTTAATTTAACTTCTCAACGCGCGTTTCGCTAACCATGCTAGTATCATCAGGAGATAATTCAATATGACTGAAAAATTGATTTCATTGAATGATCTTCTAATGGTAATAACATGGTTAGCGAAACGTGTGTCAAGAAATTAATTAAAATTATTTGGTGTTTAATCGTAAATCTCGTCGAATTTAGTGTTTCACACCGAAGGTTCCAATAGTAAAATTAATTTATTCTTTGATATTAAGATAAGTTTATATATCTGATATAAAGAATACGTTTTTGTTTTAATATTTTTATACAGATTATTATCTCTTTAAAATTATAATTTGGTTAGCGTTTTTATATAGTAAATAAATTTGAAATTAATAACATTTTTTATTAATTTAAATTATAAATAATAAAATGTATAAATTTTATTTTCTGCCAAAACTATTCGTGGATATGTTCGACCTGCCTTGTCCCTTTGAACCACCTGGTGGTCCGACAACCCCATCGCAAATTCTTGCACCTAACACTTGGACCGGTCCCGTAATATTGAGGGGTCATTTTTCGCAGAGTGAAATTGCGTGCGAGGGGTGACTTTACCCCATAGCGTTTTCTCTCACTTGGGAATTCGTCAACTATTAGAAAATTTAAATATAATCCTTGTTTTTAACAAAATAATAATGAAAAATGTTAATGATTTTGTTAATAGAGACTATTGAATTAGAAATCGTTGGACATAAACAATGTAATCTAACATTTTAATGTTTTCTTTCATTATTTCAGTTTAATTGTAAGCAAATAAAAATTAATATTTTTTATGCGATTTTACCAAAACGGGATTGGAATAATTTTTAAAATTTGAATTGTGTGTTATGTTGCACAATAATATTATACATCAGAATTAATGTTTGGTTGTTTAGTTTTTGGCCTCTAAAACTGTTTGCAACTTTTAGCAACATTCTAAATTGTATACTGTCAAATATACTGAAGAATAAAGAAAATGCAATATTATGAAAAATATATTAATTAGCATTATATTATGCAATGATAAAAAAGTCAAAAAATTCCACATATATTGGACTGCATTTAAATTTCCTCCAATAATTACCAGTGCAGGGTGGCCACAAACCGGGAAAACAGGGAATTTTGGGAATTATTAAAAAAAAAAAACATAGTTGAACATACCTTTTTAATTTTTGTGAGTTTTATACCAGATTTATTTATTGACAATTAAAATATAAACAAAACTTTAAATATCTTAACAATTCGAATAACATTTCTAAATCAGGGAAAAGTATGACAAACTTTACGGAAAAAAAAACATCATGTATTTGCTGGATATTTACATGTCACCTTCGTATACCAAGAAGTCTAAGATGGCTTGGATACTTCTTGGACGACACAACATGCTTTTTTCATATCAATCACTCACCCATTTTCAAATTTGAGACACTGCCAGAAACGATGGTGTCCACAATCTCGCGGCATTTTAGCACTTGTATCAGAACCGCAAAAATATTGGTCAGATAAGTAACATACGAACAATACCTCGCAACACGATAAAAATGAATTTTTTATAACACACACACACACACGCACGCACACGCACATACGCACACATGCACACACGCACACACGCACACACGCACACACTCGCATACACACACATACACACGCATACACACGCATACAAACGCATGCACACGCACACACACACGCACACACACGCACACACACAGACACTCGCCCACGCATGCAAGCACGCACGCACACACGCACGCACACACGCACGCACACACGCACGCACACACACGCACACACGCACGCACACACGCACACACGCACACACACACACACACACACACACACACACACACACACACACACACACACACACACACACACACACACACACACACACACACACATACACACGCACACACATACACACGCACACACGCATACACACACGCACACACACACGCTGTAAATATATTAAAATAAAAAGGCTAAAAGATGTTTCGGTCTTATTTGTCAATATCAGATTTAAAAAAAAACAATATGAAAATTATAATTCTTTTATTAAAGAATTATTTACAAAAGGTATTCAAAGTGTCTACCATTACCTTCTTGGTAGTAATGGATACGTCGGAAGAAGCCTTGGATTGCGTTTTTCCATCAGATAAGAGGTATATCGGCATTTTTTTGTCGAATTCGTAATTTGAGATCTTCAAGATTTTCTGGCCTATTAACGTAAACCCAACTTTTTAAATAGCCCCACAAAAAAAATCGGATGGTTCCAAGTCTGGTGACCTTACCGGCCATCCGATAGCTCCTCGTCGACCGATCCATCGGTTTGGGAAAGTAGTGTTACAAACATTTCTAACGTTAATGCCATTGTGTGCTGGTGCATCATCATGTTGTAACTATATTTCCTGGTTAATTAAATTTGGAAACAGATGCAACAGTTGAGGGGTGATATTTTCTTCCAATAGATCTAAATAGTTATCTGCTATCAAGTTGCCATCTATGAAACAAGGTCCTATAGTATTCTTGCCAGCAAATCCTACCCAAACATTTAACTTGTGAGGATACTGTGTATGAACCTGCTCCATCCAGTGCGGATTTGTATCAGCCCAGTATCTACAACTGTGTAGGTTAACATGACTACATAAACAGAATGTTGCTTCATCCGTGAAATTAATATTTGAAACACAAATTTGAATTGGTATTTATTTTTTCCATCATAACTTCGTAAAACTCAACTCATCGATCAAAATCATTTTGACTTAATTCTTGTAGTACTTGAATTTTCTAAGGAGCGTCTACATATGTTATGATTTAAAGCTAATTTTTGTACGGAAACCTTAACATTGTCTACTACATCAATTAAAACATTCAACGAATTTTCGTCATTAGTTTTTGTTTTTTGTCTTCCTAATTTTGGACGACTTTTAAAGCTGCCTCTTTTCACTGTTTTTGAAACTGATGACATATTGATGTTTTTATTTAGATTTATTTCATTCATACACTCGGCAAACTTCAACATAAGTGCGTTTTCTGTAACCGTATCCAACAATTGTTAATATTTCAATTATTTCTTTTTCAGTTAAATATATATTAATTCTATATAAAAAATTAAAGAAATTTGGAATTCACAAATTGACATTAACAGTTGTCAAGTGTAATCAAATACTTTATCTGTCATCTATAGTTTCATAGCCTATTAATTGAAAAATATACTTACTATAAAACAGACCTGAACACCTTTTAGCCATTTTTTAAAATCTATTTAAAAAAAAATATACAATATTTGCATCGTTATGTTGTCATTAAAAAAACTCAAGTTTTCAAATATGCGACAAAAAAAATATACCCAAAAAGTGCCAAACATTTTCTCATATATATATATATATATATATATATATATATATATATATATATATATATATATATATATATATATATATATATATATATATATATATATATATATATATATATATATCTCGCCACTCTTATTTAACTGTGTTCTAGACAAAGTAATACAGGAGTGGCGTGAAAAAAAGTCGGCACTGAATATTGACCAGCCCATTAAACTGGGGAGAACCAACATCAAAATTGATTGTCTGGCATTTGCTGATGATCTAGCAATTTTAGCTCAAGATGTATTAACGGCACAGAAACAGATTGAAATCCTAAAAGAAATAGGAGAAAAGGTAGGACTCCAAATTTCCTTTGAAAAGACAGAGTACATGACCTGCAACAGACTAAGAACACCATTTCTAAAAACGAAATATGGTAACATCAGACGAGTCTCTCAATTCAAATATTTGGGTGAAATAATCATGGAAAATGGGTTGGAAAAATCGGTCAATAAGGGTAGATGTTAAAAAATGGAAACGGCATTGAGACATACACAAAATATTTACAACAAAAAATGCCTATCTAAAAACACAAAACTGAGACATTACAACACGGTTATTAAGCCAGAATGTCTATATGCTGCAGAAACGCTCATTTTGAATCGAAAGAGGGGCATCGAGGACATTGAAAAGAAGGAAAGAAAAATCATAAGAAAAATCCTAGGCCCCAAACAAATAAATAGCACAATATACCGACTTCGAGAAAACCAAGAAATCAAACAATACACAGATATACATAGCGATATGAGAAAAGAAGACTTAAGTTTTACGGACACATCAAACGGATGAATCCGGGTAGGCTAACTAGACAAATAGTCCAATTTTATGAAAATAGGAGTAGAGCTAAAGTAGAAATAATTAAATGGATTGCTGCAATTAAAGAGGACCTAAGATCAGCAAATATTACACAAAGTGAAATTCAGGATAGACGCTGTTTCAGGCACAAGGTTAACGTTTGGAAGGTTGGCCAGAGAGAAAAATGTAGGAAGACTGGAACAACTTGGTCTGACGAAAGGAAAAAAGCTCATAGCGAAAGAATGAAATTAGTATGGGCTCAAAGGAAGGCTAACAACAACAAACGCCTCTAATTGTACTTCGCGTGGTCCACCAGGGCCCATACGTGAATAATAATAATAATAATAATAATAATATATATATATATATATATATATATATATATATATATATATATATATATATATATATATATATATATATATATATATATACCGTATATAAATATATATATATATATATATATATATATATATATATATATATATATATATATATATATATATACCGTATATAAATATATATATATATATATATATATATATATATATATATATATATATATATATATATATATATATATATATATATATATATATATACCGTATATAAATATATATATATATATATATATATATATATATATATATATATATATACCGTATATAAATATATATATATATATATATATATATATATATATATATATATATATATATATATATATATATATATATCAATCAGAACCTCTTTTTCCAAACAGGAGTTTAAAAATACTCCTTAAATGGAACGTTGTATCTTCAAAGATTAACCTTGACCCTCTATGAAGTAAGGCATTCAATACTTATTACAGTTGTACACAATACGCAAAGATCTCAGCTGTAAATATTTAGTCTTTGTGGGGAAACTCGGGTCGGCTGCATTCCATCATACGCAGATCAGCTTCTGATTAATGTAGTAATGGCTTTGAACTGCATCGATAATTTGTTTGTAATGCAATCAATTTTATTATTACAAGTTGACGGTCAAAAATTAGTATCATTGAACAGATTGTGAGATATTATTAATTTATTATTATTAAACGTTGAAATTTGACTTATCCTTCATTAGCTCCATGTTTTAAAAATTATTTGTTATTAAAATGCCAATTAGAGCATTCAGTATGTATATTGAGGCTTCCTGTTAATTATTATTAGGTGCGTATAGATCCGGTTGGATCACGCAAAGCATTCTGACTCATTTGCGAGTGTTCATTCTGATCCTCCACACCTCTCTCATCCTTTCTCCGTGGATTCTCTTTCTCTCCTCCGTCCACATTGTTCCCGATCTCCTCGAAACTTCGCTCGCTGATGCAACGTTCCACATATGTATTTTGTTTCTGTACGTTCTTCTATCCTCAATCTCTGTCGGACCCATTTGTGCCTTTTCCAGATCAGCTCTGACTTGTGCGATCCATGGTATTGTTGACTTGACTCCTTGTATGTATGTAAGAATTTTGTTGGTGAGTCTTATTGGTGGGAGTCTACTGATATGTCCATAGAATTTCAACCTTATTTTTCTTATGTCCGCCGCTACGTTGGACATTCTCTCTGTGGTCTTTCGAGAATGTAGTCTGTATCCTTCCTCTGTCAGTTTTGGGCCGAGAATTTTCCTCAATTTTGCGTTTTTCTTTTAGTAAGTTTTCTATGCCGCTTTTTGTATGAAGTGAAAGTGTCTCGCTTACGGATAGTACCTCTGGTTTGATTAGTGTGTTGTAGTGTCTTCGTTTTGCGTGTGTGGATAGGCATTTCGTATTGTAAATATTGTGTGCCTTGCCGTATGCCCTCTTTGTCTTCTGTAATCGAGTCTTATGTGCTATCTTCTCTCTTCCTGTGGGTTCGAGGATCTTGCCCAGGTATTTGAAGGGAGTGACCCTATTTATTTTGCCGTATTTGGTGTTCAAATTTTGAACATTTAATTTTGAGCAGAAGAATTCGGTTTTTTGAAAGGAGATTTGTAGGCCGACTTTCTCTGCACATTCCTTGAGGACTTCGATTTGTTTGGTTACTCTTTTTTCATTATCTGCGAGTATGGCTAGGTCGTCTGCGAAGGCCAGGCATGATATTTCTATGTTGTTTTTGGATCGTCCGAGTCGTATTGGTTTCCAGTGTCCTTGTATTTTCAGTTCTTTTTCCCATTCCCTTATGACTTTGTCCAGGATCAGGTTGAAGAGGAGTAGGATAGCCATCTCCTTGGCGTACTCCAGTTTTTACCAGGAAGGGTTCGGAAATTTCTCCCATAAATTTTACTTTAGAGGTTGTGTCAGTCAGTGTCTACTTGATCAATCTTTTGGGGTAGAGTCCTGGTTCTTTTAGGGTGTTGAACAGAGATTTTCGGTCGATGCAGTCGTATGCTTTCTTGAAGTCCAAGAATGTGCAGATGATTGGGACGTTCCTGATAGCTTTGTATTTCAGTATTGTTTTTAAGTTAAATATTGTTCTTGTGTTCTCTGGAGAAGGCACGCTGAGAGGATTTTGTAAGTGACTTGTAGTAAGGAGATTCCTCTGTAGTTGTTCACATCTGTTCTGTCTCCCTTCTTGTGCAGCGGGTCGATAAGAGCACATTTCCATTCAAACTGGTAATGTTTCTGTTTATCAAATGTTCGTGATAATTTGCGTAAGTTCCTACAGTTAATTTGTGCGAGGTTTTTCAATAGTTCCACGATGATACCATCTGCACCGGATGACCTGTTATTCTGTTTTACCTGTTTATTTAATTTTTGGGTACGTTCTTCGATTAAAATGCCACATGTTTATGAAAACAATGAACTAGTAAACATAATATTAACTTACAATTATAAAGTAGCAGTTATTAATAATCTACAAATTTACAGCTAAATCTATTTGAAATTATCAAAATCCCTTCGATAACTGTTTCGATTTAAAATTAATTTGTACTATTCCCATCTGCCCTCGAAATATTCCCAGAATTACATACTCATCAAATGATGCATCGCAAAAAAATTATTTCGTCTCTCTATTCTTTACAAATGTGAACCGAAGGGAGAATTATTAAATCAACAAGTTTCGATTCTCTGGCTGGCCAAACTACTGTCGATGTGGGTATATGGACGATGCCACCCCTCGCGAAACTTCACTATGCGAAAAATGACCCCTCGCCTGGACCGGTCCGAAAAATGTTAGGTGCAAGAATTTGCGATGGGGTTGCCTGGACACCCAGGT
Source organism: Cosmopolites sordidus (assembly GCA_031761425.1). NCBI lineage: Eukaryota > Metazoa > Arthropoda > Insecta > Coleoptera > Curculionidae > Cosmopolites > Cosmopolites sordidus. The sequence continues at coordinate 755,535 of JARFXV010000239.1, forward strand.
GGTCAGACGGTCTATGGGGTATGGTGCAGGTCACTTTTTTACACGACAGTCTGAGAAAATTAATATATGTCCGTGCAGAAGTTGCTTTAGTCTCGTAATTTAAATTAGGGGTAACATTTGGAATTCTCTTTGATACCGATGATGGGCTATTTGATATAAATGATGCCTGTTTTTATTTTCAAGGTCTTTGGACTTGAAAAACATCGATATAATGTTGGTGGTTATATAAAAGTTTATAAAGTTATTTTAAGATTATATTAATAATTTATCACAGTTCTAAAAATACTCTTGTAATATTTAAGAATTTTAAGACCTATGCCAGAGGTTAGCTACTATTATAGTTGAATTTGTATTAATTTGTTGTAAGATAATTAATTCTGATTCATTCAAAAAAAACATGTACCATATTTAGTAGACGTATCTTGTCAATATCTCTTACTAGTTAGATGGTAATTAATTAATGAGTTGTTAACACATATAGAAAGTAGAATATGGGTCCTGGAACATAACTTAATATTAACCACTCTGAAAAGACAGTATTCTGCAGAGCCTTCATTTAATCTTGTAATCCTCTTTAGTAGTGATTTATTTAAACTTAGGAACTATATTTTTTTATGTTGAATTATTTAAAGATGGTATAATTTGCCACCAGAAATATGACTACAATTTACTCTAGATCTGTCATTGAATACCTCTATAACACATTTGATTATTTACAAAAAACAATGTTCGTTATATACATTTCATCAGCAATATTTTTCATAAATAATCTACGATAAGCGCTTCTCTCCTTCCTTTTTCCTTCCATAGCATCTGCTCCGATGGAGTTATTTTAACATTTTTTAATTTAGCTTAAAAATAAAGTAGGATTGGTCAAATGTTAAGTTTATTTTCGTTATCAGTGCTAAACTGGGTCTTCAATAATAAATTTAACTGAGGTAGCCGATACTTGATGGAAATTCATTTTAAATAAATAAGTAAAGATTAATATCTAAAAATTCCACTATATTTAACATTGTATGTATAACAATTTATTCGACACATAGTGCCTGTTTCAAATACAAAGTATGTTAAAATAACACTAAGAAAAGTAATTACAACCTTAACTGTCCATCGACCTAATCATACCATAAAAGATGATAGTGGGGAAACCCATTTTTTCAATGTCAAGGTGGGTAATATAACGTAAATAACGGTGAACCATTCAAGTCTAGCTGGTCATTTAGCAAAGTATCAAAATTTTGCTTTTTATTAATTTCTAGGCTCTCTAAAATATTTAATTGTTCGGATATATTTTCATTATGTAACATTTTAAAATAATCATTGAAAGTATGATTTTCTAACATTAAGTGGTTAGCATAATGAGAATTATTTTGTTGTTTGGTATAACTTCTTTTATGTTCATTTGTCCAGCTTCTTGAATCAAATTACCAGATAAGATTATTAAAGTCATTTTACAACATACGAATTTTTATCGAAAATGTGTCATTCTAAATAACTATATATATATATATATATATATATATATATATATATATATATATATATATATATATATATATATATCAATAAAATAAAAGATATTCATTTACCCAAAAAATCCAAACTAATTATCCCGGAGTGTAACCACCAAACGAAGTAATAGAATTAGTTGACAAATTACTTCTTAAAAATAAAACTAATTTAATAATGAAAAAAAGACATTTTAGAGCTGCTGTCGATTACTTTGGATCAGAATTATTTTGAATTTGATAAATCATTTTATGTTTCGAATGACGGTTTGATAAGGGGGAACTCTTTAACACCTTTACTGGCGGAAATTTTTATGGCGCATTTAGAAAATAAGGTAAATCAACATCAGCTGTTTAAATCATCACTTTATTGATAGAGGTATGTAGATGACATACTAATTCGTTTTGCATTTTCTGTTAGACAATTAAATCAATTCTTAACTTACACAAGTTCTTTACAAAAGAACATTAAATTCACAGTTGCAGAAGAGCAAGATAATAGTATTAACTTTTTAGACTTAACAATTATTACATGATTACTATATGTGTATATATATATATATATATATATATATATATATATATATATATATATATATATATATATATATATATATATATATATATATATATGTATATATATATAACCAGGTTTTAACCGTTTGTTGTGCTTATCGGACGTATTGAAGTGACATTCAAGAGGGTGATCAGTCTATAATTTTTCAATTCTCTCTTATCCTTTTTCTTATAGAGAAGTAGTGTATCCACTGTATTGTCTTTTCAGACAGTATATAATTCAAGAGTGGTTAAGGGCGTTGATAACAGCCTACTCCTTTTCCGCTATTTAACATTTCCGCTATTACCCCATCTCTACCTGGTGTTATTTTATTTTTCAAATCTCTCTGATTTACTGATTTCAGATTGGAACTCTGAGTTCACATTTATTATTTTTGTTTTCGATTGATTTTGAAGATCTTCTCGTGAGATTTTCTTTGAATCAGTGATTTGTAATATTTCTTTAATATCTGTATTGAGACCTCGTCTTTGAGTTAATTTATTTCAAATTTGCCAGCCTAGGTCTTAAACATTTCATATTTTTGTTCTCGATTATTTTTTGTATTCTGTCTTGTTACATTTTTTTTTCTGCTTTCATTATTTTTATGATGGTTTTATTAAGCTCTTTTTATTCTGCAAATTGTCTCTTACCTTTTTCATTTAGTTGTCTCCTTTTTTCGATTAGTTTTCTGTATGTTTCGTTTATAAAGGGTTGTTCAATAACTATGAAATAAGGCACAATGATAACTCCAAATAATAATCCGATAATTTTTATTCTGCCTCGAAAAGCAAATGTCATTATTTGTTGTTATTATATTTTGAAAATAATGTCGTTCCAATGTCTTCCCCATCTTTGTCTGGTGGAATCCATTTTGGAGATTCAATTTTGGGGAAAAAATAATCTTTTCTTTCTTCAAGCGTACTTCAGGATTAATGTTCAGGTTTATGAACAAACATAACTGCAGAATTTGGACTGCTGAAAATCCTCAAGTGGGCTGAAGGAGTGATATGATTGGCTTGAACTGATAAATGTGGATATAAACATTTTTTTCTTTTACTAAGACGATGCTACTAGTCACACATCTCGGTATATAATCAATTTATTGTAAGAAAGGTTGCCTAGACGAGTTATTTCGCGAAATGGTAATGTCTACTGGCCACCAAGATCATTATTTTTTGGGGATTATTTTTTTGTAGGGTTAAACGCAACATTCAGTCCATCGTTGAAAATATACTACGCGATATGTGTGAAACAGTAATCGAACATTTGGAATGCATTCCACCAGTCGAAGTCTAGGGGGCATTTGAACCCTCTCATGCAAAAACTCTTCCCTCCAAGCCCTCATGGTTAGTTCTGCTCTAGGGCCCTAACTTCAAACTCCTTCCATAAAACAAACCTTTTTCTGGTCTCTCTTCTACTACTACCATCTTTCATCAAATTATTCACCACCTCAGTCTTGATAACGTCATTTACACTGATGGCTTCAAGTCCAGGGACGGAGTGAGTTCGGCCTTCGTCCACGATAACTTTATCTATGGTTTCCGTCATCTCACCTGGATTAGTAACTTTTCTACCGAACTTTTAACAATTAGAGAAGGCATTTCATATAGCCTCTACCGTTCCAAATCCAATTGGCTTATTTGCTCTGACTCCTTGTGTTTTCTTCATTCTCTTGACTCTCTCTATCCTCGCCTCTGGTTGTTAACATTCTTTCCCTCGCGTAGGAATCCCAATTTAGAAGGCAGGCAATAAAATTCCTCTGGATCCCTGGCTACACCAGTCATATTAGGTAGTGAACGAGCTGACTATTCCGCTAAAGCGACCCTAAAAGAAGACCTCCCTATCTTGCACCTTTTCCATCACCATGATGCTTTCTCCCATATCTCACTAACTGTCCAAAACATCCAATTCGACTAGAATACTTTTGGTCACTTCTCCAAGACGTTATCCAATTCGACTGGGATACTTTGGGTCATTCCTCCAAGTTATAAGCCCAAATTCGTCGAATGTCTAATACTATCAGAGAGTCACTTTTGGTAAAGTGGAACAGGTTTAAAATCGAGCACTGCCGCTTCTCACTTGGTCACCTAATAAGTGATGACTCTTCTTTAGTGGTGCTCCTCTGTCGGTTTGCCATGTCCTTCGCTATCTGCACTTGTGCAACAATATGGGCTTCCCATGGACATTCCGTCTATTTTGCTCCTTCTTTTCTCCAATTCTTTTTTTTAATTATTCCGTACCTCTTTCTACCTTCTTCTGACATAGCCCCTCCTTCTTATGGTTAAAGAAGGAGGGGCTATGTCAGTCTTCTTCTCTCCTTAAAACTTTTACATATTCCTCTACTCTTTATGTATAATTTGTGTTCTATTTCATGGTTTACACGCAAATATTTGTAATATTTTTCTTTATTTGCTGCACCAATCGTATATCTTTAACGTTAACGTTTGAGTTCCGTTTGGAATATAACCATATAGATTTTTTTCTATGTTACTTTTTATTTATACACCTTAGGATCTATACAATATTTACTATATTCAAATTTGCTGATTAGTTCTTGAATTATTGTCTGTCATGTACTCTTTACGGATTGCCAAATGGCCTTTAGTTGCTGACGCGAGGCCTAAAATGAAGTATTCAAATTCAAAATATAATATAGATTACCGGATTATCACACGTTGTTATTATTGTGCCTTATTTTAAAGTTCTGATATCCTTACTGGACAACCATTTATAATTTTCATACTAGTACTCTTTTTTCACAATTTCTTTTTCTACCTCCATTAGCGTTTCTGTGAGTGTTTTATTGGCTTTATGTTCCTATTATTTCTGTCTAATTGTTTGTCAACTGGCTCTTACTCTTTTTTCATAGAAACTTTTACATTGTTGCAATTTGTTTACATATTTTATGTTGCAATTCGTTGTTGGTGATTATACTTCATTACTTTATTCACAATTTTGGATATATAACAGCATTTAAATGCCTTACTTCTAACATTCAAAATCTGACATGTATTTCTCGCTGAAATCTCTCGTGGCAATGAAAAGGGTAATTGCAGATCCGGTCCTGGACTTTCGCTTGTCCTTTTCTATCACTCGTTCGTCCTCTCGCTTTTTTCTAAACAGGTTATGCCAGCTTTCGCGCTCGCCGATCGCAAAAAACGCCCGAGTTCGTTTCGCCGTGGAGGCGGTTAGAAATCTCGTAAACGGGTTTGTTTCGTCGTACGGAACCCTCGGATGCGGCTCGAATCGACTAGGAAAAAAATTGGAAGACGGGACTTTTCCGTGGGAAATCCAGGAAAGACATCCTTGAACCGGATAATCAGATGATGTCGATTTGATTTATTTTATGTTCTTGTCGAAGGGTATAGTTGTAGCTTTACGATCTTCATCAGTTAGATATATAGAGAAGAAATAAATATTACAGGAATATTACAGCAACTTAACATTTTCTAATATATTAGGGTGATTTTAAGTTCCGGCATTTTTTAAAATTAAATTTTCTATTTCTAATTCCGGTTTTCGTTCACTATATTTAGAGGAATATAATTCACGGAGATATATTTCAATTTTATTCAGATTGTAGAATTTACATTTATCCAATAATTATCAATGAAAGGAAGCGGTGAAAAATCGAATGATGCAAGGTTTGGACTTTACCCTAAACCTGATAGAAACCATTTTTAAAGCTGTTCTTTCATTTGTTTGACCGGATAAAACTTGTGTCGGTCGAGATATACACAAGCTTAACCAAATCAAAGCAGATCATGCATTTAAAATTCCATGAAATGTGCAACAATGTCTTCCTGGAGAACCGGTTTTGTTTTGCCGGTTTTCGTGATTTCTCCGTAGGTTAACCATTGGTTTTGCAAATCATACAACCATTGATACATAACAGAAATAAATTAAATGATTTTTGTTAATACCAGACAAAAATTACTCTAAATTATAAATTGCGTTAATAAAATGCTTGCAATAAATCTGCGTTTAGAATATATTTTCGATTTAATTTAACTTATATGTCATATTTTAATTATGTGATCTTAGTTTAACTGTTGATCAGAATGGGTGATAATTTGAATATGTCAAGTCACGTGTAGAAAGAGAGAAATCATTAAATGGAATGGAATGTTAAAAAATAGTGCACTGTTTTATTTATTTGAATGTAAAATTCCTTTAGTAAATCATTTTGCAAAAATCAGAGGCAGAAACTGATACTGACATATTTTGGAGAAGCTCTTCAGTATGAATGTGCAGGATGTATCACGAATTCTATCAATAGGAGCGATGTTTACGGAAATTATTATAAGTGTTATTTTATTCTCTGGATATTGGAATTAGCATATGTTCAGGAAAATTGATGATACTAATGTCGTTTTTTAACACTGAAGAAAATTTTATTTTATTTAAGGGTTAATACACTTTTAATATGCTATATAATATCCATATTTACTGATAATCTTCACTCACCTTCCTCCTCCACAACGGTGCAGTATCAGAAGAACACAGTAAGTGAGGAAGCACTTCTCAGCCTAACAGCACTATGAACTATGCCTAGAATAACACATTTTCAATTCATCAGTCTTGATTTTTGAAGCGAGGCTACATTTAATCTATCAAGCTAAGCACAATAATATTCAGCCCTTATGGTTTCATTAAGATTCAGAACCTCATAGTGAAAATTCATGTAAAATCCCACTGAGTGGAATCATACTGAGAGTAATACTTTATTAGGGTGAAAACCTGGTTTTAGAGTAGGCAGAGGTCGTTGTCCTGGCGTTAATCACTGTTTTTTTGTTGGATGTGGATTGATGTATAGAAGTGTTAAATAAAAGGATCTCTACATAACAAAAGATTATTATAGAGATCTGCTATGGCACCCACATTCCTTGTTTTTGCACTTTGTTCAGTTGTGACTATTTCTTGGATGGTTTGTTCAGTTTTAGCCAGCAACCGTTCCTTATCAAACTGAACAATTTTTCCAGGTTTTATTCTGTCGAAAAGATTGAAATCACCATTCCGAAATTTTTTAAATCAACCTTTGATGCATGAGTTTATTCTCAACAAATTTTTTTGTATAAAATTGAGGAAAAGTTTTATTTACTAAAAATTGGATCCTAATTATTCCGACATATTTTGATTCTCGACCAAGTTTATTTTTTGAATAGAAACTTGAGATATTACATTCAATATGGCATGATTTTAAAATTTGGTGATCAGTTACTAAGGCTACTATCAACTGGATTAACTTCGGTCAGCGTGTTATGTCGGTTCAGCGTGTTATGTCACTTTATATATTCAAATTTTCGTGATTGTTGTTTTATAAAATGGATAAACCAAATATAAAATCTTTAAAGCGAGTACTCTAAATATTGTACTTCATACTGTATTTATATTGTAATTTATAGTTTTAAATATTTGCATTGTAGATGTAACGTAGATACGAAATTGTAATTACGCGTTTTTATATAAAATAATGACCCTTAACAAAAATTTTGTGTTTTCGAGCTTAAGAGGCGGCTTGAAATTGGAAATTCTTCCTAACATTTCTCCAGCTTGAGTGGTTGTCATCTTCCGAACTCTGGCCGCTGACACCGAAGTCTTCTGAGAGTAGTGTCAGTGACCATCGCCGCGAAACCCTAAAACTATTTTATCACAGAAATTATCCATGTTTTCATTGTGTACATTATGAATTAAAATTAAATGTGATATAGTAAATTTTATTTTTTCATTTAGTCGTTCTCGTTGAACCATCCTAGAATGTAAGACTGTTTTAAATTAATTGATTCAATTGGCTATTCCATTCACCAGATTTTATAATAGTATTGACGTTATACTGCATCAGGAAAAAAATATACTTATTTCTTCTAAAATCATCCTTGTTAATTCAGAAAATGTCTTTATTATTATTATTCACGTATGGGCCCTGGTGGACCACGCGAAGTACATTTAGAGGCGTTTGTTGTTGTTAGCCTTCCTTTGCGCCCATACTAATTTCATTCTTTTGCTATGAGCTTTTTTCCTTTCGTCAGACCAAGTTGTTCCAGTCTTCCTACATTTTTCTCTCTGGCCAACCTTCCAAACGTCAACCTTGTATCTGAAACAGCCTCTATCCTGAATTTCACTTTGTGTAATATTGGCTGATCTTAGGTCCTCTTTAATTGCAGCGATCCATTTAATTATTTCTACTTTAGCTCTACTCCTATTTTCATAAAATTCGACTATTTGTCTAGTAAGCCTACTCGGACTCATCCGTTTTATGTGTCCGTAAAACTTAAGTCTTCTTTTTCTCATATCGCTGTGTATACCTGTGTATTGTTTGATTTCTTGGTTTTCTCGAAGTCGGTATGTTGTTGTATTTATTTGTTTGGGGCCTAAGATTTTTCTTATGATTTTTCTTTCCTTCTTTTCAATGTCCTCGATGTCTCTCTTTCTATTCAAAATGAGCGTCTCTGCCCCATATAGACATTCTGGCTTAATAACTGTGTTTGTAATGTCTCAGTTTGTGTTTTTAGATAGGCATTTTTTGTTGTAAATATTTTGTGTAAGTCTCAATGCCGTTTCCATTTTTTGACATCTATCCTTATTGGCCGCTTTTTCCAACCTATTTTCCATGATTATTTCACCCAAATATTTAAATTGAGAGACTCGACTGATGTTACCATATTTTGTTTTTAGAAATGGTGTTCTTAGTCTGTTGCAGGTCATGTATTGTGTCTTTTCAAAGGAAATTTGAAGTCCTACCTTTTCTGCTGTTTCTTTTAGGATTTCAATCTGTTTCTGTGCCGTTAATACATCTTGAGCCGAAATTGCTAAATCATCAGCAAACGCCAGACAACCAATTTTGATGTTGGTTCTCCCCAGTTTAATGGCCTGGTCAATATTCAGCGACGACTTTTTTTCACGCCACTCCTGTATTACTTTTTCTAGAACACAGTTAAATGAGAGTGATTAGAGTCCATCCCCTTGTCTCACTCCAGTTTTAATTTCGAAGGGCTCTGAGATGTCACCCATGAATTTAACTTTTGACCTTGTGTTAGTGTTGTTTTAATATAATGTTGTTTTAATATAATGTTGCTTTAATAATTGCCAACGTTTTCAGATCTAGTCCTTGTTCTTTTAAGATTCGGAATAAAGATTCGCGGTCAATAGAATCATATGCTTTTTTGAAATCCACAAATGTACAGACGAGGTTTTTATTGTACAGTTTTTGATGCCTTAGGATCAACTTTAGATTCAGGATCTGTTCAGGACAGGATCTGCCCGGTCGAAAACCTGCTTGATATTCACCAATTTTATGTTCTAACTGTCCCTGTGTTCTGTCTAGTAGACATTGAGATAGAATCTTGTAGCAAACTGAGAGAAGAGATATCCCTCTATAGTTGTTTACATCCATTCTATCTCCTTTCTTGTGTAGTGGATGGATTAGAGCATCTTTCCAATCTTTCGGAATCCGTTCGGTTCGCCAAACTTCTTGTAGAATTTTGGTTATTTCCTTGATTGTACCTGGACCAGCGGATTTCAAAAGTTCAGCAGTGATTCCATCTTCACCAGAAGCTTTGTTATTTTTAAGTCGCTTGATTTGCCTAATTATTTCATCTTCATTCGGTGGTAATGAATCTGGGTTTGTTTGTTTAAGATTTAGTGTTGGTAATTTGTTTACGGGTTCAGGACAGTTTAGTATTTGTTCAAAATATTTTGCAAGTTCTTTGCAATTTGTTATGGTTATTTAGAGCTAATTGTCCGTTTTCCATTTGGAAGCAAAGACAAAGGAAGCAAAGGAATAAAAGTTTCGGGTGTTATTTTTTTGGAAATTTTTTCTATTTCATTAAGTTGATTGTTTTCATATTTTCTTTTAGTTTGTCTAATTAGCTTCGATGTTTCTTTTCTTACTTCCAAAAAGATGTTATAGTTTATTGCTGTTTTTTGACTGTTCCAATCTTTGAATGCTTTACTTCGGTTTAATACTGCTTGCTCGCAAACTTCATCCCACCACGGATGTTTTCTACGTTTTTTACGTAAAGGGACCAACTTTACGGCTGTTTTAATAATTTTTTGTTTTAATTCTTGCCAGTTCTGTGCTGGTTGTTTATCAAGCTCTTCTGTTAGGGCTGGTTTTATTTTCGTTGGGTCGAACTTTGGTATTAGCAGTCTCTTTTGAATAAGTTTTCGAGGTTTTAAGCTAAGGTTGATTCTAGTCAAGTAGTGATCCGTGTCTATGTTAGCTCCTTTCCTGACTTGAACATTCAAAATCTCTTTATAATTGGGGTACGAAATGGCAACATGGTCAATTTGAAATTCACCCATGTACATGTTTGGGCACCTCCAGGTCTTTTGTTTTGTTATTTTCTTCTTAAAATGGGTTGACATTATTTTAGATTAAACTGCGAACATAGTTCAACCAATCTTCTACCATTATGGTTAGTCCATTTATGAGCGGGAAAACTGCCGACTGTTTTCCTGTACTTTTTTTTTTCCCTAGTTGGGCGTTGAAATCACCCAATAGGATTTTTACATGGTTAGAGGGAATTTTATAGATAGTCTTTTCCAGGATTGCCCAGGACTTACTTACTTTTTCAGGATTAGACTTATTTTCTTCGTTAACTGGGAGGTGTGCATTGATTAATGTATATTTTTTGTTAGCACACTTGAGGGATAGTGTCATAAGTCGATTATTTACTGGCTGGACATTAGTTATTGAACCAAGAATGTTTCTTGAGATAGCGAAAGCAACACCAAGATGTGGTGTATTTTTGAGTATTGTTTTGTCCGTTTTTCTTTTAAAAAGTCTGTAGTTGCCGAATTCCAAAATGTTATCATCTGTCAATCTGGTTTCTTGCAAAGCTAAAATTTGGATTTTTTGCTGATTTAACGTTCGCCACAATTCGTGTAGTTTTCCTGGACGCAGGAGAGAATTGATATTTACCGTTCCAAAGAAAGTTTTTGTTTTCGGTTTCAGACGTTGGCAAGAGGTCTCCGACTCCCTCTGAAAGATTTTGCGTTTAAGCCCGGACGCCCCAGAATCCGAAAGTCCGGTTGGACCAGCAAAGCTGGCAGAGGATTGTCTACCTCCTGGGGTAATCTTGTAATTACTAGAACGCTTCATCTTGTACTTTGAATTAAAGGTTTGAACCATGACGGTTCGGAGGTTAAGACTGGATGGGTTAGTTCCAGAATTTAAATATCAGCCGCACCACTGGTGAACAGACGCTGACCACTTAACCGCTTGATACAAGTCAGACGCTAAGTGGAGTTTTTTTTGCCTTGGTTCGGGGCTGCTTATTTTGAGATATTCGCAGCTGTCCATTAATATCTAATGGAACTTTCACTATCCACCACCCGTGACCCGTCCAGTACCTTAGGCGAGGTATACTGGAAAATGTCTCTAGTATAAATCCATTTTGAATTTAATCCATACGTTCATATAATACATTCTTTGTAATTGGGGTGGTTTGAAATGTATTGTATCTATGGCAAGAAAAGTGTGGACATATACTGCACGATATGTGTTAAAGAATAATCGGATTACCGGATTGTAACTATCATTGTGCCTCATTTTAAATTTCTGACACTGTTAGTAGACTACCCTTTTTATTAATACTACTAAGTACTGCCAAATGTCTTCGTTCTTTCAAGACACAAAATCAATACTTTGGAAGCCTTAAATTTCCTGACACCCGTTTCGTGTCTTTTCTTGGAATTGCATGTAATTGGATTGTTGAATGTCAGACACACATGCAGTGTGGTTAACAGCCATCTATTTGGAAATAAGAATACATTTGAAAATTAACAGACAGTTAACTTATGCTTAATTATAATGCCCACTAGGCTATTTTCTGCAGATATTCGTTTTTTTTTGCGTTTCTCTCTTTGTTAATGTTTATGTTTACATCTAAATATTTGGAGATAACACTAGTTCAAATTTGTATTTCCCGATGTTGATTTGCATTATTTTTATTGTATCTCTTCTGAAAGGTAAGATATTTAGTTTTCTCTTCGTTAACTTCCAATATGGAGCCACGTTAGCAGTGAAGTCTAAGGCGGCAGCTTGACGATACTATAGTTAGCGTGGTAGCGGGTTCGATCCCCGTATTTTCTTGTGGACTTTTTCTAAATATTTGTGATTGTTTCTAATCTAGTCACGACAGTTCGTGGATGGGTAAGGCCAGATGCATTCTGTGACGTTTTCTACGTTGGTCACTCGCTATTTAGTAGACTTCTCGAGAGAGACTTGTGGTTAAACACAAAACCAAGGGCTGATAGCCGGAGGAGGGTGCTGACTGGGATTTTCGGTTGCCGATGTCCGTGGTTCGAAAACCACGTTAACCTGAAAGTCCAGTCGCTGAATAGTCCTCTTAGCTGCTGATGCCTAAAACTTTACTCTCATTTCCATTCCCCTTTTTTGTTGCTTTTCTAGATTATGATAGGTATGTTCCTTCAAGGATTTTTTAATCTCTGCTAATTATTACTAATCGACTGCGTAAGCAACTATTGTAGTTGTATTGACGATTGACTTCACCTTATATAGCAATGTTAAAAAGCGATGATAAACGGTAAACAAGCCTTTCTGTCTTACTTCTGTCGCAATGAAAATTTTATTGAGATAATTCTGTAATTTTTTTGTACTCTTTAACTATATTATCTAATGACATTTTATATAACTGTGTAACTGTGGATAGATCCAGCACGGTTGTTTTAATGATCTGTAATTCTGCGAGGTATGGACCGAATTAGATAATGTGTTTATTTATGTCAAAGTATCTTGATGGACTGCCAAAGCATTGGCAGTCAATCGACAGCTACAATCGCTGAAGAGTTCGACTAATGTCATCCCATACATCTTATATCGGTAATAAATCTGAGGATCTCATTGGCCAATCGAGTTTTGCTATCGCGGAATCTTCTAAAACTTAAACTGTTTGATGAGCTTTATGCGGTCTGATATGGCCTAACGACAGACTGAAATGGTAAGGTAACCAAATATATACCCCTTATGCCATAATTTCTCGAGTAATAACTGCGTTTGATTCTACTGTAAAACTTTAATTTTGCCTTTAACCCAGAAAGGGCTTCACCCTGCTACATCCATCATGATCACCTGAACACAATCTGAGTCGTAACTAAATCAGTTATAGTTTTTATCCGGTTCCCATTTAATTATAACTTGACACCATTCTAGGTGACTGTCTTGTCGTGCCTTGTTAGAGAAAGCACCCAGTAAGGAAGATCATCACCCATCCGTATCGCAAGTAAATGTGGATTGACAGTCATCTTTCAAACAAACTTATCTGTTACTCCAACAAAAGCATCACGCACTTGCCGGATATTTTCATTCATGTCGATTTCGTATAGGAAGAAGTGCCTAAGATTCTGTTCGTTACATCCTACTTATAGGATGACCAGAACCTCGTATCCGTATATAACACTGATGCTTAAACCATCTTAGTCAAAGCCTTTTTGTCTGGCTGTTTTATCAAAAGTTAAGCTCTCAACATATTCAAATGGCTCTCATACAATAATAATAGTCCTGATCAATCTTCTATCCATCATATTTATAAGTCTGTCATATTATCAGGATATATTATGGCTATATCTTGTATGCCTTTTAGCTTCTATCCTCTCTTCTTTAGCTCTTCTATCTGCTACCCGGGCTAGCACTTTTCCCCTTTCATCAACTTATATTGGACTTCACAGGCTGTTTAAACTAGTGGATCCAGGTCATAATTCAAAAAAAAAGAAGATTCAGCTTGACATATACGTGACTTGCTCATTAATCTGGACCTTACTCCAATAGGTTCTTTATCCTCCATCCTTCCGTTAACCCTCTTTGTTGGTTTGCTGTTTTTTCATTAATCTCTTCTCTCCTTCATTTTGACAAAAGCTTTTTTCTCCAATCTCTTATTCAATCAGAATATCATTCGCACTATTCATTATTCACCGATGATTTCAGCTCACCTGGACTTGGGGCAACGTTTTTCTTTGATCTCTATTCTGCTAAATTCAGTCTTCCTACTTTTACTAACGTACTATCTGCCCGGCTATATGCAATTTCTGAGGCTGAATCCAACAACTGGTTTGTCTGCACTGATTCCCTCAGTTTCCTTCGAGTTCTAGAAAACCCCCACCTCTGCACATCCACTGCACACCAAGATTCATTAACTTCTATATTCCTTTTCCTCTAAATCCTACTCCATCTTTTTCTTCTGTATCCCGACCCATGTGGGAATCCATAGCAATTAGACTGCTCTGCTCTGATGGAATAGATGGAATATGGACTGAATCAAAATTACTCCAATTCGTTTTTGCAAGGCTACTTTCCTCAGCATTAAAGCTAAAATTCGCGATCTAATACAACTTGAACGGGATCTTCTGGAGGGTGAAGCTATCGCCAATTAACAACGATTTCTCCTTATAACTTAATTTTTATCGTTATCTAGCCATTTTACCGTCACTAAATAATGTCCAGTGTGTTGCTGTGACCTAGTCGAATAAATCTAATCTAATGTAAATAATTCGTTCTCTCTCAAAATCCACGCAGAAACACAAAAACAAACAAGCAAAAAAAGTCTTAGTTTCTGTGTTTAAGATAAGCAGTACTCCGAGTATATTTTCAGTTTGTTTCTTCAAATACACATATGTCCAAAAGTTTGGAATATTCAAATATTTCAGCTTTTTATTGATATTAAGTTTTTCTTTTACTCGTTTACATAATAATCATCAGTTAATTCAACTCTTACTGGTACCAAATAAAACTCGTCATCAAATGACCAATGTGTGTAAATTTGATTTATTATTTTGGTGTGAAAAAATTGCATTGTACCAATTGACTTCAAAAGTAATTTAAAAAAAAAAGAACAACTTTCAATAAATTTAATAAGCAGTACTTCTTCCATGGGTTTGTATGCATGCCTGTAGACGATTTGGCATGCTGTCGATTAAATGATCTATTTGGGCTTGTGGAATTCTCTCCCATTCTTTCAGAATTTTTTAGTTCTCGCAGGGTAAGATGAGGATGGTTTCGTTTCTTGATGCATTTTTTCAGAATGTCCCAAGCATGTTTAATGACATTCATGTCATGGGGATTTGCTAGCCACCCTAACTTGGTTATTTACTCCTTTGTTTACTTTTTTACTTATTGCATTGTTATCCATGAAAACAAATCCATCGCCCACTGCGCCTCGAAACAGACGCACAACAAGATTTAAAACTTCCTCGATGTACACAGCACAAGTAACTCTTCTCTCCAGGACCTGTAGAGGTGTCCGTGTACCCCTCATAATACACCACAAAACATCACGCAAAACATTTATGTTTATAGTCAGGCTTGTCGACCTAGAGCTCTCCAAACTAATGTTCTTCGTGAATCAGAAACCAAGCCAATTCTCGTCTCATCAGAGAACATCACGTTATTCCAGTTAGGACTATGATCCACCATTGCCCATTGCAATCTTACATTTTTTTGTTGAAGAGTTAGTTTGGGAACACGAAACATTTACCCAATCAAGCCTAACAAGCTCCCTTGATATACCACTTGTCGATTCCAGATGATTTCTTCGAGTTATCATTAATATCTATCGGTCTTGTGGAGCTGTTGTACATCGTTTTATACTACTTCTGGGGCGATCCTTTACTTCATTTGTATCTTGGAATTTTTTATGAATTTCGATCGATCGGTGCAGAATTGATGCAGCACTTTGATTGCTGGGAAACACCTATAATTTCTGCGATATCACTTTGATTAAAGCCCTGTTGTAATAGAGCAATTACTCTTGATCTGTTAAAATGAGGATATCATGTTTCTAGGCATTTTTAAAGGGAATAATTGAAGATTAAAAAAGAACTAAATAATGTGTAAGTACCAGTATCAACGGGATGGGCAAAAATCGAAAAATCTGAATTATCAGCAAAACAATGCTCTTGCTATTTTCATTTAAAAACGATCTAAAATAAATATCCATCACAATTTTTACAGTATCATGTGTCAGGCGTAAATATCCTATTTGTAAATATTTCAAAATTTTAGACATATGTGTATATGTAATGGATATTGCATTTTTTTTGTTCTTTAGTATATTTAGTTTAGATACTTTGCAATTTGTATTATAATATAATGTGAAAATTAGATACTGTATTATTACACTCTCTACACAGACATTTTTCCGCTGAAGTATTTTTGCCGTTTTTAAGTATTTGTAGCACTGGTGAATGTATATTGAAAAGACCTTATTTATGTGTACTACTATTGGAATTGTACCGTACATACCCGTACCGGGATAATTATTTCAGATTCATTCATTTTATTCATTGAGTTTTTAATTTATCATGATACCTGATATCCGCTATATTGTTTGCCGCGGCCTTTGATGACCGATAACAATTGAATTTTGTAATCCGACCCTGCACCACCCTATGACCAGCAAACACTCATGCGGGGGGCGGCAGCGGCTGAGGAGGACGAGCACGAAGGGCGCATCGGACTCACCAGCCGTACCGCCACAAGAACATTTCGCAATTCGAGGCGTCGCAAAACTTAAATCAACACCTTTTCTTCGGAACACAGACACCGGACGGCTGGCCCCCGGGACAGGACCACGCAGCCCGTGGGAACGACGGGGGTCGCTCTCTCTCTGTGTGCGCGCAATTATTCGCGGCCCCGTCAGCCCAGTTTTTTTCTTTTTTGCGACACTCTCGGAGGAGCGAGAGGAAGGGGGCCAGCAGCTACGGGCGCATCCTGCCCATCCGGGAGAGCTTTAAATGGCGAATTTTCAAGCTAGGAATAATAGGACGTTCTCAGGCTTTGCCACCGAAATAAAAAAAAACACATTATTCCGATGTGGTATAACTGCTTTTCATTGTGTCGCTATGTTTATATGGAGATTAGAGCGCATCCTGCAGGTCGGTCAGAGGGTTCGATTACGGGTATTTGCGATCTGGAATATTTCTCTGTCTGGATTATTTTTATATATCCAATAATGCATCTTTATTCGTCAGTTTGAATAAGATAGTCGGTATTGAGGGGTAATTTTATTATCTGATTAATCTTTAAAAGAAAAGTTCGACAATATTTTAAAATATTTCATTGTTGTGTTGCTATATTTATATGAAAACTAGAACGCATCTTTCAGGTGGATGAGCTCTTTTGATTATGGGCATTTGCCATTCATTGCTTGGTGCATTGCTTTGAATTACGTTGTTGGTTTTTATGTGGAATGTTTAAATATTAGACTAAAGATTGATAGTCTACTAGAGGAAGTTAGTGATTGTGGAATATTCACTATACCATTCTAGCAAAGAAAGTTTGTGGATTTTTTTAAATAAATTAATTTTTAATTCGTGTT
Source organism: Cosmopolites sordidus (assembly GCA_031761425.1). NCBI lineage: Eukaryota > Metazoa > Arthropoda > Insecta > Coleoptera > Curculionidae > Cosmopolites > Cosmopolites sordidus. The sequence goes on from JARFXV010000239.1 coordinate 772,937, forward strand.
GTCGGTGTCTAAGGCGATGGTTCGATGGACCGGTGAAATGGTAAAACTGCATGGGTTAAACTCAACTCAATCAAATAGCTACTCAGCCACATGGCTGGGTAAGACCAGATGCGTTCTGAGGTCTTCTATATTGGTCACTTGCCACTCGATAGACTTGTGGGGAAACCTATAGGTTAAACATAAACCTAAAGTTGACAGCCCATGAGGGGTGCTGACCAGCGGTATTCGATAATATTGATTCGGAATTCACGTTGAAAATTTATCTTTAACTAGTGCTAATAAACATGGCGTTTTATTTCAAATATTATAATAGCATGATAATGAACTCAAAGAGATTTACAACTAAATATCAAATCAGTCTGTGAAATTTCTCGACGCGCGTTTAGCTCACCATGATCTCATCATCAGAAATGTTCTATTTATATGACAACCATACCTAATTAAGCACATAATAAATTATAGTTAAAAAAAAAACTAAAAAACACGCTTTGATGGTAAACCGAACTAAAAAGTAAAAAATAATTTTTAGTGTAAGAATAAAGTGATGAACGAGAAAATTAATGTGTCATTGTGAAAAAAGCGTGGGGTGCTCGATGTCAGTTGTTATAAATATTCCATCAGTATCATTTCTATAAGTAGAGTTAGTATTAAAATATGGTACAAAGCACCCCACGCTTTTTTACAGTGACACATTAATTTTCTCGTTCATCACTTTATTCTCATTCTAAAAATTATTTTTGACTTTTTAGTTCGGTTTACCAAAAAGCATGTTTTTTAGTTGTTCTAAACTATAATTTATTTTTCATTTTTTAATTCGATCTGCTATAAAAGCGTGTTTTATTTAGTTTTTTAAACTATCATTTGTTTTTTGTCACTACCTACCCGTGGCGGGAGTGGGTAATTTGCGCGCCTACTGCCTTCCTTGGGTGTTGCAACCTCAGGCTCCCTCTCCGAAAGCAAATACTTGATCCTGACGATTCTGTTCAGGATAATGGGATGAACTTATTTAATTATTGTATTGTCATCGGTCCTTGATAAGTGTGCAAAGTTTCAATTTAATCTGCGTTTTGAAGTGGTTGAAAAGGACGTTGAAAGATTCCGTTATATTCCATAGATACATACAAGTGAAACTAATAAAAGCGTGTTAAAAATCATGAATTGTAATTCATTTTAATTCAATAAGCATTATATTAATAATTGTTGTTGATTTAATGGAATAGGTCCTTTATCCCGATTCATGTTTTTTTTGCCTTTTTTCTATTTTGCTGCATTCATATGTATCCAAAGCTTTATTTTATTTACACTTTTAACAAGTCTTAAGTTACTAATATTTATATTATGATCATGCTCAAGTGCATGTTGGGCAATACAAGGTTTCTCATTTCTCCCGCATCTAATGTGGGCAATATGTTCTTTATATCTGGTAAATATGGATGTTTTAGTTTACCTAACACACCTTCAGTGATGAGATAATCAACAATGACAGTTTCAATATTGTGATATACGCAATTCGTGAACTTGGGAGTCTTGGTAACGCCGGAAAACGTTTTAATCAGATCTCACAGATGCCCTTTTATATATATTCATGCTAACATTCGCGCCAATATTTTGCAAAACGAAAAAAAAAGCTCTGGAGTTGTACTGTTTTTCATCTCATCCACTGAATAGCCAGGAAATGTTAAAATAATCATTACAAAAAATAAATAAATAAAAATGTAGTTCAAGTGTTTAAAATAAAAATATTCAAAAAACAAGGAAACAAATTTTCCTGTGCTCCACATAAAATTGTCAATCCTTCAGTCGCCATCAAACGCCAACTCGAACGTACAACTCGAAGCCCGACTGATGACGGCTTAAGGCCAGAAACCGGTCTCGGGAGATACTTGTTGGCGTTTGATGGTGACTGAAGGATTGATAATTTTATGTGAAGCACAGCAAAAGAAATCCTTGTTTTTGAATATTTTTAATATTCTCCACTTGCCCACTGTGTATTTTCATGTTTAAAATAAAACTAAACAGTTTAAACACAATAATTTACGTTAAAAGAGCTTTTAGAAATAATTAAAATAGACCTTAAAACATTTCTTTTTTTCTTTAAATAAACACTCCGAAGGACATTTACTGATATTACAATCTGATCTAATGTAAATCAATAAGTAATTATATTCTAATTTAAATTGCTACTTCAAAAACTTAAATCTAAGGTCTTACTCACTAGAAAACCTTAGAGTCTAATAATTTACTAATATTAACCTAATGTAAGCACAATCACTTAGCTAACTCAAAAGGTTTCAAAGGAGTCTTCTTGTTTGATTGGTGTTATCGAGGAGCTCGATTGCCTCAACTTTTACGTGTTGATGGCGCCGTTGTTTGTGACTCTGTGTGAATTTGGTAACAGTCTGGTCAACAGTGTCCATCTGAAGGTCTCAACAGAGATCACTATTTCTGATGTATCATGGCGTATTGACGATGTTCCTTACTACTTTGTTCTGGAATCTGGTAGATGATTAGAGTATTCCTCTTGGTGGTACTGTCCCAGAGTGTATTTTGTTCTAGTTGTGGAATATCACTTGTGTAGATCAGGTTCACTATAGGCCCTAGGACGCCTCCTTGTGACACTCCTGTTCCAATTTCTTTCAAGTCTGTGTATGCTTCTTGCTTTACTCTGAAGAATATGTCTGATATGTAAAATTCTAATCATTCAGAATATTTTTGTGGAAGAAGCATATTCAGCTTATATTTTAGCCCATTATGCCATACTTTCAAGCCTTTTCAGCCTTTTCAAGTATATTTTTTCAAATAATTTTGAGAACATACGCAGTAGAGAGATTGGCCTATATAACGACACTTCGTGAGGAGGTTTTCCTGGCTTAGGGATCATAATGACTTTCACTTTCCACATCCCAGGAACATACCTTAATCTGCATGAGGCTTTAAAGAGGTGTGTAAGTTTGGTTTTACCTGCCGGAGCTTTACCGCAAACGTTTCCTTCATTCTCACATTGTTTATGGCTTTTGAAGTTTTTTTTGTATTTAAATCACCACCAATCTTTGAAGTTTATAATATGCTGATGTGTTATAATTTTTACCGTAAACGACCTTATCGAGTTTTTTCTACTTAGAAATTGGAAGGTGACCTCCATATTGAGTCTGTTCCGACTAAACGCACTTCTAGCTTAATGGGTTTATGAACAAAGACATCTGCAGGATTTGAGCCAATGAAAATCCTTCTGTGATTCAGTAGTTACCTCTTTATTCTTAAAAAGCCAAGGTTTGAAGGAGTTTGTGGGCTGAAGGAGTGATAAAACCTTTTTTTGAAGACGATAGTGCAAATCGAGTTTCTGTTAATGGTGAATGCTATTTGAATATACTAACAGAATATATTTAGCCTGAACTGATAAATATGAATATAAACAATGGTTTATTTTAAGAAGATTTAATTCTTTTCACCAGACAGCCAATTTCCAGGACGCGGATTATCTCGGTAATATCAAATAGCCATCAAGATCATGCGAACTCACGCCTTTGGATTATTTTGTGAGGTTATGTTAAATCTCGAACATCCAGGCCACCATTGAAAATATACCAGACGATATGTGACGAAGTAATCGAAAATTGAGTGTCCAGAATGCATTCCACCAGACGAAGCTGAGGGGTTGAACGACATTATTTTCAAAACAAGGATATTATTTGTTCAAAATAAAATAAAACTTGCGTATTATCACTTGCAGTTATTATTGCACTCTTCTTGGTCAAACTTTTTTATTCTTTAAAAGAAGTTGTATATTCTTAAAAATAAGCTGTATATTCTTAAACATAAGTTGTATATTCTTGCAAAGAAGTTGTTGTTGTTCTTAGTTAGGGGATATAATCTGCATAGTTTTGTTAATTAATTTCTAGTGAAGATGGTCATTAAATTTGAAGGTATTGTGATGGAATTATTTAGAATAACTTAATTAATATATATAAGATAATTTTTTGTGTGCTGTTTGTGTGTAGCTGTTTTGTTTTGTTTAGTATTAGCAGTAGTATTGGCCTATCGTATAGAATCTAATCCAGTGGATTTCGCATAGACTTTCAGTCAAAACATTGATCCCAAAAATAAAACAGCGTGATTTGCATTTCGGCTAGTTTTAAGAAAATGTCCACGTTGGTCAAGATCAGTATCGGGCCAAGCGAAGCAAAATACCAATAAAGGGGGTCAAATGGGCCAGGCTGTTCTGCTGGTATATGTATATGTGCAAGAGGGAGATAGAGAGAAACACGTCCGATCAACGGCCGACAATGCGTCTCTGGTCGCCATTAACATTGCAGACATTCTTCTATATTTATAGCGACGACGCGAAATCCATGCGCCCCGTGCAAAATGCACTTGTGGGAACGGCTCCTGCCTCAGCCCCCTCGCCTGCGACGTCGCTGTTTTTCGCGAGTGCAGCTTGGGCCGTCTATAGACTATTTAAAGGCCGGAATAAAACGTTGACTGCTCATTATAAGTATAGTTCGCATTTGTATCATTGTTTGATTAAAGTTGAACCGCTTGGTTACGTTTTTTTAAATATTCGTAATTTTTCGCAATTGTTTTCAAGTATAATCTATAAAACTGCCAAAACTCGAAGAGATTTACCTCTAAACATCAAATCAATTCTTCTCAACTTGAATTTTGCTATCAGTAGATGATCCAAACAGAGTTTGCATCAGTAGATGATTCAAACTCCTGAATGAATCATCTCCTGATGATGCCAGCATGGCGAAACGCTCGCCGAGAAGTTTAAAAAAATTATTTAGTGTTGAGTTGTGCATCTCTTCGAATTTAGTGTTTCATACCGAAGGTTCACAAATCACAAAGAGTAAAAATGAGAAAATGAGGAAAGAGTATGAGGAAAGTGCAAAGTGTATGCACATACTTCCATGAATAAGGGTTTGTGTAAAGTCGATTGGAATATTTCATTTGTTTAGTGAATTCCATTGTTTCAGAATTCTATTTGTTTAGTGTTTTCATTGTGAACAACTGAGACTTTAATCTTTAATATTTCGTGCACATACATATTATACATCCATTATCGTACGTATGTTTTCAAGATTTATCTTCTATAACGGTAACTTTAACTTTGATAACGAAAAAATAACATTTTGCATTGTTCGAAAAACCTTGGCATACATTCATCACTAACATACTTCTGACATGTTCTGAGCAACAATTTCGGCAACATATTGGTTGTTCGACAAATATGTTTTATTATTTAGTTAAATTAACTTAATTATTAATTAATTTAGGATTTGAACTTAGATTAATATCTTAACATAGGCTCCAAACCAGGATCATCAGCGACCAAATAACTCCGCTTAGCAACTCTTGGCTTGTGCTTAACTTTGTCTTTCGAGAAGCTTATCGACTAGCGAGTGACAAATGTAGATGCATCTCTCAGAATGCACCCATCTGGCGTGACTAGGGTACAGTTCCTTATCGCATTTTACACTCTTACCTATTGAAAATAGTACACAAGAGTCACCTATTCAAGTACTAATTGTAACAAGCGACGCTGCATTTCGATTTCCAAGTCACTAGTTTATAGCAGATGCAAAGCTTCCGGTCTCCAGAGATATATTATTCGATTCTATTAATATCTAATCTTTTCTACTTACAAACCTAATAAATTATATTAAATGAGTAAGATATTTAATTTATGCCAAAGTCACGTTTTAAGTAAATTTTTAATTTGAAGTAATTAAAAAAAAAAGAAGTCTATAAAAGGCAAACTTTCTGTTATTAATTAGCCCAAATTACTATAGGTTAAGCAATATGACGGAACTAAAAAATTCATGTGTTTATGTTTCGGTTGATTTATGGACAAATTTGTTATTTGTTGAATATTCATTTATGATTTTTGAATTTTAAGTCGAGTTTAAAGGTCCTAGTTATAGTTATTTGTTGATATATGTCATCTAGGTAAATGGTAAAACTTTAACAATTTTTCTTGGATACATTACCATATGACAAAAAACAGTTTTGGCCGTTTATTTAGTTATAAAAAAAATTAAATCTTTCTTCATTATAATATCGGAAAAATTAATGGTTGTTATTATATGGATGAGCTAATATGCATGAGCTAATATGGATGAGCTAAATGCAGTGGTCTCTCTACGATGGAGGCAATAGTAAAGTATTTGATATACTCTCCGGACAGCGACAATGATATGTACTTTCGCCTTTCCTGATCATTATCGTACTAGGCTTATTCATTGTCATTCATTACAAGATTACATTAATGTACAGGGGATTAACTGTATCATTATTTCCTACTCGAACGATCTAGATGTTGAATGTTGAATGTTGAATATGAATGTTCTCTTTCTGATGTTTCACATCTCTCTCATCCTCTGCCCGTGGATTCTCTTTCTCTCCTTCTTCCACCTTCTTCCCCGATCTCCGATGTCCCCTTGCAAAACTAAATTAATGGAAATCAATAGAATTTCGCCAATACCTTGTACTGTATTCCATATAAATAACAATAAGTCTCATAGAAGATATCGACAACTTACCTATCTTGGAAGCAATATACCAAAAGGCGGAAGAACGGGAACTGATGTCCGCAAAAGGATACGAAAAGCGCAACAACCGCCCTGTGGTATTCTGTACAATGTTCGAACAGAAATAAAACTTCCAAGTCTATTGCATGGATATGAATATGTCTGTAGTTCCGCTTGCATGGATGTGAAACTTGGAAGGTCTCAAAGGTCATAAAAATATACGTTTTTATTAATATATGTCTACCAAGAATATTTTTTGTATATTCTAGGCTAATCGAATCAGTAATGGGGATTTTTCATCTGACGGTGCAAAAAGACATGTGAAGAATAATAAAAACGAGAAAGGGGACACACGCGTAAACCAACCAACAATATTCACATGTAGTTTTAAATTGAAAATCCCAAGGATCAAGGAAAAATTGGAAGACCTGCTCAAATTTTTAAACGTAAAGATGCTCGTTCGATTATGAAAAATCTAAGAAGCACCGTAGTAATATATAACGACACTAAGGCACTAGTGCAGAACAGAGTTCGATGGTGAACATTTGTTACAATGCTCCGTGTTGGAGCTAAAGGATTATATATATATATATATATATATATATATATATATATATATATATATATATATATATATATATATATATATATATATATATATATACTTACTTACATACACACATACCATATGTGTCGTATGTTATGGTTAGTCAAAGGCTTCAATGAAGTAATTCAATGTTGGACATTGCAACGACACTACTGTTACGTCTGAAATCTACTGTATATAACTGCATGACGCATTGTTCTAGTTAAGAAGATACGATAACATATTATGAGAAGGGTTTTGAATGAGGAGCAAGAGAATGTAAACTTCATACTACAAGACAGAAAACGGAATTGGAAGACGTTGTTGACTTGCAGTATCGTTTTTTTACAGTTGACACTCATGTCTGAGATAAAATTAACGTATTACCAAGGAAGATTCATAGAAGTGGTCGAAATATTTTGAAAAAAAAACTTATTTAGAACAATAGTCAATTACGTTTAGTCGAGCATACCAATTAAACTTAAAATGAAAGAATGTAATACGAAGAGCTTTCATTTTGGATATCTTCTTTTTCTTCTTCTTGTTATAGACCGGAGTTGTATTTTTTCCAGTTTTAACCTTTTTTAAACTTATTTTTTATTAGATGTTTATACCATGAGTCCATCCAACCTTTGGCGGCCTATGGGTCTTCGTGGGTGTGATATGCCATCTCGTATTATTTTTGCTAATCTATTAGGTGGCATTCGTTCCACATGCTTATTCCAGGCCTCGTCTCCGCCCTCATTTGACGATATCCTGTATGTGACACTCTTGTCTTATGTCATTATTATGTCAGTCTTATGTCATTCAGAGTGTAATCAGCAATTTTCAAGTGTTCTCATTGCCGCTGTTCTCATTAGGGATTTTGATTTTCTATTATTTGCTTGAGTCTCTATTGTGTAAGTCCTATGCATGCGAGCGCTTGCATGGGGCGAATGTATGTATTATATGTTTTTAGTTTTGCTTTTCTATGCACATTATTGTATCAAATTACATCGCTCAAGGATCCCGACACTCTGTTGGCCTTGTTAACTTCGTATCGGATCGGAACTAGTGATTTTGTCTTTTTTTACGGGTATTGTCATGTTATATAGCCGGTCGATAGTGAAGAATGAATAGAGGAGTCTTTGGAGGTCATCTACATTGTCAGTAATTAATACGGCATCATCAGCGTAGCACAATACCTTAGCTTCGTCTGTAGTGAGTTGGTACCCTGAAACGGAGTTCCTGGTATGATCAATTAATGTATCCCTAATCATATTGAACAGCATAGAACTCGGTGAATCCCTCTGCCTGATGCCTGTTGACATTGGTATGTCCTCTGTTAGTTGATTGTTGCAGATATTTTGGTGGATGCCTTAGAATTTAGGACCCTAATTACATTAATGATGTAAGATTCACCTTTGTCTTTTAAGATATTTAAGCCGTCCCTGTTATTTTACTTTGTCAAAAATTTTTGTGAGGTCAACAAAGCGCATAAATGCTGGTTTGTCAAATTCTATTGATTTTTCATTTATCTATCTCAATATAAAGACGGTATCTATAGTGGATCTATTCTTTCTAAATTCCTTTTGTTCTTCTGAAATATTTCGGTATTTATTGATGGCTGAAACTAATATATTTTTAAATAATTTCATTTTTTTCATTTTTGATTATTTACAGTCAACATTTGTTCCTTTATTGACCATGTGATATGATAAACTTATATATGAATGAAAATTTCACTTGGATTCATGAAAAGATTAAGTGATCATTTTGTTAGGCCGGTTTGATTCTTGCTTTTGACGGGTTGCACGATCGTCGGTCGATCGGTGCCGATAGTAGGTCCGACCAGCTTCGCACCGCGGTGCGCCTGCGTGCCGTCCTCGCCAGCCGAATGCACGGTCGCCGGCTCAGACGGGCTGCAGAACACGATCGTTGCACCCGTTGCATTAGTACGAACGCCGCGGCAGCCGGTACATTGACGACGAGATAGACCGCCGACAGTAGTCAATTTACATTCATATATACACATATACATACACCGATAGATTCGCACACATACTTGCACAGGAAGAACGGATCAACATACAACAATCGTCGAACGTCCCAAAAATACGGTCGATGCAACAACTGCGATCCGCATCGTTTTCGATGTCGTTGTTCCGCCATCGCAACCGGCAATTTCGCCATTGAAGCCCGGATTGGCGACCGCCATGATCGTCGCGTTCCCTCGCGGGTCTTGTTACTATTATTATTATAATTATTTTTGTTGTTATTGTTGAGTGAGTTCGTGTTTTTCGCGATAGTAGTCCCACGCCGTCAAATTAGACCAGTGGTAAGTTTCGTAAATTTGTGTGAGCGTGCATCTTTGTGCTAGATTGGATGTGTCATTCCCGATTCCCTGCCGTTTTGTCATCCTCCCCTCTCCCCCTCTTGTCACTGTCTGACCCTGAAACGTAACGGACGGTGTTATTTTTGATTTTTGCGAAAGTGCAATTCGTTGCTGTCCGCTATCGCCGCTGCACCGGGCCGGTACGTCAGTTAGGCAACCACAAATTCGCGTTCAGGTGTGTAGCCGGGCGCGTCCTGTTCGTGAGGCTAGTCTTATCGCCCTGTTGCCGGGTTTGTTGTTTTGACCGATTTTTTGCGAGCTTTCCCCCTGACCCCTTGCCTACGGTGCTTTTTGTGGCCGTACAGGTATGATGAGTCGTTTTTTCTATTGTCCCAAAATGTTTAACCGACTAAAATTGGGGTGATGCTTTCTATTTAGGGTAAACTTTACAGGTTTAAGTGTGTTTATAGCTGAATAAATAAATTTGAAATAGTAATTGTGTTCGGCTTAAGAACATTTCCATTATTGTTATGGATTTTTATTGAAGGTAAACAGTTGTTAAATTGTCGAAAAATTACAATTTAAAAATATATATATTAATTAGTGTTGATTTATTGATATTGGAGATATAATTTAGAATCAATATAGTACCTTAAGCCTGTGGAATTAGAATCATCCTTGATAATGAACCAAGTACATTGGTTCATTAAAAATGTCATGAGTGTTTACAATAATATAAATATAACAAGGAAGATTGTATTGAGAGTTAGTTGGTTGAGACATAAAAAGTTAGTTACGTATTTGACTTAATGTAAATTAATATTTTAGCGTGCAGTTTTCTATTGTTTCGTACCGTTTTTGTTGTTTGTTGAGTTACTGGGAGTCTCTTTACATTTGTTAAACTTTATAACTTTCGAATATTTAGCTTTGGAGATTTATGTGAAGTAACTAAGTAGTAAGCGTCTAAAGGGCTCTCCCTTAAGAATGTCAGAACTTTAAAATGAGGCTCATTGATAATTGCAAGTGATAATCCGGTATTTTTTATATTATCTTGAAAAACAAATAAAGTCAATATGTTTTGAAAATAGTCTCGTTCAAATGCCCCCTCGGCTTCGTCTGGTATAATTCATTCTGGAGACCCAATTTTTAATAACTCTTTCACACATATCGTGAGGTATGTGGCCTGAATATTTCGTTTATGGTCAAGAACTGTTCGGAGTTTATTTCCAGAAATCATAATCCAAGGACGTGAGATTGCTTGATTATATTACATTATCATTTCGCGAAATTACGCGCCCAGGAAACTTTTCTTGTCAAAAATTGATTGTTTGGCGAGATGTTTGACAACTCCCACAGTCTTATTGAAAGAAAATATTGCTTATATTCAGATTTATCAGATCAGATCAAAGATGTTATTTGATGAAGAGGTAACTCCTGAATTATTTGAGGATTTTGATCGGCCCAAAACCTGCGTTATTGTTTATTCACAAACCCATTAAGCCAGAAGTGCATTAGTCGGAAAATATTAATTTTTCCTCAAAATTAGGTCTTCAGAATATTTCTTTAGGTTCCAGGACATTTGAACGACGTTATTTTCAAAACATAATGCCATCATTTGTTCAAGATAAAATTAAAATTACAGGATTATCAGTTTCTGACCTGTTCCTGACACTTTTATTGGACAACCCTTCATATTATTAAGACATTTAAGTCTGAAGTACCAGGAATCAGAATTCATAAAGCATTAATCCTGAGCAAGTTTCGTTTAATACGCAACAACGAATTTGGTATGTAGGTTTTCCCTACATAATATTAAGCTTCAATTTTAGTATACAATATTAACATCAAAGCACAATTGAAATTATCCGCTTTTAAATAACTTTGAGTACTTAATAATGGACTGTATCTGATTTAGCCAATTTTCTGTTAGATCAAAATTTAAGTGAAAAATCTTCTAAAAAAGTAAAGTAAAAAATGTTATAATTTATTGAATTGATTGGATAAGTTTTTTAATGCATGATTTTACAGAAGTTCATAACATTATTAACTTTAAACTTTTATAAATTGATTAATACATAATTTAATCTCTTCTTTATTATATATTAATACATATATATCTCTTTCTCAGCTTTTGCATATTTTAAATTATAAAAAAATCGGGGTCTGCCAATGTTTAGTTGTTTTATTAGTAACTTAACATTGAACTTAACTTTCACATGCACTGGGTTTTCTTCAAAGATTTGTATTATTCCTTCATCTAACCAACTATGGACTACCAAAGTTGATCAAAATGATGTGTTGAGAGCTTTCTCCTTACTTACCTATATTTATTTCATTCCCTACCTTTGCCGTTGTTTAACATCTTCTGATTTCTCTTGTCTTGGCACTTTTTTGATTTGCGGGTCTTCTCCGAATTTGCGAACACTTTCCGGAAATCATTTGTTTTATAATTTCAGAATTAAAATTAATTAAAACATTTGTTGTACTTGCAAGTATATTGTAGTCTGTAGTTAAATTTTTTGCTTTGAATGTTTAAATTTTGCAATTACTAGTAAAAGTAAAATACTAAGGTTAAAATCAATTACGTTTATCATCCTGAAAACTTACTTTGTGTGTAACATTTAGAACATACTAAGAATAACAGGAGAAAATTTTCTTTTTATGCAGTTTAAGTTTTCTTACACTAAAACAAAATACCAACGAAATATATATTTTGATTTGATAAAAACTAGAGATGTAACATAAAAATGTTGTCCTTACAACTAAATCACTTGATTTATCCATTGCTTTGTGATAGTTACTTTTTAAAATTAAATAAAAGAAATTTTTACTTTGTTATTTAGCACTTATTTTTATGTTTTGACTTTGTGACTATAGTCAATGTAACAATGTAAACAATGTTAGTTATATTGTCAAACCGACTTCTGAATTTTATAATTTTGAATTTATTTTAAAAAGTTATAAGTGACTTTTATAATGTATACCTTCGATCACAGTCTTGACAACTAATTTCGTAAATCCCCGACTTTTCATGTTGCTCTACTTTATTTTTTTGGATTACCCAGAATTTCTCTTAATTTATTATATGGTTTGTACACAACCTTAATGTCCATTTTTTTCAAAATTTTGTCTAGCCCTCTTGTTAATTGGACATCAAATGGTATTACCATAAATTTCTTTGTGTTCTGATCCTTTTGAAAAGTCGAAGATTCTTTCAATAATTTTCTGAACTTATGTTTTCTAATTAATTTATCTACAATGTTCTTATTATAACCATTCACTTCAGATACCTTCCTAATTAATTTTTATTCTTTGTTATAATTATCATTATTTAAAGGAAAATTAATTAATCTATTTACCATAAAATTTAAACTAGGAATGTATCTCGAAGTGGTGGTGTTTTTTCTGAAAATATCAAAATCTAACCTATTTTTATTGTTTCTACTGACTAAAACAACCAGAAATGGTAAACTATCGTTGTTTTCGAGTTCACGCGTGAATATTATATTTTGGGATTTACTATTTAAGTTCTTAATAAAATCATCTAAGTTTTCATTTTTCGAATCGAAAATGGCAAAAACTTTATCCACATATCTAAAGCATACCTTCGGAAAGTAACTGAATTTATCTTTTGCCTCGGTTTCAAATTTACTCGTAAATGAGTTGGCTAAGAACGGCGACGGAGGATTGCCCATTGTTGTTCATAAAACCTGTTTGGTGTTTAGTGGTAAATCTCTTCAAGTTTAGTATTTCACACCATAGGTTCCAATAGAAGAATTGAAGTCTATATCTATTTTTAAAAATTTATTAAGTGTTTTTTTTCTAAAAATCTACCAGTTCTATTAATGTTTTGGGTCAGATGAATAATAGATTTATATAATTAAAAGATAAATCTAGCTTAGATTTGCATGGTCTGCCGCATGCTGGGCATTTAAGCTCAGGAGGATATTGCATTGGTATAGGTAGTTCAGCCTGTTTTGCTTTTCGCGCCTGCGTTTTCGATGCGGCTTCTTGGCGATTATTTTCCTCATGGAGCGGCCCAGTTCTGTATATGTCCTCAAGCCATTTGTCTTTAGTCTTCTTCGTTTTTCAGACACGCTTGACAAAGTTCTTTAGATACGATTTTATGACGTATTTGTATCTTCTTTTTAGACCTCCCAGATTTCGTTTCTTGTTCTATAATTCGCCATAGATATATATATATATATATATATATATATATATATATATATATATATATATATATATATATATATATGTCTTCTTGCATGTTGGCAGAACAGGAAGATTATTCTAGTGGTTGACTATTCATAACAATATCGGTTACTCTCCCCCATACCATAATTCTTGAAATGATAGCTGATGAAAAAATTAAATTTCACTTTTACCGGCAAAAAAGTTATATGATTCTGCATCCATCCTAACTACCTAAATAAAATTTAGACTCGCCAGTAAAGCAGATAGAATTCCATTCCAGGTTCCATTCGATTCTAACTCAACAACATTCTTAGCGATGTGTCTTGTGAAACACTGTAAGAGAAAGTACCCAATAAGCGTGTGACAAAACATCATACAATTTCCTGATATTTCCATGTTCGTAAACTATCTTATCTATGTTCTCATAAGGGTAGAGGTAATAATATACCCTCTCCCATACCATAATTCTTGAAATGATAGCTGATGCAAAAATTAAATTTCGCTTTTACCGCCAAAAAGTTATATGCTTCTGCGTCTATCATAACTAACTAAACAAAATGTATACTCACCACTAAAGCACATAAAGTTCCATTCCAGGTCCCATTCGATTCTAGCTCAACAACATTCTTAGCGATGCGTCTTGTGAAACACTGTAAGAGAATGTACCCCAATAAGCGTGACACAACATCATGCACTTTCCTGATATTTTCACGTTCGTAAACTATCTTATCTGCTTCTTTCATACCAATACTTCGTCAGTTTTCAAACTCGAATTGCCTAAAACGACGTGGTGCACGAAATCGTCGCATTTTTGCATATTTAACAGAATCACAAGAATACAAACTTAGTAGCATACGACAAATATTTTACACAATAAAAACAAAAATATAAAAACCATTTCCTTTACCAGATGTATAGCAGTCGACAACACAAGGAAAATATGACTCAATATACATAACCAAAACTTGTATCAGCCATAAAACTTGTTTTAGTTTTCAAAATATGCGATACATTGAATATATTTTTATTTTGATTCAAACATGTATAGTGGGTGTTACACTTGTTTTTATTCGTTTAAATATATATACTATATTATGCCCAGTAACCCCAGGGTAAAAAAAGTATTTGAACAAAAAGCTTTTTGTCAAAAACTTATTTATTAATGAACGGAGATTCATTTATTCTTTTTTAATTAATTAACAAACTATTTTCACATAAATCACCAGTGTAACATTTTTAACAATTTCAATTTTCAATGAAATAAAATAATAAAAAAATTAATTCAATAATAAGTGTAGGGTGACTCTTTTAGTACGTCTGAACTTTAAATTCAAATAAAACAATCAAATCAGAGGCTTTGAAACTACTAGGCTAATTGAAAAGTTCGCTTAGCGGAAATGATAAAACAAGTTTATAGTTGAAAAAATGACTTTGTTCTTCCGTATATTCTCCCTTGAGCTCAGTACATTTTTTCCAGCGGTTCTCCAATTCAGTCATTCCATCTCTGAAGTGATTTTCTGAAAGTCGTTCAAAATACTCATCTACGGAATAACTTCTTTATTTGATGAAAAAGGCTTGCTACGTAGGGCTTTTTTGAGGTTTAGGAATAAATTGGGGAGAGAAAGTCAGAGGGGGATACTTCAACTTTTCGTAGTTTAACTCCTTGAATTTGGCCATTCTATGAACACCTTTGTGAGCCGGTGCATTGTCTTGATGAAAATTGATTTTTTTCTTCGTTAAACCAGATTGCATCCAATTTGCATCCAATATCTTTTGCATCCCAAAAAATTGATACCATAACATTTTTGGTCGATTTTGACCACTTTGACTGTTTTGGAGCTGAACAATCGGGCTTTGTCCATTCTGCGGTTTGTTGTCGCAGTTCAAGATCATAGTGGTAAACCAAAGTCTCATCCATAGTTACAAAACGTCGTTTAAAATCTACTTTATTCTTTCGAAAAAGATCCAAACGTTGGTAGACATTTTTACTCGAAGTCGATTTTGATCAAAATTTAATAAATAAGGCACACATCTTACACATAGATTTCTCAAGCTCAATTCTTTTTTCAATACCTGAAACACCCATTCAGTTCAGGTGTCCATGACCTTAACAATTTAACTCAAAGTCAGTTGTCTGTCATCCATATCCATTATCATGTATAGAATTAATTATTTGTTCATAGTTGCACTTAATGGAGGTCCAGAACGAGTATCAGCATCCAGGCTTGTACGACCAAGTTTGAAATTCACCTGCCCACTTACAAACCATTGTTTTTGAAGGAGCAGACTCCCCTAATACATTTACCATTTCACTACGAATTTTCATTGCCTTAAACCTTTTTTTACAAAAAATTTAATCACTGCACGATTTTCAATATTTTCCATTTTAAAAAATAACACTGACCCGTTTACTTTAAACTGCTGTTTTTGTACAAATGAATTGACAGATCGACTTGAAACTTCACATATGTTCATATGAAGGATGAAAAAATGTAGATTATATAGTTCTTTTACTGCTCTACAGGTAGCGCTCCGCAAACTTTTCAATTAGCCTAGTATTTATGTTATGTGAAATAACATTCAGTGGCATTAATGTTTGAAAACAGTTTCGGACAAATGTCAATCGCGGCTACTTCTGACAAAACGCATTCTGTCAATCCAATTTCTGATCACTTTTTCAAGCAATTGGGGGTCTTATGTCCGCAATTCTCTAAGTTATGTTGGCTTCCAAGGCGTTAATAGTTGCTGGTTTATTGGCATAGATCAAAGATTTAAAATAACCCCAAAGAAAATAATCTAAAGGTGTTAAATCACATTAGCTTGGTGGCTAGTTAACAGGTCCGTTCGTCGAAATATTTATATAAAAATAATTTTTTGTTGAAAATTGAAATACTTATTTAAAAATGCTATACTGAGAATTTATGCGAAAATACTTTGTTAACTCATTTAAAAAGACTAGTCTATATCCGTTCATTAATAAATAAGTTATGGACAAAAAACTTTCTGTTGGAATACTTTTTTAACTTTCCGTATATTTGAATCATAACATTTTTAAAGATAATAAAATAAACCAAACCGAATCATTTAATTAGAACAAATGTCATATTTATCCTGGATTGAATTTAGAAAGAATTTATAGGTTGATTCCGAAAATAAAATAAACAAGAAAATTTGGTGTAAAATAAGTCGATATTTGTAATGCGACGAAAAAACTTGATTAGTTTTGATTAATTTATTTAATAATTTTTCTACTTTTGAAAATTTGATCGTTTTTCGCAAAAAAGCTTTTAAAAAGTATTGACGATTTGATATTGTTATCTGAAGTGAATTTTCTGACATAAAGTTGTCTAATAAATGAGTCTGATGCAATCTGCAATGCCAGGAGAGTATATATGGTAATATAATATCCCAAGTAATAATTCATAGTGAGTGACCAAAGATACATATAGAGTAGCAGTGTTGAAATTGAAACAATTTATTATGATTAATTATAATGTGTACCGTCAACAATTGATTAAATTGAATTATGCTTTGTAAAAAGCCCCAGCATTGATTAATCATAAAATTTTCCTTTATAATCTCACTTAAGTAATAAAATTTGGAAAGAATATTACAAGAGATCAGATTAAGTAAAATCAGATTATGAAGATACTTATTATGAAGATACTTATTTCTTGCATTCCGTCCTAAGATCTTATTCAAAGCAACACGATACTATCTATAAAACACTTATTCGGCCAGTAGTCACTTATGGCTGCAAGACGTGGATCTTCACAAAGAATACAAAAGAGAACACACATAAACTTTTTTCAATTCAAATGTTTCTGTAATAGTTTTACAGAGTTTAAAACAAAATGTAATATTAGCTCTTTGTTTCATCGTACTTTTGGGACAAGGTGATAAAGGTATTGTAACTTTAAGCGCTAGAACTTAAATATCCGTTGTTTGATTCTAATGATGGCGGTCTCGTTTTATAGAGGAGATATATGCGCTAGTACTTTTTTTTAAATCTAAAAAGTTACATTATTTTTCCCACATACTGTGTAGTTAATAGATTTTGATATTGTAATTGGTCCTTCTCTCAGTTGGCCCTTTATTTTAAAATCTTGTTATATGAGGGTTGCTATTTACGTATCGATGTCTGATACATTTTGCAAAGTTATTGGTTTTTTGCGGAGTTATACACCCCCGACCGTTGTATAACTCCTGAATACTGTTGTCTCGTTGAACGCAGTCCAAGGAAGTCAAAAAACTCCATTTATAAGCCATCCGAGGAGAGGTCGGCGAAAATATGGGTTGCTTGATTGTGGAGAGGGACTCCCTATTCTTGGCGAGAGAGCATATGTCGGTACCCTGATGAGTCTAACTACCAACAGACGAAACATATGCCCTCCAATGTAAGGGATGGGTGGGGCTTCCTCCCGGTCAAGCAACTAACCCATACTCATTATGGCGGAGACGCAGGTTGTTGTGCGTTCCATATGAGGTTGTGGAACCCAACGTTCGGGGGTGTATAACTCCTGACTACTGTTGTCTCGTTGGACGCAGTCCAAGGAAGTCAAAAAACTCCATATATATATATATATATATATATATATATATATATATATATATATATATATATATATATATATATATATATATATATATATATATATATATATATATATATATATATATATATATATATATATATATATAATAAAAGAGCAACGGTATGAATCGCCAAAGCACACTATCAGATGCTGGCATAATTGTGCAGTAATGATAATTCTATTATGAAATGCGATGTGAACATTTGATTTGAGATAAGTTGTTTTCCAGATAAGTCTTAAACACCACTTATATGCACAGGACACTTCAAAATAAGAGACGACTTAGTATTAAAAAATTACACGGATGTTAACTTAAAATTAAAAAACAGCCATATATATATATATATATATATATATATATATATATATATATATATATATATATATTCTAATGAGTTTTTTTACTCTAAATGTTGTATGATCTTTGGTGTGAACTTTTCTTTAGGACTCTAAAACGAGGTATCCCAAGAATTTTAGAATTTGTTTTATTAATTGAGAAAAGTCCTATTTTGGATGACTTTAAGATAATTATTTGTAAATGGTAGATTAAATGTAAAACTTTATTAGTTTTTTGTATTTGTAGTTGTGATGTCATGAGAAATGATACGCCATTCGTTTATGATACATACACTCCGTGTGAATGACATGTCATAAATTGTAAATAAGTAAATTTTTTACATAATGTCGTAAATTAGTTTTTTAATATTAAGGCTCCCAATTATTCTTATTTTTCTAATGATCTGATAGAAATTGATTGGAATGTTTTAAATTAGCGTAATTATCTTAACATCATTTTGGTTTGTTCTATAAACAATATATATATATATATATATATATATATATATATATATATATATATATATATATATATATACATTGTGAATTTTGTAAAAAAAATATCTCCGAATAGTATTGCAAATAATGTAATAAATAATGGATCCAGGACCTATTTATGAATATTATTAAATTCTATATTGAAGCTGTAATAAAAACTCATCTTTAAGTTCAGTCTATGATCTTATTCCAGGCAACTTGTTCGACCCTAAATAAAAGGCGATGAACATCTGGCACAACTTAGCTTCATGGTTAAAGTAATTCCCTGCTTAAAAAAGCAGAGTTAGCATGCAGCAAAGTCTTAGAGCAACCAGCTGCACATCTAATGAATCTATGCCTGGGAAATATTTCCCAGTATGCTGATACAGCGCAGCTGTGATATTCCATGACCCACCCTCAAGGAGACTGGTCTTGAATCCTTGTGATTTATTTTTATGGAACTTTTTAAGTCGTGTTTATTGAGATAAACTGACTTCTACAGTTCAATTCAAAGAGAATGACCATCAAAAAGTAGCCGGAACCTCTCCCGCTATATACCGGAAGAATTTTTCAAAACATTTGCTAGATTAGAACAGTGCCAGGCGGAAAACACTTGTTTGCTTTATGTATAAAAATAAATTACCTTAATTTTGTTTATTTATATATAACCAATTTTTTTTTTTTGTGAAAAATGCACAATCCCAGTCGGTATATAATTCCAAGGGGGGGAATCCAGTTTCAAATCAGGGAACTCGTCCTTTTATAGCCAACTAATTGATTTTTTGATATTTGTAAAACTACAAATACTTTGTTGATTATAATTGGTATAAGTCTTATATTTATTATACTAATTTAGTGCCACAAGGAGACAATTTTCGCGCAGTCAATCTTATTGTATATAAATAGACATACTTTAACCTGGCATATACTTTAACCTGGTTTTTCAGCTGGCCATCGGGTTCCTGATTTTACCTTATATTGTACTCCGATTGGATTTTGTACATTTTGGGGGCCTCTTGTTGATCTGTAGGGATTAGTTGTAAACCATTGTTGCCTGTAGATTGTTTTAAGAATATAAGATTGTTAGAATTACGGGGATCGTTCGAAATGCCCTTGGTCTGACACAGATATGGCGCAAACATGACCAAATGACTATGATATTTGTCAAGTATGTTTAGTTACTTGTTGACAAAATAATTGCTGCAATTTTCACTTTCTCTAACTTCCATATTCGTCATAGTTTCAGCGACAGATTTTGGTAGTTTGCAGCTTTTTGTTCTATTTTTTTTTTGTAAATTATGGATAAGGGAAATGCGAATTTCGAATATTTGCCATTTCCATTCTTTTTTGTCTGTAAGGACAATATCGGGACGGTAAATATCTACTGTCTTTATCAGTGTGTATGGGATTGTCCTAATAGAGGATATCTTAATTGGGAAAGACTCTCAATTGTTATTATTATATCCCCCGACTGCCATCTCCATTCTGAGATACCATTTGCATTATTGTTTTAAAAACCCAAGGCTTTTTTTAAACAAAATTTAGATTAATGACATTATGCAAATTTTACATATTTTTACCTAATAAAATCAATTCATTGATTATTAAAATAAAGAATGTTGTAATATGGTATATGTATAATAGTTGGGACAATTTTTGTTTATTTATCAAACCTTATAATTAACTTAGGAGTTTTATACTCGTCGATTTGGCAACGTTGTCCCGGTCGCCATATTACGTTTGGAACCCGATTTCGCGAACGTGTCCACGATTTGACGCCAGCTACGTCTGGTTAAGTCGCAGCACAAAGGCGACCCAAGCTTCCGCCCCTCCTGCTTCGCCCCTCCTCGCGAAATATATCTCGACACACGTCCTATAGGTTCGCTAGCCTCGTCACGTTGTCGGCAGACTCGGAAAGTTTTTTCGGAGCAAAGTCGGCGGAGGCGGTCGTGGTGGCGGCGTTGCTAAGGCTGGGCAGGTGTTCTCTCGGTTGCGGTAGGTTTTCGCGCGGGAAAACGGAAGGAGCGGTGATGACGGATTTTCATCGGAAAATTGAGGTTAGGTTCTGTTGGTGAGGAAGGTGCCGGCAGTGCATACGATCGAACGGACGATGTATCGATTGTTGCTGCGTTGCAGGATTGTACAATTGATAAGATAGTGGAGACAGTGGCGTGCTTACATCACTATGTTGTTTTTAGATTCTGAAAACTGGGATTTATTTGCAGTTTCGAAAAAACTGGGATTTATTTGCAGTTTCGAAAAATTTTGATTATTAATGTAATTATATTTTCATTGCTTTCATTGATTGTCCTTTGGATAAGTAGGTTAGTAAATTTCCATTATACATCAAAAATATTGTAGGGAAGTTTAAACTAGCTATTTTTAGCATATATAGAGTGGCGTAAAAGTAGTTATCCGACCGAATTCATGAAGGTGAAGCTCTTGTACTAGCGGAATTTTGTATAGATTCATATGGAGATATTAATTGGTCACAATTGTTTGACTTACCCTTAAATAATGTAAATGCACAATTGAATAATTTTATAAGTACACATACACAATACACATTTTCCGCTGGTAAAAAGAAAAAAAACAGTATCTCGACAAAACAATTTAAAAGAAATCCAACACTAGAAAGGTCTAACAAATAAAAATACTTAGATATATATATATATATATATATATATATATATATATATATATATATATATATATATATATATATATATAAATAAAATCGTCAGAAAACAAATTTAAAACCATTTTCAATTGTAAAAAACATACAAGGAACATCTCAGCGAAATAACAAACTGGAAATTAAAGGCTATGCAGGCTATGATGAATTTTCGATGAATTTAATAAAATGCACCTAAAATATACCTACTAGCTAAACCTCTGTGCTTTATAATAAATAACTCCTTTAAATACTTAAAGACAGTTACAATTTTTAAAAAAGACGACCGATATAAAATTGAAAATTATCGTCCAATAAGCCTACTTTTCTCTTTCTTTAAGATTTTTGAAAAAGTTATGTGTAATCACCTCTTAAATTACCTGATTACAACAAAGCAACTTAATAGCATCCAGCATGGATATCTAGAGACAAGATCAACAAAAACAGCTTGAGGTGAGGTCACTGAAGTACAATGAACTTCCTTTGGGACTATTTCTTGATTTGTCAAAAGCATATGACACGTTAAATTATTATAAATTCTTTATAAAAAATTGCATCTTTATGATATTAGAGGACAAACATGTAAATTGATACAATCATACCTGAGGATCGAAAACAAAAAGTCGGAATTGAAAATTCGAACGATTTCCTATGTCAAATGAACTCACCATACATCTTGGAATACCCCCCGGAAACATACTAGGGCCAATATTATTCATTTTCTATGTAAACGACATAGTTAATGTAGTTAATGCTAATGGATGGAACTGCTGAATGGTTTGCAAAAAAACAAATTAATACTGAATAAAGAAAACAACAAATGTAATACAATTCAGGACAAAACAATCTAGAATTAAAGAATAATACTACTTTAAAAACGCAACAACATGTAAAATTTCTGGGAGAAATCCTAAATTTCAATATGTCCTGGTCTTACCACGAAGAACATTTACAAAAAAAACTGTGCAAATCTGTTTACGGTCTTCTTGGACGGAGGAAATACTTGGACATTGCTACCTTAAAAATTGTGTCTTTTGCAAATTTTGAATGTCATACTAGATATGCAGTGATCTTTTTTGGGGATAGCTATTAATTGCAGAAGCTTTTTATATGCCAGAAAAGAGCATTACGCAGTATGTTGAATATGAAGCCATGTGAATATGAATGAATCGTGCAGGGGGAGATTTAAAAACAATGGTTTGTTGACTCTTTCGCCAATTTTTATTCAGAAATGTATAATGTTTTTCTGCAAGAGTTATTTACGAGCGATAAACCCCAGACAACATATACGTGAAACCTAAATTATAGTTACCCATTACATAAGTTAACACTCACACAACAGGGAGCATACTATAACTGTTTAAAAATGTATAATCATCTATTAAGGTTACCAGGGATGTTGGCCAACTGAAAAAAAATGCTTGTTGAATTTTTTATCACATTTAGAACCCTACGGTGTTGATGTTTATATAGGATATCAGAACTGCATAATCATATAAATCTAAAAGTATCTGCGTTTTTTCCTTTGTTTATAAATAAAAGATTATACTTCACTCTGCAGATATTAATTCCGATTTCAACTTTTTGCTCTGACGAATAAACATTTTCTCTTCAGTGTTAAAGTGAAACTGCGAAATATTTAGTCGACGGTTTTTAACAAAAACGTTAAAAGTCGCGAAATTAGGACAATTGTGAGACTTTACCTTCAAATATTTCAAAACGACTAATACCACTCGTGTGATTGGCAAAGTAAAGCATGCAGGTTCCAGATCAATTCGCAACATTCAGCTCTAGAATAAAAGCTCTTCCTGTACCAAGGTCAGAAAAATTTGTCAAAAAGGTCAGGCTGTGTGTTTAGTGGAATTTTGAAGGAATATTTCACTTTGAGTTGTGTGTTAATGGTATGGTGATACATTCAGAGCTCTATTCAGGTGAACTTGAGAGAGTATACACTGTTCTAGGCGAAAAAGAATTTAGCTTTGGTCACCCGTAAAAAACTCACACCACACACTTCACCTCTGACCACCTTAAGAATTAACGAAAGGGATTTTGAATTTCTCCCTCATACAGCTCGCTTAGTCATATTTCTATTTGTTTCAGTCCATAGCTGACTTTTTGTGAAGAAAAAATTCAGGGCTTTAAAAGTAGTAAAAATTGACTACCTCGAGTTTATCGCCGCTAAAGAGTCATCGTAGTACAAAAAGAAGAATAGAGTTACTAGCTGAAGGATGGGTTGTGGTCATCGAAAGCAACGACTTCTTCGAGGAATAAACTCCAGAAATAATTTTTTTAAACAGTAAATAACTAAGTACATCAAAAAGGTAGATTCTTGTGGGCACTAGAATATCGGCCTAGCGAGGAGATACAATAGCGTGGTACATTCAAATTCGAAATTGTCTTGATTATGGTAACGCACCCTATACATATCATATGGATATTTCAAGGTCAGAATCTGGTTGGCTATATCGATCAAGAATCTGACAATTATTAATTCAAATCTGCTCCGTTAAAAGTGAAAGCTAATAAATTGAAATTTAAAACTGGAATTAGTATCGGATTATTAAACAACTTTTAATCGTCTTATGTTTTGTTTTGCGGCAGAAATTCAGTTCTTAAAGGTAATTAACGTATAAGGATTATACAGTGTCCGGCAGGGAGGTATGGTGTTTTTGAAAAAAAATTCACAGACTGTTATTTTTAAACGAATTTTAAAATTTATTACTTTTATACATTAGCGGTATATTGCCATTAAAGTATACATAACACAGTCAGATGCGAAAAATGACATCAGTTAGGTGGCCAATTCCATTTTTCTCAAGGCATTCTTTTAAACGGGCAGCAAAATCGTCCTTACTCCTTTCGAGCATGGCACGAGGAATCCTTTCAATTTCCCGCGTTATGCTTTCGGAAAGAGCTTCACGAGTTCGCGGCTTGTCTATGTAAGCTTTGGATTTTAAGTAGCCCAATAAAAAGTAGTCACAAGCTACTTCTGTCATGCCATGCTCGAAAATGGGCATGTGAGTATGTTCTTCAGGATGGCGATCGACGCCTTTTGAATGGCTTCAATGTCGGCATGACGCTGTTCCTTCATCTGTAAATGAAATTTTTTGAAGAGGTAGAAGTCACAACGAGCCAAATCAGGCCAGTATGATGAATGATTGAGGGTTAAAATGTCATTTTTGGTAAAAAATTAGCGATGGGCGTCGAACGACGTGACGGCGCATTATCGTGCAACAAGCGCCAGCTACCTTGTTGATGGTATTGTGGCCGCACATGACGAATACGCGACAACACACGCTTCATAACACCAAGATAAAACACATCATTGATTATTTGACCAGGTCGAAGGAGCTCCTTGAGCACAATTTCCTTCGAATTGTAGAAACAAATTAACATTGTTTTGATTTTTGACTTCTCGAGACTCGCCCGGGTGCTTCGATTTTGCACTTTGATGCTTGGTTTCTGGATCACATTGAAAACACCACGTCTCATCGCCAGTAACAATGCTGTCCTTGAAGTTTTCGCCCTTTCTCGACTCTTTAATCAAGTCTGCAATGTTGGATTCGGAACAATTTTTGGTCAGTCAATTTGTGTAGAACAAAGCGTGCACAAACCTGCCGAAGTCCCAATTGATCGGTCAAAATGCGATGAATTGAATCTTTGGCCATGTTCAATTCCATTTCTATATATCGCAACGAAGATTTTGTTTTTTTTTTATAAATTAACGTACAACTTCATCGTTACTTTGAGTACCCACGGAATTTTTCATACCAGGATGTTCGTCGTCCTTAATGTCCTCATGATCTTCTTTGAATCATTTAAACTACTAGTGGACTCTGCCAGGGGATAAACAATCCTCACTATACACTTGTTTCATTAATTGAAACAATTTGGTGAATGTTTTACCAAATTTAAAACTAAACTTAATATTCACTCTTTGTTCGATGTTCGTTTTTCGACCGATGGCATATCGCCATAAGTTGGCTTCTATTGATCCCAATATCATGAAATTTTGTCAGAAAGTCAGTGAAAGATGGACCTTTCCAACGCTTACCCCACAAAAGATGGCGCAACTAGAAATAATTATTTTTAATAAGTCCTCTTTTCCATGAGACGCACCTTGTATATCTTCAATATAATGTTATTTGTGTTAACTGTATTTCTGAAAAGCAGCTTCCTTTCTAATAGCGCTTCATGAACTTCAAGTCGATATGATATTTATTTTTGTTTTAATACCCTTCCAAAACAGATTAGTTTTTGGAGGCCGTGAAAAAGTTGAAAAATCTACGGTTGAAATATATCGAGTAAAAGGAGTCTGCATATTTAAGCTAATCTTTAATTTAAAAAGTATCAGACTTTTCACTCTGCCCGCGTATATACCTGCAAATGTTGGTTTATATGTTTTGTATATCTTTACATTAATTTACTTACCCATTGTCTGTTTAGTTTAGTATTCGATTTGATTGTGATATTCCAGAGTGGGGATTCTGTCTCTTAAATGTTTTGAACAAGTTCCTCTACACTAAATATAGTCATGATGGTTAACTGTTTTCTGTTTTTATATTACATTAATTTTCTGTTGTCAGTATACATTTATATATATATATATATATATATATATATATATATATATATATATATATATATATATATATATATAAGGTTACTTTATCATAAGCTTCAATGAAGTAACTCAGTGACGTCCAACAGCAAAATGATCAGATACATGCAGAATTCTAAATTCTTCTTCTTCTAAATTGTTTAAATCAGTGGATGGGTACTGAAATCGTCCTTTAAGCGCTATGATCCGATTTGTTCTGTGATAATTATTTTAAACATAATTTGATATAATGAACGAAATCGTATAATCTCCAAAATATGTAGCTTATTAATATCACACTAATTTAAAATCATTTCCAATATTCGCACTTTGCACTGGTTAAGTTTTTCACATCATATAAACGCCAATTGAGTTTAATCGTGACTTATATTTTTTATCATTAACTTCAATTGGCTTTATTTAGTGTGTTCGATGTCTAAACTTAAGTTAGAAGTATTTTATTGGAGTGCTTTTATGGTGAATTCATATTTCCTTCTTTGCCAGCATCCTACTTATAATTTGATGCTGTTGTGACGTAATGTACGTGAACTAGTTTGAAGCCTAAATTTCTTGAAAATAATCATTGATGACCATTTGGAAAAGTTATGAGACTTGAAAACCAAATGCGCTTAAAGAATTGCATTAACAGAAAGCGTCAATATGTTTTGGGTTGCTCTTAAAATGTAATACACTATTATTTAACGCAAAGGATCATGGAACAAGCATAATGAGCTGGCTCATCATGAGTGCTTGAATAGTTTCGGCTTTTCCCAAGAAGTCAATTGATTAGTTCCAATGCGTACAGTTAGTACTTGGTTAAATTGAATCATTGGAATAGAAAAGCCTTGAATTATTGAATCGTGAAGGTAAGGTATAGATAGCATTGCATCACATCAATGTTGTACTAAATACATTTTTTGTAACTTGCCAGTTATTGTAGAAGTTTGTTTTGGATGTGTTATTATATTTACGATATAATCCTGAGATTGATTTTTATCTTTCTGGTTTTCCGGAAAGTTCGTAGATATTTTCCATTAGTTGCTCTTTTAAAGCTTGGTGCTTTTTTAATTTCAATAAGGGCAAGAACGAGCTCAAAAAAATGTGCCATTTACGAAGAGGGTTCTGCTAGGGAGACCACGCTACAAATGTGGCTGGGTCAGTTCAGCGGTGGAGATTTTGACTTGGAAAACCGGCATCGCCCTCACCGCCCCTCAGGCACTACTGTCGTGGAAATAAATGCTATGATAGCCAATACGATAAATATTGACAATATCGTTTTTGACCATCTGAAAAAATTGGTACGTCTACCAACACAATCTGCTGAACCGAATTTCGTCGTGCGATCTTTTGCTTCGAAATTCTAAGGCTCCGTTTCTGAAGTGGATGGAAAGTGGATGGCGGATGGATAGTGTTGAGAAGTGAATTGTGCAGAATAACGCGCAACGAAAAAAAAGGGGGTTGTCAGGATCAGCGTTTTTAATTATGGCGAAAAACGAAAGAAAATTATGATTGGCATTTGGTGGGATTGAAGGTAGCCCACACGCTTTGAGCTTATTCCACGCAAGCAAACCATCAACATCGACCTCTACTGTTCACAATTAGATCGGCTGAAGGCAGCAATTGAAGAAAAACGCTCAAAATTAGCAAAGAGGAAAGGCGTCGTGTTTCATCATGACAATACACGACCACACGTTTCAATCAAGACCCAGCAAAAATTGTTAAGCTTCAATTGTTTTGTGTGTGTTTGTGGAATGTTTTGTCCCATTCATCTTACTCATCGAACATCGCACTCTTGGGCTATTATCTATTCCGCTCCTTCCAAAATTGTTTAAATGGGAAATCTTTTAAAACGGAAGAAGAGGTAGAAACCACCTTGTTAACATTTTTGGAACTAAAGAGGTTAATTTTTGACAATAATGCATTATGGACCTACCAGTGCGTTGGCAAAAAGTTATAAATAATAATGGTACTTACATAGTAGACTAAATAAATATTTACATAAACTATTTGAGTTTCTCTTTCTCTTAAATAAATCTCTACGACCTTTACGGGCAGCCAAATATTTACTTCAAGTAAATCTCCTTGTCAGGGAACACCTTTACTTCAATTGATAGTATCATATCACAGTTGGAAAGGTATGTTGCGGAAGAAAATCGGAGAGATTTTTTCTAGAGCAGAATTATGAAACTAACCGCGAAATTGATGCTTTTTCAGCACATCCCATTAAAACACATTTCAGATAACGAAAATACCGTTTCCCATTATTTCCCTCCATTCACAATTGATTGTATTTAAATTGCGATCGTGTAATAACAACACGATTTGGCAACAATGCAGTCTGGCAGCCTTCGCAATGTTCGGAACCGTTGCCATTTGGCAATCGAGAACGTTCGACATGCCGAACTGAACCGACCCAGATACAGGCCAGTTTTGCTTTTACTTTTTTTCCTGTCTGCGGAACCCGTTGGGGGGCACAGCAAGAGGATAGGAGGATCCGGGGGAGGAGAAGCGTGTTACTATCGGAGCGAGCGGGAGGAGGAAGGGGGAGCGTCAATGGCCGATCGTGTCAACCAAAACAGTGGAGAAAAATTCGTCTGCTGGTTGTAAATTCAAGGTCAAGATCATTTGTATCGGGTAAAAAAAACCGTCCCGTTGATTAACTTTCGTTTTATTTTGACGACGTCGCGTCTCTCTGAACGTTTATGGTGTTTAGTTTTGGGTATTGTACCAGGAATTAATTGCATCCAACGAGTTAATAATCACAATTGTAGCTAATTACTGTAAAATGCGTAATTAAATGCATAAATTAGTGTGAAATGAAAAAGGGAGAAACCGAAATTTTACCTTCACCTCCAATCGGAATGATCTGCAGCATTCCCTTGTCAATTTTTCATATGCAGTAGTTCTTCATCGTCTCTTACATTGTTTTGTCTTGATTTGGTGTCATGGAACACGAAAGTTAGGATCTATAAAACAATCATTCGGTCAGTGATCACTTCTGGCTGCGAGAAGTGAACCCTCACAAAGAAAGCAGAAGAGATGATTGGAGTATTTGAAAGGAGTGTACTCAGAATATTTGTTGCTGTGAAATGAAACATAATGGAATTTAAATGTTCATGTATAACTTCGAACTCAATCAGTTGTGTAAAGATCTGAATATTGTAGAGTTTGCGAGGGTTCAGCTTCTCAGATGGGCGGGACGTGTAGTGAGAATGCCATACAACTTAATACCAAGGAAAATCATGGAGAGCGATTACCAGAAAAAGAGGTAGACCAAAGACACAATGAAAGGACAGTATAAGAGGAGAGGTTGAAGAACTACTGTACACTAAAAACTGGCAAGGGACTTCTGGAGATCATCCCTCCGGTTGGAGGCGAATATTGAAGAAGGTGAGGTATACTATAGGAAAAAGAAGAATTACTAGGGAAGTGATATCGCTGTATATAGATGCATTTCCCCATGACATTAAACGGATTGGCTGTGAAATGGTTCTAGTAATTAGCTAGATAGTTTTTAAACCATATAATCTATTATGAGTATTATGATTATAAGTATTATGATTCAGCTGTTCTAGATTTTATTTATTAATAAATAATGCCACATATCTTACGAGACTTTTTCATATGCATTTTTTCATCAAAATATCTCTTATACTATAGAGCATGTTGGATTAGCAAATAAATTTCTTCGATTTGTGGACAAATAATAGGAGGCTGCCGGGCACAGAAATTGGGTTGCAAACGTTTCTTGTTCAAAAACCAGTCGCAAAATTCAAATCTTCTATCACAATAATCATCATGCAATTCTTGCATAGTTCGCATTTTGTATGGATGATAATTGTTCCCCCGTTAAGTGGCCGTCGCCTTTGACTGAGAACAACCTACCTCTTTGACCATTTTGTGCGTTGACTTGTGAGGATTTTCCCCATTACAAAGGAGACTATTTTCTTCAGTAACAACATTTTTGCGCCTTTTGTGCATCCTTGGGCAAACACTACCAGTTGTTTTTAGTTTTACTAAGTTATTTCTTAATAACTTCGAATTTGGAAGAGACTTATCGGGATGTCTTGCGTGGAATTCAGTGCACACATCGCGTAGACTTAAGCCAGCAACATAAAGAAAAATTAATTCAACTTTCTTTTTTTGATTAAATAACTGATTCATCTTAGCAACTGAATTGAAACGTTATTTTTATACACATTCAAATACAACAGCTTTCAAATGACACTATGACAGCACAATAATGATGGCTCCTTTCAAACAACACAATTTTTGATGACTTTTTAAGGCACACAAGTCCTAAATGTCGGGATACATGAATTTAAATTTAACTTGCTGTTTATTACACCTGAAACACTCAGTATACATATCAAACTTCATACAAAATATACTCACTATACTATAGCGTATCTTGTATACAAAGACGGATAATTTTCGCTTGTTTACCGTGATGTTTTGGTAGGCGATTATGAAATAATAAGGTAAAGTAAATCGTTAAATTGGTTTTTATCATATTATGAGATGTTTTTCCAATTGTACCATGACGTTAAAAGTCGTAAAATGTCACGCATTCGTACAGTTCATCCTTTTAGACAATTGTGAGAATTTGAAATAGCGAAATTTCAGTTTTGATAAGATGGTTTGAAGAAGAAGGAGTTATGCACGAGTACGAGGTTTTAGAATTATCTAGTGCCCTGATGAACGGTATCTTAGAATTCTTGTTGTACGAAATCGACATGAAAATATTCGGCCAGCGCATGATGATTTTGTTAAAACAAGTAGGACTTTTTCGAGGATGACTGTTAATTGTGATTTACCTGAGCTGCGTGATCATCGCCCTTATTGGGTGCTTCCTTTTACAGCGCACCAACAGACACGTCGCAATCAGCTCAGCACTATTCGCAAAGAATCAGCTCAGCACTATTCGCTAGAATCAAATGGGACCTGAAATGGAACTCTATTTACTTTACTGACGAGCCTGGGTTTTGTTTAGTTGGTTTTGATGGGCGTAGAATGGTCAGACGTTTTAATGGTACAGCTATCTATCTCTCAAGGAATTTCGCTATGGGCTATATGCTTGAAAAGCAAGTTAGCCTTAGTAACCATCAGGGGAAGATTAAATGTACCGCCATTAGACCGTACCTACAAGCTAGGCCGTATCTTTCAAATTAGATCTTTCAACAAGATAACGTCAGATTACATACATTTTAAAAAATAGTCTGCGATAGCGTCACTCGACTGACCTGCGAGATCCTCATATTCCGATACTCCCCAGAGACCGATATATGGAATCGTATTGGTTGAACTCTTGAGCCATTACTCCGATTCAAGATAACTCCGAATTTCAAGATAACTTCGCATACGAACACTTCGCACATGGGGTACGTTGTCACAAGAGTGTATATATCATCTAATAGGTGGGTGATAAATAACCGTGGTGGACCCATTATTTTTTTTTTGTATCAAAATTAAATAAAATATTTTTTTTATAGTGTTGTGCACTATTTTTTATTCTATAGTATACATTATTTCATTTGATATTTCCATTATAGATCTAATTTTAAATGATGTATATCATCAACGGATGTTTCAACACAATTTACT
This sequence comes from Cosmopolites sordidus, assembly GCA_031761425.1. Taxonomy (NCBI): domain Eukaryota; kingdom Metazoa; phylum Arthropoda; class Insecta; order Coleoptera; family Curculionidae; genus Cosmopolites; species Cosmopolites sordidus. The sequence continues at coordinate 804,847 of JARFXV010000239.1, forward strand.
GTGCATTGAACTTTACGTTTATGTGCATAAATTTGTAAATTACATTTTTTCAGTGAGATCTGGGATTAGGCAAATTAAGTAAAAAATAACAACTAAATAAAACATTATTTAAATTATACAAAAACTACATAATAGGGTAAATCCAACTAGTGGAACAGATGAGCCTATAGTCACTGTACACATTTTTCAAATTTTAGTATCAAACTGAATACAGCTACTTTTTTTCTTTGATTTTTGCTCGGTATTTCCGATTTATCGTAGCCACTTCAGAAAATCCAGGTTCTCACTAGTAAGAAGTCAAAATTGGAATTCAAATCCTCTCAGATTTTCAATTTAAAAGGGGATATTTTTTAAATTTAGCTTTCGATGTTATGTCAGAGGACAACTCAATAACATTTTCTTTACTTCCAGAAGTAAACTTAGAAAAAGCACTGGCGTTAAATGGATTTTGAATCTATGCATAGTTATCAATATTTTTCATCACCTTGCTCATATTCAGTAGCGGCTCACTATTTTTATCTATCTTAGGTAAAATTTAAAAATGAAAATGAATCTATATAGATAAAAAACCTTTTAAATGCATCAATCCTTCTATTGGAACCTTCGGTGTGAAACACTAAACTCAAAAAGATTTACAACTAAAAACCAAATCACTTTATTTAAACTTCTCGACGCGCGTTTGGCTAGCCAAGTTAGCATCATCAGGAGATGATTCAATCTAATTCTAAAACGAAGGAAATACTACAATTGTGTAAATAATATATTAAGGTAAATATCACAAAATATACTATAAATAACAGTACTAGAATACACGACTAAAATCTAACTTTGCCACCTAGAAACTCATCTCAGTTTGGTTTACGAGTCCCGCCAGGACCTTCCAAGTTTCTATAGTATTGACCGGTGACATCCACCTCTGCATTCTTGGAACGGATGAAATTATATGTGGAGGCTAAACACAAAAAAAAATAAAAAATCAACTACTTAAATGTTCTATTATTACCAAAACCACGTGCGCGATCAGCTCCTAATCCTAAATTTGAACCACTTGGCTTGTGAATGTAATCAAGACTACCTCCATAAGTCTCAAATGCGATTCCGTGTTCTCGTAAATCTTTGGATATTGACCCTGTACCACCTAAGTGGTGGTTTAGGTTGTCTAAAATAGTTCCTGTGTGATTAATAGTAGCCACTCCAGGATTTTTTATTTATCAGTTAGTTTTTCTATCATATTAAAAAAAAAATTAAATATATATTGTGAAGTAAAACTCGAAGATATCTACCTCAAAACTACAAATCAATTTATTTAACTTCTCGACGCGTGTTTCGCTAACCATGTTATCATTCTAATTCAGAGTAAATCGTCTTCCAACGGTGCTAACATACATTGTTAGCAAAATGCGCATCGAGAAGTTAAATAAATTGATTTGGTGTTTAGTGGTAAATCTCTTAGAGTTTAGTGTTTTACATTAAGTTCCAGTAGAAGATTTGATATATTGTGAAGTACAAGTACCTTTTAGACCTTCCTACTGGTAACAGGTAATGCTGTTGTCCTTTTTCATCTTTCACAATAGATCCTTTTTCAACTATGTGTTCTTCTGATGGATTAGGCAGCGCAACACAAGCGAAAAATATAAATGTCTTCATATTTGTTCGATGGACGATTAGCACCAAACTGCTGGTTTCACAAATACTTTCCATGATTTTAATAGTAGTGCAAAATACCAGTATGGATTCCCATCATAACGTTCGTTAAAATATATCTTCAATAAAGAACAAAATAACATATTTCCTAATAAATGCTAAATATAGGAAAAAAAAAAGATAAACGAGACCATACTATATCAATTTATTTTTTATATTTTAATTATAATCTAATAATTCTTTTAAAATTAATACTATTGAAAAATTTGGAGCGGCACCTATAGAGTATTAAAAGAACTATATAATATACTACATTTTGAAGTTTCATCCTTCATATGAACATATGTGAAGTTTCAATTCGATCTTTAGATTCATTTATACAAAAACAGCAGATAAAGTAAACGTATCAGTGTTATTTTTTAAAATAGAAAATCGTGCAGTGATTAAATTCTTTATAAAAAAGGTTTAAAGTCAATGGAAACTCATAGTGAAATGGTAAATGTATTAGGGGAGTCTGTTCCTTCAAAAACAAAGATTTGTAAGTGTGCAAGTGAGTTTCAACGTGGTCGTACAAGCCTGGATGACCGATCCTCGTTCTGGACGTCCAATAAGTGCAATTACTGAAAAAATAATTCTATACATGATATGGTTATGGATGACAGACAATTGACTTTGAATGAAATTGCTAAGGCCATAGACATCTCAAATGAATGGGTGTTTCATATTTTGACAAATGAATTGGGCTTGAGAAAGCTATGTGCAAGATGGCTGCCGCACTGATCAAAAACGACTTCGAGTGAAACTTTCTAATCAACAATTTGTAACTATGAATGATTACCACTGTGACCCTGAACTGCCAACAAACCGCAGAGTGTATTGAGCCCGGTTCAGCATGGAAACAAAGTGGTCAAAATCGACCAAAAATGTTATGGCATCATTTTTTTGGAATTCAAAAGGCATTTTATTAATTGATTAAATTCAGATCGGGAAAACAATAACAGGACTGAATTACTCAAACTTTTTGGATCAATTGGATGCAAAAATTTGCGGGAAAAGACTTGGTTTAGCGAAGAAAAAAGCAAGACAATGCACCTCGCAAAGGTGTTATTACAATGGCCCAATAGAAGACTTACACTACAAATTGTTTGAAAATCCACCATATTCACCAGATCTGGCCGCCTCTGACTTTCATCTGTTCCCAAACCTCAAAAGATTCCTATATGGCAAACATTTTTCATCAAATGAAGAAATTATAGCAGCCGTAGTTAAGCATTTTGAAGGGCTTCCAGAAAATTACATCAGAGATGGAATTTATTCCATCTCTAATCTAACGATTCTCCAATTCATTTATGAATTGGAGAATCGTTAGAAAAAATGTATTGAGCTTAAGAGAGAATATACGGAAGAATAAAGTTATTTTTTAAACTATAAAGTTGTCTTATTATTCCCGCTTCGGAAACTTTTCAATTAGCAGAGTTAGATTTCTTTGGACTGCGTCCAATGAGACAATAGTAGATGGATGTTACCCAAACATGGATGTACGCCCAAACCGTTGAGTTCAATTATCTCAAGTGGGATACGCAGCAACCTAAATCTCATGCGTCAAAACGTGTGTTCCCATTGTGGAACCCAACGGTTTAAGTGTATAACACCCAGCTACTGCTTTCATTGGACGCAGTCCAAAGAAATCTAACATTGCATGTATGCGCCGTCCAAGTCGGTGAAACTATGGGTTGTTGACTCTGGGTAGAGTTTCCCTATTCTTGACGGCAGAGCAGATGTCGGTACCCTGACGAGTTTAAACACGAAGAGACGAAACATGTGCCTTCCAATGGAAGGGATGGGTGGGGTTTCTTAAACACATTTGATTATTCAAAAGAAATAATTTTCATTTGCATTTCATCAACAATATTTTTTACAAAGAAAAACTACGACATTCGCTAATCTTCTACGCGCTTCTCTTCTTTTTTTCTTTTCATGGCATCTGGTCATGGTCAAATATTATGTTTATTTTCGTTATTAGTGCTAAACTGTGCATACAATTCAAAGAAAAAGATTGTTTATAAAAACTGAAAAAAAAAACAATAAATGTATGTCGTAGTTTAAGAAAGTTAGCGATTTCGTGTTAATCATTACCAATTTGTCGTGTTGGTTGTCCATATTTAGAGAGCACGTGGATATTGGGATTAAATGAGAGCTTTGTAGAATAGAACAAGGAGTATATATATCTTCTCGGTTTCCTATAGAAAATTGAGGAATTTCGAAGTATCATCTCATCCATCATATTCTCGAGTTCATAAACTGTCTGATTCATGGTAAACAGAATAATATCAGACAGAATGGTAACTGAATAATAACAGACTAAAATTATTCAGGGTTCAATAAAAAAAAATTGTAGAGTCGTCTTATTCTTTTCCGAACTTTCAATATCAATCTTATATTTCAAGCTTAAAACGATCTTTCGTTTCAAGTGGATGTATTCTAGATATTGTTATTTTTTCTCATCTAATCAATAATATTGTAGCTTGAGTTTTGTATATCATTTATCGTCGTCTATTTCCGAAAAAAAATAATAAAACACATTAATTCCTGTTTGAATGTTATCAGGAATGGTCGGTTTAAGAGCGAGTATCAGGTGAACGAACCAAATATCCTGTTACATGACATATTTAGTTTTAGATTATCTAAATACTACTATTTAATTTTTTAGGTCGTATTGTGTTCAAGCTGCTTTGTTTCTTTTAATCATCTCTCTAATTATATGTAATTATGGCGTACCAATTAGTTTTAGATCATACGTGTTATATTAGCAATAAATGTTTATTTGTTCAATGAAATATACCTTCTTGAACTGTTATTTTATACATATACAGTCTGTCTGTATGAGGCATCGATCATTTTTATTTGTTTCGGACAAAAACAAGAAACATAATAAGTATACGAGGATAGAATGAAAATTCAGATACTTTTCCGATAGATAATGGTACTATCGCAAAGGTGCTACCCCAAAGGCTTTTCTGAAAAGTAGTTTCCTTTTTAGTAACGCGTTTTGAATTTCAAGCCGATGTGATATTTAGTTTTGTTTTGACAGTCTTCGAAAGCAGACAAGTTAATAGAAAAAACAAATTGATTACACTTTTTGCATGAAATTTTGCATGGAAAAATCACCTGGCACTCCGAAGAAAATTACACTCCGCTCCCGATACGCCTCCGAGAGGTCATGCGCAAAATGGTTAACAAAATCCATGATATCGTGTTGGCCGATCGTAAAATGGAGCTTAGGTATATTGTTGAAATGGTAAACATCTTGGATCAACGTCTATATAACATACTACAACAACATTTGGGCATGAGAAAACTATTAATTACGTACCGGAAAGCTTACGGTGATTTATCACTATATATCAGAAAAGAAGGGCCAGCCAAAACAGAGTGCACAACCTTGCGAATGTGCCCCGAAGAAGGAGAAGATGCTGGTCATGGCCACTGTTTTGTCGGAGACAAGCACATGAGAGTACTTGGCTGCATTATAGGTCAAATTTCAGCGAAAAAAGGCACTTTGACAATGAATCGATATTCGATTAAACAAATATTTCGTTTAATACGAATTTTGCTTTTCCTTGTTGCAGCTATAAATGTATTTGCAATAGTATGGAACGCTTAATTTTAATACATCGGTAAGGTATAGACTGTATTTGTTATGCAAAAAATGAATTATCTCTTGTTTATACATCAAATTTATGTGTTGTTTGTTTAGAATCATTCAGTATCTCCAAACAGAAATTATGTTAGAATACACTGTAGTCCTTTACATTTACTGTTATCATAGTTTACCTACTTTATCATTTCATCTCTGTCATCGCAATTTGTGATACCGAAATGTTTAATGATTTTGAACTCTCTACTTATATATATATATATATATATATATATATATATATATATATATATATATATATATATATATATATATATATATATATATATATATACTTTATTCATTTCTCCATGATAATCGCCTTTTGTTTTAGAAGAGAATAAATTTCTCTAGATTGATGACGTGCAACCATTGTTTCCCTGAATGAGCTACATGTCGTTCAAAATATTAAAAAATAAATATTGGCCATTCTAAGATTTAAACGCAAAAATTGTCCATTCCTGCAGCTTGAACTCGACTGATGACGACTTAGGGCCACATGTCGGTTTCGCGAGACATTTGCTGACGTTTTGGTGTCGGCTGAAGGAATGGGCAATTTTTGTGTAGAGCGCAATTTGTATTTTTAATATTCTCCACGGGGCCACTATTTCATGTACATGTCCTGTCCCAAAAATAGTTCAAATAGCTTAAAATATATAAATAGTTGAGAAATAATGGCGCTGAGGAAAATTGTTTCCTAAAGTAAAAAAGAAAATCAATAAAATATACTAAGTAAAAAATCAGTGTATTAATATTTTACCTTTTACGTATATATACGCAAAATATAAACTGACTGTAAAACAAATGCTGATGATTGTAACAAAAATATAGTCCTGTGATTAAATTTTACTTCCATTACGCTTTTTCCTTTATTATGGCAGGCACTACTGTTGGCATTCTTTTAATTAGTTTTTGGATTGACTATTGCGAAATATTCTAGTCTCTTTATAATGCTGCTCATAATGGATTTTATGATATTGGACATTCCCGTCTAACTCGTCTGTCGGGTTCATCCAACGGAATTTCAATTTAATTAACATCAGGGCTTTGAGGTGGTCATGCCAATATTTGCTACACTCCGGCACATTCAGCGATAATGTTTGCATAATACTAAGGTATAACAAAAGTATTTGGATTTTTTCCTCTGTTTATAAATAAACGAGTTTATTTCACTCCTCAAAGATTTAATCCGATTTCAACTTTTGACTTACTCCACTGCGAAATATCCGGTCTACGGTTTTTAACAAAATCGTTAAAAGGAGTAAAATATGTAGCTATTTATATCAATTTTGAAACTTTAATAAAAGCTTCAAAGCAACTGATGCCGCTTGAAAGATTTTCCAAGTAGAATGCAAATTCTAGAACAACTACTAGGTAACTTTCAGGGAAATTGGGTATTACCCCACATCACTGTTAACCGGCATTTGCGAGGCATAAGAGTGATGCCAATGGGTGAAAAACTAAGTTCCTCAAAATACTTCTGTGACACCCTAGTAATTATATTTTACTAACTTAAAATTATTTTCAGTTAAACTTTGTACCGGAAAGTAAAACATTTTCTCCCAATATGATTCTGAAAGCTTTCGCCTTAATCCCATCAATTTTTGTTAAGTCTCCTAGAGCTAAATAAAAAAAAAATCCATACAAGATGAGAACCGTCACCATACTTTATTCCATTTAATCGTTTTTTATAAATAAACAAAAATATGTTAAGCTTACAAATTTCCTGATGATAGAAGCCTCAATCAATTTAGTTTTGAATCAAGTATCATAAAAAGAGATATTAGTTAAGTGATGTTGAAGTTACCAAAGGAGTAATTCTGCTTTATGTGATCGGTCATTGACAGGGTCATATTTTACATTCAACGCGTCGCTGAAAATAGTCAATTTATTTTCTTTCTTGTCGTGAATATTGAGCTTTGGTGTCTTTATCGAAGTTTGGTTTTAGTTAATCCATGATTTTTTGCGTTAGAAGTTATTATAAATAATCTACTTTACATTGTATATGATGCTTATATCCGGAAAGTCCTTTTTATAGAAAACTTTGACAGTAAATTTAGTTCGGTGACACTTTCTATTTTTTTTGTCTTTTGAGAGTTCATGCAGAACTCATCCACCTTCCTTTCAGGATCTTCTCTCTTGCAAGAAAACGTGGGGAAATGGCTTGCCGCATAACGCCAAGCTACACTACTAGCTCGTTTTCGATTTACACTAATCGATTTACTTCCAGCTAATCTTTTGAGGCTGTTTACTACGCGATCATCTTCAAGACAGAATGGGGAAACTTTCGCCTTTTATACATAGAATAACTTCAATATTATATGTTTGTATGCTGTATATGCTGCCTAAATCATTTAATTGGCTTTAGCAATATTTTTCTTCAAATAATTCAATTTTTCTTCTTTCCATCCATCTTTAATTACAATGATCTAAACTCTATAGCAATTGAATATCTGAAAAGTTTCACTCAAAATTATTGGAGCAACTTTGATAGACCAATAAGCTAAGAGCCATAAACTCGCTATTATATGAAAAGCATAATAAATACGATAATAAATACAATTTTGATTGTGGCTGTTCTTTAATTTTAATCTCAGAACTGCTTTTGCTGTCTTAATAGTTGGTAAAATGTACTCGTGGATTCGGTTTTCGTTCTTCGAACACCTAATTATAATTCTTCTAATTTCTTTTAGACGCTTGGTATTTTGACTCATATGTTCATAAAACATTTGCCATCTTTCGTTCTTTGGTTTTCAAATTTTTGTGATTTTTTCCCCATAGAAGCCGTTAGTGCTTATTTGCACGACATAGTAACGTTTTTCGTCTTATTTAGTCTTTGTGTTATAGTAGTTCTGGCGGCCTTGATTCAAGTCTCTTCTAATTTCGGATAGTTGTTGGATTTTTTTACTGATTAATTTGAATTACGGCAATGGTGATAGTGAACTGTTTACCCCTCTCTATAAAACGAAGGTAAGTTAGGCGTATCCCAAGCGTTTTTATAACCGGAAGAGCCATTTTAGCGGCTAAAAATGTCGATGTACATGATATGAACAACATCATTCTAAACAGAATCGCAGGTAAAATAGTGACATACAAATCCATTGACTCTGTGGTGAACCAAAGTGAAGTAGTGAATTTTAAAAAGGAATTTCTTAATTCACTCGATGTTCTCGGATTACCGTCACACATTCTTAATTTGAAAATTGGAGTGCCAATTACTCCGAAACATCAATCAGTCAAATTTATGCAATGGTACACGTTTAGTAGTTAAAAAATTGATTGGACTTCATAAAGGTGAAGACGTACTACTTCCACGAATACGGGTATTAAATTAAATGATGTGTTTCCTCGGTGAATCTATGTTCGCTAGAATATTTTTATTTATTTCCCTATTCATTTCATATCAGACTGAAGCACAGCGAATCGTGGCCGGGTTTAGCTAGTATATTTTATAAAATCTACTCTTGTCGATTTACTGCATGGTAAACATGCATAACTGCTCCATAGGCAAGTCAGACCAAGTACGTTGAGGGTTGATCAAAAGTTTCAGTTACTGATGTTTTTTTAACCCCAAATCCTTTCAATACATCATTATATCATAATATCAATAATTTGTTTATTATTAGAAAAAAAGTACATCTTATATAAAAATTAACTAACAAATTTCCAATGTTCTGAGATAATTGTGAGAGACTAGAACACACAACATAAATTGTCGCAACTTTTGTAACCGGCGACTCGTAGGTCGAAATGCAGCGTCACTTATTAAAGTTCGTACATGGTGGACGACTGCCCACCAGACCAGGTTTGTGTGCTACTTTCAGTAGGCAAGAGTGTAAAATCTGACATTACTCACGCCAGTTCGAGGTTGAAGAAGGTCAGATGGTTTCTGGGAGATATCCTGCTTTGATCATTCGCAAGTAGGCTTTTCGAGTTTTTAAAAGGCAAATCAAATATTGTAGCCTATGGGGTATTGACCAGGATTAATCGGTACCTCATGACCATGGTTCAGAGCCCACTTTTATTTATATACCTAGCAGTTAAAAAGGCTATGGTGCCTCTAATACACTAATACTAAACTTTACATTCTATACTAGGTATTCTAATATTAAACTTTAATTTTTTTTTAACTTCTTACCCCATTTCTAGTACAAATGTATTTTTCAAACTTGACAATTCAACAAGGAATTGCTATAATAATTATTTGTGTAGCCGATATCTCACTATATTTTTTTTATTTCAGCTATGGCAGAAGGTAATGGTGAAGTCCCAGAAGAACCAATGAAGATAGAGGATTCAGAAAGAACGGCGGATTTCCAAAAATTAATAGATTATGGCCTCGATGAGAAGGTTTGTAACTCATTATTTCGCTTGAGCTAACATACATATTTATTTTTATTTTTTTACTATTATATTTACTTAATATATATATATATATATATATATATATATATATATATATATATATATATATATATATATATATATATATATACATATATATATATATATATATATATATATATATATATATATATATATATATATATATATATATATATATATATATATATATATATATATATATATATATATATATATATACAAGGTGGTGCGTGGGAAAAGGGGGTTAATATTAATTAACATAAAAATAATCAGTGTAACAGGCCATTTTCTATGTTTAACTGCAGAAAATAATGTTATTCAAGTGATGGCCATTTTCAGGAACAAGCGTTTGGAACCGTTGTGTGCCTCCACTTTTCCCATCGTTTCTTCAAAGATTTTTTCAACTGGATCACGTATAGCGGTCTTCAGTTCTTCGAGTGTTTGAAGCCTATCTTTATACACGCATGATTTCAGGTACCCACAAAGATAATAATTACACATGGAAAAATCTGAACGACGAGACCCCGGGACTTCGCCAAAGCGAGAAATTGGAAATGCAGCTTGACCAACTGGAAGCTCATGGAAAGCTCTGATCAGCAATGGCTCCCATCTTCTTGAAACGACATCTTTAGTGAGCTGAATTAACGGCTATTCTTATTCGAAAAAATAAAATTGATTAAAAATTCCTCACATACCAATACCACATCACACCGGTGTTTTTTGGACTTTGTAGTGGTCTCTGGTGCAATCAGTGGAAATTTTCTAAGGCCTGAATTCGGCAGTTTTGTTCTTTGATTACCCTATTTAAATGGAAATTTGCCTGATCGCTAATGATGATGACCAAATTTTCGTTTTCTTCAAACATGTCAAGCATAGCATAATGAGTGGGACTTCGCAAAATCGTCTCCCTCACTCTATAGACATTCCTCGATATGCGCCCTCAGGTAGCTTTGTCTTCATTTGTTAACCCTTCAGTCAAAGTGCAGCTACCTATCTGAGAATGGTGTGGCTGGAGATCTTACCGTGACGTCGAATATTGAAATGACTCGTGAAGAGTCGTTGAGTTTTAATCATGGACTCAGCACTTTTGTTTATTTAACGCCTGAAATTTAAAATTATATAATCGATAATAATAGATAAGAACACATCAGATGTGAAAACAATACCAAAATTTTGGATACTTTTCGTCGGAGACAACATTTTTACTAAATACGGAACATGTTGATACACATTTAATCATTATTTTGTTCTGTAATAAATCTATATTTATTGAACATATAACAATGTCCAATAACATGTTATAGTTGTCATCCTTTTGTTTTGGTGGGTAATAATTAATGGATACCATTTTTAAGTCAATTATACATTTCTTATTCTTTTTGTTCCTGTGATGATACAGCCCGTCAGTGAGATTTTATCTCCTTCAACCTTCGCTTCTAATCGGAAAATCGATTTTTTAAAATCATAAATTGATGATCAATTTCAGGTTGCTTCCAAATTGGACGAAATTTACAAGACCGGCAAGCTAGTCCACGAAGATCTGGACGAACGTGCTTTGGACGCTCTCAAAGAGTTTCCTGTAGATGGCGCGCTCAATGTCCTTGGCCAGTTCCTCGATTCCAACTTGGAACATGTCTCCAACAAGTCGGCCTATCTCTGCGGCGTTATGAAGACCTACAGGTCTGTTGCCGAATGTTCTCTGAACTTGGTTATTATCTATGGTTTTTACTTTCAGACAAAAAAGTAGAGCGGGTTCCAGTCAAGGATCAGCAGCGCCCGCTCCCATTCCCGCCAAAGGACCGGATGAAGAAAAAATTAAACAAATTTTGGATCGGACAGGATATACGTTAGATGTAACAACAGGTAATATATTGCACATTATTAATAATTGTACATGTTTTTTTTTTAATTGTATGTATTCATCTTGAATATTAATGCTTTAACTAGTTAAACATAATTTTAAATAATCTTTATTATAATGTAGATTTTTTAAGATTAAAAAATCATTTATTCCAGATTTGTTTAATTGACGATATATAGGGTGAATGTGCAGATTAAGAGGGAATATTAATGTTGGCCTCTTGTAGGAATTGTAGAGTTGTAACAATTGAGGTTTTGAACAAAAAAAAATGTTTTAAATGGAAAGATCATATATAAGTTTTATAACAAAACTATTTATATTTTTTTCTTTACAATTAAAAAGTTATATCATATTGAAAATACATTTTTAAACCTAGTACCGATGACGCGCCGACAGTTCCCGAAAAAACCTGAGCATATGTGTCACAAGTCAGAATGTTTATTTCCTTCAACATTAAAGAAAGCTGATATGAGTGTTTTAGTTTTTAGTTAACTTATCCTTGTTATTATCACCAGTGTATTGATAAATTTATTAAAAATGCCAAACCTTAATTAGTAATCGTGCCTGTTTCGAACCATTTTGTACAAAAATAACTCTCGAAAAAATCTTTTTAAATGTGCCATACGTTGTTAATCGTCGAAATCAATGAGCCAAGCAGAACTACGTATTAATCCTAAAACATCAAATTTTCACCGTGCAAATACAATTTTTTCGGTTAAATTGAACATAACCTATAGTTTTGTCGGCGTAACTTTCGCGTGATATCCAACAAATAATTTAATTGTATTTAATATAAATATTTTGTTTCTTATTTATATTTACACTATTATTTTTTTTTAATTCAAATTGATGCTTTAGCACTTCGAACTTCAGCTGAATTGGACGGGATGTCATTTTTGAGAAAATCTGTGACCATAAAAATATCCACATCAGGTATATTATTAGATAATTGGTCTTTATGAACCCTTTGTCACACATTACTGAATTAAATTAGTAACCAACAATATTTTTTTGCAATGAACTTCAATAATTTTGACAGTATATACACATGTAAAAGTCGTTGATGGTACTTACGCGAAAATACTTTAACATAATGACGTCACAAACAGGGCAGCCAATCGTGGCGCTTTCGTGGTCACGTGATTTTATTTTAAATTGGATACATTTTAATTCATTTATAATTAATTGCAGACAATTTTTAAAAAGTTTTTCATATCGATTATCAGTATTATTTATGATACAGTTTTAAAATAAAGTAAAAAATCGATAATTATTTTTTATTCAAAAACCCAATTGTCACAGATCTTACACTCTCTATAACTGATCAATAACATATAACGTATATCATATGTTACAGATTTATTTTTTTCTGTATTTAGATATCTATATATCGGGTTGTTCGGAAAGTTCGTAGGGATTTTCCATTAGTTGCTGTTTTATTGCTTGTAAACAAAAATCTCTTTTGGATTAGTAATGTTTATTTACATATTAATTCTTGTGGCATTTACAATGTTTACGTTCAGATTCGCTTTGATTTACTTTTAGTTTGTGTTGGTTCAAATTGAAAATTTCGGTTGATAACTTGCATTTACACCACATTATGCTTTTTTATTTCCAAATGGACAAGAACGGTGCCCAAACAAAAAACAGTATTTGCGCGCTTTACGGAGAGTGTTCTATCGCGAAGACCATGGCGCAAAAGTGGTTTGGTTGGTTCAGGCGCGGAGATTTTGACCTGGAAGACCGGCGTCGCTCTGGTCGTGTTTCAAGTACTAATGTCGAGGAAACTAAGGCCATAATAGACGAACATCTACGCACCATGGTCCGTGAGATAGCATATAAGTTATATATTCGCAAATCAACCGTTTTTGTCCATCTGAAAAGAAAATGGGTCTATTCCGCTCCCTCCAGAATTGTTTTAATTGGAATTCTTTTAAAAAAGAAAATATCAAAAAAATGTTAACATTTTTTGGCAATAAAGATGCTAATTTTTGGCAAAAAGTTTTAGGTAATAATGGTAATTACATAATAGACTAAATAAATATTTACAAAAACCATTTGCCTTTCACTTTCTCTTAAAAAATCCCTCTTACATATAAATTAAAATAAAATAAATTCTCTTAAATATAAATTGTTCCTAATTGACTTTTTGGTCTTCAAAATTCCAGCACAATCATTCATATGTGTTTTATTTGAAATTGTATTTGCTGTTTCTATATTTAGGCCAAAGAAAATATGGGGGTCCACCGCCTGGATGGGATGGCAGCACACCAGGTACAGGATGCGAAGTATTCTGCGGTAAAATCCCCAAGGACATGTATGAAGACGAATTAATACCACTGTTTGAACAATGCGGCACCATATGGGATCTCAGGCTCATGATGGATCCGATGACCGGTACTAACCGAGGTTACGCTTTCGTGACATTCACGACTAGAGATGCAGCCCAAGTAGCAGTTCAAAAGGTAAGAGGGGGGCACGAGTAGGCCATCACCTGTCACTCCGACACGTCACATTGGAGGCTCCGCAAGGGGCCTCCACTTTATATTCATCTATATTAATTTTTTGATTAAGCGTATTGTAGTCTCGACAAGGGGGTCCTTTCTGTTGTCAGTAGAAAAAGACATTGATGATTGTTTTAAAAATATGTTTGACTTTGGGGGGACACAGTGATATAAAAGGACCCGCCACATTGGCTAGATGGTTTTAGGTTAGGTTTGTGAGGTGTGAAATTGAGAAATGAAGGGTACTTTTTCGGATTGCCACATATTAAGAAATATTGTATTAGTTCGTGTACTTATTTTTACTTTTCATAGTTATCACATCATATAACTAAAATTTCAACACTTGAAAAACCTATAAAAATCTAATCTCTTTTTGGACGATGAGAGTTGCAGAAATACATATTGATACAATTATGCTGACAGAAATTTCTTATTTAATTTTTAAGCACCAAAATGCAATTTTATTATTAACAAAACATTTACTTTATCTTCAGAATGGCCATGGGAATTCATTTTTGATTAATTTTTTATTCTAATTTCGAAGACGCATTGTACATAGTCAAGTTTCAGTTTGTTAATTTAATAACTATACATTTATGGAATAAAACTGCCGGTCAGATGTATACCTACATAATACATTGCAAATTATTCCAGTAAGTAATAGTCATTCAAATAAGTAATAAAATCCGTTCTGAAATTATTTTTAGTGCCAAGCAAATTTATTAAAGCTTATCTCAACTATTCTGCTTAGTGGGCAATTTTAAAATGAACTGCAAAATACAAACATGGTCCCCTTTACAGTTAGTACGATCAACGTAAAGGATATCTTAAGAGTGCTCCTTAAATTATGAATGAACATATACATAATGTGATGTCATGTCATATATATATATATATATATATATATATATATATATATATATATATATATATATATATATATATATATATATATGTGTATATATAGACACACACACAGTAATGGACGAAAGTATATAAGCAAAGTGAATTTTTATAATTTCTAAGTTAAAGTTATTTTGATTTTAAAAACAAATATATTTTCTTATTTCTAACTATAAACGTTGAATTCTTACAGGACAAAAGTATATAGACAAAACTAATATTACCAAGATCTATAAGAAACAAAACTAAATAACACCTCAAATAAGCCAAAATAGTAAGTAGTATAACAAAATAGTAAAATAGTAATAGTAGTTGCTTAATATTTTGTAGCATAACCATTGTTACTAATAACTGCTTGTCATCTTCTAGGCATTGACTCAAGAAGTTATTGACTCAAGAGTCTATTAATGTAGACATGATCAATAATTTTCCATTTTTCTTCCAATGCCCTATATAGAATTTCTTTGGTGGAGTAATTCTTATCTTTAATCTGTCGATTCAAGTGATCCCACATGTTTCTATAGGGTTCAAACTTGGCGATTACGATGGCCACTTTAAGATAGCAATGTCTTCATCTATACAAAATTGCTTCACTAGCTTTGAAAAATGCTTGGAGTCATTATCTTGTTGGAAAGAAGATCTTAAAGGCATGTTATCTTCCATATAAGGTAGCATTATGTTCACTATTATATCGCGATACATAAATCTATTCATTATCTCTTCTATGCAGTGTAATGGACCTACTCCAAACCCCAAGAGCAACCCCAGACCATAACAGATCCATCTCCACGCTTAACAGTAGGAACCGTGTATTTATGATGCTCATTACTCATTAGATCCAAACATATTGAATTTTGATTCGTCGCTCCAACATACCTGTTTCCAATCGTGTATATTCCAATGAAGAAGTCGACGAGCAAAACCTAAACGGTTCCTTCTGTTCTTCTTTGAAATAAGGGGTTTCTTGATAGGTCGACGTACGAACAACTTTTGTTCATTAATCCTTATTTTAATGGTCTTTGTGGACGTCTGCTAATCCTTGGTTTATTAAATCAGCTCTTATTTCGGTTAGAGTCTTGAATGGAGCCTTGGATGAAATATATTTAATTAACTTTACTGTTCTCTCACTAAGTTTTCTATACGACCGGATCTTGGCGATACTTCTATTGTTTCCCTTTGTTTAAATCTATTAAATATTGCCCATACAGCGTTCTTTTTGAAATTTAAATTTTTAGCTATAGTAGCTTGATTTTGACCACTTTGGTAAAAGTTCAACTATGTTACTTTTTATCTCGAATGAAATATGAGGACCACGCAGCATTTTAAAAAATGTTTTAGGATGAATGTCTACTGATGCGTACGTTATCTGTATTAATTTTGAATTGAAATTAATAAAGTTACTTTATGATCAATTCTCCTATTGGAACCTTTGATGTTAAACAATAAACTCGAAGAGATTTACCACTAAACATCAAATCACTTTTTTAAACTTCTCGACGCACGTTTCGCTAACCATGTTAGCATCATCAGGAGATGATTTAATCTAATCTCATCATCTCCTGATGATGCTGACATGGTTAGCGAAACGTACGTCGAGGAGTTCAAAAAAGTGATTTGGTGTTTAGTGGTAAATCTCTTCGACTTTACTTTATGATATCTATAAAGTCTCTAAATTTTTGTTTCTCAAAAAAAATTGTTTGCTTAGTTTGCTTTTTTGGCTGTAGTGTAAATAAAATAAAATCTACCGAATATTTTTTTTTTAGTGCCGTAGAATTTTTTCGACAATATAAGTAAATTTTATTTTACAGCAAAGAAAATATCTGTAAGCATTAAACTGGTTGTTTATATAATTTTGCCCACTACTGGACAAACTGTCTATATACTACACTCTATATACTACTGTCTATATACTACACTCGTGTGTGTGTGTATTTGTCATACGGACGCTATTTATGTTGTTTAGTGACTTGAGAATTTCACCTCAGTCAAAAAGAAAGGAATTAACTCGTGAGAATTTTCGTACTATGATTTTACCGTGCCTTTCGAAGTAGATTATTTCAATAAGGGTGCATCGATCAACTCACTTCGTCTTTTGGTGATGAAGCACCATCTAAAACCATTGTATAGCACTGGTTTAGTGGATTGAGTCGTGCCCATCGTTCGCTCACGGACGAATTTAAAGAAGGTCGTCCAAAATCGGTTGTTGTGGCAGAAATCATCGATACTGTGCACAATATTTTATATGAACATGTAGCCGTGAAAAAGATTTGTACGCGTTGAATTCCGCATAATTTGATAATCGCTCAAAAAAAGGCTGTGCTCGATTGGTCAAAAGCCGTTTATAACATCTACACAGGTGACGAATCTTGGATCTGTGCGTATGAGCCCGAAAGTAAACAGCAGTCGACTACATGTCTATTTTAAAATGAGCCAAACCCAACAAAAGTTGTTCGCGCAAGAAGCATTTCGAAGCAAATGGTCGCTTGTTTTTTTGCGATAAATGGGCATGTTTGCCCATAAGGAATCGTAGAATGGTCAATTCTGAATGGTACACAACCATTTGGTTGCTAGAAGTTTTCAAGAAATAACAAAAAGTAACCAACAACGCAGGATCATTATTCACCATGACAATGCGAGCTCCCGCACATCCGACCAAACAGCTCAATATTTAAACTGTCAAAACATCGAATTTATGCAGATAGAGATAGAGATGCATGATATAGCCTCAATCGGAATGGAAAAAGTGCTAAGAAAATTGGTTCAAATGTATGGAAAAGTGTATCGATCATCGCGAAGAATATTTTGAAAAACAATAAAAGTATTTTGCAATTTTATTTTTATTTATTATTCCAGACATATAAATGCTAACCCTATATATATATATATATATATATATATATATATATATATATATATATATATATATATATATATATATATATATACTGGTGACCAATAAAATGAGTTGCAAAGCCTTATTAATACATTTTTTTTAAACTCATTTTTACGTTGTTTCTAAGACAATATTCATTTTCTAGGATAAATTTACCGAGCGTTTAAATGCATATATGATATTAGCATTTATCATAATAATATTACCAATTGACATCATTTTTACAACTGAAGAGCAACAGTAAATTTTATGCATTTATTATGAATGCAATATATATTATGTAAGATATGATATAAGTTTTCGAATTGGCTGAATCTGTTTTGTCCTGAAACATTTTGACAAAACATATCTTGGCAAATCCATTTCAACTATAAACCGCTAGAATAGACGTTTCATGTATTAAATTTCTCGTATTTTCGTATCTCTCCAAAACATACAACCTTCACTGTAGTTTTATTTTACAAGCCTTGCGGGAACCCTGTTTTGGGATCAAATAATTATGCTGACGCAAATTACTTTTCAGACTATTCTCCTAGAACATAAAGAACTAAACTTGCCCTTTTCAAGTATCTATGTTTAATTTATATATAATGTACAGGATGTACGTACGAAGTATGTTCCTCTATTTTCATAAATTTAACCAACTATTCTTTACAATTTTTTAACAAAAAGTTTCCGCGGAAAACGTGTTTGAAAACAGGATAATTTTTTCTAACAATGGCAAGGTTTATTTTCGCTTTGTTTATATCGATCTATCAGAATTCAGTTTTTGTTGCATTGGTCCCTTAAGGGATCATTTGAATATGAAATATAATATTTTTATCGTCAGTTATTCTATAAGTTTCCACATAAATTTGTTTTGTTTTGTTACAATAAAAGGAAAACTTACGCATTATTCTCCTTTAATGTTAAAGTTAAAATTACTTCTTTCACATCTTTAAAAATCTTGTTTATCGAAAATCTTCTTTCACTTCTTTAATTAAAGGTTTGACATTGTATCACTTTTTAAACGATTCACGCCACTCTGAGAAGCACATGATTAATTGATTTATTAAGTTAACTGTTTAAAATGTCTACCACTCTATTCGACGTGAAATAAGCATCGTTTGTTGATAAAATATTGAAAATTTGGATTCCTTCGGTTTTATCCAATAAACCATTCCATTCACAATTTTTCTGCCTGTGTGAAAAATCACCGAGTAAGAGTGTTTGTATCCTTTGTACATGATAAGGGTAGAATAATTGCTCTTTTAGTTATCTATGTACCGTCCAATAGGAAACTTCAACTTGTTGAGGAGTACTTCTGGTAGAATGCTCTTCAACAAGATGTAAAATTTGTTCTTTGACTTCAGGATTGATTTCTGGATGTTGCCTTCATTCTTGAAATTTTGGAACCGCACTATACGTTATCAAAAGTCTTTGAGGAACTTGGAAAAATGTCTGCCGTTCTGGATGCGTCCTTCCGGGGTATCGTTGCCCATAAATACCCTTCGCTCCTTCGGAATTTTGGATTGGTTCCCTGTAAATGAGAAGCATAATATATATATATATATATATATATATATATATATATATATATATATATATATATATATATATTTATTAAATTATATATATATATATATATATATATATATATATATATATATATATATATATATATATATATATATATATCATACATATCATACATATCATACATATATATATATATATATATATATATATATATATATATATATATATATATATATATATATATATATATATATATATATATTTCGTTAAATAATAACAAATTAATATTTACCAAATGGGCTTTTTCATATATTTGCTTAAAATTTTAATTTTTTTAATATAAATATTAAATATTTTAAATATTATATTAAAAATTATATGACATATAAATATATAATGTGAAGAATCGTTGGTTAAATTTACAAAATATGCAGGGCGTCCCAATTAGTGCAATATTAGTTGATATCTTGATAATAGCTGGAGATAGAGAAAAAGTTTAAGTATAAGAATTGTACAACTAAATAAGTTACATAATTTAAAATCAATTTTATTTATACAGGTTGTCTCACAAAACCTGAGCCGAGGTATAGTTTTGTTTTTTCTTAATGAACACCCTATATGTTCATCCATTTTTGCATTTGCATTTTGCTATTGATTCTAAACACATTTCGTGAAACATGTCCTATACCTAAACCCAATGGTTTTACCGATATTCGCCATTTTGTAAAAAATATCTTAGTTGCAGTCTCTATTTTGCGGTGTTATATATCAGTAATTTTTTGATGTAGGATTATCATTTTTCATAGGAATATTAGTGAAACTATGACTTAATATTAAGTGCAAACACAATTTGTCTACATTATACAGGGTGTCCAGGATAACTGAAATAATTGAAAAAAATCAAAACGTATCTCACTTTTTTTAAATGGAATTTCTAATATTTTTCATTTTACAATATTCCTAAGACAAAATACTTTTATTCTTCTTAAATAGTTTCTATTCCTACCTGTAATAATTCTCGAGATTTTTACATTTTTGTTTATAATATTTCGTTTTTAATATAATTTACCACGATTTAGTAATAACGTCATAAAATTCAATTCAAATAGCAAATATTGTTCTAGTATAGCTTTTAAACAGTTTTTATATGATACAAATACAGAAGATTCTCAAACACTACTTTAACAAATACAAAGTAAAAAGTAAAGTGTTTGGGTTAGAGGCGCATCAGCAACTAGGCTATTTAGCGACTGGACCTACAGCTTAACGTGGGTTCCGAACCACGGTCATCAGCTTCCGACAAACCCAGGCCAGCACCCCCCTCGGGCTATAAACCCTTGGTTAACAAATACAGAAGAGTCTACTTCTTTCATAATTAAATAGGAAAAAGTATTTTTATAATCTATTATTTTCACTATCGAAAAGAAATAGAAACAAATGAATCAAGCGGTCAATTATTTGAACTTTGCGAACTGTCAAATTGTGTAGTACGGAGTTTATTAGAATAGAAAGTACAATAAACATGATTTTTTCTAGAAAGGAATTAATAAACATGATCTACGTTTTGGACGCAAGTGATCAATGTGATCAATGTCGAACGTCATCCTAATGCATTGGCGTTTATACGACTGAAAGAGCAGTTTGAAAGAAGTGGATGTGTTGATTACGAAAAAAAAATTGAAAAGACAAAAAAAGAGCTTTGAGTGAAGAAAACGAATATTTAGTTCTTCAAGCTGTAATTAGAAATCTGCATATTTCATGGAGGCAGATAGAAAACGATGTAGGCGTTACTAAATCAACAGCGAACAGATAGCGAATAACTAGGAAATATTAGTTTTATCCTTTTTATATATAATTGATTCAAGAACTAAATCAAAATGATTTCGATCGAAGGCTTGAAGTTTGTAACTGGGCAATAGAAAAAATAGAGAAGAACCTAACTTTTTCAAATATATTTTATTTACGGATGAACTTCCACAAAAATGGGTACGTCAACCCACATAACTTCAATTATTACAGCCATGAAAATTCAAGATTTATTATCCCTTTAGATCATCAGCATAGATGGTCTCTTAATGTGTTAAGACATTTTTTTGAATAGAATTTAATAATAGAGTTAATGGTGAGTTTTCTCAATATTTTGTAAAATAATTTTGAAGAATTGATTGAAGAATTGCCTTTAACTGTAGCGAGGCGAATATAGTTACAAGCTAGGCAGAGCTCCTCCACATTTTTGCAGGCAGGTGAGACAATATTTGGACACGAATTATGAAAGTAAATGGATTGATAGGGGAGGTTCTATACTGTGGCCATCTAGATCCCCAGATTTAACAAAGCTAGATTTTTTCTTATGGGGTTTTGTTAAAGAACAAGTTTATCAAATGCCACCCACCACAATAGAGGACATGCAAATTATAATAAGAAATGTGTGTATGAATATTATTCAGGCAATACTCATTACAGTCAATGGTTCTTTTGAACATAGACTTGGAGTTTGTATTTTACAAAATGGTAGACATATTGGATATTTAATTGAATTATTATAGTGACTGCTTCTTTATAAATGTTTGTACTTAAACTGTCTTACTAAAAACTAAAAATGATAAGTTTTGTTACTCTATAATAATTGCTTTCTAATCAAATATTAAAACATGTGATTACGCAAATTCTTAATATATCATGAATTTATTCATTAGTTTAATAATAACATAAAGCCTAAGGTGAATACCATTAAAAATGAATTATTAAAAACAAAAATGTAAAAATCTCGGAAATTATGACAGATAGGTATAGGACATGTTCAACAAGAATAGAAGTATTTTGTCTTAGGAATATTGTAAAATGAAAAAAAAATTAGACATTCCATTTAAAATAATTGAGATATGTTTTGAATTGTTTTCATTTATCTGAGTTATTTTGGTTCTTCGGTATAACGTAGACAAATTTTGTTTGCATTAACATTTAAGTCATAGGTTCGTTAATATCTCTAACAAAAATGACCATCCTACATGAAAAAATAAATGATATATAACACTGCAACTCCTAAGTCTAACTAAGTCTGCAACTCCGAGTCTGCAACTGGTAAAACCATTCGGTTTAGGTAGGACATGTTTCACGAAATATGTTTAGAATCAATAGCAGAATGCAAAAATTGATGAACATATAGGGTGTTCGATAAGAAATAAAAACTATACCCCGCCACGGTTTTATGAGACACCCTGTTTAAATAAAATTAATTTTAAATTATGTAGTTTATTTAGTTGTACAACTCTCATACTTATACTTTTTTTCTATATCCAGCCATTATCAAGATATCAACCGATATATCAATTAAAGCTTTTTTCATATAAAACACACTCATTCTTAACGTTTTAAATGAAACGAAAATTATATTTTTTAAAACGGGCTTTGACATCACAGATTAATAAGTAAAGTGGACACGAAAATTCGGTTGTATGTATTATTTTCCTTCTTATCTTCGACAACCTATTATAAAGCCATTTTTGAAGGTAGAAATACGGTATGTTAACTTGAATAAACTATAATAAATAATACCGATTTACTAAAAATGGATTATTGTATTTTGGTATTGAATTGGAGATATTTATATTACGAAAAAATAAAAAATGATTAAAACACAAATAATATTTGGCTGACGAAAAAGTACCCGGCATTTCCCCCCGTATATCTAATTGGCGATTCTATTATAGATCTGTCTCGACAGCTGTCGTCACAGCCCGCATTTTTGAGTGTATGACTTTTGTTGCAGCGGAGCTAACACACTGACAGTCCTTGTAGCTTCTTCTACTTCTTCATCTCTCCTGCACACTGTTTTAATAAATATTGTTTAATTTTTATTTTGAAAAGTTTTTTTTTCGGTCACAACCGGAGCCCGAGGGGCGTCTTTAAAAAAAATTTGGTCCAGTCGTTTTGGCTTAACAATATATATTATTTATTTATTTTTTTTTATTATGTTTCGATAACAAGAACAAGGTCTCCTCTTTGCAAAATCGGCGGCTTCGAGACGACAGGCGTTGACGTAGATGGTGGCCTTAGTATTTTTTTGTAAACTATAGTACATCTAAATTGATTTTGATTTTTTTGGGAATACGAATGCAACTTGAGGAGTTGCATTGGTTTTTTTTGATACCTGTTTGGTAGTTTTGAATGCTGGAGTTGTTTTTGGCTATCTAAATTTTGTGGGGATTTTTAATATTTTTTGTTCACGGATATCTGGAGATTTTTGAAATAAGTGTATTGGATGCTGCATGGAATAGATTATTCTCTAGATATTTGTGATCAAAGAATCGTAGGTGGGTTCGGCTTGAATGATAGCTGGCATAGTCACCAGTTATTTAAATAATGTATTTTGTTTGGGTTTGGCACGTATCATGATATTTTTATATTAAGTACAATTATAATAAGATTTTTATGTTGATTTTCCAGATATATTTTAGATAAATTAAACTCGAAAAGATTTACCACTAAACACCAAATCACTCTTTTAACTTATCGACCCGCGTTTCGCTGACCATGATCATCAAGAGATGATTTAATCTTAAATCATCTGGTGATGCTAACATGGTTGGGGAAACCCGCTCCGAGAAGTTTAAAAAAAATGTTTTACACTGAAGGTTTCAATAGAAGAATTGAGTGAAGTTTTGAGGACCATTATCAATTAATTTGGTTTTGTTTTCATGGATATTTAGACTCAGAGTTTTCGCAGCTTCGGAGAAAGACTGGACCGATTCCTTGGATACATCTGCTGAGCCGGAAATTTTGAACCGATTTATAAAATACACAGTGCGTCCATTAAGTATCACTACTGGTCCGAGAAAATGTGATTAAAACGAAATACCTGGCGTTTTTATGAATTATTATTCGAATTATTCCCCTCTCGCTTCGATACATTTGTTACATAGATTCAATATTGATTCAAATGCGTGTTCCAGCTCACTTTGTGGAAAACTCCAACTGCTTTGTGGAAAACTCCTATTCCAAAGTACCCGTCGAAACTATTTGGATGTTCTAAATGCTTTCAAAAAGATCATTTCAACTTTAATTTCAACTTTGGGAACAAGGAGAAGTCACAACGGGCTATATCTGGTGAATACGGTGGTTAGTTGATCACACAGACTTGGTTTCGGGCGAAAAATTGACGCATAATTATCGATGTGTGACTTCGCGTATTATCGTGCAACAAACTCTAGTTGTCTGGATCGCGATATTTTAGCCGAATGCAACGAATTATGTGCATCAATCGTTTCAGGACTTCTAAGTAGTACTGCCCAGTGCCAGTTGGACCAGTTGAGACGAACTCTTTATGGAGGATACCTTTGTTATCGAAGGAACCAATGAACATTGTCCTGATTTTTTAAGGAGTTTTTCGGGGTTTTTTGTCTGTGGTGAATTTTTCGACTTCCATTCCGCTCTTAGGCGCTTAGTTTCTGGATCGTATTGAAAGCACCATGTTTCATGTCCTGTAACAATTGATTTCAAGAAGTTTTGATAATTTCTGGCGGCTGTGACGACCTCTCGGGAATGATTGATACGAAGTGATTTCTGCTCCTCCGTCAACGTGTGTGGAACAAACTTTGCATACACTTCTGTTTTACCAAAATTGTTGTAAAGAATGAATCGAATCGTTTCTTTACCTATATTCGAAGCCTCTTTTAACATTTTTAGTAAAGCATTGCGGTCATTTGCTAGAAGATTGCGAACTTTTTCGATCATTTTGGGAGTGCGAGCTGAAATTAGTCTCCAGTCATGTTGTTCATCCTCTAGCTACACTCTGCCATCCAAAAAACGTTTATGCCACATAAAAACATTTGTTCTGCTTATCAATGCAATCATCGTCGTACACTTGCTGCATCAACCGAATTGTTTCCGACGCAGTTTACCGAGTTTTGCGTTAAATTTAATAACAACTCCTTGTTCCATGATTTTATTTGTACATCAAATTTTTTTGGCTTGTAAACAAGTCATTATAAAATCAACAAATCTCAACCGATCGTGGTAAAGTAGGTTTCGTTAGGTCCAGGAATACTAAAACTTTAAAATGACGCCAATCATCAATAGATGGCGTGACTGGTTGCTGAGATATATCTTAAGTACTGATACTTAATGGACGCACTGTATATGGTGACCGATGTATTTATATATGTGGGTGGTAAAATTTAGGGTTTTTAATTAGATCAATAAAATATCATATTGTTTGTTTTTCAGTATTTTTGTTATTTTTTAACACTCATATATTACAAAATTACAAAACTCATAATATTTGGTAATTCTACCCTTTACCACTCAAAATAAAGCTTCGAGACAGCAGGGCATGGACAATGTACCTTTTTGCATTTTCGTTCAGTCGTGAACATTGATGTGTATTAATTTCTTGATAAGTTGTCACCTGTTAGTGAAGTTGTCACTTTTTTCAGTGTTTCTCTCTTCATCAGTTCCGATATGTTTTCTATTAGGCTGATTGATTGAAATGATTTTCCAAAACTCATTTCCATTTGTCTTGTCTTATACTCTCGACGATGTACAGACACCTCATGGAATCTGCGGATATTACAGACACCAAGATATTTTACCATTTTCACCAAGCAGTCGGAATTAAATTTTTGTCCAGAGCGTCTTCATGCATATGAGTTTTTGTTCTGCAAAATTTGGACCGTTGACTCGTCAGCGAAGCAAACGTGTAAAACATGAACACAATCGTAAAACTATTGAAGAATATTACATAATAATAAATTATGTTTACATCATTACGTATTTCCATGCATTCGAGTCTATTCCAGCCAATGTTTCTTTATTGTTTCGGTTAAACGTGGATATTTGTGAAACTTTGATCGCTGCATCATTAATCAAACTAGTAACAGACTATTCGAGACAAAGATGTCTCTAATTTTACTGTTGCCACGAGATATGATTCGTTTTCAACCATTGCGAACATCAGTTATTTTCTTAATCCAGTTGACTACCGACTTGGAAACATCTGCAATCGACACTATCTGTTTTTGGAAATGCGTAATGTCTTTTGTGGAGTCTCTTAATCTCATTACAATACTTTGCACAATTGTCTTTTCTCAAAAGTCCTTTCTCGATATGGAAAAAATAACCTTAAATTGACTGGATTAATTCAATAAAATATCAAATATTTCTTTCCAAATTTTTCAACTGAAACCAAAATTTCAGTTTTAAAATTTAATTGTCAAGCTTACCTGAAAACACATTTTAATGACTATGAAAACTGCACAACTAACCTTAATATTTGAGTGGTAAAGAAGATAATAAATGTTGCAAATTAAAAAAAAAAATGCTACGAATGAAAAGCTAATACAAAGAAAGCACATTGGTACATTTTTTTGTCTAAAAATACGCTACTACTTAGAAAAATTGATTACTATCCCTGTTACTTTGCAACCCACGGTATTAATAGAGGAGAACGAATATTTCGCAAATTAGTTTAATTTAGTACTTTTGGGCTTTTGAAAGCAAATTTTTGCTTATTGGTAAACACAAGTAATGATTCTGGACATCTCTAAATTGTATAGGGCCGGGAAAAGGGAACAATTCTCTGTAATCGCCATTTGGTAACAAGAGGTACAGCTGAATATGCTGAGATATCATACCAATTCATTTTGAGGTGGAAAAAAACGGAGATTGCACAAATATTGTTTCATCGTACACCACCATTCTTGTACTAGATTTTTAAAATTATTTTTGAAAAATTCAACGAATAAATACTAATCTTTCCATCAGGTAACGTTTTCTCCTAATATAATACCGTGTGATTTCTTATTTCTACGACTGATAGTCCGCGTATGGGGTCTCATTTTGAGTCGATAGATGCAAAAAGTATTTTTCGACAAAAAGCTTTATGCTAAAAGAATATCTTTATTTAAAGTATAAATTTACAGAATTTCCTTGCAGTGCCAAGAAAAATAGAGTTTTTAGAATATATAAATATCATGATACATAAATAGTAATACCAAGCCTGATATATTTTTTTTGTTTATTATTATTTGAAATCATAAGTTATTAGAAAAAAAGTACATCAAAATTTCACCGTTTTGGAACTAAATTGCCCCGTTTAGTTTTGAAATGGGCCTCAGTTCAAAATTTCTTTTTTTTTCTTTTCGGCGCAGTTCGACAATTACGAAATCAAACCCGGCAAGGCGCTGAAAATTAACATAAGCGTACCGAATCTGAGGCTTTTCGTTGGCAACATACCGAAATCTAAGGGCAAAGAGGAGATTCTGGAGGAGTTTGGTAAATTGACAGGTAACGTTCAAAAAGTTTCGACGCTTGACGGACAGCGACGTCTGTCGGTGCGAGGTCAAATTTTGTGATGCCGCGCGATAAAATATTGTTTGGATAAATGTTTGCAGGTATTCAAGGAAAATACTTCTTAAATAAATTACGATTTTTTAATTTTTTGTTTAATGCAATCTTGGTACAATTTTAAGATGTTCTTGATATTCAGATTTTTCAATGTACCTTTCATCAATCAAAAAATCATCAGGAATTAGTTAGATTAGTACAGGAATTGTTACATTCATGAGTTTTAAATATTAGTGTTTTAAGTCACTAATCTTTGTGTGTTGAAAATGTTATCCAAAGCTTTCTTCTCGTTATATAATTTCTTCTACATTAACATCATACATATAATCATACGTGATATATAATATGAGGTGTGTAAATAAAGTAATAAGAATATTTTGTTGCAATTTTTAATTTAATTGACATTACAATTCTAAAGGGTGTTACAATAAGAGCGTAAGATTTGAATTGCGCGCTATTTTGGCTGTCATGATTCGATAGGTCAAGAATTTTGACAGGTCGATAAAGGACTGATAGGAGTTAATAAACATGGAGCTCTATACGATACAACAACGCGTTCATATTGTTAATCATTGAAAAATTCAAAAGAACTGGTTCAGTTATTGATGTGAAACATACCGAGCACGTAGTAGTCGTTCTGAGCAAAACAACAAGTGAATGCCGATTTTGTGGATAAAAATCATCTTCGTCGGTGAGGCCCATTTCCACCTCGATGGCTTCGTTAATAGGCATAATGGCCGCGTTTGGGGCTCCACAATCATCCATTGGGCATCCACAAATGATGTATAATAAATAAATGCATCCCAACGTGTCACTGTGTTTGCATTGTTGTCTGGAGGAATCACTGGACCCTTTTTCTTTTAAAACTAGGCAGGTAATGCATTAACGGCAAATGGTGAACCTTATCGTGACATGATAACCCAGTTCTTTGTTACTTGGAAGATATTGCTCTTGAAGGCATGTGGTTTGGGCAGGACGGTGCCACTTGGCATACCGCCCGTGAAACATTGACGATCTTGTACGTGTCTTTTCCTGGCTGTGTCATGTCCCGTTTTGGTGACCACAATTGGCCGCCACGATCTTGTGATTTAACACCTTTGGACTTTTTTGTGGGGTTTTCTGAAGTCTCAGGTTTACGTCAATAAGCTCACCACTACCCAAGCACTGAAGGTCGAAATTGAACCCTGTATCAACGAAATACCGCCACATTTATGCAATTTCCGTTATTGAAAATTTCGGCAAAAGAGTACGTGTGTGCCACCAAAGCCGTGGCGGCCATTTACTGGATGTGTTGTTCCATACATAATTTCCAACCGTCTATATTATAAATCAATAAATATTTTAATACTTTGTTACATAAAACCCTGTTTTATTTAAAATTCACATCTTGTGCTTTAATTGTAACAGCCTTTACCTTGTCTCCTTCAAAGTAGTTGCCTTGAAAAATCACACAGCGCTGGAGGATGGTTTATCTACTCTTCATAACACTGCTGGAACTCTGATAGTGGAATCGCCTTCAGCTGGTTGGTTACGATTTTTTCATTGTTCTCCACTGTCCCAAAATGGTGTCTTTTGAGGTGCATTTTCAATCTTGGAAAAAGAAAAAAAGTAACTTTTTTACTCAGGAAGTCTGGCGAGAATGAGAGCACTGCGGAACTAGAGTGATATGTTTGCTTGTTATAAGCTCGTTAATTGAAATCGCTGTGTGGCAAGGTCGGGATGCAGCACTCAGGTGTGGCACTTGGACAGCACCCAAAAAGTTAAGATATGTTTCACCCCATTGTCCTTTTCATCCTACGAAAGGCTTTGCGGAATCATTGTTGCGTAGATTTTGTTAATACCTCAATTCTTTAGTCAAAATCTGATAAATGGTTTTATGAATCAAATTCAACTCTTTTCCGATCATTCTCACCGTCAACCGACGATCAGTATGCACAAGATCCCGAATCCTGTGGGTATTTTCATAACTTCTTTTCACTGCGAGGTTTATGTTCAGTTGAGTCTCGGCTTTCTGAAAATGCTACCTGAAAAGCTGAGGTCTTGACAAAACACTGTGTCCTTAGGCCTGTTTCCATAGGCCCTTCCAACACTGTTTCCAAAGTTTCCATCACACTGTGCCCAAGCCTGAAACAAAACTGGATGGCGCACCGTTGCTCGAAATATTGTCATTTATTTTCAGAACGCACTAGAAAAATATGGTTCACTAAAAAAATTGCTACGGACCACCAGGTGACTCTAGGAAGTTCAAAGTCGTACCGAAGGTGCATCAGATGTTGGCATGTCTCTCTTTCAAAGGGGAAGGCAGCAATTTTGCCAGATCGAACGATACGCCACCAGTCTCATTACTTTATTTACACTCCTCATATGAACGGCGTTACAAAGCTAATTATGTTGTTTTGATTGACTTTTACGCATGTTTTGTCTATGATATTCCATGATGGAATAAAAAAATAAATAAATAAAACAATTTTATATTTTGTTATCTGTCACTTTTATTTTTAAATTTGTGTGGCTATAGTTTCGTAAAACGATTTTACATTCTCAAACACTACTTTAAAACTAAGTAACAGTTTTAAAGTAGTGTTTTAGAGAGATGAACTCAGGAAATATGTTATTTATTACGTTTTAAAATTAAAACTATAAAAAAATATTATTTCATATATATTTCCCTAAATCGTAATGGTGAGACATTCTAATTCGATATTGTTGTGAGGTTCCTGTGTTCAATCCTCCATTTCCTTCTTATATTATATTTAATTGTTCCATTTCAACATTGATTTGTTAAAATTTTTTAAGGAAAATTACGATACTCTTGCAGATTTTGGTTTGGATGGCATTAGATTAAATTCATGATTTTTTATTGATGAATTGTTTGATTAAAAGAATCCCTTTATTATGTAGTTCTTTCAATTTCGTTATTAGAAAATTTATTTGTGGATATTTACAAATGTTCTATATTTTTTCTTGAATATTGCAACTTTACTTCGTGATTTTTGATCAAAAGTATCGGCATCCCGAGAAAACTTCGCGCCTTTGCAAAATTAAAAGCTAAATTATATATTAAAAATTTGTGGCGTCCGATCGGCGGGCTCTCGTTAACAAAACAGAAAAAAAGATTATTACGATGAAAAAAGAAAATGACACATCCAATCATTCACACGATACATACACACATCATCAAAACAAGAAAACACACGTACACACACTCACGCACATCACCTTCACTTATCCCGACTCATATCATCTCCCAACACAGCCCTTATTCCCTCCAACGTTCTCTCTGAGCCCCCCTAGCCCCCTTGCCCGAGGCATAATATGGCTACCCTTCCACTGTTCTTGCAGCTGAACGATTACGAAATACGGAAAGGCAAAAAGCTTGGCGTGACCATTTCGTATAACAACCACCGGTTGTTTGTGGGCTATATACCGAAAAACCGAGATCGAGACGATCTCATGGAAGAGTTCTCGAAACATGCACGTAAGTTGAGCCTGCGTCAAGCGAACCTAACACCACGCCAGGGAATCAGTTATTTTGCGATCTGTGGGATAGGGAGTTAAAAGCGCTGAAGTTGCGGATTTCGATTTAATTTAGATGAAGCAAAATTCAAAAGCGAGTGGTTATCGTTATTTCATTATTGAACATGAACATGAAAACGATGCTAAATCTGGAAAATATCGTGTATTAATTTTGTTCGAATAATGGAGCGTTTCATTTCTTATTTCGCCTTTTGATAACTTGCAAGTGTTTGTCGTTTATCTGTATTTTAACAAATTGATTTAGATCTCTTGCGTAAACATTTGCGTAAAAACATTTTTTGGTTAATAAATGGTTGTCCAATTGCCAGTGTCAGAACTCGAAAATGAGGCAAAGGGATAACTTCAACTGAGAATCCGGTAATTGTTATTTTATCCTGAAGAACAAATGATGGCTTTGCGTTTTGAAAATAATGTCGTTCAAATGTCCCCCTTGGCTTCGTCTGATGGAATGCATTCTGGAGACCCAGTTTTCGATGATTCTTTCACATATATCGTGTTGTATATGTTCAATGGTGAAAATTGTAAATCAGAGATGTAACATAAAAAATAATCCAAGGGCGTTGAGTTCGCATGATTTTGTTGGCCAGTTGACATCAATTCACGAAATTACGCATCCAGGAAACTTTCCTTGCTATAAATCTGTCTGGTGGGATGTGACAAGTCGCACCATCTTGTTGAAAGGAAACATTTTTTATATCAACATTTATCAATTCAGGCCAAATATATCCTTCACTATTAACAGAAACATGATTTACATCATCGTCGTAAAAGAAATTGGGTCTTATCACCCCTGTACCCTCAAAACTGTACGAGACAGTGAAGTTCTGAAGATGAAAAGATAACTCTTGAAGAGGACTGAGGATTTTCATCGGTTCAAATTCTGCAGTTATATTTGTTCACAAGCCCATTAAGCCAGAAGTGCACTTCGTCGGAAAAGATTATTTTTTTCCCAAAATTGGTTTTCCAAAATACATTCTACCAGAATACATTTCAACGACATTATTATCAAAATATAATGCCATTATTTGTTCTTCAAGATAAAATAATAATTACCAGGTTATCCCTTGTAGTTATCATTGAGTCTCCTCCAATAGTTCTGACACTCTTATTGGACAATTTTTATGTTCAATTTTGCATGAAACAAACTGTTAAGCGAGCCGAACACTGATCTTTTATGTTTCTAAAAACATATTGTAACAAACTTTTCCAAGTTACTTCTAAGCACATGGATTCTTTAACAGCAAATATATAATTTTTAAAACTATGTTGTTGTTGGTTAGTCTTCCGTTTTCTTTTTTAAATAAAATTATTAAGCATCTCAAACAATCTGTTTTTTTTTTCAATATATGACTAATATAGATATTTTGTGAAATGGTGTTAATAAAAAAGAAATATTTAATGTATAATTATTTAGTTATTGTTAAAAAACCTAAATAATGTAATAGGGAGTATTATTCATCATACCAATTTCTAATCTGAGGCCCTTGGCATTGGGTAATAACATATTAAATAACAGATTGATACCAATACTTCTTTGTATTTTATAAGATGACCCGTACAGTGGTGGAGAACTTCCGGAAACGACTTAAGCAATGTATGGCCAACGACGGCCGCCATTTCTCTGATACCATTTTTAAAATGTCTTTTTGATACCATTAAAACATTACTGTTTTTATTTACTTTTTAGAAACTATATATATTTTTTTTCAGATAGCTTCATTAATAATTTAATACCCCTTCAATATTGATGGCAGTTCTTTATACCTCACCCTATACTAGAAGAAACTTTTTTCGTCATAAGTAAACATATTTCTACGCAGTTCAATATGATATCATTTTAAACTCACGAATAACACGTGATTAATAATATTTGCACTGTTTATTGGAATTGGTTTATGTTTTTTTTTAATTAGAGGAAGAAAATTGAAAAGTGAGTCACTAACAAGAAAAACTATATTCACGGTTTTATAAAACAATATTTCTGTTTGTTTTTAATGCTTCAAAGTAGGGATCGTTAATCGCAACACATGCCATTAGCCAAAGTGTGATTCCTGTCGAATCACACTTTGTTTAATTCACAGTTTAAAAGAAGGGAAAATAATACAAGGATAATACTCTGAGCATAAAAAAAATGCTTTCTCGTTAATTGACATATGCCTGTGCACTATAATATACATAAATATGTGGGCATAATAAGTCTGAGTATGTCAGAAAAATCGTTGTTAACCGTTATCTTTAGTCTTCAATCTCCTATAATGATTAAGCCTTTAAACTATTTAAGAAGTTGCAAACGCGTAATATATCTATATATATATATATATATATATATATATATATATATATATATATATATATATATATATATATATATATATATATATATATATATATATATATGCACAAATTGTTCTTTGAAATTTAGTATTTTGGCTTTTTCCAGTTTCCAGTTTTATGGATTTTTTTTTCCTTTTTCCAGTTTTATGTAAAGTTCATCAAAATAAGTCAAACCGCAAACAAATAGTGAGATAATGTTAATCTTGTGAATTAAGAACAATTTTATATTATATTAATAATTTCACTTTATCTTATTTAACTGAAGTTTGCAATAACGTCGCGCTCTAGCTCTGCTAACCAAGAATCGTATAGTTCCCTGGTGGACGAAAAGACAAGTTTTCTGTTTCTCATTTTGGAATGCGTTAGTCTAGAGCCTGTGAGCAAATGGGTAGGGCTGGGCTGCCACGCGGTTGTGCGCTGGGAACCCAGTATTTCGTTGTTTATTCATCACACAAAATAGTCAGGAATTATTTTGATGAAATTGATTCATTGTTGTCGCTAGTATCACTGGGATCCCAGCCATTGCTCGCTTTTCCAAATTCCAAATTTCGTCGCAGAGCGACAATTGTAATAATGTTGCTACTTGTGCGCTTCCCCATTTTTCTAACCTGGGGTTATTATGTTTTACCACGCAGCCGGTCTCATCGAAGTCATCATCTACAGTTCGCCTGACGACAAGAAGAAGAACAGGGGTTTTTGTTTTTTGGAGTACGAGTCGCACAAGGCGGCCTCTTTAGCAAAACGACGTTTAGGAACAGGAAGGATAAAGGTGCGTACTCGAAAAATCTTTGTAAACTGTTCTCGTTAGGGTTGATGCTGTTTCAGGTATGGGGCTGCGATATCATCGTCGATTGGGCAGACCCTCAGGAAGAACCCGATGAACAAACTATGTCCAAAGTCAAGGTACTTTATGTCCGTAACCTTACACAAGACATCACTGAGGAAAAACTGAAAGAAACGTTCGAGGCATACGGAAAAGTAGAACGAGTAAAGAAGATCAAAGATTACGCCTTCATTCATTTTGAGGACAGGGATAACGCAGTTAAAGTAAGTTCTACCTTAGTTAATAATTAGAGAGATGAGTCATTGACGGTTTTTAGGCAATGGAGGAATTAGACGGTAAGGAAATGGGAGGATCGAATATTGAAGTATCATTAGCAAAACCACCTTCAGATAAAAAGAAAAAGGAGGAAATTTTACGCGCTAGGGAGAGGCGTATGATGCAAATGATGCAAGTTAGAGGAGGGTAAGTGATATGTCAAATGATGTTAGGAATGTAAACTTACTTAATTCATCCTCATCTATCTTATAGTTTAGGTGTGAGAAATATAAAATATATTACATATATCCTTTTGAAACTAATTTATTTAAATATCCAATTTTTTCTGTCCTTTGTTACTATACATTGCTAGAAATTCTTGTCTGTTAGAAATTTACAGGTATTAACACAGTTCGATAATGAACAGATTGATTTTTAGTTAGAAGCAAATATTTATAATTATTGAAAACTAACCGCCAAGTTTCTATAAAACATTATCAAAATGCAAATACCAATAAAAAACAAAATTAAATTTTGTTTTGTATACAATTTTCAAGGAAAGGAAAGGACGCGATAGATACGTGGATTGTAATAAAATGATGTTTAGGATTGTTCTGAAAATAATTTCGGCTTTTTACCATATAATAATAGCACATTTTGATGCAGTGAAATAACTTTATTCCTACGCAAAAACTTGCGATTTTATATGTGGATTGTTCGAAAACTTCTCGACTTGGCAATGAAAACAAAGTTTTGTATCACAATTAGATCAACGACGTTCCAACTTTTTAATATCCTCAGTAGAACGCGATCTGTCCAGTCCTGTAAAATAAGCGGTTGTCTCAAAGGTGTGACTCCAACAAAATCGTCCCAAAAATACAGTGTCGTATTAAATGATCGCCGACTGAAGGAACCTGAGCTTGTTGACATTGTAATTATCTCGATAGCCCTTGTCTACCACAGTTTAAATCAAATTTTGCTCAAAGAAGCATTCGTTAAATGTTTCTCAAGAGAGTTTAGACTAATTTAAAGCTTGAGTTTATTTAATCTGCTATGATAGTAGATGATACATGGATTCATGCAGTAGTCAGGTGAGAGTAGGTGAAAATCATGCCCACAGTTTTCTGAAATTCTCGCGGTCTGATGCTTATAGACCACTTGGCAAAATGCAAATACTTGCTTTACTACTGGACCAATTGAAGCAAAAATAATGTACTCTTTCGCTACGGTAATGGGCTTGCACATACGTCTCGAGTTCTTACCGGAAAACTTTATAACATATGCTCGAAGTGCTTCCAACTGCGCTGTATTTGCCAAATTTGGCTCACAGCGATTATATCCTCTTCCCAAACCTGAAGAAGTAGCTCGCTGAACGAAAATTCACTCTAAATAATTAACTCAAACTTGAGATAATCGCTTATTTTTCAGGAGTTTGATTAAACGTGTGATACCGAGGGTATTGAAAAGTTAGAATATTTTTAATCTAATTATATTGAATTGCAAGGTGACTGCGTGAAAAATAATTGTGAAAAATATTGTGTTTTCCTTTTTAGGCCGAAAACATCGAATAACCATCGAATATTGTTGTAGAAGTTTATTTCTAGTCTCGATGTTTTTTGTTT
Organism: Cosmopolites sordidus; assembly: GCA_031761425.1. Lineage (NCBI taxonomy): Eukaryota > Metazoa > Arthropoda > Insecta > Coleoptera > Curculionidae > Cosmopolites > Cosmopolites sordidus. Next base: position 841,128 of record JARFXV010000239.1, read on the forward strand.
GTGTTATGTAGAGCTCTAGTTTGGAATTAGAGGTTTAAGAGAATCATTCTTATGATTCGTTTTTAGGGGTTCTTTAACCTACATGTTAAATAGCTTATCTTATACAATGAAGAAATAGTAAATAGAATCCAGCACCTCTATCGCTGCCGGTCCGGCATCTACAGAAATAGTTCAAACATATCGATGTATTCATCGAACTTCAAATTAACCTCCTCGAAGTTTTCCTGGACTTCGTTGCATAAAAAATAACGCTTCAAGAATAGTGAGACCTCCGTCCCTCGAACCCAAAACCTCTGATATTTCCTGGGTCACCTAGAGACCCCCAAAACAAATAGTAATAATCTAATGAAATAAAAGTAGAAGCTAATAGGCTAATTAGCCTTAAAAACCAAGCTGATAAAATGGAAAAATGAATACTCATATAACAACTGGCGTTTGCTGATGACCTAGCAGTTTTAGTTCAAGATATATAATGGCACAAACCAGATTGAAATCCTAAAATAAACAATAGAAAAGGTAGGATTTCAAATTTCCTTTGAAAAGATACAATACATGACCTGCAACAGACTAAGAACACCACTTCTAAAAACAAAATATGGTAACATCAGATGGGTCTCTTAATTTAAATATATGGGTGAAATAATTATGGAAAACCGGTCGTCAAAAGCGGCTAATAAGGGTAGATGTTAAAAAATGGACACTGCATTGAGACTTACACAAAATATTTACAACAAAAAATGCATGTCTAAAAACACAAAACTAAGATATTACAACACAGTTATTAAGCCAGAATGTCTATATGGCACAGAAACCCTCATTTTGAATAGAAATAAGGACATCGAGGAGATTGAAAAGAACGAAAAAAAAAATCTTTCCAAACCAAGAAATCAAACAATACACAGATATACATAGCGATATGAGAAAAAGGAGACTTAAGCTTTACAGACACATAAAACGGATGAATGCGAGTAGGCTAACTAGACAAATAGTGAATTTTATGAAAACAGGAGAAGAGCTAAAATAAAAAAAAATTAAATGGATTGCTGTAATTAAAGAGGACCTAAGATGAGTAAATATTACACAATATTACACACTGCAAATATTACACACTGAATTATTGAAATTCAGGATAGAAACTATGGTGCACCAAGGCAAGGACGATAGGGTGGGCAAACTCGCACTGAAGACGCATCAGATGTAGGCCTGCCGCTCCTCCAAATGGGTGACCAATAGTGTTGCCTCATCGAACGCTACGCTCCCAGTCTCATTTAGGTACACCTTGTGCTCAGCCTCACATTGAGTTGATTCAATATATCGAGGTTGCGGTAGGTCAAGACTCAAAGGAGAAGAAGAAAAATAGACACAAGCCTTATTAGGAAAAACATCGAAAGACTTCAGAGTTAAATGTTAACATCGTTGTTATGGGTGAGAGAGACCAGTAGTGAAGCAGCATGAGCCGGACATCTGAATGATATAATTTTCAAATTATAAATGGTAACTACTTAGCTTTCGAAGTAAATAAAAATATATTTAAACATTTTGTTTGATTAAAAACTTAATAAGTGCTCCGTTCTAACTAACTAAAAACCGTTTTAGTTAATTGCGTAAACTTTTTGATAATGGTCACTTAGGGTCGAACTTATGTACGAGGGTCGTTCAATAAGCCCTTAGAAACGGATAGAAAAACTGTAGCTCTATACACTTTTCCAGGCGTTTCTCCAACTTTTTTAGGCCATCTAAAAAGTAGGATTTCGGAATGCTCTCAAAATAGGCATCTGTTTGGGCGATGACCTTCTTGTTCGATATGAACCGTTGTCCGCTGAGCCATTTTTTTATGTTCGGAAATAAAAAAAGTCATTGGGGGTCAAATCCGGTGAATACGCTGGATGTTGTAATAATTCAAAATTTTATTCCATGATTTTGGCTATTGAAACTGTACAGGATCTTTTTCTTTTTCAAATGAGGACGATTTTTCTTGACATCCTCGCTCCACCGGTGCATTAATGATGCATAATACTCTTCAGTTATTCTTTTTCCATCGTCCAATTAATCGGTGTAGAAGATTCCGCGGCATCCCAAAAAACTGTGGCCATAACCTTGCCGGGCGATGTCACCGTCTTCGCTTTCTTCGAAGCCCGTTCGCCTTCAAAAACCCACTGTTTTGATTGTTCCTTTTTCTCTGCAGTGTAGTAGTGTATCCATATTTCGTCCACAGTTATATATCGACGCAGAAACTCATAAGGATTGCGACGAAAAAGCGCCAAAACAGCCTCAGAATCGATCACATGATTGCCTTAAGCCGGTGGCCTCAACTATTTCGCGCACTTTCATTCGTCGATCTCTTAAAACCATTTCGTGGATTTTGTCAATCATTTCGGGAGTAGTAACTTCCATTGGACGACCCGAAGGATGTTCATCTTTTGTGTATGTACGGCCACGTTTAAACTCATTTACCCAATTATACACAGAAGCTAACTTCTATGCTATGAACTTCATCCAACTCAGTTTTGATTTCTTACGGTGTTAAGCCTTTAAATATAAGTTTTTTTAGCACTACTCGAAATTCAATTTTCTCCATTTTTCCAAATAAACAAAAGTTCCTTGCTTCAATCGACAATCAAAATGAAACCATGTGATGCATATAACAGCTATCTGGTGAATAATGATGCTTACTAAAAACGAGCCCTCTTTGATTTCTAAAGACTTATTGAACGACCCTTGTATATCAGATTATCTAACTAATATACAACGAAACATTTTTTTTTCATTTAAAATGATTTGAGGAGTTCTTTATCTTGGTTCATGGTGTCCTGACCTTTTGCTATTTCTATACTTTTTAAAATCTAAACTGCTATTAGCTTACGTAGTTAGCTTTGTATATTTTTTATCGCAATTCTTACAACTGATTCCACAATCACCCATTTGTCTTTAGGATTCCCAAATATTTCTTTTAACATTTTTTTGTCAGACAACCCCTTGTCAGGGTTGGAACGTCTTTTGACATTGTGCGGCGCTTTGCTTCCGTATTTTTATGCCTTTCCAATTGAATGTTTTACATTTCTAGAACTCATTATTTTTTCAGTGCCTGGTTACCAATTTATTTTTGGCCTTTCTCTTTTTCGGTGTTTTGTTGGTTGTCATTTAATTGTTTGAAGTTAATTGAATTGTTGAATTGTGATATTGAATCATCTTCTGATAATACTCACATGATTAGCGAATCGTGCGTCTAGCAGTTTAAAAAACTTATTTGATATTTAGTGGTAAATCGCTTCAAGTTTAGTATTTAATTGTTTACTTAGGGAGTCTTGTTTCTGACACAGACGCGGTAGATGTCCGTACCATTGTTAATTGCAGTTGCTTTATTTTTATATCATCCATAATGGTTCCTTCAATACCCATCAATTATTTTATTAAAAATATCCAAAAACAAGGAAAATTCATCCGTGCTCCACGTAAAAATTACCCATTCTTTTAGCCGCCACTAAATTATTTTATTGTATCATTTCCGATCCCCTTTTCGTGATATCCGAGGTGATTTCATATATATTATATTTACTTTTTCTTGCTAACTTCTTATTCCAAAAGATTTCATTGAGACAGGATGTCGTCATTCTCGCTGTAATTATTCTCTTTTTTATTTCTTTGTTGTCTATTTCAGAGGTGTCTTATTAAAGTCCATATTGGGGGTTAATGGTTAAGACTTAAGGTTAAAACGGAAAAAGATTTGTCACCAAACACCCACAAATCTAAAGTGAATAATGCTAACATGTTTAATGAAACACTCTTCTAGAAATTAAAAGTAAGCGATTTGGAAAAATTGGGACAAATGTTGATAATTATTATCGATATAAATCAGACTGATTTTTTTGGCATTTATTGTAAGAGGTCGTTATTTCAACCAAAACATATAAAAATTAAAAATAAACAAAAATGACATTTCTTCATGCACTTTCATAACAAATAAATAAAAAAAAATAACAAACTTTAAGGTTTTACAAAAATATAAATGAAATGTATAAAGTTATATGAAAATTAGATGCAATCTGGGCAGACTTATTTAGCACATTTTAAGTACACTTTTTTTTACAGGAATAACACCTGAATGATTAAGTTTTGGGGGTCAAGAAAGACATGACTCTTGTTTCCTCATTATTAAATTGTGGTAGGGGCTGATCAGGCATTCAGGCATCATCAAGCAGTGCCTAAGACTCTTGACAAATTCATTCTTAATTTTCGCGGCAATCGCATATTATGCACTCGTCTCTGCATGTGCTCTAACACTAATGCGCGTACTATTTCTTTTACAAACGATCACCTGACTTTGATGTTAGGGTGATGAATCTGATATAACAGGAGTGCATTGTCACTACTAATATCCAACATGCGGTAAAATATAGTCATAGGCCAACGTCTTGTTCGGCGGCTACTAGTGTAAATCGCACACTTTTTATCCATTTCATTAACTCCACCTTTTGTGCATTTATAATAGGCTATAATTTCTGGTTTACCAGTGCGTTGATCAATTTCTTCAATGTGATGAATAGAAGAAGCCAAAATGACGGCCTTAGGTTTCTTGGGAACATGAGAAATCAGTGTTATGTGGCTCGCGAAACCATATAGTGTTGTACCTTAGTAAAGTTTCAATATGGTGAATGAGATGAGTATAGAGAGCGTGAGGATTGAGCGGTTTTTTCGATAGATGGTCCCGATACTTTATATTTTAAATATTGATTACTTTTAGCTGGTGTACGAGGCTCGTTCTAAATGTTTTTGGCTTGCTTGGAGTGACGGAAGTATGATCAAATGATTATGATATTTGTCAAGTATGATTCGTTGGATGGCATACTCCTAGTTTTATGCACGTATGTAAAAAGTGGGCTCTTCAATTTAAAAATGCTCGTATATCCATTGAAGATTATGGACTCTCGGGAAACCCAATAATCGCTACGTAGCTATAACTATAAACATCTCGATAAACCCTGTTTATTACATTATGCACGATATTTTGGATATGAAAAAGCTTTCTACTCGTGAGTGCCGCTTTTGTTAACAATTGACCAAAGATGCATTCGAAGGAACACTTCCAACACTGTTTAAACGTGAATCTGCTGTTTGTTCTATGTTTTGTAATTGCAGATGAATTTGAAACAGCGGGTGAGAGTTGGCGAAAATGTATAGACAAAGTGAATACTGTTCCATGTGCAGGAAAAGTCATAACTACGGTTTTCTGGAATTTTCATGGTGCGGTACTCATAGACTATCTGGCATTTTGCCAAAAGGCTTTTACACTCCACTATTGGACAAACTAAAGAGTAGAGCCCACATCTGCCCAAAAATTGATTTGGCTCCCAGCGATTACTTCCCGTTTTCAAACCTGAGCAAATATCTCGCTGGGCGAAGATTAATTTCAAATTATGAGACCAAAGCTGAGTCAGCAGCGTATTTAGTTAGATAAATTGCAGTATACTGCGGTCATTGGTCTAAATGTATTAAAGTGCAAGGTGATTATGTTGAAAAATAAAAAAAAACCAAAATATTTTTCTTTGCTAAGCTAAAAACAAACGCGACAAACATCCTATAAATAAATGAAGTATGTAAACAAATAATATAATGTAAATATAGATCGTAAATATTCACAAAGTGATAAAGTAGCTAATAAATATTTGTTTTTCTAGAATGATGCCTGGAGCAATGGCACTTCGTGGGCCACCTGGTACCGGCCCTCGGGCAGGACCTGGCATGCGAGGGCCAATGGGACGAGGGGACTATGGTAAGTACTCCGCCCAAGTCTCCCCTCCGTTTCTACGTTCCTCTGGCACGACACGACTCATGGTCCTAAGTCCGCTTGCTGTTGTTTTCTCTTTGAGTGACGAGGCAAAGGCGATAAATCAAAATGAAATGTTTGATCTCGATATTCAAGCACCATTGTGGACAAAAGTTAATTTAATTATATTCTTCGCGTTTCATACTTTGATTTAAATTCGTCTTAACTTCTTGTGCGATACTAACGCTTCCTGGAGTACGCTGTAGCGTTTCCGTAACACCCTAACAGGTCATATGGTGGCCACCAATGAATAATTGAAATAATCTGAGTTGAAACGAAACTAATACATTCATAGCACCATCTGTTTTGGTATCTATTCGATGTCAACATCAAGTTGACTAGGACTTCGTGCTCAAATCATTTGTCACTAACCATAATTTTTTCCAGGATTGAAATAACGGTTAACCCTTAATTTTGGATGAGCCTGTTTTAAAAATTAAATCTCATTTTGAAAACACTCATAATCATTTTAATAGTACGATAAAATTGGCTCATCCTAAGTTTATGTTTCAGACGATTATTATTTCTGTAGACTTCCTAAAAATATATGCGTGAATGCCTAACTACTTTAAATATCGAGAATATCATTCCAAATGTATCTTTGCTGCAAAATTTGAGATATTTAGGACGGACAAAAATATATATTTGCCAATATATCGTGCCATATATGAAGCCAATTTAGGAAGAAATATGCAATAAATCTTTATATTAAAGGACCTATTGTAAGAAGGGGATATAAAAAATATAAAGGTATAAAGGGTATAGAAAAAGTCCGATTCGATCTAGATTGAAACATTACTTGGTGTTTCTGTCTCATTTTATTGGATTTTATTAGTATCAAAATGTAAGTTATATTTAATTGTTAAGCTTTGATATTAAACACTTTATATAATTTATTTTAGCTCCTATCTTGTATTATGAGGAAGTTGATACAAATGCCTTGAAATTCATGGTAGATCTCTTATATTTTCTTAAATAATGTACATATTATAATCTTGTTCAATCAACGATTTATTGCAAACTTCCTAAGTTGTTTCAAGTCTAACCACAGCTTAAATTTCTTTATAAATTTAAAAATTTATCGAATTTTTGCTTTGTATTTGAAAATTGTGATATTTATCACTGGTAAAGATACAATTTGGTGTCCAGTCATAAAATCTGAAACAATTATCAAGCTCGTCACAAGACGAGTACAAGAGGTGCCACATATCAAAACTAAACCCTCCCTGAAAGTAACCAGCAGGGGCACCGCAAGAGGCAGAAGGGCAAAACGTAATCAGCATACTGCACGCGGCCTTCAACTGTTTTTTTAACATGCATGCATCTCTTTGTCTTTGATGATTCCCCGACCATATTTCCCATTATACCACCATCCATGTATATTCTTCAATATACGCCTACCCTATTTTAGCTCGCTGCAAAAAAGTTGACAACTTATTGGATCGACACAGGTAAGTAGACGCCCTCGCTCCTCCCACACAGTACGTCCACCTTTCCCTCACTCCGTTCATCCTTGTCCTTCCTCGTACAGAGCTGTGGTGCAGGGATGGATCAAGATGTGAACCACTTCAGAGTAATTTTTTGAGGGGATTTGGTCTCGTTATCAACGTTGAAGCAACGTTTATGATTGGACGAAATTTCTGTTTAACTGATGTTATTTTAGTGTAGTATGGTAGAGTAAGAAATTTGGAGCTCGACATTTTGATATATTATGGTAGTTTGAAGATCATTATCGATATTAAGTATACCTTTAACTTTTCCCGGCATGCTCATAGTGTCTTTTTAATTTGGATTATTAAAATATTTAAGATTAGAAAAGAATCTAGGCCTTAAGAAAGTACTTATTAAAATTAGGCGTTACCATGGGGCTCTGATCTGTTTTTTCGTTTTTCTCGAAGACCGGAAAAACGTTCTGTGAACCAAGGTTGAGTAAATTTCGTAACTACTCTCTGGTATTACATTTGTTGATTTATGATTCCAATAAAAGAAAAGGGGCAAAGTTAAGAGAAGAGCACCACCGTTGTTGGGGCTGGAATGCAACACCTGTTGCCTGGCTTCTTGTCAGATGTAATACCGGATAGTAGCACTTTGTCTCTTTTTGTAGATTACGATTATGACTATTACGGTTATGGGGACTATCGAGGCGGATACAGTGACCCATATTACGATGACTATTACCGGTATGAAGACTATTATTACGACTACCAGCAACCGGCGTCTGCACCGGCCTCGGCGCCATCTATAGCGCAGGGGCGTGGTCGCGGGGCACAGGGTCGACCGCCCGTTCAGCCGGTGGGTGGCGATTTTCTTTACCGAAGCTCTTTCTTGGCTAGGTTGTGGCGGGGAGGGCGGCGCTACCACGTAGTCACGCCTCCTAGTTGACGGAACCAGGGCCCCGCCCTCCTTTGCTGTTTTCCCACTAGATTTTTTTTCAAAATTTTTCCAAAACATGCAAGAAAAGTGCGATTTGCAAAAGTGTTCCAGCTTGGTGTGGTCTTTCTATCTGTATGTCCTTTTTTAACCATCGACTTAGTGAATAACGTTTGATCTCATCGTCATCACTATTTAGGCTTATGATGTTATTTAAAACTGGTAATAATTATGTATATCTAATTTTATTAGAAAATTCTATTGAATAATTCTATTTGCTACATGAAAGAAACTACCTACAAATGCCTATTAATAGCATAGTATTTGTTTGTTCATCAACATACCTACGTAATCTAAATCACATTGAGTTCTAATTTTATTTGTCACAAGTAGTTGTGGGACAACTTTTATTTAATTCATACCACAGCAGGTACATAGGTTGTTTAAAAAAAAACAAATAAAACTACAAAGAATCATATGTTGATTTATTCAAAACAGACACCCTCTGCAGCAATACAACATTGAAGAGGAGTAGTGAGTAGTAAAAAAGATCATTTCAGTGATCACGGTGGATTCGATCCTCAGGATTATCCCGGTAATAACTCCTCTTGGAATTTTAAATCCCAGTAATAGAAGATAGTTACAAGAAACCAAACGAAAGGTTTAAAGTGGTCAAGGTTTACAATACCTTTTCGGACAACCTGTATATGTGTGGAGTATCGACATTTTATTGATTAATGACAGACCATTTTGGTATGAAGTGCGTTTGTAGTTTTCATTTGTTTTACTTCCTTTAAGAAAATGTCAATCATTGATTTCTTATTTAACAACTGATGTATGCTTTATTGTACAAACTGTGTTTCATAGAGATGTTTTTTAAAGAACATCGCCAGACAAAAGTCCTGTTCCTGCTTTCAAGCACTACAAATTTCTACAATTTCTAATTTTTCAAATGAATTACCTATATTAATCTCCTTTTAACAACCCTATATTGACTAAAGCCGAGGTTGTTTCTTCAATTTGAGGTTGTTTCTTCAATTTTCGAGATGATTTACGAACTTGTAGTTTTCTATTCCACTTTTATTCAAGGAGAGTTAGTTTGAAACGCCCTCTATTATAATGAATGCGATTTTTGTTGTTAATTTCGATTTTCTAATTATATGTGAAATATAAATAACGCCTTGTAGCAATGCTAATTTTATAAACAGTATTCATTTGAAATATTCATTTATTATATCTTCATAATAATAAGCCGATTAATTTTTAATGTGTTGCACCAGTGCAAAAATTGCTGCGCATAATCAACTTAACTCAAATTACGAGTGTGGATTTTGATGTATATTTTAATGCAAATAATGTTTTCTTTTATAAAAGATATGTCATAAGCCTGAATAAAATTCGTTTGTCCTGCAGCTTAAAACCAGTCACTAACTGATCCGTAGACGCTTTTCATTAACGTCCCATCATTAACTTAACAGTGACAATGATTCGTGTACATTAATTTTTCCTTGCCCTCCAAACGAAATCCCACTAATCACGAAGGGGTACTTTTGCAAATCGCCGATTGGTACACACGGTTTTTGACTGTGGCGGTGTATCGACTGTCAAAACTAACCCGAAACCTGCAAACTGCGCATATTAACCTAACACGTTTCCAACGTGAAATCAGAAAATAAAACAGGAAACTGACCATGCGTGCAAAACCTTGAACGAATGTAACGTGAGAGAAAAGTGCAAATGGTGGGGATGACTTGTTTGATTTTTCTTATTTTTCCTTTTTTAACTGAGCTACTAATGTTTACAAGCAATTAAAAACAGCATCATTTATGCGCATAGTCGAGCATTCGCCACACTCAAACGCCATCATATCTGAGTCAGATTTAAAATTAACCACACAGCCGGGAAAAGTGAGTCAAAATTTTTGTTCTTTTTTATTTATTGTCGCGCGTACAGTACACAATCGCGACGGGAAAGACCGCTGCGCAACGCAAATACAAGTCAGATTGAGAGGGAGAGAGAGTGTGAAAGGGAACCTCAACGATTGAGTGGACGAGAAAAAGATGGAAACGTTAGCCGAAGGAGCGCTGGCTCAGATATGATGTTGTTGAGGGGGGGCGTCTGGGGGCTGACGTTCGCCCCTCTCTCGGCGTTGCAGGGTTATCCAAAAAACTGGGACGAGCCACGCTGATCCACACTAACCCATCGATTCTATTAATTATCGTTTTTTTGTGATGTTTATTGATTAATTTTTATAGTCCGTAGGAGCTGCGATTTTTATTTTAAAAAGTTTGTCAATAAATCTTGGGAATTTTTGAAATATTGGTATAACGAAAAAAAAACAGAAAATTCTGAAAATATAAATATTGCATAATTATCGGTTTTAAGTGACTTTTTAAAGGGTTGTTCAATAAGATTGTCTGTACCGTAAAATAAGGCACGATAATTACAAGTGATCCCATAATTTTTATTATATTTTGAAGAATAAATACTAACCTTTTTTTGAAAATAATGTAGTTTAAAAGCAGACGCGTTCTTTCGCAAAATGGTAGTGTCAGCTAGCCACCAAGATCACGTGATCTCACACTTTAGGATATTTTTTTGGTGTTTTGTTAAATCTCTGGTTTACACAAAGTAAACCGCGGAAAATTCTTACCCCAATCGCGATTTGTGTAAAAGAGTAATCGATAATTGGCACCAGGCAAAGCCGAAGGGGAACATGTGAACGACATTAATTAATATTATTTGTTCTTCCATTCCATTATTTGTTCTTCAAGGTAAAATAACAATTACGAGATTAACATTTGTAGTTACAGTTATCGTTGGGTCTCATTTTAAAGTTCTGGCACTCTTATTGGACAGCCCTTTATATCCTGGTGCATATTTTACATTTAGTCTAGTAAACAAAAAATGCCCTTTTTATGATACTAAATCTACCTATTTTTTAATAATACCTGAGATATCAAATACTGTAAAATTCTTGATATATAAATGAAATGGCATGAATTAAATATGACAGCATCTGTAAAAGAAAAGAAACTGCCCGAAAAATATAATTTTATATTGACATAAATTATCTTATTTTAATATAAATACAATTATTTATTCTGTAAAGGGTGTTCCAACTTAGAGGTGGAAATATATAATATTCTTTTTCAATCAAAGATATTTTTGGTTAAGAGTAAAGAATAAGAATAAGATGATGAAACGATGAAATAAGATGAAAATGATGAAAAAAGATAAGTATTAAGATGAAACTGCAAGTTTTAATTACAACGGAAGAAATGTTAGATTAGTGTACCATTAGACTTGAAAAATTACATAAAGATTTTGATACAATAACAGTAGTTCACGTTGCACTGCAGGTAAGGTTTTAACAAATTGAAACGATCTCTTTGGGATATATGCAGGATCAAGATATCCTGGTGGCTGAGCAATGATAAACAACATTACTGAGAAAAAGCGCTATTGACTCACCTCTATTTGCCAATGTTCAAAGTCATTAGACATTCCAAGAAGCACTTCGAGTGTATTTAATTTATCATAGCAACATTTGCCAACTATACGATATATATAAATTATATAGCATAGAGTAAAAAACCACATAATTTTCCGATAGATTTGTTCCGAGAGTTTTCAAAAATAGATAAGTTCGATATTTTTATTATCGTGGAAAAAATCAAATTTCGTGCGTTCGTTAAACACTACTTTTTGCATGGAAAAACCGTCCGCATTCATGTTTTATGGTTCATAAGATTTTATGGTTCATAAGTGGATTACTCAATTTCGATGTGGTTGAGCCACTAGGCTTGGTGTTCCGCGCTCTAGATCCCCCCTTGAGGTCCCTATTGATGAAATGATCAACAAAATCCGTTCTATTGTGTTGGTCGATCGCACAGTGAAGGCTAGAGATTGTTGAGATGATAAACATCTCGGACGAACGTGTACGGAACCTCCTACATGAACATTTCGGTATGAGAAAGTGCTGCGGACCAAATCGGAACACATTGACCACTCCACAGCGATATTTAGACATGTATAAGGGCAAACCAAAAGATTTTTTGCTGCAGTTCGTGATTGTTGATGAACACGGCATACCATAAATGAAGAAACAGTTAACACAGTGGAAAAGCTCATGGCTATGGCCGTCGTTCCGAAAGGTCATGGCTACTGTTTTCTTGTATTCGCAAGGCATTATCTTCAACAACTATTTAGAAAAGGCAGAGGCAATCATAGAGGAGTATTGTGCTGCATTATTGGTTCAATTTCATCAAGAGTCGGCCTCATTTGGCGATGAAAAAGTGCTATTTCACCACGATAATACAGTCGCTCCATTGTCCAAGTAGAGGGCTATTTTTCAAAGTTTGTACTTTTTGGAAGCCAAAAAAAATGTTGAAAATGTTGGGCGAAGTGTATCGATCCAAAAGGATACTACGTTGAAAAAACAATAATTAATTTTTAAAAAATCACTTCACTTTTTGCTTTACCCTCGTATGAATAAGTGAAGAATAAATAAGTAGTGTGATTTGACATCGGTTGATTTTTTTGAGATTATAGGAAGAAATAGCCGAATGCCCACAACCCTGAAACAATTCTAGCTAAAGCCTGAGAATCAACTGTTCGTCATTGCTAAAATTAAGTTGCATTAGTGCAAAAATGTGATGCAAAATTTTCAAAAGAATGGAAACTTGTAAAGCCAACCATTGTGGTTGTTCAACCATTATTAAGTTTCAAGTAAAATGCAATATGATATAAATATTAATACTTGAAAAGTTCATGTGTTTTATGTAGTATTTATATTTTCATCTCTAGTTGATACACGAAGTTTATAACTAAAAAATTAATAAGGGAATATTGATTTTTAACAACAAAGAGCGCAGCTTCGCATGTGACGATAAATTTACAATTTTTTAGGTTGCTTTAAAGCAAAATGTCTAGTCAATCAGCAGCTTTTTTTTCTTTTCGGCAAAACGGTGCCAAAGTTGTTGCGTTTTTATTTTATCTATTAAAAAAAGTACATACTAAATTGCCAAAATTTATTTATTTTTTATTGTGTTATTTGTTTATTTATTAGGTAGGGCCGTAACAAACCCTTTTTATGTTTTTTTTTGTTGATTATATCAATATTGTTTTCTCCCCCCATACCCGGAGCTATACGCTTTTTTGTTTAGTTTGCTTTTAGATTGCTTCGCTTTTGCTTTTTGCTTGGCTTTTTGAATTTGCACCTGTGACTTATACATTTATATTTTTTGTCTCGCAAATTTATGTGCGCTTATGTACTATTTTGTTTTTTTTTAATACTTTTATTTCGACTACAATCAAGTATTGGAGTACTCTTTTGGATAACCCTTTTTTCTGAACCGTGAAGAGAAAAAATGAGGTTCATTTGTGGAATTCATTTTTTCGTTTACCAGAATTTGAGAATGCTTTTCATTTTTTATTCAACCCATCGTGCCGGTGCTTAGGTGTTACATTTTTTTTTGTTTGATTCATGTAACTAATAAGAATTGTGACACTTAGGAACTGGAAGAAAACGGCTGTCGTTCAGAATTATTTTTCAATGAGAGGAATGGGACGCAGGTTTGTTTATATTCTTTCTACATCCTTTTTTAAATTCCTTTTTTTTTAATCCCATCCTTAACTTACTCCTATAATTTTTGATTACCTGCACGTTAATTAATCGTTTTTTTACAACTATATGTGTTCCGAAAAACCCTTTAGATTTAGAAAGTAAAGGTATAGAAGATTTAAGAAGACCCTAGTAACAGATCATTTTAACATCTGCAACTATAAATAATTTTATTAGTCTAGCTAGTTACAAAGAAGTATAACTTGGATGTAAGCAGTCAAAATATTTGAAATCTGTCATTTAGATATTAATTTTAAGCTAGCAAGCTAAGGTGAATATTAATAATCAATGTATTTATCTTTTGTGGATTAATTAGTTGAATCTATGAAAACAAAAAAGTGATACAGATAAATAATGTGATATAAAAAAATATTTTAATAAATCTCTGAAAAATAGAATAGAAGAAATAGCCGACAATAGAAGAATTTCCGTTTTAGGGAGAAATATATATCTTGAGCAGATGATTTCAATGGAGAGTGATACCGCCCGGGAAGTGGAAAGAGTGTTAAATATGGCTGGCTAGTTGAATATAGTGTTTAAGATCAAACTTCCACTTTACCTGAAGAGAAAAGTCTTAAAAAATCTTGAGGTAGTTGGTTCGACATGTACATAGTCTGCCCGATGGAACAGATGACTTTTGAATGATGATGATGACTTGAATTTTTCCATCTGCAACACCATCTTTCAATGAATCTAATAAGACATATAAATATTCACTTTCTGAAATTCGAAGGCGTTAGGATAAAATGCAGCAAACATTCCGTTTTTTTAAGTTTAATAAAAATGGCCCAGAAACTTTTATGGTGGTAAAGCAATGAACATTAAGAATGATTTTAAGTAATTTACAGTGATGGTAGGAGTATTAAAGACAATCCAATGACATGCTTATTACTAACAGTTCGAAGAAAACTCGGCTGGTGAAAACTCGCTGATATTCCTAAGTCCATTTTAACTCCTATTTTAATGGAAATTTAGGGTAATCGAAGGTGCACAAAGCAAGAGAGCCCTCTCAAAACTGAAAAACTTTATCGAAAGACGTCTTGCCTTTTGAAAGCATTTTAGGCAACCCGCAATCTTCCATCGCGAGTGTGAATGCAATTCTCAAATGTAGTGCTTCACAAAAAAATTGAATTAAGTTGAATTTATTAAAAATGGAAGTAACAAATAACCAAAACATTTTACAAGAAGAATATATAGTGTAGTAAGTTTGAGTGTAATATTTAGTGGAGTTCATGAAAGAAGAATGACACAGGATTAAAACGATTCGGAACTGAAAGGTCCCTTTTTCCCAACCACATAATATTCCTTCAGGTAGAAAGGATATAGCCGTTAAGGATGGGTTTTTAGAAGTTATAATTTGAAATAGTTTCGGAAATATGCAGGAAGGTCTGTAGAAATAAACACTTCAGATTTGTGGCGATATATTGACATTATATTTCTGAGGTTATTAATGGTTTAATAATAATTCAGTTTTGTTAATTCTTGATGAAAGTATTAAATCCGATTCGTAGACTTTTTTAAATATTGTGATGATTTTACTCTACTGCAGCTATTTTAGACAAACTAATTTTATTGCTAGAATAGTATTCGAAAATATAAATTTCTCTAAAGCCGTTGATATGTATTGATAAAACTTCTTGATATTATTAACAAATAAGATTTATTCCATAGTGTATTCGTTATAGTATGTATCTTTTTATTTTTAATAGAACATTATTCATAATAACAATTTTGTTTTGTTATGAGGTATTTTGTTTAAAATTATCATTTCTGATATTTTTTTTTCTATATAGTACCAAAAACATATTTTCAGGTGTGTAAAAGTTTTGTGTTTAAATACATTTGAGCGTACTCTTTTTGGCACCAACTTTTTATATAAGAGTGGGTTTATTCCTAATAATAACTTGGGTCCAATTATAGATTTCGACCATGCAAACTCCACTAAAAATTTTTCCTTTGTAGTCATCTTCTGTTGTTTATTTTTGTTGATAATAATAATAAGACAATATAAACTTTCATTTCACTTTTTTAAAAAAAGTTGGATTTTGGGCGAAATGATTTGCCTTTACATTAGATCCAATGGGGCGTTGATCCATTTGCGAATCTTTATAATAAGAAAAACATTTTGCATCCATCGAACAAGGTGATAATTTATAGTACCAAGGGTCGAGAATGAGCTGGGGATCATTGGTGTTGGAAGGTGTGGTCGTGCATATTATTTTGATGTGCATAGATTACCTTTTTTGCATCATTTTTTTTTTATTATAGCTTCAGGCCGAGTTGATCCATGGCTTGGTTTATTGGGTTGCCTACATTACCGTCACCCATTCAGGTGTCGATAAGCCACCGATGTCGCTTAAGTTCAGTTATCGAGAACTGAAGTTCGACCCGGTGCAGCTGTTCCGTCATTTGCATCAACTTACCGATCAATTTAAACAATTTTTATTTGCAGTAGTTGGGTGCAATTGTTTAATTAGGTTTTGCTTATAATAAAGCAGATCTTTCTGAGCCTACTTATTATTCAACTAAGACATGTCTAAATTCAAGACATATTTAGATTCAAATAGGACATGTCCAATTTTCCACTATATTCGAAAATTACATAACAGTTTCGGCACCCGGTACCTCTTAAGAAACGAAAATACAATGTTGTATAATATAACATTATATTTTCATATCTGAAAAAGGCACAGTATGCCGAAACAATTAGGAGGAACATATAATGGGTATGACAATTCGTCAGCCATTTAAGCTAAATAATTCAATTATGCTGATAATTAGACGTCTTTAATCCTTTTTGGTTGTCTGAAATCTTCACTTCTGAGTCGTTGAAATCAATCTCCATAACTCTTTCTGATGCTAGCTTGCTTACTATAAGATTCGGACATTGTTTAATATACTTCACCTGCAGTTTTCTGCAAATCAAAGGGTTAAATTTGTGCAGCTTAGTTGTAGAAATTCTTTAAATATGTTACACATTTGCAGTTACAACTGTAGTCATAATTAACTGTGGACATTTTTGCATATCTCTATCAGAGATAAGCATATATGCATGGCAGAAACTGAGTTGAACACCTAGCAAATAATTTAATATAAACATATTGATATATTAACAGAAAATAAGTTTAAGTAAATTATACCGTATTAATTAAAATTGACGAAGAAAATTTAGCAGGCCTTAATGAAATTGCCGATATGGAAGAAAGTTTTAATTTCAGAATATATATATATATATATATATATATATATATATATATATATATATATATATATATATATATATATATATATATATATATATATATATATATATATATATACATATATATATATATATATATATATATATATATATATATATATATATATATATATATATATATATATATACACATACAAGTCTAATGAAACTGACTTATTTCTACTCGGTATAGTATATTCTACGTCGTAGTTGTTAAAACAAAGCAACAAATCTGATTGTTGTTGCCTCGATCAATCTCCGATACTATTTCAAATTGAGATAATTTGTTACTTCATTCATTCACTTTGTAAAAACTTATACCTTTCTTTTTTGGTTACTGTATAGGTTGGCCGTGGGCGTGGGGCGGCGGCACGTGGCCGGGGAGTCGGTGGGCCACCGGCCCGTGGAGCGGCATCGGCGGCCCGAGCGGGACGGGCCGCGGCCGCGGGCCGTGGGGCGGTGCGCCCGGTCGCTCGTGGAGCGGGCCGAGGCAAGGGGGGAAGTTTACCAGGTAAGTTATCCATTTAAAAACCCATCGTGTAGTTCTAATAATCTAGATTTCAGCAGTTACTTGTCTTTTCATTCACTTAATTTTTTTTAAAAATGATTCGTTTTTTGTAACATAGTGGATTGATGGATCGTCAGTAACCAGGGTGATCATGAAAAAGCCATCGTAAGAGAAATATAATATCTCGGGAGGCTCTACGTTGAAGTATCTCTATTTCGGAAGTCTCCAATGTCAATGTATTTGAAAATTGTTGTTAACCTAGTAGCCTTTGATTGAACTCTAACAGCACATAATATTTAACGAAACAGAGAACATGCTGAATATTTTTTTTCTTTTTTTTTGGGTTTTTCGTCACGATCTAAAACTCAAAAATATCAAATATCTGTTCTTATGTAAATAAAGAATCACTGGGTAAAAAACAAAAAATCAAACGGAGACAAATTTCTCAGTGATTCCTTTCTGCAATAAATTTGCCTAACGAACAAAATTTAAAAAAATATAAAAATGTTCTAAAATAAATATAAACTTTTGAACGTTAACGTTTCGGGAAGTATTCTCCCGTTTTCAGAACGATTCTAAAAAATAAATTATATTAATTTCTATATATAATGCAATATATATATATATATATATGAGGTTTAGTATATGATTGTTTACTGTACTGATTGTGTATTGAAATACTTAAATGTTTTTAATTGTATGTTTTAGAATCGGGAACCATATTGACTTTAAATCTACCATTCATTCTATTTATATAAGAACAGATATTTTTGATATTTTTTGCGTTTTAGATTGTGGCGAAAAAGATTATTAGATTGTGGCGTTTTAGATTGTGGCGTGACTGTTCTAAAAAAAGTCTTCAACTCAGTGTTTTTTGACTACCTTTGACATTTATTTATCAAAAAAGTACATTTTCGAGATAATATTATTCACTTTCTATACACTTTCGCCACCTTTCAAGTATCTGTCGAATCCCAAATCAAAAGTCGTGTAATGTTTTTGACTTCCTAAGAGATTTGAAGTGGCTTTCAACAAGGTTTTGATAAAGGGATCAGAGGAGATGAAAATACTCTGGAACCAATTATGGAAAATATTCCGAGTGCTACAAAATCTCCCAGCCCACCGAAGTTATCGTTTCCAAAGTGTGTGCTGTGTGTGACCGTACGTTGTCCTGAAGTGAAATGACTCCCCTTCTTCTTTAAGACCATTATTAGAGCCAGTATAACACCAGCACGACGCCGAGTTGATTCCATTATATATATATATATATATATATATATATATATATATATATATATATATATATATATATATATATATATATATATATATATATATATATATATATATATATATAACAACACCTTTTTGGCGTGGATATTTGGTTTTACGGTACTGATTGATGGCTCACCATAATTAACCTACAATGTTCGCCTCTTTGGATTATCATAGAAAATCCACTTTTCTTCACATGTCACAATCTTATGTTGGAAGTTCTTTCTTCTGAATCTGGAAAGTAATAACACACCCTCAAAGTGTATATTCTTAGCTGTTGGTTTATAGGGCACCCAACGACTCTTTGCTTTCAATTGTTCACCCTTCACCTTTTTTTGTGTCCTGGACGTTCTGCATCATTTAAGTCAACATTTCCAGTTGGAATTACCAGAACTACTTTTTACAAGTACTGTAGGAACAAATATCTCCAAAAGTTAGTATGAATCAATTATGTTCTAGACCTCCGTAGTATTTTTTTTAGTTGAAAGGTGAAAAGATGACAGTGACACAAATATTGCTTTTGGAATGACATGGCATCCACAACTGATTTTTCGGATTATATTCACAGTATGCTAAGGTATACGTACCTCGTTTTGAAGCTGAAATATGGCTCTATAAAATAACTATACGGTGGGAAAAAATTTGATTCGAATAGGTTCTGCAGTCGATGAAACTAAGGGGCTTCCCTTCTTTTTAACAGAGAGCACCAGGTTTGTTTAATATAGCGAATACGTTTAAATAATCTCACCGTCAAGGGCTAAATATTTCCCTCAGATTATTATTGTGATGGATTGTAATTCCCTTGGGATTTGCCATTTTTAAGTTTTTTTTTATGTATTTCTTGGGTTCTTTCATGTTGTTGAACTGTTGCAAATATGTATAGCTCATTCAGGGAAATAATGGTTGTACGGCATTAAAATCTATGACACACTCACGTTTCAATATTGCCACATCAACACCAAAATACCCAGACTTTGGCTTTTGTATGATCGATAAAACTGTAAATGAAAAAGTAAAACGAAAAGTTTTTTCTTTAAAAGTTTTAACCAAAAATCTGTTTCGAAACTTTTGCTTGTGAACATAGCTGTTGTTCATTTAGTCCACACAAAGTTTAATCATGCGCTATCACTAAAACAACTTTCAGTATCAGAATTGCTGTTCAAGTAAATTATTAGGGGATTAACTTCTAGTTTATCAAATACTCTTTCGCGATTCCACCTTCTCTCAATCTCTTCTTCTGTATTGCTAATACTGGTCATCCAGATCTGTGATGTGTGTTTGTGTGGTTAGGTGTGGTGATCTCGACCTATATGACGATTGTAGTCATTTTTGGTCACCTCCCATATCAATTCTATAGGATTGAATATGCAATGATAACGGAGAAGAAGACGTAACACTTTGTGGCCACACTCTTCAGCTATATGATCGGCCACATATTCTTTTTTAAGCTTGTTCCTAGAAAGGAACATTACGAAACACAAACCTGTCCCTTTAATTACTGCTTACCGCATAACGATTTGCAGTAGTTCACTTTTCAACATAGTGTTTTCAAAAGGAAGATTAAGCTTCGTCGGCCAGTCTGCAATTTCTGGTTTTGTCCATGCACTAGTTGGGGGGTTATACATCAGTATACTGTGATATGGTGCATTATCCATGACAATAACTGATGGTTCCTGCAAGATTTTCAACAGCTGGTTTTCAAACCAAAACAAAATTATCTTGATTCATTTCTCCATGACAATCGCCTTTTGTTTTAGAATAGAAGAACCTCTGGAATAAAACCATTCTTGTTGCCAGCATGAGGAACAATATATCTGCAATAACATGTTATTATTGACACGTCTTAAAACAACTATTCGTCTTAAAACAACATGACTTAAATGGCTCCAATTACCCATGAGACCTACTAAGTTATTAATATATACTTCTCTCACGACGTGTAATGACAAAAGAGGAGTTCCATTATCTCGTTCCCGTTCAAAATAACTGATAAGCGACGAGACAAGTTACTTACACCGATTGCTTAACGGTTTTGGCATTTTTTGCAATTATAATCGCAGATTTTTTACTACTACAGAACTCACAAAAACAGGAACTAAACCAGAAAATAGCTAAAACAGAAAAAAAATACAGTAAAAATAATTCAAAACGTTTGAAGGTGCAACTCAAAAACGACCAGAACATGAAATTGACAGATTTGGCAAAGAAAGTTGTGTTAGTCCGACAACATTGTCCAGAACCACAAACCTAAATATTGTTTTGATAGCGAATTCGCAAAATGTGATCCAATGTCGCACCGTATTTTTATTCTATTCTGATAGGATTAGAGAAAGAAGGAAAGAGAGTGCTTCGAACCTCAAATCATTTTTTCTTTCTTATGGTTTTACATTGGCAATATATTTCTCTAGATTGATGGCATGCAGCCATTATTTCCTTGAATTACCTATAGTTGAATCAATCATCCTATCGAACGGGAACACTCCGTAATATACAAGAACCTTGTAATCCCACGACACGAAAATCACGATCATCGAATTGAATATGTTTGCGGTAGGCTCATTGCTGTGTCACATTACAGATTATTTATTTCTCATCTACCGGAGCTATACACATAAATAATGGGTTGTTTTCTTGGAATTTCGGTTAATTTAAGCCGTACCTTATACCTCCAAGCTCAAATTATTACCTATATCTGTATGACATATATTAAGGGCTGTACCGATTTCCCGTGTTGACTGAGATAGATTTTTACATCATTAGGAACACTAAAATTCAGCAATATAATGTAATGGGTAAAACAATCAACCCAAATTTTTTTTAAAGTGTTTTTTTTTTTTCAATAAATTACCATATTTTCAAACTATTTGAGAGTCATATATGAAAGAAAAGACAAGTATCAACTTAACAAGAAAGTCAAGTTCAAGAAATGTGCTCATTACCTACCAAACTTGTACCGTTTTTTCCAGTGTATTGTGTGACGGTCGCCTAGTACCCTTTACCTTTTTGGTTCCTTCCATTCCACGTTCCAATTGAGCTGTTTGTTTGTGATGATTTTTTTTGTTGAGATGTGTACGTCCTCAAACCAATTAACGCTCCATACTAAATACGATTTTCTTTGCAGCAGGTAAACGGAAGTTCGACGGGGGTCACCAGAACCAGGGGGAGACGAAGCGACGCTTCCAGAGCGGCGGCGGGCAGCAGGGGGGCTGGGGCGGCATGCCCCTTGCACAGCAGCCCCTCGACGCCAACGGCGATCAGTGGTACCAGGATTCGTACGCGACCTGGAGCTAGGCGGTGAGCGCGCGTGTGCGCGAGAGGCGGGCTGGCGGGGGGACGTGCCACGCCCCCGGCGACAAGAAGCCACGCCCGAACCGATTATCGGTGTCCCCAACTGCCAGCAGGACTGTCTGCATTCGTTTCTAATCAATTTCATTTTTTCTTCTATTTAAAAAAATTGTCTTCTATAACACACACTTTGTGGAAAAACTTGTTATGTTTTCGGAAGAGAAAAAAAAAACTAAAAAATCTGTTACGACCTTTTTTAAAGTTTTTTTCTTATATACAATTAAATCGTACTATCGAGCTATCTCGACTTGTCATTGATGTTTTATTTTTATTTCATTAAGTTTTGTTTGTTTTCCGCGTTGTGAGTCGTTTGAGAGCGAGTGGGGGGGAAGTGAGAAACTCCCCGACCCCCTCTCGACGCTTGTTTTTTATTATTACTTAAAACAAGGGGCGGTCGCTACGGAAGTGCCGCTCAGTCCACCTCATTTTGTCCTATGTTAACGTTTTCAGACATTGGTTAAAAATTTATTGAATTTTATTGAAATTCGTTTTCGGTGTTTTTTTCTTGTTAAGTTTAGAGGAGTAAGGAGGGGACAAATGGGGGGTGTGTGCGGACGCTCACCGTCTTGACGCCCAACGGACTCTTTATTATCACACACGGTTGGACCGAGACAACTAGTGCGAGTGACATTTTTTAATTTGTATAATAATATAATTATTGTATTTTATCATTTTTTTTTTGGTGATGCATTTTTGCATTGTGATGTATTTTAGCTGTAATTTTAAGGAATCAACTAACATACTTCTGTTTCTCCCCTCTCCACCCATCTGAATTTAAAAAAAACATACCGGAACAAAAAGCCACCCCCTCTCCCGTTTGAAGGAAAAAATCAACCCACGTGACCCGGCAGTTGACAGAAACACCAGATTGCAATTTTAGATATTACTTTTTCTTTGTTTGTTTATCATTGTGTTAGAACCGTAATTTGTCCGTCTTTTATCCCGCTTTTTAACATGTTTTTGTTTCCGTGCCTGTCCAATTTTTTTTGTTTCTCTTTCCTCCGTTCTTTACTTCATCATTTCCTTAGTGTGATGTAGCTAATAATTATGTTCTTTGACTTAACTATTAAATAGAATTGTACGCCTCTTATACATTGTGTAACAGTGTTTTTTTTAATTTTTATTTTGCAATTTTACTACAACTACTACGATCACTGACACCATACTACTGTGACGAAGGTTGTGGAGGGGAGGGCATGGTCCCCCGCTCCCATCCTTAAATATGTCTGTATTTTATTGGTAATTTTTCGGTCGGGGTCTTGTCTCCTACCGCCCAAGTTGTTCAATATTGTCTTATCAATAATTGACAAGAGGACTGATGATTTAATATGTCTCAATAAACAGTTGTATGTGTATTACAATTTTAATTGTGTGTTTTATTTTCTGGTGTTTAGTAATCCTTGAATTTTTCAAACCGATATTTGCAACTTTGTTGATAATATTTTTAACCTCTGTTGATAACATTTACCCTAAAATAAATTTAATGCATGTTCTTTAACCCTCCGGTAATCGCACCACGGTCTGAGACAGGCTGCAGTGAGCATTGCTAATATTTAAAAAGCACGCAGCTAAAACCCTCGGCCTGTCCCAATAGCTTTTCATAAGGTGTTGTAGAATATTAGTATCGAATGTTACGTGTAAGGGTGTGTTTGTTGTAAAATTATCAACAGTTATTTGCAGATACGGTCTCAGACCGTACGCGACTACTCGCGTCAGTTTTATTGTCAATATAATTTCATCAGAATTAAAAGAAAGGTAAGAATAGTCCTCATATGAAATGCGAATTGGCAAATAAAAAAATACTTTACTCAGATGGATTATGAAAAAGAAATAAAACGCCTAGAACAATTGTATGACGAAGTGCTGCCCGAACCGGAATATGACGATGAACATTTAGATGATGACGATGTAACTGAAAAGCGAGATGGTGGCAGCGATACCTAGCAAGAGCTGGACGGTGATGAGAAATTTGAAGATAACGGTTTTATTCCTTATTATATAGGGGAAGATGGGCAAACAAAATGGGGCAAGCATGTTCCATTAGAAACTGTTCGAAGGGAAGACATTGGGTTGCTACTTTCTGGAGTTAAACCTAGAGCGCGGCCAATAAAATCACTACATGAATTGCGGCAATTGTTTTTTGATGATTATATGCTGAATATTACTGTTGACAGTACAAGTAAAAAAATCGCCTCTGTCGTTAGAGGTGCGAATCGCATTTGGTAAACCTACGGAAAATAAACGGAACAGGAATAGAAATTTTTTGTCTAGCGATGTCACTGCGTCGATGTCGTTTTCTTTTTAGGTCTGCATAAGATTCGACGACATTGACACGCGAAACGAAAGAAAAATAGTCGATAATCTAGCACCCACCCATTAGATATTTGTTTGACAGATTCAATGAAAACTGTAAAAAATGTTTCAATCATTCAGCATATGTAACTGTAGATGCGATTATTATTATTATTATTATATTAGTTTTTCTTATATTTTTATTCATCTCCACGGTAACCGGCGTTTGTAACCCAAGACTACAATGTTTGCACTAAACAAGAGGGTTCAGCCGAGGCTCAATGCAAGCTTAACAATTTTCTGAATATATTTGTTGAAACCAGTAGAGCAGCCTTCTGCATGACTGCCATAAGACTATCATGTAATTCAAGCTTGCCTTTGGCGATTTTCCAGTCGTTTGTTATCATTAAGCCCATTTGTAGATATTACTACTGGTATAAATCGACATCTCTGAGTTTGTACATGTCTGTTAGTTCTACAGCTAACGGTTGATATTTTCGTTTTTTCTCGGCAATAGTCTTGGTCAAATTGTGGTCCAACGGTACCGCCACATCGATAATAAGTCCTTTGCGAGCCTTTGTGTCGATTATAATAATATCGGGCCGATTAGCCTCTACCGTCCGATCAGTAATAATTGCCATATCCCACAAAATATTTGCAGTTTCACTTATATACACCTGTTCTGGTTTCCACTTATAATAAGGTATCTTCACAAGGTATCATCTTAGCAATGTTGTTATGCCTCCGCATATAGTCAGTCTGTTTGAGCCAGCGCAGGACACCCACCGCTTATATGCTGTATTGATTCTAAATCTTGTTTACATAAGCGACCTGATCTTGGATAGCACATAGGAAACCTTCTGTCTCTCCATAAAGTCCCGATGTTCGGAGCCATTCTGTAGAGTATTTTTTATTAATGTGTTCAGAATCGAGGAGAGCTGCAAAGCGACCATGGAGCTCCTTTCCTTTCCAAACTGAAATACGCCCCTGAGAAATTGTATGGCTTGCCTCGTTAGTTGCTTGTTCTAGACGGAGGGGACTGTAATTACTATCCAGTGTACAGACCGTCTTATGAAGATTACTATTTTGGCTGAGAAAATAGGATCTTAGCCGATCCTCCTGTTGACGGCACATTACTTCTATATTCTGTAAGCCTCTTCCTCCCATATGTCGAGACAAATACAGCCGCTCGATGGAACTAACTTCTTGGGTGATGCATACGATGTTTTGTTAATTTGGTTCTTATTTTCTGATCAAATGCTGTCAGAGAGGTGTCAGACCACTTTATTACACCAAACGTATAAGCAGCCACAGGCAAAGCCCAGGTGTTGATTGTCAATATTTTATTTTTGGCGCTGATCAAAGATTTACATATTTTTTCAACTCTAGTTATGACTCTATTTATAATCATTTCCCTAGCTGTTATATGAAATATTCCTAACAACTGCATCATACCAAGATACTTATAATTTTCTCCACTATTGAGACTACGAATAACTATATCTCCATTTAATTGTATGTTTTCTGTATGTTCCAATACCTGCCCCTTGCGGACATGGACAACTGCACACTTATCAATCACTCCATGCAGATGGTATCGCTAAAACTTTTGACAAGCTCTATTTCACTCTGAAGATTATTAGAGTTTGTTGCATATAATTTTAGATCGTCCATATAGAATTGATGTGATACCTGAATGTTTGGATTTCTCTGGCTTGGGATAGCCCATGCTGGACTCTCTCAACATTCTACTTAGCGGTATTAAAGTCATACAGAACCATAGACGACTTAAACTATCTCCCTGAAATATTCCCCTGCGTATTCGTATATCTGTGGTGTACGAGGTATTATTATTCTTTACATAGAGGCGGGTTTTCCATTTATTCATACAAGCGCAAAGAAATTTTACTAGAGTTGGATGAATCCCATACAATAAAAGGACATACCGGAGGCACGAGTGTGGCACAGAGTCGAACGCTTTTTTTATAATCAATCCACGCCATTGATACATTTTTTCCGTACTTGCTCTGTTATTACCTCATCAATTTCAAGTAACTCCTTACAACCTTGGCTACTTTTACGGCACCCATTTTGCTCAGGCGGTAAAAGACTATTTTCTAATAGATGTTCATATATTTTGGATGAAATAATAGAGGTAAGGATCTTGTAGAGAGTTGGTAGACAAATTATTGGTCTATAATTTTTTGGATTTAAACTGTCCTGTCCCTTTGATAACACATATGTCATTCCCATTGTTATATATTCAGGTATGTTATGTTGCTCTTTTATTAAATCTTGAATAAACTTTGCCAGCGTCCCATGACTACTAACAAGATACTTCCACCACACATTTTGGATGCCATCGATACCTGGCGCTTTCCAGTTAAGCGTTTTTTGGACTGCCTTTTTTTACATCGCCTCTCGTTATTATAACATCTGGCATTTCCTTTATGTTTTGTCTCGCTTCCTCTTCTTCGTGTATCCAATAAGCCTGTTCATTGTGGGTTTTTGGAACTGACCAAATATTTGACCAATACTTGATCATTGTATTTCTCGTTTGGTATTTGTTGCTGTTCTGTTTTTTCTTTTTGTTCCAGTTGACGGTAAAACTTCTTCTGGTTAGTCGAGAATACGAATTCTTGTTTTTTTCGCTTCGAGGATTCATTATATCGCCTTATACGAGCTCCCCATGCGGCTATTCTCTGTCTGAGACATTAATTTTCTTGCTTTATTTTCTTATCAAAGTCTTTGGATGACATACGAACTTTGATCCTTTTAGCTATTGCTCTAATACTCCTCTTGATCTTTTTAGAGCTCTTCTCACCGTTTTTAAAAAAAATCACAATGATGACTTATCTCTCGTCTAGCTTTCGCAATTTTATTTTCTATTCGTCGTTTCCATGCTGGACTAAATGTCAGTTTTGATTGCGGCACAATAAACAATTTCAATGACCCCGGTTAATGAAAGGGCCTCCGTTAGATCCTCTCCGACCACATTGTCCATGGCCTTCACGGTATCATAGAATCTAGCATTTCCTTTCACTCTTCTATCGACTCTATATCGACACCTGCATATTTCATTCTGAACTTTATATAAAGCTCTTTTAAGACAGACAATGACTGTAATAATATCTGGCTCGCAGAATTTGTTGGATTGTTCTCGTTCGGATCTTTTTCTATTGGTTGTTGGATCTCTGTATATCTATCTGGTTGTGTAGATTTTCCTGCAATGTTGTAATTCTTGAATTACTTCGTGTTTGATGATTTTTCCATTCTAAGTACATTCTTTTCCGGAATCCCTCAACATGAACTCCCCCCTATGTGCTTGTGTAGTTCGCGCGCATAATTGAGACATTCATCTCTTTAGACCATCTCACGCGTTGGTCAGATTGACTAGAGACGGCGGAGGGCCTATTGGCGGTCCCCAAACCGCATCTAGTTTGCGTAGGAAGAATTGCAGCATTTGCGGTAGCCATAAGTGGTGTGGCGCAGCACCTCCTCTGTTGACTTGAGGGAGGTTCACAACTGTCCACTGACACGGGTAGCATATTTGGCACTGAAGCCCCAGTGTCAGAACCTACAGCGGGGTCTTGTGAGGACCCGTCGAGGACGAATCTGTTTCTAAGTCGTCTACTCATGTTTTCTTCTCTGGTAAGGCCAGTAATGGGTGGAGATCGAAGAAGAAACAACCACCCATATGTCCCCAAGGCACGGGTCCACACCCCGTGGCCATTATTAAAAGGCTGGGTACCTTTTAGGAGATAGGATAGAGTGAGAAAGGAAATTCAAATCCGAACCTTAGGCAAAGGGTAAGGTCAGCGGACAGCTGGCGTCGCTGGTTGTACCGTCTCTGCATACGGTAGTAGCAAGAGACACTGTTGGCTGCAGTGCCTCCGACTGACCAGACATTATTATTATTATCACAAACATGATTCATCGATCATCTCAGCCTAGGCTGGTCGGGTTTACAATGCCAAAATGAGAAAGCAGTTCAGCTCCTCCCATTCAGCTTAGTACCTTACGAACAATGTGGCAAGTTTTTAAGAGAACTGCTCGTTGTCCTACTGTGGTAATCGATTTTGAAACACCAAACATTTCCAGATTTTTGGAAAAGGTTTTGCTTACTAAGCCTTCGGCGGATATAACAAAAGGTAACACCTCCACTTTCTGGAGTTTCCATTTATTATTATCCCCGCGCTTGCTTGATTTAGCCTAAAGGCGTTCGCACTCCCTCTAAGGGGAACATTGACTTATCCCAGATATCCTAGATATCAGAAGGATTAAGTTCTGTGGGGGCTCTTCCTCTGTTATCGGGCCGCAAGGTGACGCTCGAATTCTTTGACGTTCCTGAGTTGTTCAAGAACTTCCGAACGGTTCTCGATGTTATGAGTAGTGCTGTTTTCTGCATGGGCTTGAAAAGTTGCTCGTTGAGACCCAATACTTTTATGTTCTTCGGCAGGCTCTTTGGAATAACACCCGTTGTTGATATTATTATGGGAACTATTTCTACACTGTTCATGCCCCATTGTTTTTTAACTTGCTCTTGAAGTTTCTAGTATTTCTGAATTTTTTCCCTTTGCTTCTTTAATTTATTATTGTTATTAGGAATGGCCACATCGATTAATAGAGCGCGTTTAGATAATTTATCCACAGTAATAATATCGGGCCTGTTGTGATCCAGTCTTCGCTCAGTGAGTACAGTACGGCCCCAATAGATCTTATTATTATTGCTTTCGAGAATAGGTTCGGGATTGTAATGGTAATGTGGAACTCTTTCTTTTAACAGCTGCAGCTTTATTGCAAGTCCCTGGTGCAGAATCTTTGCGACTGCATCGTGTCTATCTTTATAATCGATAGCCGCAAACATCGTACATCCCCCAGTAATATGTTGAATGGTTTCGGAGGTCGGACATCCATATTGACACTGATCTCCAAAATATCAGCATCTCGAACAATATATTTAAGGTAATTTCTAGTGGCAATAACCTGATCTTGGATTACCACTATAAATCCCTCTATCTCGGGGAACATCTGTCCTGCAGTCAGCCAGTAGTTCGACGCTAATATGTCGACTTGTTCTTGGTTGACCTCATTCTGATGTCTCCCATGCAGGGATTTTTCTCTCCATGATTGCAACTTTTCTTGATCGGTTTTCGCATAGCTTTGAACCAGATTTTCTTTCAATTGCAGTGGCGTTAATACATCGATCTGACATATCGTTCTATGTAATTCCGACGTTTCTGCTTGTTTGAAAAAGTATGATCGCATGCTTTCAATTTGCTGATCAAATTGCTTGCTTATATCGACCAGGCCTCTACCGCCTTGATGTCGTTGCAAGGTGGTGCGTTCTATACTACTTCGTGGGTGATGCTTTTGTGCTTTTGTGAGCAATGTTCTAAGCTTGAGTTGTAGATTTAGTACATCCGTCTTACTCCAGTTGACTACTCCAAAAGAATACGTTAATATAGAGACCGCATTTGTGTTGATTGCTTTAAACATATTTCTGCTATTAAGATTTGACTTGATCACTTGTTTTACCCTCTTGGTGAATAGAGAGCTGAGTTCATCTTTCATTGAATGATGATCAATGCGCCGGACTTGTTTCATTCCCAGGTATTTGTATGTATCTATGGCCGTCATTGCCTCGATAGTTTGGCCATTATGTATCCTAAAAGTGTTGTTCTGGAACTTGCCTCTGTTGATACTGATGGTCCGACATTTTTCCAATCCAAATTCCATTCCGACATCACTAGAAAATCCCTCCACTATTTTTAACATTTGTTCGAGATGATTTTTTGACGAGGCAAACCATTTTAGATAGTCCATGTAAAGCGAATGGTTTAGCCTCATAATGTTTGTGTTGTTGTTTTTTAAGCAAAAACCATACTTAGTCGAATTTAATCGGTGCGAAAGAGGATTCATGCGATGCAAAACCAAGGGGGCTTAGGCAGTCTCCTTGGAAGATACCTCTTCGAATAGGGACATTGTCTGTTGTTATATTATTGTCACCCTCCTTAAGCTGGATTTTGGTTCGCCACGTTGACATAAATGTTTTTAGGAAATTGATTAAAGATGGACAAATTTTACAAATCTTCAAAACTTCCACAAGCCATTCATGTGGAACGGAATCAAAAGCCTTCTTATAATCTATATACGCCATGTTTAGATTTCTATTTTTGGTATAAGCTTGATTGCATATGACTGAATCAATCACCAGCTGTTCTTTGCACCCCATTGCGCCTTTAGTACATCCGTTTTGTTGCACAGCGATAATATTATTTCGCTTGCAATGCGCATATATGCGATTACTAATACATGCTGTTATCACTTTATATAGCGTAGGAAGACATGTTATCGGGCGATACTCGGAGGGATCCTGAGTGATCCTCCTTTATTAAAATAAATATAATTAAATAAAGTAGAAAAAATATATGAACACGCCACAATCATCCAGACATTACTTATGAGGTATGTTGCCCCTTGAGTAAGAAATAGTGGCGCTTTATGTGGTTCGGCCATTATCTCGTTAATTATGTGGGCCAATTTGTTGTGAGTGCACCATAACTTCTTTAGCCAATAATTCTGTAGTCCATCGGGTCCTGGACCTTTCCATTATGAAGATCTTTAATTACACTGGTTAGTTCATCGATTGTGAATGGCTGATACTGCATTTTATGGCAGTTTTCATAGAGTTGACGTTCTTCTCCTATCCACAAGCATTATTATTATACGATCTCGCGGTAGTTAGTTGTTCATTCCAGTATTCCTCTATCTCATTTTTAGTAGAGTATCCGTTGTTCAGATTATGGGTAGTAGAATTTAGATTTCTGTAGACTGTCTTTTCTGATCTCAAGAATAGTTTGTTGTCCATTTTCCTCTTATTACTGAGCCTGTACATCTTAAATCTCGCCACATATACAGAAAGTTTTTGTTTCAGGGTATCAACACATTGTTCTAATGTAGTGTTTGTTAAATCTCTTGCCGAATGTATTTGAGATCGTCTAGTGATTGATTCAATCCGTTTCTCTAACTTTCTGGTTCTGCTGCCAGTAATCCATTCTGTCAACCGGCCAATATCTGCTCTGAGAGTTTCAATCTTACATATGAGTCTCTTTTCTCACTGGGGTACATGAGTTTGCATCTTTGATGGTATAGCTGCCGTTCGTGGACTGATCTTCATCCCAACCTCTTTAGTCGCTGATATGGAGGCACAATAAATCAATAAATGCAGCTGCTCCAAAGTCTGAGCTTTCGCCATAAGAGGTGGTAAAATATTTTTATTCAGACAATCTAGAGCTATGGCGAGTTTTTTACACGTATTTACTCTAGGAAGCAAGGGTCTACTAAGCGATTCCGTACCCTCATTTTTCAAAATGGCCCTTTGAAGTGCAAAATGTAGACTTTGACTTACTTCGACCATGTTTTTTGGTTGACTTTCAGCACTTTCCTCTTGGCTCGGTTCTCGTGCTATGATTTCTACAGGCCTCTGTTCTTCTAGAGCATTTTCTATAACGGTATTTTGATCTTGCATTTGCATCTCGACCTCCTATTTTATTGAGTTTAGTCTTGTTTCTGGAATTAATCCGTTTCTAAGAATTACTCGACACTTATTATTATTATTATTCTGCTCATCCTTACTGTAGAATCTCAGCTCATGCTGGCCGATATTCCAATACCAAGATGAAAAACCAATTCAGCTCCTCTCACCTTAGCATAATATCTTATGAACAATGTGACTGTTCAGTTTGGTGTTTAAAAGTTTTGTAAGTCTCTTTTGGTATGGAATGGAAAAGTCCTTCTTTAACTGGTTATGATCAAGTTTATGCTTTTGGGGTATTCCTAAATATTTGTAGGATTCTTCTGGTGCTAGTTGTTGTATGTTACAAAGTGTTGAATGTTGACTCTGAACCTTTCCCTTCTGTATACTAATGGTAGAACATTTATCCAGTCCGAATGACATTCTGATAGCCCTACTGAATGTTTTTATCACCGTTATAACCGTTTTTATCAATGAGTTTATTTTTTCTCTAGTTTCTCCATATAATTTAAGGTCATCCATATATAGTAGATGAGAGAGCTTTCTTGGATTCCTCATGTTAAGTTTATATCCAATATTACTGTTGTTGAATAGTGTGGACAAAGGGTTCAATGGTAGACAGAACCAAATTAGAGAAAGGGAATCTCCCTGAAAAATTCCCCTCTCGATATTTGTAGCAGCAATGCATTGTTGGCCGACAAAAAGATTCGTTTTTCACTTCCCCATCAGGCACTTTAAAGAATTAATAATCTGGGGGCTAATTTTATAGAAATTCAGAACCTCAACCAGCCAATCGTGAGGGACACTATCGAATGCTTTCTTGTAGTCTATATAGCAGATATTTAAGATGCGTTTTCTTTTTCGCGCTTGCTCAAGAACTACAGCATCGATCGTCAATTGTTCCTTGCAGCCCATACTTGCTCTTATACGTCCTTTCTGTTATTCTTCAAAAATGTTGATTTTATCACAATGTTGATAGAATTTTTCATTGAGTGGAGGGCTGTGAACAGTTTATATAACACTGACAGACATGTGATTGGTCTGTAGTTATTGGGTTGGTTAACGTCCCCTTTTTTGAACAGTAGGTATGTATTGGCCTCCATTAGGAAGTCGGGGAAAATGTCTGGATTTATTAAAACCTCTTTAAATGCATTTGCAAGTACGGGATAGGCGGCTCTAAAGCTTTTAATCCAGAAGTTATGCAATCCATCTGGTCTAGGCGCCTTCCAGTTGTGAGTCTTCCTGACAGCAAATGTCAATCTCTGTGAAATCATATTCTTAAGTTCTGACTTGCTGTTACCGTCTGATTCGAGTACCTTATAAAATTTCTTTTGGCTATTGGCAAATACTGAATTTTTATGTTTTCGCTTTTCTAGTTCATTATATCTTGCTAGCCTGGCTCCTTTCAATTTAGCTTTTTGCCTAAACCGATCTTTTAGATCCAACAATTTTTCTGTCAGGTTTGAATCATCGAGGTCAATGCCGGATTTATTGGCAATTATTTTTGCTTTTCTCGCTACTTTATTTGACTGATTACAAGAAAGATACTGAATGTTCTTTCCAAGATCTCTATTGATTCTTCATTTTCAGACGATGAGGCTTCTGGTGATACATTTCGAGTTTTTTCTACTTGTTGCTCCTCTGTATTCGAGTTAAGAACGTCCATAGTATCTTCTTGATGTTGTTGATATATAATGTTTTGATTTGGAGAGCGTTCGGTCCTAGTGACAGCCCTCCTTATTAGGGGCGAGCCAGCAAGTTGCTCTCTGTTGATTTTGTAGTAAAGTCTTTGGTGTTGCTAGACTTAGATGATCTAATTGTTGTTCGAGTATCTCTTTCATTGCTATTCTTGTGGTGCCATAGAGTTGGGAACCGCCACTCGCTCCAGATTCACCAACCCCGGACAAATCCTCCCGACGGTTCCGAAGGGTTTTTGACGGCAAAACCCTACCGCCTTGTATAATATTATGTATTTTATTCTCCATAAATATATTTGGGTTCAAGGGAAAAACGATCACCCAAGGCAGAGCCCCGATTTACCATGGGAAAGCTATTTACTACCGGAGGGTGATAGGTATCCGGAAACATCGTTAGAGACACTTTAACCCTGTGCTATTCAGCTCCTCGGCACGATGGATTTCCACCTTAAGCTTGGGGATTTTTTTTTCGGAGGTTTACTCCTCTGAGCTCGGGAAGGTGGTGGCGCCACTCACCAAGCGGACTATCCGCCCCCTGCCTTATTATTATTATTGTTTTTTTATTTTTCCTACACTTTTGTGGTCTATCCTTTTCTCGTCGGATTGCTCAAGACGACTAGGTGTCAAGTCGAAAAGGTTCGACGGATAATTGCTGTTGTTCCGAGTATGACTGCCTTCTCTATCCAATTTATGGTATTGAATTCTATTTTAAGATCATTTAAGTGCACCAATGATAGTTTATGTACTAGGCCATTCGCGGATATTATAAAAGGTTTGGTACCTTTTAATAACAGTAACTCTTTTCATATGCCAAATATCTCGAATTTCATCAACTAGTTCTTGGTATTTTTGCACTTTTTGTTTATATGCCTTATTCAGATTTTCATCCAGGGGGACAGAGAAATCAATGATGTGATATATCTTGTTTTCCTTATCCACAACCACCATGTCTGGCCTGTTGTTAACCCCACTGCGATCGGTTATTAGAGATGTATCCCATAAGATTTTTATTGTGGTGTTTTCAATAACGGGTTGCGGTTGATAGTTATAAGGAGGCAACTCTTGGTTTACTAGACCAGCTCTCTGAGCTATCTTTAAGTGGATAACTCTCCCCATGTTGTCATGTCTGCTTAAGTAAGCAGTTGGAGCTAAATAGGCGCAAGCCGAAATGAGATGTTGAACAGTTTCTTCTTCTTTGTTGCATAGCCGGCATTTTGCTGTGTTTAGGAGTTGTTTCATGATATGCTTCTTATAATATCTAGTAGGGACCACTTGATCTTGGATTGCCATTAAAGCTCCCTCTGTTTCAGGGAACAGATATCCAGAGGTTAGGTGCTTGCTCTGGGGTTTGCGTCTTCTTGATTTAGGTTGTTATAAAACCTTCCATGCATGGGTTTTCTTTGCCACTGATTTTTTAGCTCTTCTTTAAAATTCTTATAAATAAGGTGTACCATAGCTAAATTTAGAGGTGAAAGAGCCACATCATACCCAATCAAGTTTTTGAAGAATGGGAGATCTTTAGACCGAAAATATTTTGTTAAGCCGTCTATTTCTTTTTGCTGTGCTTCTTCAAAGCTGACAATTTCTCTGCCGCCTCTATCTCGAGACAAATACAACCTCTCTATAGCAGAGTTTGGATGCAACATCCGATGCTTGGTTAACGTAGTGCGGAGCTTGCGATCCAGGGCTTTCACTTCAGTTGAGGACCAGTTTAAAATTCCGAAGGTGTAGGTTAGTATTGGAGCGGTCCAGGTGTTGAGTGCAGTTACTTTGTTTTTTGCGTTTAAATATGTTCTTAAAATTTTGTTGACCCTGTTAAAATACTCATCTTTGATTTTTTGTTTATTTATTTTTTCATCTATGTTGAGGTCTTGTTTGAATCCTAGATATTTATAAGTTTCATGTGGGCGTAAGGCTGGAATAGTTGTGATATTGTCCATTAATGTAAGGTTTTGAGATTGGGTGATTTTTCCCTTTTCCACGTGCAATACTGCACACTTTTCTATCCCCAGCTTCATTTTGATGGCCTGGCCAAATGACTTGACTAATTCTAGCAAACTTCTAGTCATCGACATAGAAAAGATGCGAGAGCACAACTCGCTCGCCAATGCTGTAGCCGTAACCACTACTGTTCAACATACGACTCAAGGGATTAAGAGCCATACAAAACCAGAGTCGGCTTAGACTGTCGCCTTGAAATATTCCTCTTCTAATAGCAATCTCAGCAGTCCGGTAGTCTTTCAAACACAGATTTGTTCTCCAGCTTGTAGATATATAGTATTTCTTTAAGCCAAGAATGGGGCACGGAGTCAATGGCCTTTTGATAATCTACCCATGCTACTGATATTTTTCTATGTTTTGATTTAACATGCTTAGTGATAATTGTGTCAATAACTTCTCTCTAAATTTCTCTAGTCCTAGTCTCTAGTTATTATTATTCTGCTCATCCTTACTATAGAATCTCAGCTCATGCTGGCCGATATTCCAATGCCAAGATGAAAAAGCAATTCAGCTCCTCTCACCCTAGCATAATATCTTACGAAGAATGTGACACGTCTGCAAGAGCACGGCAAGCTGTCCCACTATGGCAGTCAATCTCGAGATACCGAGGCCCTCGAGGTTCTTTGAAAATCTCTTACTTATCAAGCCTTCGGCGGATATAATGAAGGGCACTACATCGACCTTACTCAGTTTCTACTGGTTCTTCAAGTCGTATGCCAGATTTTCATACTTGTGGATTTTTCTATCTCAGTTTTTCTAATGTTGTGAGATAGTGGCACTGCGATGTCAATTATAAAAGCCCTCTTGTCCTTTTTGTTGATTAAAACAATATCCGGCCTGTTATAATCAACCGTTCGATCAGTAGCGATTGGTCTGTCCCAGTAAAGAATGGTATCGGATAATTCAAGTACAGGAGAAGGCGAGTACTTATAATATGGAGGAGGTGTGCTTTCTAATAGCGAGTATTTTTTTGCAATTTGTTGATGTATAATTTTTGCCAGTTGATTATACCGTCCTAAATAAGCATTAGGAGCAAGGGCCGGGCAACCGCCAATAAGGTTTGTTTGTTTTGTTTATTGTTTCCCCCAAAGTACCGCATTTCCTGCACTTATCGACTACGTCCAAATGCAGTATGTGCTTTTCATAGTTTTTTGTTCTTGTTACCCTGTCTTGAATAGATATCGCAAAACCTTCTGTTTCTGAGTACAAGAGTCCATCGGTCAGCCACTTCAGAGACAATTGTTCGTCAATGGTGTCATCTTCGAGTGACTTAGGAAACCTTCCGCGCAATGTTTGTCCTTTCCATTCTAGAACGCAGTCCGTGAGTGTTGTTCTGCTATCAATACGATTTTGTTTATTTAGGTTTAGTGGGGTGAAACCCCGATCCTCATTTGCAACCAATTTCATTAAAGTACTGTTTGAATCAATGAAGTGTTTTTTCATTATATTTTCTTGATTGAGACAGGGATTTTTTACGTTTACAAGGTCTCTACCCCCCAACTTTCTTGGGATGTTTGGGTTGTTATTATTATTATTATTATCACAAACATGATTCATCGATCATCTCAGCCTAGGCTGGTCGGGTTTACAATGCCAGAATGAGAAAGCAGTTCAGCTCCTCCCATTCAGCTTAGTACCTTACGAACAATGTGGCAAGTTTGTAAGAGAACTGCTCGTTGTCCTACTGTGGTAATCGATTTTGAAACACCAAGAATTTCCAGATTTTTGGAAAAGGTTTTGCTTACTAGGCCTTCGGCGGATATAACAAAAGGTAACACCTCCACTTTCTGGAGTTTCCATTGATTTTTCAGATCAATTGCAAGATTTTCGTACTTCGTGACCTTTTCCATTTCAGTTTTTCTGATGTTATGAGAGAGTGGTATCGCAATGTCAATTATGAAAGCTCTCCTTTGCTTTTTGTTAATTAGAACAATATCCGGCCTATTATAGTCAACCGTCCGATCTGTTGTAATTGGTCTATCCCAGTAAAGAATTGTATCGGCTGACTCAAGTACGGGGGAAGGCGTGTACTTGTAATATGGTGGACGCATCTTATCAAATAGCGAGTACTTTAAAGCGATTTGCTGGTGTATAATTTTCGCCAGCTGATTATGCCTGCCTAGGTAAGCATTAGGGGTAAGGACTGGACACCCTCCAACAAGGTGTTCAATTGTTTCTCCTACACCACCGCCATTTGATGATCGATGAATCATGTTTGTGATAATAATAATTATAATAATAATAATAATAATAATAATAATAATAATAAGAATAACGTACACCACCTCGTACACCACTGGAGAGATGCGAATACGCAGGGGAATGTTTCAGGGGGACAGTTTAAGCCCTCTATGGTTCTGTATGGCTTTAACACCGTTAAGTAGAATGTTGAGAGAGTCCAGCATGGGCTATATGATGAAGAGAAATCCAAACATTCAGGTATCATATCAATTCTATATGGACGATCTAAAATTATATGCATCAAACTCTAATAATCTTCAAAGTGAAATAGAGCTTTTCAAAAGTTTTGGCGATACCATCTGCATGGAGTTTGGCCTTGATAAGTGTGCAATTGTCCATGTCCGCAAAGGGCAGGTATTGGAACATACAGAAAACATGCAATTAAATGGAGATATTGTGATTCGTAGTCTCAATAGTGGAGAAAATTATAAGTATCTTGGTATGATGCAGTTGTTAGGAATATCTCATATAACAGCTAGGGAAATGATTATGAATAGAGTCATAACTAGAGTTGAAGGAATATGTAAATCCTTGATCAGCGCCAGAAATAAAATATTGGCAATCAACACCTGGGCTTTGCCTGTGACTGCTTATACCTTTGGTGTAATAAAGTGGTCTGACACCTCTCTGAAAGCATTTGATCAGAAAATAAGAACCAAATTATCAAAACATCGTATGCATCACCCAAGAAGTTCCATCGAGCGGCTGTATTTGTCTCGACGTATGGGAGGAAGAGGCTTACAGAACGTAGAAGTAATGTGCCGTCAACAGGAGGATCGGCTAAGATCCTATTTTCTCAGCCAAAATAGTAATCTTCATAGACTGGATAGTAATTATAGTCCCCTCCGTCTAGCACAAGCAACTAATGAGGCAAGCCCATTTCCCAGGAACGTATTCCCCAACTTCCCAGGGACGTATTTCAGTTTGGAAAGGAAAGGAGCTCCATGGTCGCTTTGCAGCTCTCCTCGATTCTGAACACATTAATAAAAAATTCTTTACAGAATGGCTCCGAACATCGGGACTTTATGGAGAGACAGAAGGTTTCCTATGTGCTATTCAAGATCAGGTCATAAGTACCAGGGCATATAAAAAACATATATTAGGACAAAATATCGATCCAAAATGTCGCTTATGTAAACAAGATTTAGAATCAATACAGCATATAAGCGGTGGGTGTCCTGCGTTGGCTCAAACAGACTATATGCAGAGGCATAACACCATTGCTAAGGTGATACATCAAGCATTATTGAAAAAATATGATCTGTTGGACGTAGAGATACCTTATTATAAGTGGAAACCAGAACAGGTGTATATAAGTGAAACTGTAAAGATTTTGTGGGATACGGCAATGATTACTGATCGGACGGTGGAGGCTAATCGGCCCGATATTATTATAATCGACACAAAGGCTCGCAAAGGACTTATTATCGATGTGGCGGTACCGTTGGACCACAATTTGACCAAGACTATTGCCGAGAAAAAACGAAAATATCAACCGTTAGCTGTAGAACTAACAGACATGTACAAACTCAGAGATGTCGACATTATACCAGTAGTAATATCTACAAATGAGCTGATAACAAACGACTGGAAAATCGCCAAAGACAAGCTTGAATTACATGATAGACATATGGCA
This sequence comes from Cosmopolites sordidus, assembly GCA_031761425.1. NCBI lineage: Eukaryota > Metazoa > Arthropoda > Insecta > Coleoptera > Curculionidae > Cosmopolites > Cosmopolites sordidus. Next base: position 880,721 of record JARFXV010000239.1, read on the forward strand.
GTCATGCAAAAGGCTGCTTTACTGGGTACAGCAAATATAGTCAGAAAATTCTTAAGCTTGCATTGAGCCTCGGCTGAACCCTCTTGTTGAGTGCAAACATTGTAGTCTTGGGTTACAAACTCCGGCTACCGTGGATATGAATAAAATATAAGATGAACATAATAATAATAATAATAAAACACAGACACTGCATGGACGGTATCCAAAGTCACCCAAGGATGATACCATTGATGGACCATTGTCTCTAAAATGGCTGACCGATGGGCTGTTGTACCCAGAAACAGAAGGTTTTGCGACATCTATTCAAGATAAGGTAGTAAGTACACGGACCTATGAAAAGCATATATTACACATGGATGTTGTTGACCGATGTAGGAAGTGCGGTATAGTGGGGGAAACGATTGAACACCTTATCGGTGGGTGTGCAGTTCTAGCCCCTAATGCTTATTTAGGAAGACATAATCACCTGGCGAAAATTATACATCAGCAAATTGTATTAAAGTATCCGCTATTAGGTTTTTATATTCTTATATTCTAACATCTAATACCACATTCGCAGGGAATTTTATAAACCACATTTTTGCTATTCTGTTGTGTGTTGTTTGGTTTGGTTTTTGTTAATATATATCTAAGAGTATTTTTTGTTTTAAATGTTGTTCTTATGTTGTATTTATTTCCTATTCTTTAAATTGTGTCAGAAATACCACGGATGCAAGGAATTGTGAGGTTAGTTGTTTGAAAGTTGTTATTATTATTATTGTTATTAGTAAGTTATCTATTTTGTCTGGTATCAAAAGTTTTAAAATATTTATCTATGAAGTTTTTGGGTAATTGTTTTTTATTAAAATATCTTTGATGTAATTTGTTTCCTTTTGTAGTGTATCACTGTCGGTGCAAACAAGTTTAGCTGTGTCATATAAACTTTTAATTACTCCTATTTTGACTGATTTTGAATGAGTGGAAAAAAAATGACATACCTATCTGTGTTTATAGATTTTCTGTAAACTACAGTTGTAGTTTTTAGTGTATTTTTGTGTTGGAAATTTTATTTAAAAAAATGTGACGTATTTTTTATACATAAATTTGTTTTACCCGAAAGTGGATTTAAAATGTTGCTAGTTTATAACATGGGGAATCTATACTATTAACTATAGGGTGAAGTGGTGTATTAGTTTTGTGTATTTTTTGTAGACCATAGAAATGAAGTGGTTTTATATATATATATATATATATAAATATATATATATATATATATATATATATATATATATATATATATATATATATATATATATATAAATATATATATATATATATATATATATATATATATATATATATATATATATATATATATATATATATATATAATATATATATATATATATATATATATATATATATATATATATATATATATATATATATATATATATATCTCTCCCAACTGCTTTCCTTGCGTTCATCTGGAACAGTTGGGCGAAGGTGATCGGTGGCACTACGTAGAGAAAGGGTGAAAGATTTATGTATATGTATATATGTATATATATATATATATATATATATATATATATATATATATATATATATATATATATATATATATATATATATATATATATATATATATATATATATATATATATATATATATATATATATATATATATATATATATATATATATATATATATATATATATTTATATAGAATTTTTAAATGTTATGACAATAGAAAATTAATGCAGTTAAATATATTTTTCATAATGTTACATTTTTTGTCCTCCGGTATATGTATTGACTTATTATATTTCGCCTCTATTTTAAAATGTTATTTAGTGGTAATTAAAAAGCAAACAAATGAAAACTAGGGGAACAAAAATTAGTTCTGAATAAAACATAACGTTTTCGGGGTCGTTTTCCGGCATCTACTTTAAGCAGAAATTATCTGTTTCAAGAGCTAGTCACCCTCACAACAAAACTACCCGCGCTTTTCTCGCCCCACGTCATTTCACAACCCTCCGAACCGATTATTATTTTGCGACGTGTCGTTCTAATTCTGAGTGCCGCCATAAACCGACGCCGAAAGTAGGTTAGATTGCGATAACCCTCGTATAATCCGTCAGGATTCGATGATTTCGTACGGCCTCGCCCAAAATTTTCGTTTTCAACTGCGCGATTTTCCCGCCATCTTTCGGAATTAAACCCTTCTTAAAGGCGATTGAAATATTGAATTGACAAATAAGTTTGTTCGATTTTTTTATATAAAAGGTTTGAAACACATAGTATTTATTCCTCCAAATTTATTTCGTCTCCTTCAAAGTAATCTCATCTCAATGCAATATACTTATTCCGACGTTAATTCCATTTTTCGAAACAGTTTTTATACTTGACTTATGTTATTTCATTCAAAAAGGGCATCGAAAGCTCTTGAACGATTTATAGGGACTCAAAATCGCGTCTATGAAGTGGTTTCATCAATCGAGGAATAACAAAAAAGTTACATGGTGTCATTGTGTCTATTATTTTTTAATATGGCGCATGTGGAACGGTGTTTGTTGATAAACAAACGGTGATTTATAGCAAAAATCTTTCAATAATTATGGCCGTGTGCTATAGTTTGATATCGTAATGCAAAAACCATTAATTGTTCTGTCATAAATCTAGACTATTTTTCGAATGGATTTACGCTAATAATGCACGCAACGCATAACTAAGGGACTCTTTGTGGACAATACAACTATAATCGAGGAAAATAATTAACATGAGTTAATTGAAGAGTAGTTGAGCTAAATGATCTATGCACCAAAATATGGGAAAGTCTCTTTTTCCTATTTAAACAATATATGTACCAGTGCCAATGTCAACTTCACAATATTTCTTAAAAAAAGTAAACATAGATGGTGTAGCCCGTATGTCCAGTAGCATAATCTGTGCTAAATGATCTAAGTGCGTTGTCGTTGTTGTTTGTGACTAGTAGCGATTAATACTGTGTTTATTAATGTTTTAAAATTGAAAAAAAATGAATACCAGTGCATTTAGTGATGATGCGAAAGTGCCCAATTCAACAAGAAGTATGCAAAGTAAGGCTAGGCTGAGGGAAAAGCCTTATATCACACAAAAAAGCAGGAAATAAAAACCTGGAAAACCTGTATAATTTATTGTTTTCAGTAATAGGAGTTTTACTGCTTTCTTTAATTTCTAAATACAAAAAATATAGGGTCTTCTTTTTTTTAATCGATATATTAAATTTGGTTTCAGGTCATCTATAAATGTAAATACAGCTGTACAGATGTGGTTGATATGAAGGTGAAGCTTTTTAATATGTACGGTAAAGCGGGGCTAGTTGATCATAGGAGCAAGTTGTGCAATCGAAATATCTCGAAAAGTAAGCAACCTACAATAAAAGTGTAAATGACGAAAAGAAGGGGTTATGGGAGGGGAATACCCAGCGCAAATCAATTGCTGCCCGGTGCTTCGATAAAATAAGAAAACGTTTTGTTTTTTTTTCGGCGTAAAAAAATATTACAGGTCTTCCATACTAAACTCATATTTTTATATTACTCGTATATTTCTACTATACTCGTATAAAAACATTTAATAAGGACCACGTAAGTATTTAAAGATTACTTAATTATTGTTCTTTCGATTATAGATGGTTATTTATTTTTAATTCTTATGATTTTTTTATTTCCTAATTTTGATTTTGTTGCCGCAACTGGGGCTAGTTGAGCAACGCGTGTTCAATGTTTGCTCAATAAGCCCCACTAGATGTTTATTGTAGAAAATCAAATTTTTCTTTAATAAATTAGTAACCATCAATTAATTTGTGCATGTGATGATTCTACTCCAAGTTTACTAATTAAAATTACTTATATTGATAAATGTATTACTGATTATTATTACATTTTGGGATGCGTACATATAAAAGAAAGATCTCAAAAGGTTTAGCTACTAGTTAACATTTGAGTGATGCAGCAAAAGCTGTAGAGGAGGAAAAAATTAGTGTAAAAGCTGCAACCAAACAATTTATTATTAACAGGATGACTTTAAAGAGATAAGTTTGTATTAATTGTGATAGAGACAAAGCTGATAAATAATTTGGGATTATTTATTGTCCAGCAATATTCTTGATCTCATAATTAGTTACTACTTTAATATTTGCGTTATAATTATTCTTAAATATATAATTTTAAATATAAAAAGTGTAATAATAATTCAAAGATTGAATTTTGTTTGATTTTAATTTTATTTTTCCGGATATATAATAACAATATGAGTATGTAATAATCATAATAAATAAATATTTCATTGTTGATTAGAATTATTTTGTATTCAGATCATTCTATATTCCATTTTAGAGATTGCTTAACTAGCTCCATACCCATGCTTAACTAGCCCCACCAGTGGGGCACGTTAAGCAACTTGGAGCGCCCTCGCATTTCCGACAATAACTTTTAAACTTGTACTCTGATCGTTTTTACACCGCTAGACGTTTTGGAGTACGAGTAACTTACGAACGAATAAATTACGAACCTAACAGAGTTAGAATTAATTAAATTCGATGCATATTATGGGAGATGAGGATATATAGGATTGAGGGAGAAGATGCTAAATTATGGGAGATCAAGCGAAAAGTTGTTCAATTAGCCACGCTCTACCCTGCAATGAGCTGGAACTCAATGAGCAAGGTAACTACCTTATGGGATTATTGCAAATTTTACAAATACAATGTCGCCGCCATGGCACTTATGATGACTCAGTACAAAGCAGAAGTCAATATACTATAGTTTTGTTGTTCCAGACGCAAGAGGAAATTTAAAAATGGTATGTAAAAACACCTTAATGGAGACATTTATTATCAGTCCTCAAAAGATTAAAACACTTGTCACCATTGAGCATAAAATATTAGTTTCCAACCTGCCAAACGTTCCAAACTGCCAATAAATGAGAGTAAGAAAAAAAATCTTCGTGCAATGCTTGATTTTATTGATGAATAAATCAGAGCCTTCTTTACATCTATTTTGGATTTTTCAGTAGATTATCTGTGTTCTTCAAGTCTTTTGAAAGTCGTTAATAAGTGGACTTAAATAATTTCCATATTTTATTACTTTATTTCCTAAAAAAAGTTTATGCATTGTATTAATATTAAATTTTTCTTTTAGTGTATCTTTAGGTATGTCAATAAAGACAAAATATCAATAAAAAATATCTAATTGTTTTATTTCTGGCTATAAAACAGATTTTTGTGATTTAAACCAAATTTTGATTTTGGTACTTAGATCACTTACCTTGCCCACTCTATAATTATTGACCGGCTTTGACGTGGTTTTTTTTCGGCTTTGGATCATCTTTAGCACGATAGTTGCTTGATTGTTGAGCTATTTCTGGATTAAAATACATCCATGTCTCGTTATCGATACTAATGTTTTTCAAACACCAAAATGTCAAAACACCACAATCCAGAGAAATCATCTTTTCAGCAACTTTAACGCAACGACCTTTTTGAAAAATTCAGTATTTTTTGAACAAGTCAAAAAGATATAAGGGACAAGCTCAAATTGTTCTTCAACATTGATTGAATTGAGTCAAAGAAAATTCCAGTAATATCTACAATATCTTTAGAACTCACCAGCGATTACTCAGTACAAGTTCCTTGATTACGGTAATGTTTTCTTTATTCGCTGACGTGGAAGGTCTTCCTGAACGAAATTCATTTTCAATTGCTTTTCTGTGAATAGAGTTAGATAATGAAATGAAAATTCGAGGAAACGCTCATTATATAACACGAATAATATGATTATAATTACAGCTTAATTTGGTTTAAGATAAGGGTAATAGAAGGGGGTAGCTACCCTCCTATTTATCGGGATAGTAGCGAACCGCTGAGTTGAGACGTACGATCCCGCGGCGCGCAGAATGCGACCCACCTTACACCCAAGGCTATTTTTTAAAATAACCTCGAAACTACACATCAGGTATATAGGGCAATGATCTCCTGTGACACTGGACTACTGCTACACCATTGTCTTTTCTTCCTTGGTGTTTCCACAGTTCGATCTATAACGATGATTTCGAATAGAATGCTTCGCACCACTCTCCTCTGCAGGACAAGTCAACAGAGGAGGGTAAATCTTAAGATATTATATTATGTATGTTATTTGCCGAACTCTCTTAAGGTGGTTTATCTCCGTAAGTCGTCGTCCAGGGTCTGGTATTCAATCGCGTACAAGTGCACGGTGCGAATGGTGCACGGTACGAATGGCTATCGCGGACCCTACAGCTACATCACATGTTCTTGAGCAACAGGGAGGAGTTGAACTCGATCGTCCATTCTCTGTCAGTGATGTTCGATACCGTCTAGTGCGGGAGGGCTTTCGGGGCCGACACCCATTATTGAGGTTGTCACTGACCCTCATCCACCGACGTCGCCTGGTATGGGGTCAGATGCGACAAAATTGAGACCAGGAACCAAAGCTATGATGGACGGGTATTCGTTCGACGTTGTCAGGGTGAACGGGAAGAAGAGAGGTGTATTGTTATTCGATAGACGGCACTACAACGTGGAGTAATGATATGGGGTGCTAGAAGTTATGAATCACGAAGCACTCTCATACGCATTCGAGGCACACTTACCGCTCAACGTTACCTGACAGAGGTTGTATACGCCGAAGTGCCATTTCTTCGGAGGTTGCCAGGAAGCACATTCCAACAGCCCGGCCACACGTAGCATGAACTGTGCTTAACTTCTTTACTAACATGTATGGGACATGATTGGTCGACGACCCACCCGTCACCCACTACCATCGCCGACGGAGGATAACCTCTGGCAGCATATACAAGAGGCATGGATTGACATCTCCCAAGCCACCATCTAGAACCTGATTCGCACATTCAGTACCACGCCAGCTTGAGGCAGTTATTCAAACATGTAGAGGTTATGATATGAAGGTATTGATTTTCTGTGCTATTTATAGATGTACCCTCACCATTGTAATCATCTTACTACCTATTTATATACTACTTATTATATAAATTTTGTTACCCTAACTCTCTTTTTGTTGGAGTTGCAATCTCTATTCACAGCAGTATATAAAGTTTTCCAATAAGAATGTCAGTACTATCGCCAAATCGCCAACACTGTTTGAAATGTATATGCTACTCATACATTATGCTATGTTCAGTACATTCATCATGGAAATGGGTGGTCAGGGTGTAGAAATTGTAAGTTGGAAGACAATCCGCACTGGAGCAAAAATAATATTTTCTGACGAAACGCACTTCTGATTTAATGGGTTTGTAAACAAACATAACTCTCACAAAGTCACTGTTTTACATAGGAACTGAGAGTTAATAGGAAATTACCTTTTTGAAAATGATGATTGAAATCGTGTTACTGTTAATGGAGAACGCTATAGGAATATGCCAACATATCTTTGGCCTGAACTTATAAATGTGGATATAAACAATGTTTTCTTTCATCAAGAGGGTGTGACTCGTGAAAAGTTTCATGGATGCATTATTTCGCCAAATGGTAATGTCAACTTGCCACCAAGATCATGTGAGCTCATACCCTTGGATTATTTTTTGTGGAGTTATGTTAAATCTCTGGTTTTCAGAAATGACTCTAGAACAATTTTTAACCTGAAACGAAACACTCCGACTACTATTGAAAATATACTAAGCGATATGTGTGAAAGAGTAATCGAAAATTTGGTCTCCGCCTATGGAATTACAAATAGTAAATAATCATATGTATGTTAAATTCGTAAATCAAATGAAAAGTTATTTCAAGAAGTTGTAATGAATTATTTTATATTTTTAAAATGATGAATATAAGTTGGTGTTCGTATGTCGATAGATGATGTGAAATTTATCGTAATTGTTGGGCAGCCTGCTGAATTTCTCCAATAATTTTTCTTTGGTGTTTCAAACTTGCATGCGTTCACTAAATGTTTCATGTATCCCTAGACATGAAAATGTAGAGAATTATGATCAGGGGATCAGATGGCAATGTAACCGGAACACCGCGACCAAACTATCGTGTATAATTGATGTTGAATAAGATATTGTAGGAAAATTAACATTACACTTGGAAGAATGTAGGAACCAAGTACTAAATCATCGATTAAGCCATTCCAAACATTCATGGAAAATTCAAGCTGAAAGTTAGATGTACGTATTGTTTAGGGATTTTCTAGTTCCTACCTATGCAGGTTTCTCAAATTTACGATATGGCATCTAGTTTAAAATGAAAATTTAGCAGCAGCTGTTGCAGGATCCAGGTAGAATAAATAACATGACGATAGTGGTCTGCTATTTTCAACGGATATAAGGTATGTTCTTCTCAGTAGAACGTAATACAATTTTACCTATGAACATGTATACCATGCGGCAACAGAAATATAATTTGAATATTATTTTTTTATATAAAAATAGGCCATTTTTTAAATATAACCCCCGCAAAATCTGAGAGTTTTTTACTGTAAATAATTAATGAAATCAGTCTTCCATTCAAAGGTGAGTGAATAAATTCGAATAAAGCGGTTGTGTTATTAATAAACCCAAAAATTGAAGACCAAAATACTATGGATATAAATTCCGCTGCTGTAAATGAAAGTGTTGAAAATTAACTGACAACAATTCACATTGTTTGCCAGAATTACATATATCTTATGGCTCTTTATGGATAAATTTGCATAAAGATTTGCATTTACACGCGTACAAAATACAATTAACCCAAGAATTAAAAGAAAGAGCAATGTCGTAATTTCGCTAGTCGCATTATTGAACAATAGATCCATTGTTTTGAAACAAAATTGTTTAGTGCTGAAGCTCATTTTGGAGCAAATGGATTTGTTAATAAGTAAAATTATCATATTTGTGGAAAATCTTGTTGTTGTTTATGACTTATCTCCACATTTACAAAAAGTCACTGTTTGATGTGCATTTTGGACAAATCGAATAATTCACGGAGATTGTTCATCAATGCTATGAACGTTGAGGGGCCTCTTGTGGTTAAAATACGGGGGGTGAATCAAATATAAACTGGAATTGTTTTATACATATTTTTAATTTATAAAATAATACGAAAAAATTATTGATCATTTTTCGACCTAGTCTTCTCCTCACTCTACATGTTTTTTCCAGCGGTTTGAAAACTTTGAGTTTGAGTCAATATCTTGATCGTTGTCGAATAGTACCTGTCCAAGTGCATCTTTCAAGGGCGCAAACAAAATAATCACAGGGTGACAAATCTGGGTGGTATGGAGGGATTTCTCAATGCATATTCTCCAGTTGACCGGAACTGAAAAAGGAAAACTTTTAGTTACTGGCAAATTTAACAAAGGTGTTTTAAAAACGTAAAAAAATACCAGTTAATTATACAGCAAACAAGCAAGCGTGGATGACCGTTGATATTTTCGAAAGTGAATTAAGATTACGGGACAAACAACTGATAAGAGAAAATAGACATATATTCCTTGTTGATAACTGCCGAGATGCTCATCGGCATCATACGAATCTAAAAAAACATTAAACTGTCTTTTTCCCACTACATTTTCGTCCGTTCTGCAGCCAATGGGTTAAAGTGTTATTCACAGTTTGAAAGTTTACTATCGCTTGGCCTCTGAGATGCGCAAACGAAAGAGTGAGAGGGTCACTGTCTACCAAAGACAGATAATGGAGAGTTTCTTGAATGTACAGTGCCTAACCGATGTTAACACCACGAATGCATTGCTTAGCTACATTAGTTAGGGTACTGCTCATTCAAACCTCGCAGGCCAAGCTTTGTCGATTGAGCTGTAAGTACTTCTGATAGAAAGTACCAAATTTCCTCGTCTGCGTATTAAAATATAAGGTACTTTTTATTTATAATTAATTTTATTTTTATTTGTGTAACATGTATTGTGCGGTAGAACGACAAAAAATCAAAGCAACAGACAGGCAGCCGCCTTTGGACCGACCGACAAACGTTACCGCAGTTTTTTTGCAATTAGGTACAGCATTATTTACTTAGAAATTTGTATGTTTATTAAATGTTCTATTCCCGATAATTTTATTTAGCCACTTTAGTTTTCTTGTTGGTGTTGTATAGTAAACTTGTGCTGTTTGTGGTTGTGTCTAAGCGGATTTATAAAGGAATTGTGTTTTAAGCATGGATGACTCAACCGAAGTTAGTTCGACTAAAATGGTTCGGCAGGTTTTAATAATGAATGAAAAAATGTTAATAATTCAGGAGATCGAAAGTGGTGCTAAACAAGTCGATATCTGCAAATCCAGGGCTTTGAAAAATACAAACAGTGTCCACGATACTGAAAAACAAACAAAGAATTTCAATTCCGTGGAGTTTCGAAACAAGGTAAAATAATTCACAAACCTGTTCAAAAAAACATCGATGAATCATTACTTTAATGGTTTACGTATCAAGGAAACATGCATTCTACAATTACTGGGTCCACCTTTAGGCAAAGGCTGAAGAGTTTGCGAAAATGTTTAATGTTGCTGGATTTTTTTGCGATTCGGGTTACATAGATTCAAAAAGCGGTACAATATAAGTTCTAGTAAAATTCATGGAGAAGCTGCGAGTGTAAACCTAGAAAATGCAATGGATTGGGTTAAATCAAGATTAGTTCCACATCTTAGAAACTACCACGCTAGCGCTGTATTTAACGCCGATAAACTTGGTCTTTTTTTACAAACTTGCTCAAGATCGTACAATGAGCTATAAGGGTGAAAAATATATCGGGGAAAAACTATCGAAAGAAAGTACAACCGTTCTTTTGTACGCAAACATGACCGGAACTGAAAAACGAAAATTTTGTTATTGGAAAATTTAACAAATTAATTATACAGCAAACAAGCGAGCGTGGATGAGCGCTGATATTTTCGAAAGTGAATTCAGATCACGGGACAAACAACTGATGAGAGAAAATGGGCGTATATTGCTTGTTGATAACTACCGAGATGCTCACCCGCATCTTACGATTCTAAAAAACATTAAACTGGATTTTTTCCCACCAAATTTTACATCCGTTCTGCAGTCCATGGATCAAGGTGTTATTCACAGTGTGAAAGTTTATTATCGACGACAGTTTATGATCAGTAATCTTAAGTGCATTGAACATAGCACACCAATAGCAATAAATATGCTCGATGCTATTGAAATGGTTTCTAAAGCTTGGCAATAGGTTTCCCATTGTAAGACAATTAACAGACCTTTGCGAGTTTGCCTCTCATCCAATGTCTTATTAAACAAGATGAGGAGGACGATGACAACCTGCCTTTAAGTATATGGCTTAATAATAATAATTTTAACTTGGAAATATTAAATTCCACTATAATTGACGCTTTCGTTGATTTCGATAACGATCTCCTGATGATGGTAACATGGTTAGCGAAACGTGCGTCGAGCAGTTCAAAAAAGTGTTTTGGTGTTTAGTGGTAAATCTCTTCAAGTTTAGTTAAATCACTATATTTAATAGAGTAATATTTGGCGAGACGGCCGTTTCGTAGTAACAACTACATCATCGGGAAAATTCGATTTATTTAAATGTGTTGGTATCATAAAGTTTATATCAAAGGGGGTTTTCTTCCCAAAAGTATGGTGACCGTTTGGTCAAAGTATCTAAGTATTAGTTGAGTTATTCCCTTTTTTTATAATTTTTATAATAGTTTTAACAATATGAAATTTCTTATATCTATTTGTGTTGAAAAAATTTACATTTTGCTATTTATTATATTTATATATTTCTATATTTTCTAGGATGTCTAATTTTGCCTTTCAGTTCTATAGGTAATGTATGTATATTCTATATGTAATTAGTCATGTGTTTCTAAATGTGACGTGATTCATTTGAAGCGTGTTATGGTGTGAACAATTAGTGCTAATGGCTAAGTTTTCTTTTTTATATAACAAAACAAAACAAACCAAATGTATATTGAAATCTATGAAATAAATAGCTATAAACATATTACCTTTTATTTTTCAATATTATCTTAAGAGGCCAATGAAACAAAAAACTAAATTCCTATCTATGGTATGGTATATTGGTACGTTGTCAATTGTTTATCTTTCAGATCTGCCAAATCTGATCTGTTTTATTGTATATTGTTTTGTTTTCTTCTTCTTCATGAGAAACCCAGAACCAAACGTAACTACCCTTTAAAAACACGCCTTAAATAATGACCATAACTTTAATTTTAATAAGATAAAAAGTGATATTGTCTTTTTTTCTTCTTCGTGAGAAACCTAGAACCAAACCTAACTGTCCTTTCAGAACATGCCTTAGATAATGACCACAACTTTAGTTTTAATAACAAACAAATTTTAGATTTTGAAAAACAATATACAAAAAAGAAATATAAAAGGAATGATTTATATAAAAAAACAAATATAACCATTAATTTCAGAAACGATATTAATAATTTAAGTTGTGTATACAATGACATCATAAAATAATAAATTTTCATTAATGATTTGTTTTGCATCTAATGCCATTACAAGTGAAAAATTCAAAATTGTTAGGTTTTAATAAAAAAAAAAACAAAAAATATAAAGGCAACAAATTTGTAAAATATGTCAAATTCAAAAATATGTCAACTGAATATTAGAAAAAGAATGTCATTTTTCATTTGAAGAAATTTAGGAAAATAATTTTTCAATACGATATAGTTGGTAGGTTTTTGAATAGGAATTTGTATTGTTTGTAAAAGTTATATATATATATATATATATATATATATATATATATATATATATATATATATATATATATATATATATATATATATATATATATATATATATATATATTATCTTTCACCCATTCTCCACGTGGTGCCACCGATCGCCTTCGCCGAACTGTCAACCATACGACGTCACGTGTCTCTCGGGACTGGTTTCTAGCCTTTCAGCCGTCATCAGCCGAGCTCTAGATGAACGCAAGGAAAGCAGTTCGGAGAGGCAATCGGGGCCAGACCAGATCAACTGGCCATTTTAATGACGGGGTCGTGATCGCACACAACTCACGCCATCATACGTCGAATGCTCGTAGCAGTCCACCAGGTATGCCCACAAGGTAGATATATATATATATATATATATATATATATATATATATATATATATATATATATATATATATATATATATACATATATATATATATATATATATATATATATATATATATATATATATATATATATATATATATATATATATATATGAACTGGGCTCGTGGAGAAAAGTATTCCACGACTGTTCCACGTCGTGCTTTGCCATTTCTTCATCCGCCATCCAAAGGGCCAGCAAGCGTCTCCCAAAACCGGTTTCTGGTCTTAAGCCGTCATCAGTTGGGCTCAAGCTCAATAACCTTGCTCAAGCAAGGTGTGGGCTCAAGCAGGACACCTGAAAATGGCGGATGAAGGAATGGCAAAGCACGACGTGGAGCACGGGTGAACTTCCTTAGCTTTTTATACTTTTCTCCACGGGCCCAGTTCACAATTTTTTGATCATACCTGGTACTTACCCGAGGTTAGACGGGTCACGAACGGTTTCACACGGTCTAACTGCTGCAACAGTTTACCGCAGGATTACAACCTCCATTCGACATGGCCAATTTAAATGGTCATGGCTTTAGGCGTTCCTTCATCCGCTTTCAGGCTTTCAGGTGAACTTTCTTAGATTTTTAATATAAATATATATATATATATATATATATATATATATATATATATATATATATATATATATATATATATATATATATATAATATAATGTTATATATATATAATGTTAGAGTTTCTCGGACTGCGTTCAATGAGATAACAGTAGCTGAATGTCATCATATACCCAACTGTTGAGTTCCACAATCTCATGTGGAACACACAACACCTGCGTCTCCGGAACGAGCTGCTTGACCGGGAACGAGCCCCACCCATCCGTTCAATTGGATGGCATATGTTTTGTGTCTCGATGTACAGACTCTTCAGGGCGCCGACATACCATACCATCAAGACGCCGATATATATATATATATATATATATATATATATATATATATATATATATATATATATATCTATATATATATATATATATATATATATATATATATATATATATATATATATATATATATATATATATATGTACAAAATATTTGGTCTTCTAAAAACCCGACATGACTTTTCGTCTTCTACTTTTCCTTCCCAAAAAATTGGTTTCTGGAGAATTGTTTTTCGGAAGTAAATAATTTCTGTGAATTTTAATTATAGAAAGTTACCATTTATACGAAAAGACACCAAACCCATTTGTTACAACCTTTTTTTGAAAGCTTGCATGGTGAGGAACTCTTAAACATCTACTTCCAAAAAGACAAAGCCACGGTGCACAAAACAAGGAAGCAGACACAAAAAAAACAATGGCCCTTAGTCGAGAAATGTTTGATGATCGGGTTGTGAATTTCCCTCTTCGTAGTTCTCAATTATTTTACTTTTAAATACCTTAAAAAGAAGGTGTACAAAATAATTCATAAAACCTTGAGGAGCTTAGAGAAAAGCAAAAAAACATTCAAATTATTTCTAAAACGCTACGATTTTGTTTCTGTTCAATATCCACTCAAAACCAAATTGGAAACCAAACGAGGCGCGTTGAAAACCAAATCGCTATATTTTATGATTATTTACGTTTTCTCTGTCTCCATGAAGCAAGGGTCGAAAGTGGGTCAGATTGCGATAACCCCTGTATAATCCGACGATCTCAACAGCCTCGCCCAACGTTCCTTTCTAATGCGCGATTTTCCCGCTATTTTTGCGCCCTCTTACGAAAATCCGTCTTGTTTTTTAAATGTTTTGGATCAGAAAAATTGAAACTAACTTAAAACAAAGGATTATATGATGTTTTAGTCGTAAACTGGATGCATTTGATATAATGGACGTGGTATCATGATATATTTAGATGAAAAAGAACGAGTACAAATTGATATAGGGAATAAGGGATGTGTTGTCCTTTATTTCAGTGAAAATTTAGAAGATGTGTCAACGGGGTTGAAAATTCCGGCGGGGCGCAGGCGTCACCGACGGATGGCATCGCCGCCATCCGACCGCTCCCATTCCGCCTTCGCGCGCCGAGCTTCTCGTCGCCCTGAAACCGAACCCGCGAAAGAGCGACCACGATGCGCCCGGCAGGGGCGGGGCGACTACTGGTCGCCCTCGCCTGACAACCCGCGATGTCGCGAGTGCCGCCCCAGCAGGGCAGTTGAGACGGTAAATATAATTCGCAATGTTTGATTTGGCTGCCACGCGCCCCAACCCTTCAGTGTTTTGACCTCTACGATTCATTCGTGTTCGTTTCATCATTTAGCAACCGTCTGGATACCATCTAGATCATCTACTGTATAAGGTGAATTCTGAGACCGTACATAATAACTCTTCAATACTCTAACAACACAACATTACATCCAGCAAAGTAAACTTGAACAATACATCTTCAACATTCGTCCACCTCCTGACGTTACCTTCACTCAAAACACAAAAAAAATAAACCATTTTGTATCATAAACATCGAAAAACAAATAAAAGTTTAATCATCAAAGACATTCTTAGATATTCCCCACAGGTAAATAGAGGTGTGTCAAATAATTCTTAAATGACAGTCACGGTTTTGCATTCACTCGAACAAAGTTGGCAACGTCGCGTATCCATTCATTCCTTTTTAAAATCATATTTATTTAATAAACAATTTCGAAGCAAGTGGGTTGTTTGATGATGTTAGATTGGTATCGAATGGGTCTTGATCAGAGGTCAGGACACGAACATATGGCAACGTAGCGGCGCCGAGGTCCCTTTATGCCCGTTTTAAGGTGTTGTTTTGATTTGTAGCTGTTGTTCGATATCGAATTGTTAGTCGACGCGAATAAAGCCAGTGACAAAATTTCAAAATATGGTCGCTGTTGGACGAGCAACGCCGTCTGGAGGTGCTGACTAAGGGTGAGTATCCTATATTGTACCCATAAGACCAAATGCCATTATGAATGCTGAGGGTTTCATTTTTTTGGGAAGCACGATTTTTTGTCGATCACCATGACACCAGAATAACAATTGAAACTGATTTGTTAATATTAGTGCCTCTAGTTAAATGTTCTAAAACATATACTGGCTAACACAATTAACATGGTGCTTATGTATGAAAATATAAACTCTGTAAAACTTAACTGCTATATATTTAAATAAAGAAAAAGTTATATACAGTTTTTTGTGAAGATTAAATATCACCATAAATTGAATAATCTCCTAAATGATGCTAACGTGATTAGCGAAACGCACGTAAAGATTTTATTTATAGATCAGTTATTTGGTGATTTATTTATTTTAGTATATAACAACTGAAGAATAAATATATTGTATTGTATATTTGTATACTTTGTACTACCAGATTTTAGGGTACAATAAAAGCATTTCAGTTTTTGAGGTATTTAGTTATTCACTCATTCCTATGCGAGGCATCATTCCTATGCCTCGCAAATACCGGTTAACGGTAGTGTAGAATACTTCTAATTCTCCTGAAAGTTTTCTAGTGCTCTAGGATCTGCAGCCTCATATAATGCAGCCTCATAGGCTCATAAAATGTCCTATCTTCATCTTTCCCTATCTTCACAACTCATGTCTTCCTCCCGGAACTTTTTGAACCAGATTAATATGGCACCTTCCCTTTCTACTTTGCAAATTTCAAGATCAGCGTCAGTCGCTTTGAAACCTTTTTTAAAACAATATCTTAAAATTGCCCTTATTTCGCGACTTATTTCCCTCATTTTAAAGTTTTTGTTAAAAACTGTCGATTGAATATTTCGCAATGGAATCACTTTAATACTGAAGAAGAAATGTCTATTTGTCTGAGCTTTTAAATCAGATTAAACGTCCGAGGAGCGTAGTATAACCCTTTATTTAGAAACAAAGAAACTAATGTAATTTCTTTTGTTCACCCTACTTTCACCAGAAAGTAATTTTGGACGATAAATCAAAGGGGGAGTTTTTACTACTTTCACTTACTTTTGATTTTTCCGTAAATATTCCTTCATTAATAAAAATACTTATTAATATCTTATTAATTATAAATAATCGCAGGGTGCCAGGTCTGAAGAATTAAAAGGCTGTCCAAATATTTCGAAGGCAGTAACAAAATATATAGGTTCAATATAGTAATTTTTATTTTCATTCAATAATTCATACATATTTAATACAAGATTTGTCTAATATTGAATGTGATAAAGGGTGACTAGGTAAATAACACAGGACAACAAATTTAACTTTTTTTGAGGTAACATTGATGAAAATAATCGTATATGAAGCATCATCTCTTTTTAAAAACCAGCAGTAGTCGCCTAACGTAGATGGGTTCCAGCGTCCCTGCTATCTTGCTTCCAGCGTCCTGATATCTTGGTGAAACTTCTCTCCTTGTTCGTCGTTTATTGCATCCACATTATCCACAATAAATCTAAATGGGAGTGTAAAAATGTATTTTTAAGGACATGTGATGCCCGATTATTTCATAAGCTTTCAAAAGTTCAAGGTTTTTTAAAGACTTTATATTTCTTGTTGCCCTGGAATCCTTTAATTTCACTTAGAAAACACTTCCAAGCTATCTATTCTTTTTTATTTAATTTTTCTTGAAAACCAAAATGAGTTAGCAGCCTCCTTATTTGAGGTCTAATAAATATAGCTTCTTTTAGTTTTGCATCACTTTCGCAAGTGATGATATATTTCTTTTAAGTACTTTAAACCATTACCTTCTTTGTCCATGGCTTTTACAAAGTGTTTCATTAGTCCAAGCTTAATATGGAGAGGCCGAAGAAGCACCATTTTTGGCTTAATAAGGGGGGCATATTTTATGTTTGAAGTACAAGGTTCAAAAGAAGTTGTATGCGACCAATCTTTCTTACTGTAATGTTCTTTTGTTGCACTACTGTCCCATAGACTCAAAAAACAGTAATATTTTGTAAAATCCTTGAAGTTCTAGCAGTATACCTATTACTTTTAAATACCGACAAATTTCCCACTGATACTGTTCATATTTAACTCGATTTAATATGGTTGCTAAGTTGTCATATGTTTTGTTACCCGTTCCGGGCTTAAAAAAAAAAGTATCCTTAAAAAAATACAATATATTTTAATATGATAAATATAACCCAGGGCTAATTAATGCTCAGAGAGCATGAGATCGCAGGGGACAAAAGAAAACATTACTCGGTAATACTGGAAAACCAAAAGAACATGAGAGGGATTCGGTTACAATATGAAATTAACTAGGTTGGTAATGTACAGGCACTTTAGTAATGACGTTCTGTAGACAATTAACAGTAATGAACTTAATCTAATGTGACTTGTAGGATGATAACTTATCTTTGATCAGTTAATCCACGAAACTCCCCGATGAGTATCGCACAGGCCACGTGAGGCCGAACGTTGATCTGCCTACCCCTTATGGTTTCAAATATACCGTGGGTCTGCTCCTATGGGTCGCGAGGATTTCGAGGACACACAAAGACTTGCGTGGAAAGAAGCCAAAGATTCACCCGGATCAACCACGTGGACAGGAAAAATATGAAAAGATGGAAACGATCCCCTACCAAAAAAACCCTATCTGGGTTAAAAAAGAATTATTCGTCGGACGACAAATAATTGTACGGCCACGATGATTCTCTACAGTCGACTGCTCTCGAAGGTGATCGAAAAGGGAATCTGAATGGAGGAGACCAAAAATGGTTCCTTCGAAAAATAAAGCCCGCGAAATAATTCAGTGGCTCTCCGTTTGAGTACTGCCAATCAACAAAGGTAACAGTATCAGACTGAGGTAAATGAAAAGTGACGAATTAAAATTGATGCGTTAATTCTAGGGCTAAAATAAATATAAATTAAAGAAACATGGTATCGACCCTCTGTTAAAGTCTATTCAAATATGAGCAAAAGATTGATAAGAAAACACGTAATGAACTCTCACAAATTCTTGATTCTGTATCCCGACTCAATACGCAGTCCCGGATACACAAAATAACCACGGATATGCGTTAATTACCTCCTCCAGATTCGACGCAAAATGTACTCCATTTTTATTTCAGTACCTTCGCCAAAATGCAAAAATATGGATAGTCTGAATAACTTAAATTGAAAGGTAATACAACTAAACCTGGTAAACAAATATAACCATAACAGTGTCTTTCATTATCACTGAATGGGCTAAAGGAATAGATGGGTTTTTGTTTCCATTATGAAGCAATACTTGCTTATATCTATGAAAATACGCCACTCGGAAGGTACATGTTCCATATTAAGCTCATTCATTAAACCCTCTATATCACAACATACACATAGTGATCCTTCTATTTTATAAAAATTTAATAATGTTGCATTCCGTTTTCGGTAAAGTGAAACACTTGCATTTTTATCTAATAAGTTTCACTGTTGAAGTCTGGAATCAAGATTTTTGTTTTGACAACCCCAGTTAACGTACCAACTAATTTAATTCTTTGTGAGAATTGAGGTTCACTGGTAGCGGTTAAAAATGTTGGGTCACAACTGGTGTTCTCAGGAAGTTGTGGATCAGAACCTGATGAAGAATTACAATCACCGGGAAACATATTGTTCAGGTTTAAAGGCGCAATCGGTACCGGTAGTTCCTGGCTATGAAGAAGTGGCCTAAGTGCAAAAGGCAAATTTGGATGCTAAATTTTGCCCCTTTGCTTTTTTGAAATCATTTTTGTTTTAGTGATATAAAAATAGCAATCACTTACATGGTCAGTAGATTATCGCTACATCATAAGAACAGCAAACTGCATAGAATTTTTCTTGCTATGTACCCACTGTACCAAATTTACTCGATAACTCACTCAGCAAACATGAGGAGTCCAACTTTTATCTTGATCTCCGATTTGGCACTTAAAATTTAAAAGATGGGTTATTTTGACGTCCTCTGATATAGATCTAGCTTGTGATTTTAGAACTTGCCATTTTATATAAAATCGACTTAACGAACGAAAGAAGACAGACGCCTTTTTACGCTTTTAACTTTTTTTGTCCACCAAAACGGTATTCTGTAATAAATCAAGAAATTCCGTTTACACACATTTGATATAAAAAAAAATGAGCATGTCACTACAGTATAATACTCTATAACTCTGCAAGGTATAGTTAGAAATTAATGATTAATGTCTTCTTGGCAGGAACATTGTACACATGCTTAAAGTTTGTTTAAAGTTTGTGGCGGCCGGAGCAATTGTTCAATAGTTAGACCGTATACATATCCCATACATTTCGCAATACATTTAGGAATTTCGTCGACTAATCAAGTATCACTGTTGCAGGCTCCTTTACAAACTGCACTGTTTGATGAGCTGTGTACGGTTTGGCCTTATCTTACTGAAAATTATATTTGGAGTTTTCAATAAACTGGCAATCGTTCGGTTACATAACGGGCTCTATTTATCACTGGTCACCTACAATGTAAGTATATTGTTCTTCATACCGTAATAGGGTGATATATATATGGTTTGAATTTCTACGGCCAGCATGATCATCTAATCCATCGTTTCTGAATCTTTTTAGTATCACGACCTACTAAATAATCAAAAAGAGTTAAGTAAAAAACATTGCGACATCCTCACTACAATATGTTAATTTAACGTTTATTAATGTTTTATATCTGTCGGTTAATACGGTGACGATTCGTCCTTTTTTTCAGTATAGTGATTTAATAAGAATCGTTTTTATTTTTAAATGGCTTATAAACTCTTTCGAGCATGTTCACACGCTTACGAATCGTGAAAAAAGAAAGGGATATCAAGCATTTCGAGCTATTAAAAAAAAGAAAAAAAAGGTAGGCAGTCATGGGGACTGCCGACTGAACTGAAAACTTGAAACTTTGGAATAACTGTTTTTTTTTAATTTTTAAATTAATTATTCTATAAATGTATAATTTGTTTTTCACGTAGGATCGAGGATCTAAACAAATATAGAAAATGGACATTTAGAAAAACTAATTATATTACAATACTTTTTTGTAAAGTTCTAATGGTGAAAGTGAATGATATAAGACTATAAATAATCATTTTGCAAAAAATAACAAAATGAATTTTATTTGTGACAATGTAAACTAATTAAAAATAATTTTGAGAAATTAAATTTATTATATAATTTTATAAAATTTTTAATTTTTAAATCCGCGACAAAAATCCTATCGAACAACTAGAAGTCTAGTTGCTAGCAAGATAACTCCTAAGCCACTATGAAATATTCATTGCACGATGTATTGCAGATATTAAATATTAGAAAAATAAATAATATTACATTTTTTAATGCAAATATGGATACCAATATTGCAAATATTCGAAAATAAATGCTTTGTTTTTGTTATTCATTTTTCTACATAAATATACATACTCTTGTACTGCGCAGTGATTCTACAATTAAACAATTAAAATAATGATTATCTAAAACACAATTTAATTTAAAACACAATTCGCGTCGCCACTCTGGCGCAATACGGCACTAGCAAGTCGGTGACCCAAACCCATAAGTTTTGCCCATACCAGAAATCGCTCAACGCGATTAAAGAAGTTTTTACTTCAAAAATTGAATTAAATGTTAGATAAAAACAAAAGTAACACACTTTTATCTGGGCTAAAAACCTTGTTGTATTCACCAGGCCCCGGTTCGCTAGCTACTATATGTTTATATAGCTATTGTAAATCGTTGGTGGGCTACAAATATAAAAGTAATGGTTTGCATATGAGTCATGGGTGATTCACATGGCCTAAATGAATATGTCACCTGTGAGACACACCTGCTTCACGTTGTAGTTAATGGATTAATTTTGCCCTTAATATACCGATATTCTGTGCAAATGAATAATAGCAAATTTTTCAACGCAAATATTCATCCCAATATTGGAACTATTCGATAATAAATACGTTGTTTTTGTTATTCATTTTCTACATAAAAATATTAGCATATTAAGTATTCACTCTTGTACTGCACAGTGATTTTACAATTAAGAAATTAAAATAATGATTATCTAAAACACAATTTAATTTAAAAGACAATTGGCGTTGCCAGTCTAGTGCAACACGCCAGTAGCCTTGTACTGAATAACTAAACTAACCATCTAGGTATTAGAGACAATGTAATTATTACTGGAATATCATTTGGATCAATTCAGTTTTGATGAACAATTTAGGCTTGTATCGTCTATTCATCTTGTTTCGAAAATACTGATTTTTTAATTGTCGTGTTGAAGTTACTGAAGAGATACATTGTTTGGAGGATGACTTGAAATGCATAGTTACTGGTGTTACCAATCAAATCAATTGGTGTCACCAATCAAGTTAAAATACCATGTCACAGATCAAAATCATGTTAACTGTATTCTTCGAGTATCGTGGTATTGTTCACAAAGAATTCCTTCCAACTAGTTCAATCCGAATAGTTATCAAAGTCTATTATTTAAGTTTTATGCGTCATTTGCGTGAGTCCATTTGAAAAGGATATCCAGATTTGTGGCAATTTGTGCCAATTTGTGGCAATTTGTGGAAATTATAATACGGTTACGGATTACGGCCTGATCAGCGCATCGTAGGCACCGAAGATCAGCCGCTGACGTCACCACGCTAAAATTCGCGAAGCCTCCGAGAAAATTGTAACGTGTAGCGACCAATCGATCATTCACGGCTGCTTTTAACGGGATATATAGATACACCTGTGCGCCAACGCCGCGTTCAATGTTCAGTTACGTTACAGTTACAATTACAACAATTACAAGTATGGCAAGCAGTAGTAAAAAAGTTAAGACATACCATTTCCATTCTGAGTGGGAAGAATAATACTTCTTTACAGAAATCAAAAACAAAAGTGTATGTTTGTTGAGTAACGCTTCTGTGCCCGTTGCTAAAAGGGATATATTGAAAGGAACCATAAAACTGTTCGTTCGACTTTTGAAAAATCATATTCTTTACATTCTATCGCTAGAAAGGAAAAGTGGAGACAATTGAAAAATCAGTTAATTGGACAACAAGCAACATTTTTAAAAGTATTTGACAAAAAGAAGGCTACAGCTTAAGCTTCCTATCGTGTTTAGCAGATAATTGTACAAAATAAGAAGCCTTATGAAGAAGGAGAAATAATAAAACATGCATTTTTAGAAGGTTCTCGCCAAGTTTAAAAATAAAAACGGGGTAGGGTCTGCCATAAAAACAATGCAATTTTCTGCCAATACAGTGATGAAATGACTAGAAGTAATGAGTAGTGATGTGTTTTTACAGTTAACACGTGACTTACATAACTGTAGTTATTTTTCCCTGCAATTTGATGAATCCGCAGATGCGTTTGATACCGCCCAGATGGCTGTCTTCGTCAGGATGATTTTTAGCGATTTTATGATTAAAAAAGAACTTTTGGAGATTATCCCACAGATGGAGCTCCAGCTATAGTGGGTTTCGAAAAGGGTATTGTGCATTATGTCGAAAGGATGATACTTTTCCGCAATTCCTGTCTTATCACTACATTAACTACTAACAAGCATTATGCGGGAAGTTTTTGAAATTAAACGAGGTTTTGAAAATGAGGTAAAAATTGTATGAACAAGGTTAGAGCTCAGTCTATACAGAGAAGATTATTTAAAGAACTGGCAGATGAAGTGGACTGTCGATACGGGGATTTACTTCAACACTCTGAAGTCCGATGGTTGAGTAGAGGAAAAATACTCAACCGTTTTAACGATCTCTTACCTGCTCTAGTTGATTTTTTTAAACAACGCGATAAACCGATTCCTGACATGGAAAACTCAACCTGGTTTGAAGATTTTGGATTTCTGGTGGACATTACAGAGACATTGAATAAACTTAATTTACAGCTTCAAAGGAGAGACAAAGAATTAACGAAATGATTTCTGGCATAAAAACGTTCACAAAAGAGTTTGTGTTTTGGGAAGAAACCCTAATCAACCGCGACACTAAGCACTTGTTCTTTCAGAAAAGATATCTCAAAATCAGTTGCAGCCTTACAACGGTAAATATCATCAAATAATATCGAACTTGAAGGATGCCTTTAAATCTCATTTTACCATTAATATTGAGCAATTTACCACTTGTATTATGCAGCATTTTGGCGAGGATAGGGCTACACAGAAATAGAAGTTATTACGCTTCAAAATCTTAAAATCCTTTAAATTAGTTTAATACAAAATGTATTTGGTCTTTAGTAAGTAAAGACAAATATCCAGTTTTAGTTAGCATTGCCTTCAAAGTGAAAGAGTTATTCAGTTCCAGCTATTTGTGTGACTCTACTTTCTTCAATATGAAAGTGATTAAGAGCGAATACCGCAACCGACTTACAGATGAACATTTGGATAATTATATTCGAATGACTGTAACGAATTATATCACCAATATAAAACAAATGTTGAGGAGTCTGACTGTCAGCCTTAAAGTAAAACGTTACTTTTTTGTTATTTACATGGGTCATGCGACCTTAATTTTTAAAAATATATGACATGCCGTTGTGTCAAAATTGTGATTATTTTTCAGATATATACGATTTGTATATGTACATCACAAATAATGTATAATATGTATAGTTATAGTAAAATAAATCTTGAATGTCGAAAACGTGTTTCCATTATTGCATTAAACAAGTTTAGATAGCACTATCGCTAAATACCCCAATAATTATCCAGGCAATTTTTCGAAAAAATCAAACAAATATCATTCTATAAACACTGTTTTCGCTAGATAACATAATCACTCCCTGGACACCGTTTTGGGTCCACAGAAGTCATTGAATGAGAATTGAAAGTTCGCTCACCGTTTTGAATGAAATATTTCTGGTATTTGAAGAATAAAAAGTGTTTCCAAGACTGGAAAAAAGGAATGTTGGAATAAGTGTATTAAAGTGAAGGGGAATTATTTTGAAAGAAACAAAACATATTTCGGTGTATAAATAAATGCTTTGTGTTTAATTTAACAAGTCTCCTTACTTTTGATTATAGTAGTATCACTTGAAAAAAGACCAAAGACAGACAACCTGCATAGTACAGAAGCCACACCCTTCTGAACAATTTTAATTTCACTTTAACTATGATCTATATAGGTACTCAATTTTCAACGTCTTCAGATCTAAATTTAACAAAGTCTAGACCAAAACAAAGTTGTTTTTGTTGAAACCATAATATTCAAACTGCTGGTAACATATAAGGAGACTACTTAAGGGTCACAAGTTACAACATTAAATTCAATTTTACTCGAACCTACCACTTATTTCAAACTAAGTCGCCTTGTTATATTCCCAAAGTTTGGCGCTTTAACTTTAAGTTCGCCAGGATGGATGAGGTCGATAGGGTCAATGGGGTCTTTGCTTGAGTAATGATCGGACTTTGTTCTTATCCAACTCCAAACTAGAACACTGACCAGAGTTAAAGAAAATGTTACTTGTTTGTCCCACAGCTTGAATACGTCTTAATTTATGTTGAATTGTAATATCTAAAGTCTAGGATTAGTATTGAAATTATTCAGTTGTTTTTTAATGTTTTAACTTATGATCAATTTTATTTCGTTGAGAAAACTAATTTTATTTGACGTGTATTTCAATATAGTACGAAGATCGTTCGAAAAACTCTCGGTCTGACAGAGAGATTTGACATTTGTTAAGTATTTTTTGTTAGAAGGCGAAATTCAAAGTTTCAGACCCGTTTATTTTGTTGCATGTTTCTAGTGAACGTAAACTAGTTTTAACATTTATTGAAAAATAGATGAAACTGAAATCAGAGCTCTTATACAGTACTTGGTTTTGAAGAGTTTAACCTTAACAAACTTACAAAAATGTTTACATTCTTTCCCTTCCTTTTCAATGGTAAACATTGGGGTGCTCAATTTTAAACGTGGTCGTACCATCCAATTGAAGATAGGTGGGCAGGAGTAAACAGTGGGTGGGCGTACGTGAAAATTCACCTAGAGAAAGTAAAAACATCTGTAGGGAAAGTCATGACTACAATTTTATGGGATTCTCGTAATGTTCTCATAGATTACCTGGTGAATACCATCGAGAGCATTACGTTTTACTACTAGACCAATTGGGTTTTGAATAAAAAATAAATATCGATTTTTTACTTTATTTTAAAACTTTACCATAAACAATATTGATAATTGACGCGAAAAACTTAAAAAAAAATTATAATTAATTATAAGTGAATTAAAATTTATTAAATTAAAAAGAAATCACGTGCCTACGCATGCGCCGCGATTGACTGCCATGTTTGTGACGTCATTATGTTAAGTGTTTTTACGTCAGTATTGTCAACGATTTCTATCTGTATATATACTGTCAAAATTATTGTTGTTAAGTGCAAAATAAAATATTGTTGGTTACTAATTTAGTGCAGTAATGTGTACAAAGGGTTCCTAAAGGCAAATTCTGATAATATACCTGCTGTGGATGTTTTTATGGTCACAGATTTAGAGTGTTAAGATTATATAATATATAGTTAATTATATTAAACTGAAGGCGGTTTAATTAATTCTACATTTTTATCCTCAAGAAGTGAAACAATGTTCTTGAATACACTGTTAAATATACATAATAAAACTTTCCCCAACGGGGATAATATGGATAATATATTACAGTAGATTATAATATGTAAATTATATTAATAATCAATTCAGTTTCACAAGGCACCACATTAGACTCTTAATTTAATAATATTTGCAAATATAAATAAGTCCAGCTGCTAACTATAATGCATGACCAGCTAGATATTTCTCAAATAAAAGAAGGTACCTAACCCATTTTTTTTAAGTGGAAAGCTTTTAGTCACACAAATTTCTATACTCTTCGACCATCTACAAATTAGATTATCCTGTAAAACTTTCATAAGATTACCTTCCAAACTGGTAATCGAATTTTGTTCTTGTCTATTCACGCTTTCTTGAATATTATTATTCGTATTTTACAAAATAGACGATCCTGTAGGACTTTCTCATTGTTACTACCCTCGGTTGTGTTGCTACATGTGTAGATTCTTTGCTGACATGTAAGAATATTCCTTCCTACAAATTTGGCACGTTACCCTCTTCTCCCTACATGAATTAAATAATGTAAATAAAGGTTATAAAAAGGAATACAAAAAACAAAAGGAATCCAAATCTAATTTCAATATTTCATTCTGAACTTTACTTTTGAGCCTCCATATCTTTATGTCAAGATATATAAATATAACTTTGAAAACAGCAGCGAAAGCTTAAATAATAATTAAAACAAGTTTACTAGCACTAGCAAACCAATAAATGCAGTCAAAGATATAGGTTAAACCTATAGAACAATGACTAAAATCGATAATTTGTTTTATTTGCCCGGGACTCGTCTTTTCGGAAAGGGCGCGAAAAAAACTTTCGGTGTAACTGCCGAATTGTTCCGAACCGATCCAATATTGGCATTCGTGTTTACTTTTCTTATCATTGTGAGGTCACATGCGCTTGGGTTTTTCTCGGGAACTGTCGGCACGTCATCGGTACTAGATTTAAAAACTTATTTTCAATTTGATATAACTTTATAATTATAAGAAAAAAAAATAAAAATAGTTTTGTTATAAAACTTATATATGATCTTTCCATTTATGATTAAAAAATGTTCGAAACCCCAATTAAAGAATGTTATTCAGATTAAACGTCCACATGGTCAAAAAGGAAGTGCTTTTTACCATGGTAATGCGATTCGAGTTATTCCTGTAAAACTGTATGACCTATATCTCGAAGTATGCTTTTCATATGCGTTGTATTTGCCTTATTTGCTCTCAGTGTTTACTTTCTCTCTCTTCCCAAACCTGAAGAAAAGGTTTGCTAGATGAAGATTAACTTTAAATGATGAACAAAACTGAGAAAACCACGTTCTGAGAGTCTTTTCGTAAATTTTCAATCAAAGAACTTTAATAATGAATAATAATTTCAGTTATATAAACAAACTATTTACATTAAGTGTTTAGAAAACTTAATTTAAAGTTAATAGTTGCAATTTATGTCCACCTCTTTTCGGTCTCATTTTAATGAAAAGTCTCGCTTTTCTTAAAATAGTAAAAGAAAAACTAAATCCAGCGGTCAAATGACTTGATTTGTTAATCGAAGAAATGTATTGAAATATACCTTATATGCATCATATGATGAAACTATTTTATTAATTCTTGAATAAAACACTGATGGCGTTGTGAATTGGCTTAGGTATAGTCTTATTTCAGACATTTTTATAATGTATGACATTTATAAAAACGGAGTCGTACACAATACAACAACGCGTTAAACTTCTTTAACTATTTTATGAAAATGGGCGTTCAGTAAAAAATGTTTTTAGAAAATTACGTGATATTTACGGTTTGCACAATCGTTCATCTCATAATACTATCAATCGAATTGTTCAAAAATTCCAGGAAACTGGTCCGGTCGAAGATAAAAGAAGAACAATATATAGTCTTAGTGGTCGTTCACAAGAGCATATTGATTTGGTACGTGAAAGTGTCGCTGAAGACCCAGAAATTTCCATTAGTCGACGTTCACAATAATGAATCCACAGCATGTCCAATTTTACAAAAGGATCTAGCTCTGAAGGCATATAAGGTTCAAATTTGAGACGAGATTTAACATTTTATTTGGGGTTGCGTGAAAAGCCGGGTCTATAAGAACAATCCACAACCTATTCCTGAACTAAAGGGTGAAATTATTCGAGTCAATGATGATATAGAGCCATGGTTATGTAAAAATGTCATCCAAAATTTTGACAAAAGAATGGGCGTCTCTGGAGCTGCAAGAAGTGGTCATTTGGCAGATATTGTCTTTCGTGTTTAAATGTTTTACACAAATTCTGCAGTTTATCCTATAATTAAAAAAACCACTCAATTTGAATGACCCTTTAGTTTTAAGTATTGTCTATATGATTGCGGCGTGTTCCCATATTTTTTCTTTGTTGGGTTTTTCGCCACGATCTAAAACTCAAAAATATCAAAAATATCTGTTCTTATGTAAATAAAGAATCACTGGGTAAAAAACAAAAACAAAAGGGACACAATTTTCTCAGTGATTCTTTTTCTGTAATAAATTTGCCTAACGAACAAAAATAAATACAAACTTTTGAGCGTTAACCTTTCGGGAGGTGGTCTCCCGTTTTCAAAAAAATCTAAAAAATAATTCATATTAATTTTTATATAATAATGTAAACATAGTAAGTAAATATATTTTTTTTTTGTTTCATTGAAAATAATAATTCTCACTGCCAGTGACATACTATCAAAAATATTATATAGGTGAGGTTTGCTGTATGATTATTGTATATTGAAATACTTTTTTAATTGTATTCTTTAGAATCAGGAACCATATTGACTTTAAATCTACCGAAGGTACAGTTATTTTTATTTAAATTAATTAAAGCGGTTTCTGTTAATCTTCTCTATTTTATTACCGATTCTTTTAATACCGTTTTGGAATTATTCCAATTGATTTTATGTTCCGATGCCCATACGTGTTGGTAAATTCTAGATATGTTAAAATAATTAAATAATTGAAATAACTAAAAGAATCGGCAACAAAATACAGAAGATTAAAAGAAACCGCTATAATTAATTTAAATAAAAATAACTGTATTGCTATGCCTTAAGTAGATTTAAAATACCAATATGGTTCCGGATTTTAAAGAATACTATTAAAAATGTTTAAATATTTTAATATACAATAATCATACAGCAAACCTCACCCCTATAATTTTTTTGGTAGTATGTCACTGTCAGTGAAAAATATTATTGTCAATGTAAATATCATTGATATACAAAAAATATATATTTACTTAATAAATAAATAAAATTATTTTTTAGATTTGTTTTGAAAACGGGAGGAGAAGAACTCCCGAAACGTTAAGGTTCAAAAGTTTGTATTTATTTTTAAAAAATTTGTATTTTTAAAATTTTTGTTCCTTAGGCAAATTTATTACAAAAAAATAATCACCGAGAAATTTGTATCCTTTCTGTTTTTGCTTTTTACCCAGTGATTCTTTATTTACATAAGAACAGATATTTTTGATATTTTTTGAGTTTTAGATCGTGCCGAAAAACACCAAAAAAATACCTTTTAGTTTCGTTTTTTTTTAATTTAAATTTATTACAGTTTATGCTAGTTCTTGGTATATAACATAAACTAAGGCTTTAAAGTTACACCGTTTAAGACGGTTCTATATTTCAAAAAAGGACAAAAGGGGAATATTAAACATCCGCGATTTCTTTTTCTCTTTCGGGTGATGGTGTCAAAAGCAAACTTTGCCAATAATGATGGAGATTGTGAGTTTGCAGTTCGATCGGGTCGTAATTTTGGCTCCCGACCAGAAAATGGAACTTGTGCGGTGAAATCACGTTAGTATGCCATATTAATTTATATCAGTATAGTAAAACTTTTAAATTTTATTACAAGTAAAATATATTTTTATAAATTATAAACAGTCAATATAAATCATAATTCCTCAATGTTTCTATAAGAATGAGGTAATTATATTTATATTTGTATGTCATTGTGTTGCTACGACAGTACCTTTCAAAATGCCATTGATGTTTAAATGATTTCAAGTTGGCGTCATATTTTTTTCGTGTGGTAAACATGTCGAGTTTCGCGCCAAATAAACAGGATTTGCTGCACGTGCTGCTTTTTCCGTCCAATCAAAAGAAAAACGCGAGTGAAAGCAATCGTATACTTGTGGAAACTTACGGTGATAATGTCCCACCGCAAGACACTTGTAGACGTTGGTTTAGACGATTCAAAAGTGGTGATTTCGACTTGAAAGACAAATCAGGTCAACTGAAAAATTGAAGATGCCAAATTGCAAGCATGGTCGATTTGCAAACTCATCAACAAATGACAGAGATGTTAAATGTTGGCCGTCAAACCATTTGTGATCGTCTGCATGTCATGGGAAAGACCCAGAAGGCAAGAAAATTGGTATCGCATCAGCTGAACGACAGACAGATGGAAAAGCGAAAACCCGTGTGCGAAGTTTTACTTTCTGGGCGTGAAAGAAAGACTTTTTGCATTGGATCGGGACTGGAGACGAAAAATGGATATATTTCGAGAACCCAAAATGCAGAAAATCATGGGTTGATACAGGATAACCATCAACATCGATGGCAAGGCCGAATGGCTTTAAAAAGAAGACAATGCTGTGCATTCGGCGGGATCAGAAGGGTATCGTGTACTATGAGCTTCTGAAACCAGGTGAAACAATTAATACCATTCGCTATCTTCAACAAATGATCAATTTGAACCATGCATTGATCGAAAAGCAACCAGAATGGGCCACAAGACACGGAAAAGTAATTTTGCAGTACAACACACAGAGAAAACTGTCAGACACGATCTCTGCACTTGGCTGTGAACTTTTGCCCTACCTGCCGTACATACCAGGATTGGTCCCTTCTGACTACCACTTGTTTTCATCGATGTCTTACGCACCTTCCATGAATCACTTCAACAATTAGGGAGATGTTACCTCAAAAGGTGTACGGATTTTCTAGGACGGCATTCACAAATTACCAGAGCGATGAAAAACATTTTTTACCTTTTTACAAATTAACAATGTTTATTTTAAATTAAGAATTATAGGGTTTTTTTACTAAAAATACATATTTGATTTCATTTACACCACATGTTAATAATATTTTTTAATATTACTATGATAAACTTGACATTATGGAGGTATTAGTTTTTAATTCTTAGTCAAATCTCAAGAAGACAATAGATAGCTAGTTACAAATGTCCAAAGTTAAATTAATCAACTTCAGTTTGTAATAATAATGAACGAAGGATGTACAACAAGTATTTCACTAAATATAGGTAGTGCTATAAGGCTTTCATGCCCCATAATTGGTTAGGGATTTTTCTTGATTATTTTATATTCCTCACCCTACCATTCCAGTTTATATCCATACTGCTTTTGTAAAATATTTCTTTTCTGGATTTGTAGCTTCAGTTCTTCAGATTTATTTAACATCCATTGCTCGCAGTCGTATTTATTACTGATAGTAATACTACTGGTCTAATTATTGGTCTACGTACGTAACCGATGTAACCGACGATCAATATGGACAAGATCTCGTATTATATGGACATTTTCATCATTTCTTGCAGTTGAAAGCCTTCCACTTTTAGGTTCATCTTCAATCCTGAACCATCTTCAAACCTTGAGAGAACATTGTTTCCATAAGCCTGTTGAAGTTTTGAAAAAGTTTCCGTCACAGTATGCCCGAAAGTCTGAAATAAAACTTGAAAGCGCATCATTATTCGAAATACTGGTCACTCATTTTCAGAACGCACTAGAAAAATCCTTTTTACGAAATGAATTATTTACAACTTAGTTAGTGATTCTAGGGAATTCAAACTCATACTGAAGATGCATCAGATCTTGGTCTGCCTTCTCCGCAAAGACGAATCCCGGACGAATATCAGAGCGAATGCTACGCCACCATTCTCATTACTTTATTTACGAACCTCGTATGTCGATTGCTTCAGTTGGTTTTTTTAGTTAATTTTAAACATTCAAGTTAATAAACTTAAATATTCTAAATTTCATTAAAAAACAATTAATTAATTTATATACCTAATGTACATATTTAACTGATAAGGCATTCCAAGATTTTTATTATATTTTCCACTGACACAAATTTTTAAATTTGGAAACAGATTACGAAAAATTCTGAAAAAACATTAGTACGGTTTTATTATAGTGAAAGAAAACAATTTTAAATGAGAGGAACAAATTTTGATAAACCCACCCATAATTTTTGTTCAGGCTCAGTCGTTTCCTAAAGTTTTTGATCTCAGTAGTATTTTCTATTGTTATTTATCACGTTATACTATCTTCTTTTACCAATTGGAACAATGAAGAAAGTTTCCCCTTTTGACGCGATAGTCATCCACCCATTTGCGAATTTCCTTGAAGTTGTTTAGAAGTGTATTTCAGGCAATGCAATTCAGTTCGATTGAAATAAATATTGATTGTTTGTAATAAGAGTTATATTTTTTTTGTTGAAACATCCAACTTTGATTTTTCTAAGTATTTATCTTTATTTTAAATCAAAGTGGATACAATTGTTTGTTAAAGTTTATAAAAATTCTTTAATGAAGTTGAAGAGGTATTTTAAAAGAGTTTTACATCGAACAATCATCAACAAGCAATATCTTGTCAATGTAATAAAAGAGAAACAATTTCCTAGAAATTCTTTTAATGAAGTTCAGAAAATGTGATCAAGCATTTTGGGAAGTAATAAAAAACCTGTTAATTATAGTTGAACTGTTGGGCGAATCATGCCCTATTTGGTCTGCATAATTTCTTCTGTTGCTTAATCTGGCAGCTCTTACCATCAGTTTTGACTAATAGATTTCGTATCAAAAACGATCATCCTCCTACAGGAATCATTCCATCCTGTATCAGAACCTATTGATCATACTTTCAAATATTTTTTACAAACAATAGATTTTCTGTTATCTAATTTACTTCATTGTAATTTTAGTAAATTAATTTTCAACATACTTTTTTCATTCCACCAAATATATAATATATGCTTGCTTTTACTTCGATAATGCTGATGGTTCGTCTGCGGAATCCCATAATTTCCTCTGACTATGATTCTTATTTTTGAATTTTTAGTTCTTATCACAAATAATAGTTTATTAAATCAACGACTTCCTTGGTATCCTAAAAGCAATACGAGATGTGGCTATTAAATAACAAGACTGACGCTGCTACAGAAGAAGTACGCATGTGCCAAACGCCAGCGACCAACAGCTGTTTAGCGTGAAGCATTCTCTTTCGAATGCAGTAGTTCTCGCTTCTGTAAATAAATCCGTATAACTGCAGCCTTCGTTTACACTAGAGCTGTTTATACTAGAGGTGCTGTTTGTTTCGGTTGAAAAATATTAAGTATAACAATAAAGTAATGAATTATTGTGAAATTTCACTTGAAACTTGGAAAAATCGCTACTGAAACTAATAATTTATTAAAAAAGTGTATGGTAATGGATGTTTTGCATGTTTACCACGTGTTTTTTAGTGGTTTAAGCGTTTTCAAGATGACCGAAAAGACGTTGAAGATGATCCACACCCGGGTCGCCCTTCGACGTCAAAAACGGATGACAATATCAAAAAAATCGGTAATGTGTTTCGATCTGACCGTCGATTAAGTATTCGTGCGATTGCTGAAACTGTAGGAATTGACAAAGAATGCGTACGGCAAATTTTACATAACAATTTTAACGTCCAAAAAGTGTGTGCCAAAATGGTGCCTAAAATTCTCACATTTGAACAACAACAAGCTCGTACAATGTTTGTACTGACACTTTGAATGCCATTGAAAATGACCCAAACTTATTGGAAAGGATAATATCATGTGACGAATCGTGGTTTTTTACTTATGACCCTAAAACGAAGCGCCTGAAACGACTACCTTCAACGTTCAACAACAACGTTACTACCTTCACGTTCTTGTTGAACCCCGTGAAAGAATAAGGAAAAAACGATCCGAATTGTGAAAGGAGAAGTCATGGGTTCTCCACCAAGACAATGTACCAGCTCATTCCGCATTGTCTGTCAAGAGGTTTCTAGCCAAGAACAGTATACTACTGTTAGACCATTCGCCTTATTCGCCGGATTTTGTGCCGTGCAACTTAGTTGAAATCTGCATTAAAATGAACAATATTTGAGTCCGTTGAAACTGTGTAAGAGAAAGCGGCACGCGTTCTGAAGGAGCTTACAGAAGAAGACTTCCAGCACTGCTTCAAATAAAGATTTGCATGAGTGTCGTAGGGATACAGGAGGGGTATATATTGAAGGGGATAATAATAGGTAAATATGTATGAAATTAAAATAAAATGTTTTTCTCAGTCTCGTTATTTAATAGTCACACCTCGTATATATTTTATTAAATGAGGCTGGCTAATTGCTCCTATCAATTAATTTTATCCCATACTATATAAATATGTATAAATTGTAATATTGGATGGTCCACGAGAAATGGACTTTTTTGGAATGTGTATTAGTCGACCAGTAAAGGGAAAGGGGGTTAGCACAGATGTCGACGAGGGTAATCTGAGTTTCCAGCCTAACACAGAGACTAGTTTTTTATTTGTTAAATTTGGTAGTTTTATTTCTCAATATAGTATCTTTGCAATTTTATACACTTTTCCCAGCGATGCTCCCATCTCTTTTTATCCGCCCAAATAGTAGTTGACATCTTGTTCTGTCAATTAGTCATTTACAAATGTGATGACCTTCTCATTCGATGAAAATCTCTGTCCCCCCAGCGAAATCATGAGCCTAGGAACAGTTGCTGGCGTGAAATCTGGTGAATACGGTGAGTGGTGAATAATGGCGACTACTGAAGTGTGAGACGGTGCATTATCTTGGTGGAACAAAACTTTTTTTCTTCAAATCCGGCAGTTTCTCCCCAAGCCTTCACCTTGTCAGGTAATAATGCGACGTATGTCCCTATTATTGTTTTTCCCTTTTTAAGATAGTCGATTAACACAACCCCATGGTTATCCTAAAGAGAGTCGATAGAACAGTTTCCCGGTCGATAGAACAGTTTTTGCCTTTTTCGAAGTCGGTTCACTCTTCGCAGTTAATTGTTTTGACTGTGCCTTGGTTTCAGGAATGTAGTGGTGTATCCAAGTTTTATCTACATTTACTGCTTCAGGACTTCGGAAATGTTCATTCGAATGCGTTTTTGGTTCTGAGTGACCAATCGGCACCCAACCCGCGGTTAGCTATTTCATACCCAAATATTCAATCAATATATGACAAACATATCCTATGATGATGCAGAGATCCCGTAAACAGCATTAATCTCGGCTTTAATATACATGGCCTATTGCCTTTCAAATGCAAGAATTTAATGACGGCTCGATATTAGATTTTTTCCATCTTTACAGAAACACTAACAATGACTGACATAAATGACTGTTAAACAACTGAGCATCAAGTATAGCCGAAATTTTCAAGGTCATCTTTCAACGCATGCTCAATTATATTATCAGAATATGGTTGACGAGTAATGTCTCATGTTGGGGCTGGAAACTTTTCAGATTATCCTCGTATCAACTCTTTTTTCGATGCAGTTTAGTATCCATCATGCCGCTGTAAACTTGAGACTAACGCGTATTTACCTAGATTTGCTCAAACAATACTTGACGAAGATTTGACCACCATCATCATCATCGTCGTGCATTTTTACTTAAGTGGCCCTATTCAGTCAGTCATTCAGTCCTATTCAGTCTCAGAAAATTCTCGTTAATTGCATTATAGACCACTCACTATACAGTTCAAAAAGAGATAAACTTTCCAGAACGACTCCAAACCTGCGTTCGTGAAATGGCATTGTTTCTCACGGACCATCGCGAGGCGTACGTAATAGTTCCCACCAAAATCATCACTATGAAGCCATTGAAATCGTTACTTTTTTAATAGAATAAAAATAAAAACAGTTTTTTATCAATCATAGAACTAAACGTCAATATTTTGCTACTTATGCTGATGGTATTTCAATCATGGATCAGAATGCAGCGGAATAAACTTTTTTTTCTAGAAAGAGAGGGAAAGAAAGTAGGATTAAGAACTGAAGAGAAAGGGATTAACAGTGAATAATTAATAATTTTATAAATAATAATTTTCAAAGGGTAAACAACTTGACCTACCTAAACTCCCTTATAAATAAACATAAATTAAGAAGAATGCAAACAAAAAACTACTATGTACCAACATCCAACCTTAATTTCTATAAGAGAGCTATTTTTACGATGCGTTCCATACATAGCTCTCTGGTTTCTACCTCTTGGGTTATTAAAGATTCTGGGTTTACCTAAATTTGTTGTATTTTTATTTATAACACAACTCCATTAGCTCTTGTTTAAACACCCATTAGAATCACTGGTTCAAAATAGTTTCGCATAGTTTTTAGTAATTATTTTAAGTATTTTTAAGTATTTTAATGCATTTTTGAGATCTTTTGGAAGATATGTTCATATAAATGATTACTGATTTATATTGAGAATATTCTTCGTCAGAAATTATAATAATATTTAAATCTTCAATTTTTTAATTGTCCATCTTCTAATTTTAGGTGATTTGGAGGTTTGGGCCTATCGTTTACCTCCAGCCCTTGCCCCTGACTCAGACGATATGGTAAGTACTTTATTCGATATTTTAACATTTTTGATTTTTCAATATACGTGGTCATTGAAAATAGTAAATACAGTCCTAAAATTACTTTTTTAGTTTACTAATGCTATTCTGATCACAAATATTTTTTGTTATATTGGTTATTGATATCTAATATTCGTTATAATATTTTTAGTAATATTTCAATAATTGTTGTGTTTTTCATGAAACACTTGCATTTTCTCGATGTGCGTTTCGTTACTCATGTTAGCATCATCACGGAGAAATTAAATCTAATTATGTCACTAACTTAAAGCATATTTAATGTATGGTATGGGTTTTCATTGGGGTTAATAGTTTTCTTGCATTTTCTTTGTATTCTATTATAACCAATATTTAATAATCTCATCTTAAAAAAGCGAAACCATGGAAATTATTATCCTAATTTATGTGATTATATTGATTGATTTATCTTGAATTTACCGATAATTAATTTGACCCCAAATAGTGCTTTGCTTATGGTCGGAGTCACCAAGATGAAAAAATATCTTGTCATTTCACCTAATGTTTCGAGAAATATTATTATAAGCAACGAGTTTCAGTCAGTTGACGTACGGCGTTGCTGATGGTAAGCCAACTTTAGTTCTTGAGTTAATTTGATTTTGTAAGTATGCGGGGTTAGGTATTTTGTTAATATGAAGGAAAAATGTGTTGGTGAAATGAACCAATTTTTGAGAACTAATGCAAAAGAAGTAGTCGAAACACTTATGAGGATGGAGTAAAAACAAAGATCGTTTTCCGATAAATGGCGGTGTAGCTGCAAAGGTGATTGCATTTTCGAACAGTAACTTTCTTTCTAATAGCATTCCATTAATTTCAAGCCGATATCACTTTTTTTATTTTGATTGCCCTCGTTGATTAAATATTACTTTTTGCGTAAAAGTACGAACTTGTCGAACTCAATAAAATAGTCCTCTGTTTCGACGATGGTCTCTTTATTTGATGTAATTTTTTTCAATCAGTCACTTTTTCATATCAGGAAAGAGAAAGAAGACGGAGGGGGCCAAGTTCAAAGAAAAGTGTGATAATATTCTTAGCACAAGTTGACCGGTCATCGTTTTTAATTTTTCGAATATGTAGTATTCTGTAGTAAATCCAAATATCTATTGTAAAATCCAAAGGCAGCCTGATTTAACTATGTGATTCTTATCAACTTCTACCGTAGGACAAATCTTCCCGCTGCCGTAGATAGTTGTCTCTTTACCTCCAGGAAATAAGGGCCGTATTTGAAGTTGTGATACCATGTTGAACAAATGGAATAATCTGCTACGCTAGTTGAGTGCGGGTTGGAAGTTTTTGGATCATGTTAGTCTGAGGTCTATGCTCCGACTACCTGTCTGCCATGGGTAACCCTTCCTGCAGCATACGCTCCAGATGGCATAGTTCAAAGCTTCATTGACCTACTCAAGCCCCTTTACCACGTCAAGGTTTGACCCACAAAAGAGGAGATCGGGCTTCATTTGATGCGATTAATTTACATTAGCAAATAACTCGGGTCAACAAGTTTTAATTTTTTTTGAGGTAACATTGATGAAAATAGGTATATGGGAAGTCGAAAGACTTCATATATACCTAGTTTTTGGATCATGTTAGTCTGAGGTCTATGCTCTGACTACCTGTCAGCTATGGGTAACCCTTCCTGCTGCATAAGCTCCAGATGGCATAGTTCAAAGCTTCATTGACCTACTCAAGCCCCTTTACCACGTCAAGGTTTGACCCACAAAAGGGGAGATCGGGCTTCATTTGATGCGATTAATTTACATTAGCAAATAACTCGGGTCAACAAGTTTTAATTTTTTTTGAGGTAACATTGATGAAAATAGGTATATGGGAAGTTGAAAGACTTCATATATACCTAGCAGCCGAAAATGAAACTGATTACTGTAACATGTACAGTTTTTTGTTACAGAGGGTCGGTGGTGGGAAAAAAAAAGATATAGAGGATTATGGGAATAAGAAATATATTACATGAAATGTCATACAGCTACAAAAACTATCACTTTTTCCTCTTGTGTTCTGTAGCATCATCTCTTTTTAAAAACCAACAGTAGTCGCCCAACATAGATGGGTTCTAGCCTCACTGGTATCTTACTTCGATCGTCGTGATGTCTTGGTGAAACCCCTCTGCTTGTGCGTCGCTTACTGCACTCAAATTTCCGGGAAAAAATCAAAATAGGAGTGTAAAAAATGCATTTTTAAGGACATGTGACACCCTAGTTTTTCATAGACTTTCAAGAGCTTATCTATTAGATTTTTATAGTTTTCATCTTTCTTATTGCCCAGAAATCCGTTCACTACACTTACAAAACACTTCTAAGCTGCCAATTCACGCCCAATTAGTTTTTCTTGAAAACGGAAATCACCTAGAAGCCTCCTTATTTGAGATCCAATAAATATGCCATCTTTTAGTTTAGCATTACTTAATTGAAGAATTATTTCTTTAAGGTATTTGAAACCATTACATTCTTTGTCCATTGCTTTGACAAAGTTTTTTATTAGTCTAAGCTTAATATGGAGAGGCGGAAGAAGCACCTTTTTTAACAAGGGGGCATATTTTATATTTGAAATACCAGGTTCAGAAGAAGTTCTATGAGGCCAATCTTTCTTACTGTAATGTTCACTTTGTTGCCCTACTGTTCTATAGACACAAAAATCAGCAATACTTTCTAAAACCCCCTTGAAGCACTAGCAATATACCTATAATTTTAAATCCCCTCTAATATCCCACTGATACTGTTTATATTTAACGCGATTTAGTATGGTTGCTAAGTTGTTCTAGGTTTCTTTGATTGTCACTGAATGGGCTAAAGGAATAGACGGGTTTTTGCTTCCAACTGCTTTTAGGCTGTATTTCGACGAATCTACAAAATTGCGCCACTAGAAAAATAAATGTTCCATATTAAGCTCATACATTAAACCATCAATATCACAATAGACACGTAGCGATCCTTCTTTAAAACTGGAACCAACATGTTCGCATTTTTGTTTTGACAATTCCAGGTCACCTACCTAATCATTTAATTCAGTCTGAGCTATAGTTATTAAACATGTTGGGTCACTATTGGTGTTCTCAGGAAGTTCTCAGGAAACATGTTGTCCAGGTTTAAAGGCGCAATGGGTACCGGTAGTTCCTGGTTTTGAGGAGCTGGTCTAAGCGCAGAAGGCAAATGTGTATAATGAATTTTGTCCCTTTAGTTTTTTGAAATCCCTTCTACTTTAG
Organism: Cosmopolites sordidus; assembly: GCA_031761425.1. Taxonomy (NCBI): domain Eukaryota; kingdom Metazoa; phylum Arthropoda; class Insecta; order Coleoptera; family Curculionidae; genus Cosmopolites; species Cosmopolites sordidus. Next base: position 921,213 of record JARFXV010000239.1, read on the forward strand.
TGATACAAAAGTGGCAATCACTTACATGGTCATTAAGTTCTCTCCACACTATAGGAACAGCAAACGGCATAGAATTGTTGTGATAACTCACGCAGCAAACATGAGGAGCCCAACTTTTATGTTGATCTCCAATTTGGCACTTAAAATATAAAAGATAGGCTTTTTGACTTTCTCGGATATAGATCTAACTTGTGAATAAGGTTCTTTTGAAAAATGTATGCCTTGTTTTCCTTAGTTGAACTAAAAATTTATTTTCACCCAGCTGGTAGTTTTATTTTAATCGAATTTTTAACAGTAAATTTTTAAGCAAGAAAAAAGCTTAAAAACTAATTAATCCCAAATACAATTATTAAAACTTAATTGCATTATTGATAACTATTGATATTTAAATTCTTATTATTAATATTATTCACATTTCTAATCTTATTATTAATTGAATATTTTATTCAATCAGCAAATCCTTAATCTTGATACTTTTTCAAATTAATTTTGAAAATCTTCGATATTATTCTTATAAGCTCTATCTTTTGAATATCGAAATTCCCCTGAGTAAAACTTCAGCCTATATTAAAAGAAAATATGTAAAAATGCTTATATTACATATGGAAATATACGAATTCTCTTGAGATTTAATGGAACAAAAAGGTTTAACAAATGAAAAAAAAATGTATATATAAATATAATTATATATGTATGTATATATATATATATATATATATATATATATATATATATATATATATATATATATATATATATATATATATATATATATATATAGATATATATTCTTGAGTTGGACTCTTCACAGAATCAACGGATGAACACCCGGAATGATTTATAAACATCGAGCGCAAATCTCAAACAAAATTTGATTGCGCACCGTTGCTTGAAATTGTGGTAACTCATTTTCAGGACGCACTAGAAAAATCCGGTTTACAAAAGGAATTTCCACGAACCAAAAGTAACCCTAGGAAATTCAAACTGTTACTAAAGACGCTTCAAATGATGGCTTGTCTCCCTTTCAAATCAATTCTAGTGCTAGGTCATCAGTCTCATTGATTTGTTTACACGCATCGTACACAGTCTCATATTGAATTGATTCGATATATTGATCGGGTTGGAAGCGTAGGTTGAAGGAGGTCAAAACTCATTAATGGGTTGTAGCATCACATGAAAAAGAAGATGACGTGATTCTTATTTTTTTTTAATATTTTAATAATGTTCATTAGTTTATTTGTACTTTATTCGTTAAGTAATGTGCTTTTACACATATTTGTTTAAGATGGTAATTCTTATCATAGCTTTTCGATTGGCGATTCAGTAATTTTGTATTTTTTCCGGGAACCTTTTAAGTTTTTAAGCATTGTTGTAAGGAACTTTTTTGTTTAAAATGACGTGAAGAATCGTTAGTTAATTTTACGAAAGTATTTTCCCTTATACTCTGTATAAGAATAAAATCTGGACGAAAATCAATTTCAAATATTTGTTTCATCAGTATGTTTCAAACAAATATAATTAACATAAATAAACACTGATAAAAATCTGATTCGTTCATTGTTAAATAAACGACTATTTGGATTCAAATATCAATTTCAATACGGCATACGCAATATGTGTTTTACTGGTTGCAGCATCATTAGCGAATTGACACTACTTTTTGGTAAACCATTAATTGCAATTTTACCGATAGTGTATTGAAAATTAACTAGTGGTATTTAGGGTTTGATTTGAAATTGAACTGACATTTATTCTCTACTGTGGTCGAAATGGTTTTGCTCAGAAATACTACAGATTTATATGAAATGTTACATAACACTACTTTGTTGTAATAGGTGTTTCGATTAATAATGTCGATTTTCCTAAGGGATGGCGTTGCTAATACATTTACTGACTTAAATGAATTAAAATTAAACGTAAACATACGCCCTCAAAAACCAGTTCGTTATTAATTGCTATTGTGCAAAAAACATAGTTTTTCGTAGCTTTGAATATGTCCAATTATGTACCAGAAAAAGACGTTTTGCTGGGAAGTTTAAGAATCTTCTTTCATTTGAAGAAAACGGCTGTTGAAATTTATCGATTGCTGGTTGAAGTTTATGGTGAACATACTTTAACCCAAAACACTTGTAAATGATAGTTTAAATGCTTTAAAAGTGGTGATTTTGATATAAATGACAAGGAGAGTCGAGGACAGCCGAAAAAGTTTAAAGAGGCAGATTTGCAAGCATTATTGGATGAATACTCAACTCATACGTTGGTAGGCGCATTGATTGTTGCCCAATCTACCATTTTCGAATGTCTACATGCATTGGGAAAGATCCAGAAGGAAGACAGAAAATATTAGGTTTTTTGCATCGAGTTATGACAGGTGATGAAAAGTGGATCTATTTTGACAACCCAAAGCGCAAAAATGATGGGTAGACCCAGACCAGCCTTCAACATCAGAACCAATGCGCAATATACATGGAAATAATGCTTTGCTGTGTATTTTGTTGGATAGTAGGGGAGATGTGAATTACGAACTACCGAAATCTGGCGAAACGATTAGTGGCGATACCGACAACAATTGATAAAATTGAATCGAGCATTGAGCATTGGCAGAATACGGCCAAGGATACGATAAAGTAATTTTTCAGCATGACAATGCTCAGCCCCATGTTGCAAAATGTGGAAAAAAATTAATGAAAAACGTTAAATGGGACGTCCACCCGTCGTATTCACCGGACTTAGCCTCTTCGGACTATCACTTATTTCCATCAATGCAGCACGGACTTTCAGAACAACACTTACATTCTTACGAAAACGTTAAAATTTGGCTTCATGAATGCCTCAAAAAGCAAAAGTTCTTTTGGCGCTGAATCCATTCTTTGACAGAAAAATGGGAAAAATGATTTCCCTGATTATTTCGGTTCTTAATTTTATCTTTTATTTTATTTTATTTTTTTTTCTTTTCCTCTAACCTCTAACCTTTTTTTTCCAGATGATTTCGTATGATCACTATAATTATGTTTTGCTCCGATTTTTCAAGTTAGGATAATATATCCTTCCGCAAAACTCTTACTGTACGTAGGCCTTAAATTGTTTCCCAAATTGTTTTCTCTTCCAGAGATTTGTTTTTAAATACTCATCATTTACTTATTTCTTTTTTATACTCATTTCTTTTTTTAAATACTCATCGCATTCTTGAATTGGTTCACCATTTAAGAGTTGAACCTTAACCATTCCATTATTTGCAGTATAGTTGGTTATTATTTAATGAATAAACTATAAATAAATTAATGAACTTTGTTAAAACAACTTTTAACATTAAGAATCAGTCATATATCAGCCAAAAAATTAATGTGGCATGGTTGTATTGTTTAATTGAGATTATCCCCACGTGTCGGTGAGGAGTGTGTAGTATGCAGTGTGCAGTATTTAAAACTAAAATTGTGTTTTGTACGTAAATATCACGATATGCTTCTAATTTACGGGGAAGCAACAACCAGATTAGAAATATCCCTAAACTTTTTCAACTTGCTCGGGAAAATACCTTAGAACAGTGTCAGACTTGCATAGACTTGCAAATCATTTATATAAGTTGCAGAATAAGAAAAATAAAAACGTTACATGTAACAAAAATTATTAAAAATTGTCTCCATCTGTTCGGTTAGCACAAAATCTTGCTCGGCGTACCCTCGCGTCACTACGGTGTCCACGAATAACATCACAAGTGTTTTCGATGCAATGTAGTAGTTCTTACACAGTATGTACTTCTCCATCGGGATAAACTAACTTTTTTAAATAGCCTCACAGAAAAAATCGCAGGGCATTAAATCTGGAGAGCGTGCAGGCCAAAAAATAGGTCCATTACGCCCTATCCATCTGTATTTCCCAATAGATGGATTATTTAAATGTTTAAATGCTCGTGAATTTCTCGTCTAAAATGTGGCGGAGCTTCATCATGTAGAAACCACATATTCTGCCTAACATTTAAATATCTTATAATTATTGTGGCAGATTATTTTGAAGAAAGTCTAAATAATTTTCACTTGTCAGTCCACCTGGAAGAAAGAAAGGCGCAATAACCGTGCCATTTACTTCACCAGGCCAAATATTTACTGAAAATGGGTTCTTGTCACAGCATGCGGATTTTGTACTTCCCAAACATGGTTGTTGTGGAAATTATTTACTACATTTCTTGTAAATGTGTGTTAAAATAAATTTGGTATAATTTTAATTTCTGTTGTACTGCTGTAAAAGCCACTGACAAAATTCAACTCTTCTAGGATAATCTTCGGGTTGTAACGCTTGTACCCGTTGTCAATGATAGGGATAAAAGTGTTCATTAACCAACCAACGATGATGACCAACTTCAACTTGACCTGACATAGGCCTAATGCTCGTAGTTGGCTCGTTTTCGGCAATTTTTAAAATATCTTCCTCACTCTGTACCATTTCGCGTGGAGGAGGTCTTCCAGTATGACCTCCTTGGCGTGCCTGACAAATATCTAAATTAATACTATGCCTGAAGGGCATTTAACGGAAGTTGGGCGACAGTGGCGGCTAATACCAACCACGATAGATATATACCTAATATCTAGAAACTTATCTGCGGACAGCAGCTTGCAGGTATTGGACGCTCTGTTCTGACCAAAGGACCATTGCTGGTGGTGCAACGGTGTACGGCAGGTGGTAAGTTGCTGCGGAAGCCTTGGTGGTGTGCTGTGACAATGGGCTTGCAGTGGTAGAAGTAGCAGAAGCAGAATCAGAAGCAGGAGCTAACACAGACATAGACGTAGAAATGGAAGTCGAGGTAGCAATAGAAGTAGATATAGGCGTCGACTTAGAAGCAGAAGTAGACATGGACTTAGAAGCAGAATAGACCCTGTACAATGGAGCAACATATGGAATTACAAAAAGAGCCTTGAGGTAAAGAAAACTTACCATTGTAGTAGGTATTAATGAAGAAGGGAGCACGCCACACTGCTAGTCGCCGACAGACAGATCACAAAATGACCGGTTAATTGTCAGAGGCAGCGTTAGTCGTACCGAGACAAATGACAAGGCCGAAAAAGGGATTTTGGAAGGGATAGGGATGGCGGAATCTGCACAATGGACGGCGTGTTTCCTGAAATGGATAAGAGAGGTCGCGGCCATGCGGATATAATCAGAAAATGAGTAAGGTCCGCCGGAGATTGGGAATCGACAAATACGAAGGAGAACATTTGTAACGGGGGTGAAAATCCAAACGTTACAAACTTTTATATAAATAATTTTTGGTAAAATTACTTATTTTTAAGAGTTCTATAACCTGTTATATGATAGTCAATGCTAAACTATTATTCAGTGCAAGGTTATAGAAGGGTTTCACAATTTATCATTTTTAGAATATTTGTAGATAATTAAATGTAATAGTCTGCCCTGCTGCAAATCATTAACGAAATGCTCGCAGAGAGCACAAGAGATCGCAAACAGGTGAATTGTTGCTTATTAAATAATCGCCTTCATTTGAATGGTTCAGGAATTCACGCCTTTTCAAGAACGAAGTAACGATTAAAACGCTTTAAATTATAAAAAAGTTTTATGATACATTCCGCATGTTTATCACAGTCGAAACTTTTTAATCTGATAGTTGAAGGAAAATGCAATGAGGAAAATAAAAAATAATGTAGATAATATGTAAAATAATATTCTAACGAGATCTAAAGTTAGATTAGCCACGTCCGATGCGAAGGCAATTGCGAAACGTAAGCTGCAACTTCGGGATAGTGGAGGGAGAAGTCAAAGCCCGGCAATCTAAATTTAAATGTGCTGGATAAAGGGGCTGACTAGTTTGAGGGCGGCCTATTAGAGTCGGGTTTTGCCGATGGTTACTCTGCCATATTTATTGCTTTAAAAGGTCTGTTCTGAAGTTGTACGAGAGAGAGTTCGAGACACAGTGGGCGTTTCGTTAGAGTGCACTACGCGAATATTTGCATAATATTAACCGACAAAAAATGTAAAGCAGTTTATTTACAGATAAACTTTATCTGATGCTATGTTTTGAACATACTAATGTGTTTTCTTTCTAATCATTTTATTGTATAATTGCTTAAAGGTTTATGATATACTTATAGATTCACAAATATGCCTGAATACACTGCATGTGCAAAGAACTTGAAGGTGTTAGCATTTTATTTTTATTCGAAATTATATAAAATGTGGAACGGCTAGGCCTATCAAAAAGATTGTTCTACTTTTGCTAAACTCATCAAGCAGCTGACTAGAATTTTTAAATATACTGTACATTGTATTTTAACGAGAAATTTGTGAGAAAAACTTTGTGTACAACAAAAGTAAAATTGTACGCGATTTCTTCACTAAAAAAACTAATGCCTCATTTTTGCCTAATTTATCTTCGTTTGATCACGATTATACTGACTCTCCCCAAAACTGAAAAATTGATGACGAAAGGAAAGGAAAGTTGATGGCGATTCCCAACAACATGTATTAGGAGCATATGAAGAATTTTTAAAGCCGGTTCCAGCATTGTACTATCCTGAAAAGAATATATTTAGTTTATATAAAATAATGATAATAATCAATAAACAACATGCTCTATTTCACCTTGGGGATTTGGAGCGAAAGGTATTGGGAAATAATTTTTAGAGACAAAAAGGTTAGAGACACATGAGAAAGAAAAACTAATCAAGAATTGACGCAACTATTTAATGAAACGGCTGAAGAACAATAACATAATCATCATCATCATCATTACCCCGTGGTGTCAATTCACTGCAGGATGAAGGGCTCTTCAGCATGCAATATACTTTGTGATGTCATCAGTCCATCGTGTTTTCGGTCTTTTCCGTGGACGTTTGCGGACAAGCGGTATCCAGTCCAGGATCGCCCTGGTCCATCTTTCGTCCCATCGCTTCATTACATGGCCTGTCCACCTCCATTTCAATTCCTTTATGCTTTCAATGATGTCATTCAGTTTTGTTTGTTCCTCGATCCATGTACAGGTACCCGTACCCGTCTAGTAATGCCAAACATACATCTTTCCATTCCCCTCTTAAATTGACTGATCTTAAATTGATTGATTGAAGTTCTTAAATTGACTGCGATGTCTAGGTTTCACTTCCATATGGCATTTCATAACTGGCAGGATACACTGATCAAAGACTTTTCTTTTCAGGCAAAGTGGTAGTTTGTTGTTAAATACTATGTTAAGCCTGTCAAATGCCTGCCAACTACATTTAACGCGTCATTCCACCTCCCACTCCCGCACGGTATCCCTTTGAATTGAAATCCTACCCAAGATATATATATATATATATATATATATATATATATATATATATATATATATATATATATATATATATATATATATTTTTTATTTATAGTTCCACAACTTCCAAATCCGTTCCTAAAATAGATATTATTTTGTCCTCAATACATTTATTGAACATAGCCTGACTTTTATTCTAGTTTATTTTCAAACCAAATCGTTCTCCACCTTTTTTGCAGCTCTTCTATGTGCCTCTGCAGCTCCTCTGGGTCTTGCGAAATAAGTATCATATCATCTTCGAATCTAAGATAGTTTAAGTATGTACCGTTGATCTGAATTCCAGCTCCTAATATAGATTACGGAACACTTCTTCCAAGCAAAGTGAGAAAAGAACAGACGATATTGCATCACCCTGCCGTACACTCCGCTCTACATCTATTCCAACCTCAAGATCATCAAGGTGGACTGTCGCTGTAGTTTCATCATTGGATAAGCAATGAATTGCTTATCCAATGAATGACATGTTTTTTCACACCATAGTAACCACTTAGGATATTGATATATTATAAGTAAAGGCTGATAGCCGTAAAGTTTGAATGTTGATAGGTATTTTAATTGTTTTTAAAAATTATTTTCCTTATTTGGCAGCATTACAATTGTTTTGTCTTTTCTCTTTTTGCTTTCCTTTTTCTCTAGATATATTTGTATTGACTGTGGGACAATAGAAATGCATCTGATCTGTTATGCTTTTTATAATATAGCAACTTTGCCTGGTAGGTTAGCTGACTTTAAAGCATATTTACTTATGAGAAAATTTGATATAATGGAGTTATGTAAAATACGATTATTAGCTATAGTCAGTGATAATTTACTGCATATTGAGGGTTACTAATTGTTCAGACAGGATAGGACTACACATGGTGGTGGTGTTGTAATTTATATTAAGTCCAAATTTTATTGTATGGGAGTGTGGAATCTTCGCTTGAGCAGTTATGACTGGGATTCAGATGATAGTATGACAAGCAGGTTTAATATGACCCTGGAAAGTATTGGTTTTAAGCAGCACATTGATTCACCTAATCTTACCTTTTATCGCATAACAGATAAAACTGCCACACTAATAGACTTAATTATAATATCAGAAGAGACTTGCATATCAGGTACGACATCTATTTATAATTCATCTGATCATCAGCTTGTTTTTGTACTCATAAACGGAATATTGAAAAATCGACAATAAAAACATTTAAATCGAGATGCCTAAAGAATGTAGATATGAATTTATTAAATGAACTTTTACAATTGACACCATTTTAGGGTTTTTTTTTTCAGCATGATCAGAATTTAAAAGTATTATATTTTAATAAACTAATAATTGCGTTATTTGACAGTATTAAGAAAGTAAATCTTCCATGGTTTATTCCAGTTATAAAATAGTTAGTCGATATGAAACACAATGCGCTTCAAAAGTATCAAGATGGAAATACTCCAGAAGAATGGAAATATTATAAAACAATTAAGAATAGGTGTAATAAAGCTAGAAAAACAAAGTTATTTAGATTTTTGTGTAAAATCATATGGTAGCAATAGCATATATTTTTGGAAAGCTCGAGAAATTTGGTATATATAAGTCAAAAAAAGTGCATTTTTACTGGATGCCATAAGCAGTGTTACAGATATAAATAACAGATACAGATTTGGAATTATTAAACTTTTATAATAGTAATTTAAAATAATCGTTTGAAGGACTTGATTAAAGAGTCGAAAAAAAGACGAAAATTTCAAGTACAGCATTCTTACTGCTGATGAAACGTGGTGTTTTCAATATGATCCAGAAATCAAGCATCAAAGTGCCGAATGAGAGCACTCGAGCGAGCCAAATCCGAAGAAAAGCGGTCTCGAGATGTCAAAAATCAACACAACCCTGATTTGTTTCTACAATTTGGAGGAAATTATGCACAAGGAGTTCGTTCCACCTGGTCAAACGATCAATGTTCAGTTTTATTTTGATATTATGAAGTGTTTGATTGTCGCGTATGCATTATGTGTGGCCACAATACCGTCAACAACGCAGCTGGTGCTTATTGCACGATAATGCATTGTCCTATCACTCGACGCTCATCACTAATTTTTGACCAAACTTTTGACCATACTCGCCTGATTTGGCTCTCTGCGACTTTTACCTCTTCAAAAATCTTTATTTGCTGATGAGAGGACAGCGTTATGTCTACATTGAAGCCATTTAGAAGACGTCGACCGTCATCCTGAATGACATATCTTTGGCCGAGCTCAAAAATTAATTCGTCAACATAATTGACCGTGCAAAACGTTGTATTGACGCGCAAAGAGGCTATTTTGAATAAAAAATAATGATTTTTGCCAAAAAAATAAATATATGTGTTTTTTAAGTCTCATTTTCCGTGGTAGACACCTTGTATGAAGTACCTTGTATACAACTTGTACGCACCTTGTATACAACTTCACATAGATATATTGTATCTGAAAAAATTATATCTTTACAATAGCCATACAATTGTCGAAATAGTCAAAATCTAGACATAAGCTTTGTGTTTTAATTATAAAACTCTTTGGTAAGATTAGTATTTTAAAAAATCGAACATTTCAGTTCATTCTTTTTTATTTTTAGTCAATATCTATAGTTAAACCAACACTTTTCTTCTCCTCGCTGGTTTCCGACAATATTAATGATGAAAAGCTAGCTACATACACAAAAATTACAACAGTCGATTTTTCAAAACGTTCCTTTGTGAAACGCGATCAACGCATAAATTCTTGCGCGTATTTATCCAGACGATATAAAGATAAAAATGCGAGTCTTATTGCCGAAATACATCTTGCTTTATTCAAAACGAACGAACCAAGAGCCGGGATGGAAGCGGGGGCGGGGGCGGTGGGGGGAGTAAAGACGCAACGAAAAACAATGCAGTGTTTCGGTCAATTTGGTCCCCGAGTTGATGGTTGAAGAGCGGTGGTGGAGGGTGATGGCGGGTCGGGGTTGTGTGGAGAAACGCTTGGGGGGTTTGTGAGCTATTGTTGCCGTATTTTAACGGCTTGTTTGCGAAGATTAATTTACTTGCCGCGGCGGTTGTGGCGGAAAAATCGCGCCGAGGCTTAAAGTTGGAGGTGTGGTAGATGCACCAGTGTAATTAAGGACTGTTGTTGCTAATGAGAAACACTATCGTAATTATACTGAAATTTTCAGATTTTCTGCGATGCAGTATGAAAACGATGCAGGCACTAAAAAAGATATAAATGACAGATTATCCAAAATGCCTTTTTATAGCCCTAATTCTTTGATTCTAGTATAAGTTGACAGGTGATTTTGCAATAAAATAAAAAAAAATAATCTGGACAATCCTATGATCCTTTCCTTAATATTTTATTTTATCAAAAAATGCTTTTGTTGATACTAGGATTTAACAAAAAAAAATTGCGTTTTTGAGGTTAGTTATTCACTGTTTAACAAATTTATAGGCAGTTGTTTTCGATGACCTCGACCCATCTTTGAGCAAGTAGCTCTATTCCTCTTCGGTGCCACGATAAATCTTTGGAGGCGAATAACTCGACGTTTTTACTTCTTTTTCAATCTTGATTTTTTAAAAACATGGATCGAAACAAGTATCAATCCGATGGAGGTTGGGGTTGAATTCTGAGTGAAAAAGAAGTTAAGAAGAAAAATAAGTCCAATTCGTTAATGTTTGAAGTGGTCAGATATGAAGTGTGTGGTCTTGCTGCAGGAGGGCTTTTTTACGGTTGGCCAAAGCTGAATGTTTTTCAACTTAAGTGAATTATTCTTTCAAAATTCAACCAAACGCACACCATGGCCTTTTTGACAAAACTTTCTCGCCCTGGTATTGGATTACCCGGACATAATCCACAGCTTTACGTCATTAGAGTTGTTGAACTAAACTCATTTTTTATAACAATTCGTTTGATGAATCGAAAATTAATAGGGTTGTTGAGGATAGTTTTACACATTTCAACCCGATGCATGCTTACTGCAGCAATAATTCATGAGGGTTGCTTCTACAGCGCTTTGACACTATTTCTGTGCTTTGCAAATCAATATTCAAGGCCCATGTCTCCCTCCCGGTACTTTTTGAATCAGAGCCTCTACTTCGCGTCACCAATCGTCAGTCGTTTTGAAGCATGTTTACATTTCGCGACTTATTTCATTCGTCAGCGTTTTAGTTAACCTTTAACTATTGTCGTGCGGATTGTGAGGCCCAGTGTTCGAAATTTTAGAAATTCTCAATTTTTTCCTAACGGGGTGTGGCGGGCTTCCTTCGAAATCGGTACGCTCACATGTACTTCGAATTTGGTACGTACAATCGATTTGAAATTTCAGAGTGGCCTGTGAGGCGGCACGTCAGTGTTTACGTTATTATTTTTTTAATAACTGTGTACAGTTATTTGTTGTTTGATTTGCAGAATTGCAATAAAAAGGTGAAATGGAGACTCAGAGTACATCGAATAAGAAAACCCAAATCAAATTTAGAGGAAAATTGCCATAGGCCGTCAAGGCAAATTGTCAAAATCAAGAAGGGTTGTTGGAACTTCAAGTAGTCATTTTGAAGGTGCCTTCACGCCCTGGCTAGGATCTGAAGAAATTTGCCAAAGAAAATAGACCAGAATTACAAGATTTTGATATAATAGAACTCCGAGCTTTTCTCGGACTTCTCATGTGTAGTGCATTTTTAAATCCAATCATGAAAATGCTGATTATTTTTTTACCACACATGGTACAGGACGAGATATTTCAAGGTGTGTATTGTTGAAGATTAGATTCATTGTTCATTATTCATTGCCTGCGATTTGATAACCCTACTGACAGGGCAATAAGAAAGGAAAATGGCAAATTAGCAGCTGTCTCGTACATATTCAACAAATTTGTCTGCAATTTTTAAGTTGTTTATAATTAATCAGAGAGCGCTACAGTAGATGAAATGCTTGTGGCATTCAAAGGCCAAGTAAGCCTAATCTAAGCCTACTTTAAGCCTAAGCCTAATCTAAGTATGGACTCAAGATAACGTCTTTGTGGGATGTATCAAATGGTTATTTCTATAATGGTTATATTTATGGTTATATTTATTCAGGAGGAGGGTCAGATGGTGAAACTTTAGTGGAAGTGGGAAAGAAAGTTGTGGTTCCTTCTCAGTGTGTGATACGTTTGACAAAGTCTTTGTATGGCAGCAATAGAAACGTGACCTCTGATAACTGATTCACGTCTATAGAATTGATTGATTGTTTGAAGAAAAGGGGCCGGATTTGTATTGGTACAGTTCGAAAAAATAAAAAAGAAATGCCTAATCAATTTCTTCCTTCAAAACAAAGTGTGAAAGGTACAACACTATATGGTTTCACGAGCCAAATAACACTGATTTCTCATGTGTTCAAAAAACCTAGGACCATCATTTTGGCATTTATGCATCAGACTGTGCAATGTACACTAATAGCCGCCGAACAAGACGTTGGCCTATGGCTATATTTTACCACTTGTATATTAGTAGTTCAATGCATACCTATAATATCAGATTCATCGCCCTAACAGCAAAGGCAGGGAATCGTTTGTAAAAGAAATAGCACGCGAATTAGTCTTAGAACACATGCAGATACGAGGGCATAATATGCGATTGCCGCGAGAATTAAGAATGTGTTTGTCAAGAGTCTTAGGAACAGATATGCCAACATACAGGTGTTATTTCTGTAAAAAACATGTGTACGTATAATAAGTTAAACAAGTTTGTTCAGATTGCTTTTAATTTTCATATAACTTTTTACATTATCATTTTTTGTAAAACCTTCAAGTTAGCTATATCATGTTTTTTTATTTTATTTGTTGGCAAAGGTGAAGAAGTTAATTTTTTTTATTTTTATGATTTTTATGTTTTGCTCTAAATAACGATCTCTTACAATAAATTCCAAACTAAATAGACTGCTTTATATCGACAATAAAATACTAATAAATATTGAAATTTCGTATGTTTATTTATTTTTTTTAGTATATTATAGACCCTACTCTAACATTTGATAATGCAATTATCAACATTTGTCCCAAATTTTCATCACAATTCATATCTAAACATAGCAGCCTGTGCGGCCGCACGTCATTAGTTGTCTTACGAAAAATGCACGTTAATAGCCCATATTATAACCCGTCGACTGAATATTTTGCAGTGAAATTAGATTAAACCTCTGAAGAATGAAGTATAACTCTTTTATAAATATAAACAAAGGAAACACACAAATACTGTCAAAGCTCCTTATTCACGTTTCCGTTATTCGCATTTTCAGTATTCGCGTAAATTCTTTCGTAAATTCAGTAAATTGCTTCATTCGTGGAGACAAAACTAATGATACATATTGTATTTTTAGAATAATATATATTTATTTTTCAGTTACCTTTCAAAACCAACAAGTATCAATGTATTTATAAATCAACAAGTCTTATTGCCGCTTGGTCGAAGATTATTTAACAAATAAGTCGCCGCCGCCGCCGCTAAGGCTTTTGATAAAAGTCGCCTTCGCATGATCAGTGCCGAATATTTTGTTTTATTGGTTTAACTTGTCATTCGTCGCAATAATTTCGAGTGAAATTAGCTATATTATGTTTTTTTAGTTTATTTGTTGTCACAGATGAAGAAGCTGCATAAACATTATAGATTGAAGACTGGAGCCAGAAGAGAGTGCTTCTAAGTGGTGCTATAATGCGAGTCTCGTGAGGTTGAAGCTATGCATTTAAATATAAAGGTGATATTTTGCCTCCTAATACAACGGCCCTTTCTCGAACCTATGGACCAAGGAATAATCCAGGCCTTTAAGCTCTATTACATTAGACATACCTTTAAAATTAAACTAGACACCATAGAATGAGATCCTGATATAAATATTATGCAATGATGGAGACATTTTAACATAGCAAAGTGCATTGTTAACTATAAAAAAGCTGAAGCCATACACATTGAAATCATGCTGGAAAAACTGTGGCCTGATCTACTGTCAATAATAATGAAGAATCGGTACAAATTCAAAACATTAACTGAAAACATTGCTCAAGTTGTGAATGTCATAGGGCGAGATGGCATTGTATGGACAGATAGAATCAAGTGACATTCAAAAAATGCTTGAATCGCAGAAGATGAAGATTTGACTGGAACCGACTTAGAGGAAATGCTAAATTCCCATTCGACTGAAGAGGAAGCCTCAGCGAGCACTAAAAAAGGTGACATTAAACGTAAAAACCTGAGTGCAAGTTTACGAATGGTAATTTTACGAGTTTTGTGATTTCTTCATAAAAATTGATCCGACTTTGGAAAGAACTCTTGTTTTTAAGGCAAATTGTTAATACCACAACCGAATATCAATTCGAATTAAAAGACTTTTTAAAAGCCTGAAAACAAGAAAAAAATACTACATTTTTTAAGCCATTACCTAAGCCTGATAATAATTATTAATATTGTTAAAAAATGTCTCATTAAATTGCTTTTATTATATATTTTTTGTTTATATTTTGTAACTTATGCCCTATAATCCCGCACAAATTACCATTCCGTATTCACGGTTTCTGTATTCGCAGCATATTTACTGAACGTATTCCCCCGCGAATAAGGAGCTTTGACTGTAATTTTATTACATCTCAAGTAGAATATTCTGTTGAATGCAGATATATTTACAATGATTTAAGCAGTTTGGAGTTACAAAATATGATTTATTTTTTGATGATCAAAAAATAATTATTTTTTTTTTTGTAGCCGTTCAAAAATGTAATACATTAATTTAAAGTAGTTAAACATATCATTAAAATATTTTTTAAGTTTCTGTTTGCTAGTTTAGTAACACAAACTTCCATGATGTTTCCCCTGTGTTTGATTGATGGTAAACAATATTTTTTATAATACACGCACATGTTTTTTTTTAATCTAAATTTTCGCCCTCCGCATTCCTAATGAATTCACAAATAAAACTACTGTTTGTTCTGTCGAATAGGAATTTTTCATTACTATTTGTTCAAAGCGGCCCCGATTTTGTCTCAGTTTATCCATCGTTAGGGAGATGTCGAAAACGCTTCGCTCCATCTAATGAACGTTTGTTCTGCTAACATTGTACTTTTTTTTCTCGATTCTTTTTATTTATACGTAACCGTATATCTTCCGCAAATTGAATCCATTATCTTAGTTTTATTCAATCCAATTTAAATTTACATGAAATATTTCAGATATAGTGAGACAAACTAAAATAAAGAAATTGGTCTCTTTAGAACATTTTTAGATATTCCTGTAGCAAAAATATCGCATACAACAATTTTTATGAAGTAATGTGTTAAATATTTTTGACTCTATGTTTGCTGGCATAGGTATAGTTCTTCCTTTAACTGGAGGTTTTTTTTCAATACAGTTCTTAACCCATATTCAGATAGCATACCCAGATATTACCGAATCACACAGGCCGCCAAGATTTTTATTATCTAAAATGTTATTAACTTTTTTTTACTAATTCGGTGTACGATTATCCATCACTCGTTTTATCGTATCACTTCAGGTTTTAAGGAAAATCTTTATAGTGGCAATTTTTACTTTTTGATAAAAATAAATTATACTATTAAATTTTGGCACTTTTTCCACGAGTTATGCGCCCTCTAGTTAGAAAGCGTGTTAGTTACAGCAACAAAGCACATTCGCAACACCGTTGTTAAATTAGAATAAGTTGTTAAATTGACTTTGTTTATAAAATGTATACTGAGATTGAAGGGTTTATATTGATAAAGCGTTAACATTTTTATATTGATCATTATCAAACTGTATTAATGGTTTGTGTTTGAACAATATTTATTAAAATAAAATGTCTTCAAGAAAGTGTAAAAATAGTGTGGATACAAAAAATTGCGAAAAAAATCGTTACCTTTTGGTAGGTCTTGTTATTTTTGTTGTAGCAATTTAAAAGGTGTTAATGCAAAAAATAAAAACAAAATAGTCTACCCAAACGTGAATTCAGCTACACGCCCGATTCCACATGAACCAGAGGTTCCTATACCATTTCCATTTTCCATCTCTGATCTCAGTTCAACATCATCGGAATAAAGTATACAATGTCCAGAGTCAATAGAAGTTTTTGAACCAGATACGAATCATCCACAATTATTCACACACAGAGAATTAAATAAATTAACAAGAGACTTGGGTCTTTCAAAACATGCTGATGAGCTCCTTGGATCTAGACTACATTCAAAACATCTAGTAGCTCCTTGAACACAATTTGCTTGGTACAGAAAAACCTGAAACAGAATTTGTACCTTATGTTTCTCAAGAAGGATCATTCATTTATTGTAATAATATTTCTGCTGTTTTTGAAAACCTGGGTGTAGAATGTTATGACCGCCGATATATCTGAATTAAGGACACGTGATATAAAAAGAAAATCTATTAAAATGAAAACAATGCCCAAAAATTTTTCATGCCTGTCATATGTTATTGTTGATGAAGTAACCATTGAGCTGTTCTAATGAACAAGTGATCTAATGTTTCATGGTAAATCTCTTAAGTGTAGTGTTTCACACCAAATATTATAATAGAATAATTAATGAAGCAAGGATGTATTTCGGGCATTAAATATTCCAGTTATTATTGTTGTTGTAGCATATTACAAATCTACTGTTTTTTGGTCCGCAGTGAAAAAACGCGATACCAATCGCGCTGATAGCTTTCTCATGTCTATCAACTTAACAATCTCTCTAATATTTACTTTACGATTGGCCAACATGATATGGATTATGTTGACTATTTTTCAGTAGGACTCGTGCTGGTTCGACTACATCGAAACTCTGTAAACCGCTTATTGAACCATGAAATATAAAGAAGCAGAGTCCCCATAAAACTTTTTCAACTTTTCTTTTATTCACGTGATGGTTTTTCCACGCAAAAGTAGTGTTTAATAAACACCCGATGTTTGCTATTATTTTTATGATAGCAAAAATATCGATATATCTGTTTTCGAAGACTGTAAAACAAAACAAAATATCATATCGGTTTGAAATTCACGGAGCATTACTAGAAAAGAAGCTCCTTCCCAGAAACACAAACATTGTTGCCACCATCTCTCGACAAATTATAAGATTGAAACTATAATGTTTAGGTTAAACTATATGTATAATAATAACAATTGTTTACTAATTGATTCAACAATCAATAAAATAAAACAAAGCAATAATGCTTTTTACTACGAACATAATTAAAGTGGATTGTTATTAGGCAAACCAAATTATATATCAGACAATTCCAATTGCATATTGCAACTGTTGATGTTGTGCTTCTTTCTCACGATATCTTTTTTGCATTAAGAGCTCTTTTCGGGCACCGAACATTCTATCGGGTCACACCCACGAGTCCAGACATATTATGTTTTTTATCTTGAGGGAAAATTTTAATAAATCATTTGGCAAGTAACTGTCATCAAGATACTAAATAGCAAGGGATTAACAGTTAGATCTGATACCATGCTCTCAAAAAAAAAAAAAAAAAAAAAAAAAAAATATATATATATATATATATATATATATATATATATATATATATATATATATATATATATATATATATATATGTATAAGTATATATATATAAGTATATATATATATATATATATATATATATATATATATATATATATATATATATATAATATATATATAAAATATATATATATATAAAATTATATATATATATATATATATATATATATATATATATATATATATATATATATATATATATATATATATATATATATATATATATATATATATAATTTTATATATTACAGAAATCTTTCACGCTCACTCCACATGGGGTCACCGCTAGTCTCTGTCCCAACTGCCACTACTCAACAACTTCTTCTCTTCAACTTCCTAGAACATGTACACCATCAACATCCAAAAATACAGTTCACACTAGAAATTGAAGAAGAAAACAAACTACCATTCATAGACGTTCTAGTCATAAAAACAACAGAAGGGCGCCTCACAGTATACAGAAAACTAGCACACAATAACAGATATCCCAACGCACAATCACACCATCACCGCACTCAAATCAAGGCGGTAGCAAGCATCCTAATTTCACGATCCATCCGCCTTACGGATGTACGGCAGGTAGAACTCTATAATATATCAAATACTCTAAAACAAAACGGTTAGTCAAAATGGACAATCTACCGTGCAACACAACAATACCAAACACAAAAAAAATGATAGAACAAGTCGAAGAGACGTTCAGCGTAATACTCCCATACATCAAAGCCTCTTCAGCGTGCTTCCAACTCTCGCGGTCCTGAGCTTTCCTTTGCCATTCGGGTCCAATATACTTAATAATATCATCAGTCCATTGTGTTTTCGGTCTTCTCCATGGTTTGCGATCGAGAGGTATCCAGTCCAGGACCGCCCTCGTCCATCTTTCGTCCCATCGCCTCGCTACTGATCCATGTACAGGTCTTTCTATCCCGTCTAGTAATGTCAAGCATACATCTTTCCATTCCCCTCTGTGCTACTACTAGTTTTTAAATTGACTGTGATGTGAGTGTCCAGGTCTGACTTCCGTATATCATAGCGGGCAGGACACACTGATCAAATCTTTCCTTTTCAGACAAAGTGGTAGTTTGCTCTTAAATACTATGTTGAGCCTGCCAAATGCCTGCCAGTCACATTTAACGCGTCGTTCCACCTCCCGGACGGTGTCCCCTTCCATTGTAACCCTTTGCCCAAGATATATATATATATATATATATATATATATATATATATATATATATATATATATATATATATATATATAGTGATCCACAACTTCCATATCCGTTCCTAATATAGAAATCCTTTTGTCCTCAGCAAATTTATTGGACATGACCTGACTCTTCTTCTGGTTTATTTTCAAGCCAAATATTTCCCAAGCCCTTTGCAATTCTTGTACGTGTCTTTGCAGCTCATCTGGGTCTTGCGAAAGAAGAACGATACCATATGCGAATCTAAGATTATTTAAGTACGCACCAATAATCCTTATTGTATCTTGTTCCCAATCCAGCTTACGGAACACTTCTTCCAGACAGGCTGAGAAAAGAAGAGGCGATATTGCGTCCCCCTGCCATACGCCCCGCTCTACATTTATTCCCACCTCAAGATCGTCAAGGTGGACTGTCGCTGTAGCTTCATCATATATCGATCCTAGTAGGTTTAGATAGGCTTTCTCTACACCTTGATTAAGCAATGCATCCATTATGGCCCGCTTTGAGATTGAATCAAATGCTTTTTCATAATCAATAAATGCCAAGTACAGTGGCATACTGTATTCGTTGTGTTTTTCTATGACCTGCTGTAGAACCTGGATATGATCCAATGTACTGAATCCACTTCTGAATCTTTCTTGCTCCCTTGGTTATGCGTCATAAAGTTTTCTTAGTATTCTTTTGGATATTATCTTGGTGAAAACTTTGTACACCACCGATAGGAGGCTTATTGGGCGGTAGTTCTTTAAATCTTCCCGTGCTCCATTCTTATGTAAAAGAATCATTTCTGCATTTTTCCATAAGCTGGATACTTCTTGTTGTTTGAGGCATGTTGTTTGGCCAGTGTTTTATGTAAGGTCCGACCACCAGCTTTTAACATCTCCACCGTTATGCTATCCTCTCCTGGAGCCTTGCCATTTTTCATAGAGTCTATAGCCTTTGTCACTTCCTCCACCAGGATATCCGGCATTTGTTCTTCAGTAGGCATTGCTGTTTTTGTCTGATTCTGGTCCTCATATAACTTTGAATATAATCTTCGGACAACCTCTAACATTTCCGTCCGTTTCCTGCATATTGTACCATCCTCACGCATTAAGGAACACATTTGTGTCCTTTTCTTTCTCAGCTTCTGCTTAGCTTTGTTAATTCCCTTAATTGTTTTCTTTCAGAGTTTTTTGCACTAGCTGCAGGTTGAATCGGCGCGTTTCCTCTGGATACGTTTTTTTATAGTTTTGCAAAGCTCAACGTACTCGACCTTACCAAAAGAACTGTCTGCATTCTTCATTGTCCGGCGTTTTTTCATTAAATTAACGGTCTCATTGGAAATTTTTGACTCTTTGAAACATTTATCTTCTGGTGCTATTGAAGCCGCCGTTTTGAGCACATTAAGTAATTTCCATCTCCTCTGGGTCTTGTAACACAGCAAAGTGGTTCGACAAAGTAATTTCAAAATCTCTGCCCCTCTCCAGTAGCTTCCCAGAATCCACTTTGCCACCTTTTGATCTTATCAGTTTTTCGCGTTCTTTTCGGCAGTTTATCCTAATCTTTGCTCGTACCATTCGGTGGTCACTTCCCACATTAAAATGGTTAAGGACAGTACAATTGCAAAATATTGCTTTATCGTTTGACATGATGTAATCAATTTTACTGGTGAGTCCAGATGGACTTTTCCATGTCTATTTTCTGTTGATTTTTTTCTTATAAAACGAATTCATAATATAGAATTCTTGTCCTTCGGCAAAGTCAACCAGCCTGTCACCTCTATTGTCCCGCTCACCATTTCCATATGGGCCAGTTGGATTTACACCAGTTCTTGCTTTTCCGATTCTGGCATTAAAGTCACCCATCAGGATTTTATACCTAGAACTCTCTTTGTCTAAAAGTTGGGCCACATCATGCTTATGCACCAACAGCTTATGCACCAACTATAAGCCATAGAGATGAGGAAATGGAGGAATTTTATGATGATATATTATTTATTATTATTCACGTGTGGGCCCGGCTGGACCACGCGAAGAACATTTAGAGGCGTTTGTTGTTATTAGCCTTCCTTTGAGCCCATACTAATTTCATTCTTTCGCTATGAGCTTTTTTTCTTTCGTCATACCAAGTTGTTCCAGTCTTCCTACATTTTTCTCTCTGGCCAACCTTCTAAACGTTAACCTTGTATCTGAAACAGCCTCTATCCTGAATTTCACTTTGTGTAATATTTGCTGATCTTACGACCTCTTTAATTGCCGCAATCCATTTATTTATTTCTACTTTAACTCTACTCCTATTTTCATAAAATTCGACTATTTGTCTAGTTAGCCTACTCGGATTTATCCGTTTGATGTGTTCGTAAAACTTAAGTCTTCTTTTTCTCATATCGCTATGTATATCTGTGTATTGTTTGATTTCTTGGTTTTCTCGAAGTCGGTATGTTGTGCTAGTTATTTGTTTGGGGCCTAGGATTTTTCTTATGATTTTTCTTTCCTTCTTTTCAATGTTCTCGATGTCCCTATTTCTATTCAAAACGAGTGTTTCTGCAGCATATAGACATTCTGGCTTAATAACCGTGTTGTAATGTCTTAATTTCGTGTTTTTAGATAGGCATTTTTTGTTGTAAATATTTTGTGTAAGTCTCAATGCCGTTTCCATTTTTTGACATCTACCCTTATTGGCCGCTTTTTCCAACCAATTTTCCATGATTATTTCACCCAAATATTTGAATTGGGAGACTCGTCTGATGTTACCATATTTTGTTTTTAGAAATGGTGTTCTTAGTCTGTTGCAGGTCATGTACTCTGTCTTTTCAAAGGAAATTTGGAGTCCTACCCTTTCTGCTGCTTCTTTCAGGATTTCAATCTGTTTCTGTGCTGTTAATACATCTTGAGCTAAAATTGCTAGATCATCAGCAAATGCCAGACAATCAATTTTGATGTTGGTTCTCCCCAGTTTGGTTTGGTTTGGTGCTGGTCAATATTCAGTGCCGACTTTTTTTCACGCCACTCCTGTATTATTTTTTCTAGAACACAGTTAAATAAGAGTGGCGAGAGTCCATCCCCTTGTCTCACACCAGTTTTAATTTCGAAGGGCTCTGAGATGTCACCCATGAATTTAACTTTTGACCTCGTGCTAGTTAAGGTTGCTTTAATAATTGCCAGCGTTTTCAGATCTAGTCCTTGCTCTTTCAAGATTCGCGGTCAATAGAATCATATGCTTTTTTGAAATCCACAAATTTACAGACGAGATTTTTATTGTACAGTTTTTGATGTCTTAGAATCAACTTTAGATTCAGGATCTGTTCAGGGCAGGATCTGCCCTGTCGAAAACCTGCTTGATATTCACCAATGTTCGGTTCTAACTGTCCCTATCTCTGTCTAGTAGACATTGAGATAGAATCTTATAACAAAGTGGGAGAAGAGATATTCCTCTATAGTTGTTTACATCCGTTCTATTTCCTTTCTTATGTAGTGGATGGATTAGAGCATCTGTCCAGTCTTCCGGAATCCATTCGGTTCGCCAAACTTCTTGTAGAATTTTGGTTATTTCCTTGATTGTACCTGGACAAGCGGATTTCAAAAGTTCAGCAGTTATTCCACCTTCACCAGAAGCTTTATTATTTTTAAGCCGCTTGATTTGCCTAATTATTTCCTCTTCATTCGGTGGTAATGAATCTGGGTTTGTTTGTTTAGGGTTTAGTGTTGGTAATTTGTTTAAGGGCTCAGGACAGTTTAGTATTTGTTCAAAATATTTCGCAAGTTCTTTGCAATTGTCTTGGTTATTTAGAGCTAATTGTCTGTTTTCCTTTTGAAAGCATAGGCTCTGCGGTTGATAGCCTGTTAATTTAGTTTTAAATGTTTTGTAAAAGTTTCGGGTGTTATTTTTTTGGAAATCTTTTTCTATTTCATTAAGTTGATTGTTTTCATATTTTCTTTTAGTTTATCTAATTAGCTTCGATGTTTCTTTTCTTACTTCCAAAAAGATGTTATAGTTTATTGCTGTTTTTATGATGATATATATGGGGTTGATGCATAATTAATATAATCATAACAATATTCTTCTATATTTAATTATTAAAAATGTCGAAAAATATACTACTTCGCGAGGATGCAAAACGGCATAGTCATTCCGATCTTAACGAATTTTCCCAGACCTGAAGAAATGGCTGACTGGACGAAGAGTCATTTCAAATGATGAGGTCAACCTTGAGACAACCACTTATTTTTCAGAGTTGAATTTGAAGTTATATATTGATGCCATTAAACTGGTGGAAATGCAAAGGTGACTACGTTGAAAAATCGAAAAATATAAAAAATTGTCTATTTTCTTTGTCAGGCCAAGAACGTTTAAGCAACCCTCATAACTACTTATGTGCGAATTATAAGATTTTTGTACTTCAATGCATGTGCAATATAGAACTTCTATGAGTACTATTAGCATATTCTGAGGACTTCTAGCATACAATTATTCTACATTGTCAAATTTAAGAGTGACTACTGTATTTATGTTAGAACTGTTTAAAGTAACTTAGAAAATGTAAACAAGGTAGGACGTGCTTATACAAGGAGAAAACGATGCAGTAACGCGGAAACTCTAAAGGTTTTCGTTCTTGTTCCTTTAAATGTGGGCGTCAATATATGCAAACCCTGTTAGATAAAATGTTGATAACGATATACGACTTGGCTGGGAATTTTTTAAAACGAGAAGAGACCGAAGAATAATATTGCTTTTGCTGTCGAGTTCAGGGGGAGAAGGGGAGTTTGAAGGGAGTGGCCGAGGGGGTGTGATAAATTCCGTTGTGGAGATAACCTGTCTGCCAAACGAATTGAAAAATAATAGTGGTGAATAATATATTACGCATTATCATTTAAATTGTGGGTTTTCCGAAAGCGAAAAGATAATCCTCCAGAGATTTTTGTCTGCGTTTCGATATTCTTAGTCTCGTTTTCTTGAGATAGCAATGGCTGGTAATGATAGCAGCGTTGTGTTATAAGTTGTTTGTATTATGTTTCTGCCAAGGAAATGCGGTAGGTTTCCTGATAGACTTATGGGTAGGCACATAACCAAGGGTTTATAGCCCGACGGGGGTGCTGGCCTGGGTTTGTCGGAAGCTGATGACCGTGGTTCGGAACCCACGTTAAGCTGTAGGCCCAGTCGCTAAATAGCCTAGTTGCTGATGCGCCTCTAACCCTATATATATATATATATATATATATATATATATATATATATATATACATATATATATATATATATATATATATATATATATATATATATATATATATATATATATATATATATATATATATATATATATATATATATATATATATATATATATATATATATATATATATATATATATATATATATATATATATATATATATATATATTATATATATATATATATATATATATATATATATATATATATATATATATATATATATATATATATATGTATGTATATTATTTTCTAACCCATATGTTCTAGTTTTATTTATTTGATCCTAAAAGCATCTAATACAGGACGCTTGTTGTAATTTTACAATAAAAACTGGAACGAGAATTGTTACTTTTTGCTGGTCGCCATCATGTTTATGAGTTTATTCGGTTTATGAGTTTGTTTTTTATGTATTATTATGTTTATGAGTTGGTTCTTAAAAGTGTGTTTGAATCAAAGATCTACCAAGTGACTAGCAATCCCGATATTCCATTATTTATTCAATAAGGTTAGACAGCACTGGAAGAACATTAATCCTAAGGCTATCGAAACAAGCATTGATATTGTCAAACGGCATCTTTCTGACACGAAACTTAACGAATTGGTGTCGTATTTTACTCATAAACTACAAAAATTCATTGAACGTGATGATTGTGGGGAATGTCGGGATTGTCGGGAACGGAAAAAAATTGAAATTAGACCCCCTGGTGCAATGCATCAAGCACGATGAATGGCAAAAGCTATTTATTCTTTAAAAATATGTTTGTTGCAGTCTCAGTTTAAAATGAGCGTAAAAGACAAACAGGCTCTGGAAGATGTTTGTTTATTCATTATGGCAGTTTATGCAAAGCCTTGGCTTGGATGTAATTTGAAGAGTTGGGAAGGCACCGAATCAACTTTTTTAAAGGCTTTGAAAGAATACGAAAAAATTGACAAATCGATTTCTAAAGTGGCTCTGAGCAAGTTGTGTCAACATTTGTGGTATTTATCAGATGAAATAGTCGTATTATCACTCTTTGATTATGCAGTTGATGAACAAACTAAGGTCAATATTGTAGTTAACTTACAAAGAGAATGTAAATATGATTTTGGGAAGAGATATGTTCCATCGAAAAAGACATGTTCGTTATATGGTGAGAGTTTTGTTTGATCTGTTATTTTAATTTCACCGTTATTTTAATTAAATTATAAATTTAATTATGATACTGATTTTTAATTACTATTGCTTCAGAGAAATCCCCGAGCGATTTTGTCTCCATCAAGAGCAAAAATTTGTTTTCGCGATTAAAAATTGACAGCGGTTTCCTATAAGAAAACAAATCTTCGTGGAAAGAAAATTCAGCTTATGTGGAAGCTAACAAGAAGGTTTCTAAAGAGCTGTTAAGCTAATGCACGGCTTTCACGGTTACATTACTGCAGAAGAAGAACAAAAACATTTCCTACTACGCTGTGTGCAAGAACATATAAAGTTTGAAAACTGTTTTATCGATATGCAAAAAGCAAACATGACGGAAAATTAAAGCCGAAGGAAATCGCAATATCAAAAACCAAAACTCATCCATTAGTGTAAATTCCCATTTAAACTTCGTCCGTTCTTCTGAAAATTAAGTTTTGTCAGGACAAAGGGCGACGTTTCATTAAAAGCTGCCCTGATTTGCATACGGATGGCGGTAGCGGTGAACTGTGCCCCACCGTACTTTCCACTTCTTCTCATCAATCGAATTTCTTACACAACCCCGAGCAACATCCTCTTTCTCCGAAATTGACAGGTTTGTTATGATACAAAGAAAAACTAAATTAGCTGCTTATTTTGACAGTTGCGCTTCACTGGAGTTTCATTAATTCTTCTTAAAAATAATAGGTTCGGGAGGTAGGGTTGAGTCCAATAGAAGTGGAGATGGTGGAGTTGACGGTTGGAGATCCTTTACGCTATACCCGCTTATACATCCGAGTGACTATCGGAGTTGTTTCGATTCTGGTTTTTGGTGAGGGTCAGTGAGATTAGGGATGAATTTTCGTAAAACAGACTGTTTGTACTGAAATAAGATATTATGGGGTAATAAAAATAGGTTAGTAAGTCCGGAAATTTACATTATCTGGTAATCTAAATAACAGCTGTCATAGAATCTTCCATTCTGGGTCCTCATTATCATGATAATGCCCATTGATTGCTTTTTTTGTAACGCAGTGTTAAATTTAAATATATAAATGTTGTTAATAGCGTTATACGTCTTTTACCAATTCTTCGTTCTTTTTCCATTTAGTTGAGTATACTAGAGTGTAATACCAGTATTTTACTTTCCTTTGTTTATTAATAAAATATTAGACTTTTCTCGTCAAAGAATTTATTCGATTTCAACTTTTTGCTTCGACAAATAAACATTCCTTCTTCATTAATAAAGTGACTTCGCTACTACAGTGCGCCACACAAAAATCTGCTTATCAACAAAATAACCTGCAACAGACAGACATTGAAATCGTTATATTTAAATCGTTGAAACTACTATTTACATGTTCTTTCTAATAAAACTTGTTCCTCATAAACTTCAGATTTTATTCGATAAGTGTTACTTGCAGATTTCTTTATATCAAAGTAATGGAAAAGTACATATCAGATAATCAAATATCTGTTATGAAAATGTAAAAAATATAATAAAATAGAATTAGTAAAACAAAATTAATGTCATTCTTGTAGATTATTTTGTAAATGGTTACACAAATTGAACGCCGGATAAAAATTGGATATAAAAATTACTTTTTTGTTGATTTTATTATTGGATACACTCTCCGATTAAATGTGAAAAATTCAAGAATTGGGTTTTCGAATAAAAAATAATTTTCAATTTTTTTACTTTATTTTAAAACTGTATCATAAATAATATTGATAATCCATGCGAAAAACTTTTTAAAAACTTGTTAAATTAATTATAAATGAATTAAAATGTATACAATTTAAAAAAAAATCACGTGACTACGAACGCGCAGCGATTGGCTATTATGTTTGTGACGTCAGAATACTAAAGTGTTTTCACGTCAGTACTGTCAACGGTTTCTATTCGTATATACACTGTCAACATTATTGTTAGTTAAGTGAAAAATAAAATATTGTTGATTACTAATTTAATTCAGTAATGTGTGATAAAGGGTTCATAAAAATTAATTCTGAAAATATACCTGCTGTGGATATTTTTATGGTTACAGATTTTCTGAAAAATGTCATTCGGTTCAATTCATCTGAAGTTCGAGGTGTATAATGTAAATGTAAATAAGAAACAAAATATTTCTATTAAATATAATTAAACTATTTATAGGGTGTCACGAGAAAGTTACGGTACAATGCTATAAGTTTTGTTCAACTTAACCGCAATAATGGTATTTGCACTGTAAAAGGACGTGTATGTCCAGAACATAAAGTTCGGAGTAAAGCTTATACAGTTACCTTGACAATTAATGAAAAATTAAGAAAAGTATAAGACACTCGATGTTACGATTGTGCAGCTTCAGTAGATAATAAATACTCAAACAAAAAAATATATAATGTTTTAAATAGTAATCTTTTGTATATATTTGTAATATTTGTAATATTGGTTTTCAAAAATAATAAAAAATGTTAAATATTGAATAACCAAAAGATATTTTCTAGTTTTGTAATTATTTTTTGAGCGAAAAAACAATATTAATCATAATTATAAAAATAAAACACATACATACTGTTTAAATCGTTAATTTTATTTCAATAAAAAACACATTGTTAAATATATATAATAAAACTTCCCCCAACTAGGATAATATAGTACAGTAGATTATTATATGTAAACTACATTAATAATCAATTCAGAATAAAAACAATCACTACCCAAAGTTATATACATTTTTGTTTGATTGCTTTCATTGAAGCTTGCAATAATTTTAAAACCACACCGATTCTTCAACCACACTAAACTCTATTAATAATATTTTTTTAAAAATCTACCCATACTACATTATTGCTTTAATTAAGGTTTTCAGTATTTTGAAAACAATGGCGATTTTTCGCCTTACATGTTTTACAAACCACCACATTAGGCACCTTCTTCTTCTCCTTCTTCTTTCCTGGTTGTTAAGTTGACCCGAAGGCCCTTACTTGTATTCTCTGATTTTTCCGAATGTCACGACAATGTCGCTTATTCGGAGGGTTTTAGCTGCCGTCCTTTAGGCAGGGATGTGATGACCGAAGAGGATGGGCATTCTGGAGCAACGGCCGGCAATGAAGCTGCCGTGGCTCTAATTAGCGGATTGTCCGATAAGGACGCCGTCGCTAGGAATTTGTCCAGCAATCTGGACAGGAATGTCTGTATCTCTGGTGTGTCAGTCTCCCGATGGATTTGTGCATTCCTTACAAACCATGGGGCATCGATTATTGTGCGAAGCTCACGTGATTGGAACGATTGCAGTTTTGCAATCGACGTTGGAAGGAGGAACGAGAACCAGGCATGATATCCGTAAATAAGGACTGATCGGATCATGGTTTTATACAGTTAGTTGGTTGTCTAGCGAGAGCTTACTTTTTCTATTTATGAGGGGGTAAAGCAGTCGAGCCATGGCTCTTGCTTTCCCGGTTGCCTTCTTCAGATGCGACACCCACGTAAGAGCCTTGTCAAATTCAAGGTCCAGGTAGTGCGCCGATCTGGCCCATTTGATGGGAACTCCGTGGATATGGATGTTCTGTCTGATTACTGGCTGTCTTCTTATAAAGAGGACAGCCTGTGTTTTGCTGCGATTTATTGCTAGCTTCCAATAGGCTAGCCATTTTAAGGCTTTCAACGTCTGCCTTTGGAGCCTGGAGATGATCAGCCAGGTCCCGTGGGCTGTCGTATAGAAAGCGGTATCGTCAGCATAGAAAGCAGTCTCCACGTGCAGAATTTTCGGAAAGTCCGCCATGTAGACATTGAAGATTACTGGGGCAAGAGGGGAACCTTGCGGTACTCCCGCTTCAATTCGCTGGACTGATGATAAAGCACCATCGACGAGCACTTTGAACGTGCGTCCAGTCAGAAATGATGCCAAAAGCTTGACAAGGTCTGTTGGTAAACCCAGCCTGAGCATGTTGACTATAAGTCCAAGATGCCAGACTCTATCGAAGGTTTGCGAGAGGTCTAAAAAGACGGCTCCCGTATGGCGCCTAACGCCGAAATCCTGTCTGATCTCCGTCGCGAGCCGTGCCGCCTGATGGACGGCCGCATGCCCCCTTCGGAAACCAAGCTGCTCGTTCGGCAGTATATTCTTGTCAGCAAGAACACCGTTGAGAGCGTGTAATATCGCTCTCTCGGCGATCTTGCCGAGTGCGCTAAGCAAGCTAATAGGTCTATAGCTACTTGGCTATTTTGGGCTTTTGCCTTTTTTCAGAATTTCTATTATTTGTGCATGTTTCCATATAGATGGAAAGTGCTGGAGTCTGAAAATAGCGTTGACAATGTTTATCAACTGAGCTATTTGCTTATTAGGTATTCGTTTCAACTACATCGGAGAGATACGGTCGCGACCAGGAACTTTTCTAACTTCCAAACCTCGGATAATATCGTGTATTATCTTCGGCGAGACAATTTGGCTGATCAAGTAGCCAGGGTTGGGAGTTCCTTGGTAAGACGAAATTTCTTGCCTGAACTGTTCAATTTTAGTCCGCTTTTCGGCTGAAGGCTGAAGAGAGGTCATCTGTTTTTGGTAGGTCATGGCAAAGAGCTCCGCCCCGGTGACGGCGTGAGTATCACCCGTCTCAAGGGGGAACCGGCGCCCTCGCCTTTCCCACCAAATGATAGGCCGTTTTCCACAGTGATCGATCGGCCCTGTCGATTGACGCTAGAAAATCGTCCCATCTGTCCATCCTGAACTCTCTGAGAGCCTGTAGAGACTCCCTTTTGGCTTTGTGAAGGTGTCCACCTTGGTACCTATGGTTAGAATGATCGGGTAATGATCCGACGTAAGTTCGTGGACAACCTGGACAGTGCATTGATTCGTTAGATTTCTTACAATGAAGAAATCTAAGAAGCTACTGAGTCGGGATGGTTCGTCTGGGACAAGGAGGTTCAGCCCGTATCTATCCGCCATAGATAACAGGTCAGCACCCCTCTTGCCTGTCCATCTCGAACCCCACACTTGGTTGTGTGCGTTGTAGGCTTCTCCAATGATGACTGGAGTGTTGTTAGTCAGGAACCTGCCCACTTCGCCAGAATCGAAGTTGTTGCAGGCTCTCTGGTACCAAGAAGACAGGTTTACGAAACTACCTTCTAGAGGCACTTGCACCGACATCACCTCTGAGGAAGTAAGGCCCGTCGGAGGCAAAAGGTTGTGTCTGATTCCTCTCTTGACGAGAATCATCAAACCACCCTTTGCTCCGCCGAGACGGTCCTCCCTATAACAGCAAAAGTTCCTCACGCTGAACTGTTGGCTCGGCTTGAGGAAAGTTTCCTGGATCAGGGCCACGTCGATGCTGTGATCTTCTAGAAACGCAGTTAGTTCCAACTTTTTCCCGTTCAAGGAGTTGGAATTCCAGGTCATAACGCACAATGAATTTTTATTGTTCATTGGCGGTTTGGAACATGGCTATTGCTGCATTCAGTTGCTGCTGTACCATAGCAGCCATCTGTTGCATCATGTTTTCCATCATTGCGGAGAAGTCCGGCAACTGGATTTTTGGGGCTTCCATCCTGGGAGCGGCCTGTGTTGGGGCAACCGGCGCGGCGACCGGGGCCTTTCTGTTGATTTGCGTCCCCCAGACGAAGGTTGGGGGCGGAATTTTCGGCGGAGGTTTTGCTGGAGGACCACCACAGTTAACACATTTAGCCGGAGTAATCCTCGGCTTTTTGCAATCTTTAGAGGCGTGATTGTTCGAACACCTCATACACTTGGGTGGGGCATGGCACTTCTTGGCCGTGTGCCCATAGACCTGGCAGTTAAAACACTGCGAGGTCTCACCATTAGAGCGGATGTTCTCCACCTTTATTCTTTGGTGTACTAGGTATTTTATGTTATGAATTCCCTTTTGTCCCTTGGGAAGTATAACATATATCATCGCTAGGGGTCCCTTTTTATTTTTCCATCTTTGGACCGGGGGGGTTGGGACGGCACTAGGTCCTGCCTCTCCGGCGGACCTTTTCTTTGGCGCCTGCTCTGGCTGCCTCTCTTCTTCTGAGGAGGGCCTATTGCGTTTTGCACGACGCCTTTTCCTGGCGGTGCTAACTTCAAAATCGGAATCGGAAGTGTCTCCGCCGATGGAGACAACTTCTCCTTCACTATCTTCCTGCTCCATTCTGGAGATCCCAGGAATTTCCTTCGGGGCAGCGTTGGCGCCCTTTGGCGTTTTCAATGGAGGGAAATCGGAATCGTCCAATTTCCCATCGCCAGTGACTATTTTTATTTCGATCGGCCCGTTGTTGCAGGCGGTCTCATTTTCCGTATTAGGCGCCGGTCCGCTGGTGCGGGCGGTCTCGTTTTTCAAAATATTCGCCGACCCTTTGGTACTGACAGTCTCTTTTTTAAGGGTGTTTTCCGGCCCGTTGGTGCGGGCGGTCTCTGGCCTTTTTTGAAGGTTGTCTATTTTCGCATTCAGCGAAGCCACCTGGTCTTTCAATTGTCTAATGAGCTCTTTCAGCTCAAATATCGTTTCATTCAGGCCGTGGTTGTCCCTACGGGCCTGGTTTAGCTCAGCCTGAAGGGCTGCGATGACGTCATCGGGCCCGCCGGCCGGGCCCGATACTACAAATGCCATTTATGCCAACAGTTCACCAAATAAAATAATGAAAAGCACCTCAAATAAACAAAAGCAGCGCATAAGGCGCTGTAATGAAAATTTAAAAGCCTTAAGATATGTATTATTCTGTTATTATGCCCAAAAACTATCCTATGAGTCACCGGCCAGGATCGTCGAGGCCAACCTGTCGAAATATAATTCCAACACTTTTCACTGCACCCGATTCGCAGTAAAGCGAATTAACGCGCACCAAAAACTGAGGGAAAATAGGCCGCTTCAAAAGAAACGACCTAATTCCGGAATATTCTTTAAGATAATGCCACGAGGAGCTACGGATCACTTGGTTAGTATCAGATACGGTAGCCAATGGGAGCTTTAAAAAGTGCGTCCTCACTGTACGACTGCTCTGATTGGAATGTGTGATTAGGCACCTTTTTGAGTGGAAAACTTTTATAGTCGAAGTGTGGGACCTCCTGTCAAGGTTTACCCACTAGAAAACCTGGAAAAACTAGGTACCACAACACATCCTGGAACCACTTTAATAATAAGGGAGGAAGTCCCTCCCTTGGTATAAAGCAGTTTGGAAGATGGGCGTTTTTATCTTGTCACGTTTCTAATCTAGTTTGTTGCGGTGTGTTGATAAGATTCTTCGTTGTGTGCAGGAAACTCTTTCTAAATTTGAGTCGGCAATGGGCAGGTTGATGTCCGGATAGGGGAAGGCTCGTAGATGTAGACGATTTAGTTTTTTGCCTCCTAGCTGCCACTTCACGTCTGATGCTAGGAGAGCAAGTATAGTTTATCATTCGCTGTTGGTCTCAAAGGCCCGTGATGATACGACAGGATTCGTTGAGTGGTATGTCTACTTGTTTGGCGTGGCTAGAGTTGTACCACACCGGAAATACGTACTCCGCGGCTGAATAACACAATGCCAAAGCTGTAGTTAATACTGTCCTGGATTCTGCGCCTCACATAGTGCTTGCTAGTTATGTTGTTTCTAGCAGCCACTTTGTGTTTGGTGTTCATGCAGTGTTTCCTGTATGTAAGAGCTCTATGTAGAGTGACACCCAAGTATTTTGGTGAAAGTTTCTTAGGCGAAAGGCGCAGATTTGGGTCTTTGATGGGTTAGGTCTTTGAGTTGATTCTCCTTATAGCAGACAGCAAGTTGGTCAACGGCTTCACTGCTTGGGCAGTGATGGCACAGTTGTCTGCGTATATGATACTTTGAGTGCCTTCCGAAGTGGATGGTCATTGGTGTAAATATTTAACAGCGGTGGAGCCAGCAGGCTACCTTATGGCAGGTCATCTCTGACCATTTACATCGATAATACGTCTGCTTACGTTTTTAGTCATCAACTGTCTATGGATCGTTGGCATATACGAAGGTTGCTCTTAATGTATTCGCAATAATAAATAACAATAAATATTTATCATTGAAAATGGTTTTATTGTTTTTAAAAATATTCTCCGCGATGATCGATACAGTTTTACATACGTTTCAACCAATTTTCAAAGCATTTAGATGGCCATGTTTGAATTCACAAAACCAGTGATGTACAGTGGATTTAGATGGTGCTTCATCACCAAAAGTCAAAGTGAGTTGATCGATGCACTTTTGTGAGATAATATACATCGAAAGGCGTAGTAAATCATATTACGAAAATTCTCATAAGTTTATTTCATTTTTTATCTGCGATGAATTTTCAAGACCCTAAACAACACAGATAGCGTCAATATGACAAAACGTTTTGAGTCCATATACAGTCAAAAATGTCAAACTTTACGATGTATATCCCAGAGCCGTCTAGAAACACCACTATCGCCAATTCCAGCCACATAAATAGCAACTCTCGTAAAAACAGTCGAACTGTCGACTTTTGAGAATGGTCAAAAATGTAGAATTTTATATACATGAAGGCAAAGGTCGTTAATGAGTGTGCGCTGAACGTTATGTACGAAGCCGAGTCGATGTTCTCGGATTTCTTACGACATTTTCACTAACCATTGCAATGTTCTCACAGGACTTTATCCTATGTTTATACCCACGAGACCTCCATTAATCTAATTTCAAACTAAAACTAAAACAGTTTTAGTATAGTTTGTATTTAAAAAAGGCACTGTGTGTCGAAACAATTGTTATACATACAATTTTAAATATAGTGGAAAGTTTTAGATTAATCTTTGCTTATTTATTTAAAATGAATTTCCATCGAGTATCGGCTACCTCAGTCAAAAATATTTATTAATAAAAATAACACTGGTAATAAAATAAACAAAAATGAGTTTATTTTTTGTAAATTGAAAAAACAATGGGGTATCTTACGTAAAGTTTGACCAAAAAACAGAACACGTCCTCAGATTTTTTCTATCGATCATATCTTTTTTGCTATAAAGTATTGTTGCATTATTGTTGCAAGAAATTATAGCGATGGACGTATTATTATTAATCATAATCTCACTTTAGAATGTTTCTGGGATTCCCTTATTAAGTTATCGACGAGCGTACCGGCAGTTACGATGTGGGCAATTAAGATGTGGGCAATTGATTTTAATATACATTTCATTTTTTCATTTTACAGTTTAATAGTAATTTAAGTGTAATTGTTAATAAACCATCATGAATGTGGATTACAATGATACTAAAGGTGGTGATGACACCATAGACCAAATGTGCTCAGCAAATTCTACTGGCGGAATCACAAAGATGCGATCACAAGTGGTCGCTTGCACTTTTTGATAGTTATCTTGATATAGGCATCAGTACGATGGGTATTTTAAATTGTATCAATTCTGAATATGAACATCCGAATATCATTTTGATAATTTTAAATCTGAAAATAAATCATTATGTTTAGACTGCGAAAAATCAAATGCGGCTCTGTTGAACATCCTGAAACATCAAAGAATAGATCGTATTCGATTTCCTGTAGAAATTCTGTGTGATCACTTGAAGAATCACATGATTCAGTTTCTTCTTTATGCGGAGTCCAAGATTCTGATAATTTTGGAACATGAAGTTCATCGCTACGTTGGACGGGTCGTAAAGGTAAACTAGAATAGTGCACAATATGTTTAGACTTTGCCTGCTATACTGGTGAGTGCTGGTATTTGGACTTTTCAACCAACCTGTTACTAATGTTACACAAATTTATGAGGGAGGCAACATATATGAAGGGCCTCTACCTTGTTTCCCACTTTAATTCCGAAATAAAGTTCGTAAGCCTTTGGAGTCCGCAATTAGGGCCTTGAAAAAAAAAATTTTTGTCATAAACAGAACGATCATATATAAATTTTATAACAAAATTATTTTTATTTATATTCTTTTCCATATAATAAAAAAGTTATATATAATTGAAAATGCATTTTAAAACCTAGTACCGATGACGCAAAAAAACCCGAGCGCGTGTGACATCAAAATGTTTATTTCTTCTCAACATTACAGACAGCTGATTCGACTCTTAGTTTTTAATCAATTTATTCTTCTTATTATCATTAGTGTATTAATACACTTATTGAAAATGTTAAATCTAAAAAGTTATCGTGCCATTTTGTTTCGTACTATTTTGTACAAATACTACAAAAACAATTCCCGACAAAATATTTTTAAATGTGTCACAAGATGGTAAACGTCGAAATCAATTATTCCATGCAGTACGACGTATTAATCCTAAAACAACAACAAATTTTACACCCACCTGTCATCAAACATATACAAAAGATTATTATTTATAACATTATATATTTTTTTTTTATTTGAGTATTTATTACCTGCTGAAGCTACACAATCGTGACATTGAGCGTTGTGAACTTTTCTTACTTTTTCATTAATAATTAAGGTAACTGATTTTAACTTATTAACTAATTTTTGTTAAGTTGAGTATCTGTGGCACATGTTTCGTCTGTTGGTGGTTAGACTCATCATGGTACCGACAAATGCTCTCTCGTCAAGAATAGGCAGACCCTCTCCACAATCAAACAACCCATATTTTCGCCGACTTCTCGTCGGATGGCTTATAAATGGAGTTTTTTGACTTCTTTGGACTGCGTCCAACGGGAAAACAGTAGTCAGGAGTTATATACAACCGACCGTTGGGTTCCACAATCTCATGTGGAACGCACAACAACCTGCGTCTCCGCCATAATAAACAATGGTTAGTTGTTTGACCGGGAAGAAACCCCACCCATCCCCAGTCTAACCACCAACAGATGAAACATGTGCCCTCCAGTATAAGGGATGGGTGGGGCTTCCTGTGGGTCTGTGTCAAGAGCATTGCTAAGATCTATGGATACTGCTATATAGATGATGTCCCTTAGCGAAGGATAACGAAATATCATTATCCAAACCCACTAGGTGGTCAATGGTAGATCTATGAGGTCTAAAATTCAGCTGGTTATCATGGATGAGTGAGTGAGATTCAAGAAACCCGGAAAATCGGAAATGTACCATCCGCTCTAGCAGCTTTCCCAGATGACTAGTAAGAGCAATATGACGATAACTTAGAGGAGAGGTCCTAGATTTATTGGGTTTGTGGATAGGAATCAGGATAGATTTTCGCTAGGAAGAAGGAAATGATCCAGTAGACCTCAGATCATTGAAGATTTGGAGAAGGGATAAAGCCCGATCTGGAAGGTTCGAGATAATGGGGACAAGAATGCCATCTGGGCCAGGAGAGGAATGTTTGCAACGACGAATGGCACGACACAACTCTGTAAGAGAAAACTGGTAGTTTAGTGGAGAGACAGAAGACTCATGAAAACTGAGGAGACCTGAGCTTTTCTGAGACGAAAAGAGGGACCGGGTTTGCGATCACTGGAGACAAAAGAGTAATGGGTTGCTAAAGAATTATCTACAAGGGTGCGATCAGTGATCCAATTTCCGTCCGACCAGAAGACTATTGATGTGACCGCAGGAATTAGTACGAAGACAATTGACTCTATTCCAGAAGTCCTGGCCTCTTGAAGGCCATGAGGTTCTCCATCGAAGGGTATCGTTTGAACTTATTGAGAGCTGCTTTACGAGCTTTAA
Organism: Cosmopolites sordidus; assembly: GCA_031761425.1. NCBI lineage: Eukaryota > Metazoa > Arthropoda > Insecta > Coleoptera > Curculionidae > Cosmopolites > Cosmopolites sordidus. The sequence goes on from JARFXV010000239.1 coordinate 958,224, forward strand.
TAACAGTAAGGCATTTTGAGTTCCACCATGGAACAGGAGGGCGGGAAGAATGAAAAATGTTCACAGGGATGGCTAGAACCGCCGACTGGTGAATTGCATGCGTGAAGCGTTCAATGTTACCATCACAGTCTCCTTCAACAAATATGCGACATTGAAAGGAGGATCGCTAGAGCTCCCAGTCTGCCTGGGATATGTTATATATTTTGCGGGGTGGAAGTGGGCTGTTAGAGTTGCTTTTGGAGAGGATAATGGGGAAGTGGTCACTACCATGAAGGTCCTCAAGAGTGCTCCAGAGCAGCGAAAGAACAAGGGAGGGAGAGCAGAGAGGCAAGTAAATACTCCCATTGTCCCATTGGCAGAACTGAAGTGAGTGTGGGATATTGAGTTGAGAAGGAATAAATTAAATTGCCCAATAACATTCTGTATCATTGTTCCATGGGTGTCAGAATGAGAGAAACCCCATAATGGATTGTGGCATTAAAGTATCCACATAGTAGGAAAGGAGGAGGAAGTTGATGGACCAGGTCAATAAGATCTTCAGAGGAGACAGGATCAGAGGTGGGAGGTAAAGACAACAGATAGGGATAAGGCGATCAAGACCAACTCTAATGGCCACAGCTAAGGGTAACTGAAGAGATGTCGATAGATGAATGAGAAAGAATGGCTACACTTCCAGCCGCTCGATTGGCATCTAACCGATCATTTCTTGTGATGGAATAGTTTTTTAGGAAGGGCAAATCGTGAGAGAGTCACATCTAGCTGAAACATGTCCAAATTGTTGACAAGTAAAACATCCAAGAGGATTCGGAACATATGGTTTAACGGTTAGAACTATAAAAGCAGTCTTGATGCGTTCAGGAAGTTTTTGTTTTCTAAAAGTAAGAATTGTGTTAGGTGAAGGAGATAGGATGCCATCTTTACGGGAGAGAATTCTTTTAACCGCCACTACACCGAGGGGAGCAAGATTTGCTAAAATTTCTTCCTCATTGCAAACTAAGAGATCCTGACTGTAAATTACTCATTTGCAAAAATTGAGTGATCTATGTGGTTCAACCTTAATATCATATTCATGCAGTTTTGGAAATTTGCCGAGGATATCTGACTGTTTAAGTGACTTTGTGACAAGAAGCAGCGTTCCATTTCTTAGTTTCTTCTCTGATTCGATATCTCCAATAGAACCGGATATGGCTTTGGCTAAAATAAATGGCGATACTTTTTCAAACGAATCATCTATCCTGCTAATATTAAAATACCTATCAAAATCAAAGCTTTGTAACGAAGAAGGAGACTCAGTCCTGGGTCTTTTCGACCCTGGAATGAGGGGAAAGGAGAAATTGTTAAATAAAAAAACCATAGAATTCCATGCGTAAGGATGAAAGAACTGGCCACCGGGGCAGTGCACCTTACCCCGGCTACCCTAATTACACTGGAGGGACGGGAGATACTCCAGAGGCACCGTTCACGACACCTGATATTCTGCACGTGCCACTCAGCCCTTACAACGGTACGCATAACAGCTTAGCTTAAGGAAAGACTCGAGTTCCGGGAGCGTCAATTCCCGAACCTAAAGTTAACTCCAGGTCCCGTGGGAAACATGCTAGTTTTGGTTCACCCCGGGTATTTCATTTCCCTGGTACCACCCTTTTCAGGGAGGCATTCCCCAATCGGCCACTTGGGGAGGCGCCCAATTGAGGATTAGCAACCCTACACGGGTTAGTTAACTTTACGGTTTTTTTTATACCATTCGTACAGGTATGGTTGTCACGTAAATAGAACATAGCTTAGTTTTGGAATTAGATTGAATGATCTCCTGATGATGCTAATACAGTAGTGAAACACCCATCGAGAAGTATAAAAGTGATTTGGAGTTTAGTGGTAAATCTCTTCGAGTTTAATAAGCACCGTAGAGAAAAACACGCGGTGTTATCGAGTCTACAGCGGTAGACTCGATACGGTATATTCGAAACAGTATCATAAGGCAAGTCAATAGATATCTGCTGCAGGCTTTTTCTCCCTCTACTACCCAAGTACTCCCTATACTAAAATTACCCGTTTTTCGTGGAACACCTTGTATAATATAAGGAGAATTGTTAACGTTAAATACAAAAGAGATGCCTAAGTTATATTAAAATATTATATTTATAGTTATATTAATCTCTACTTGAATCTTTGAAAACGATGTCACTCAAATGGTCTTTGTTACTTAGTAACCGTTTTATCGATATGTAAAAACGAAACACGGCGAAAGATTAAAGCAAAAGAAAATCCCAATATCAAAAACCGAAATTCATCCATTCGAGTAAATTCCCATTTAAACTTCGACCGTTCATCTGAAAATTAAGTTTCGGCAAGACAAAGGGCGACGTTTCATTAAAAGCCGCCTCGATTTGCATACGGCCGGCGGTGACGGCGTATTGTGCCCCACCCAATCTCGCTCTTCCTCACATCCACCGAACTCCCCACACAGCCCAGAGCACCGTCCCCTTTTTCCAGCACTCGGATTGACAGATTTGTTGCGATACAAAGAAAAACTAAATTAGCCGCCAAGATTGATAGTCGCGCTTCACCGGAGTTTCATTAATATTTCTTTAAAATAATAGGCCTGGGTGGTGGGGGAACGTCCACTAGAAGTGGAGATGGAGGAATAAGGGAAACTTTTCAGCACCATCCCCCTTATCCATTCGAGTAACTGTCGGGTTGTTTAAGTTGTTGTTGTGGAGGGGGATCAGTTTTATTCGAAAATTAATTTAATTTAGCCGATTTTGAAAATGAATTTGGCTGTTTTCTTTGAAATCTGAATGTAAAAAATACTAAAACATAATTAATAATTGCTCATTTTTTTAGCCGTCAGAAAGCATCTCTCGAGACTGGTTTCTGGCCTTAAGCCGTCATCAGTAAATGTCATCAGTGGCGGTTCGAGGGTGTTATAACGTAGAGAACTGAACAAAAATCTCCATGTTTTTGAATATTTTTAAGATACTTTACTAACCCACTTTTCAAAAAGCTAAAATTTTTAAAAATATTAGGTCCTTTTACATTTACTTGATGATCTTCCAGTTGGAATTAATATAGAGCGAGGTATATGGCAGGGTGACGTAATATGGCCTGTTCTTTTCTCGGCATGCCTTGAAGAAGTATTCCGTAATCTGGAGTCCGAAGTTATGGTGTAAAGATCAATGGTACAAACTTAAACCATTTTAGATTTGCAGATGAGATCGTTCTTCTTTCGTAAAACCCAGAGGAGCTGCAAAGACGCATTCAAGAGCTGCAAAGGATTGGCGAACCATTTGGCTTAAAAATTAACCTGAAAATGAGTTAGGTTGTGTTCAATAAGTTTGCTTAGGACAACAGAATTTCAGTTTTAGGAAGATATTTGGAGATTGTGGACCACTTTATATATCTTGGGCAGAGGATTTCAATGGAGGGGGATAACCGCATGGGAGGTAGAACGGCCTATTAAATGTGGCTAGCAAGCATTTGGCAGGCTCAACATGGTGTTTAAGATTAAAATCCCACTTTTCCTGAAAAGAAAAGTATTCGATCAGTGCACCCTGCTCGTTATGGCATACGGAAGTGAAACCTGGACACTCACATTGCAATCAATTCAAAAACTTTGGGTAACACAGAGAGGAATGGAAACATGTATGCTTGGCATTACAAGACGAGATATAAAGTCCTGCACGTGGATTAGGGAACAAACGAAAGTGTGTGACATTATAGGAAGAGTAAAGCAACTGAAATGGAAATGGGCAGCCCATATAGCGAGGTGATGGGACGACAGGTGGATCAACGCAATCCTAGAGTGGATACCATTTGAACGCAAACGTCTGCGAAGAAGACCGAAAGCACGTTGGACTGATGATATCGTTAAGTTTATTGGCCCTGAGTGGCAGAGGAAACTCAGGACTATGAAAATTTGAAGCATGCTTAAGAGGCCTTCATCCTGCAGTTGATCAAGCATCCTGCATCATCACGGGCTGATGAAGATATATACACCTTTTAAACGATTCAAGTCACATTAAGAAACACATGATTATTTTCTTGTATTAACTCTTCAAAATGTCCATCATCCCATTTCTTGTGAAGCTTCTCGGGTTTTTGACAATAAACCATTCAAAATATTTATGCATGTCTGAAAATCAGCGGGTAAGAGTGCTTGATACATTATAAGGATAGAGTAATTGCTCTTTGAGTGTTCTATGTACAGTTCAACGAGAAACTCCAACTTGTTGTGAAACTCTTCGACTAATTCTAGTAGACAGCTCTAAAACAAGATGTAAAATTTGTTCTTCAATGTCAGGACCAATTTTTCACTACTGACGACATTTTTGAAATTTCGGAACTACACTACCCGTATCCAAAAGCCTTAGAGAAACAAGGGAGAAACTCGGCAAACAAATGTTTGCCGAGTTGGAAACAGCCTTTCGAGGTATCGTTGCCCGTAAATATGCTTAACTCCTTCGAAATCTTGGAGACGTTCCCCGTAAATGAGAAAAATATAATAACAATATTCAGCACTCGCTGCGCTCTCACCACATTAACAATGTGTAGTTTTTTGTACAGTTCTTCTATTTTCCTGTTAGTTCTTCTTCTAAATTCGTTCTGAACCTTAATTTCTCCAAAAATCCTCCTTAATATTTTACGTTCCCAAACTTCCAGCTTACTTTCTTCTTCTTCGACATCGTCCATGTCTTGCATGTATAGGAAATCGGGGGCCTTGGTATTGATTGGTACACTCTTACTGTTGGTGCTCTTGTTATATTCCGTGCCCTTAAAACTTTTGATAACATTCCTGCTGCTTTGCTTCGTGCGCTAGTCGTTTCTCTATTTTCTTCACCCCCTTTACATTTTTATGTTACTCCCAGATATTCAGTTTGTTCCTCTTTCTCTATTGTATATTTCTTATTTTCTGCACAATCACTGACTAAATTAATGACTTTCATTGTCATATATTTGCTCTTGTTCTGAATAATTGTTAGGCCATATTCTCTTGTCTTTCTTTCCAACATCTTAAAAACTTTTACTATTTCTTCCTTAGATCTCGCCATCAATACAATGTCATCAACATAGGCCAAGCATTGGTGTCTGGTACCATATATTAACCCCTTGACAGTGAATCGCCTTGTCTCAGTCCTTTCTTTACAATGAACTCCTCAGACATTGCTCCATCGACTATAACTTTATTTACTGTTCTCCTGAAAGTCATATCCACCAACTTCCCCAACTTTTCCAGAACTCCCAACTGTCTCATTTTTTGGAACACCTTTTCCCTGCTAATGGAGTTATATGCTTGCCGAATCTATGAACAGCAAATGTAAGTTCAAATTTTGTTCTTTAGTATTCTGTTGGATCTGTTTCATGATGAATATCTGGTCGGATGTTGATCTTCCTGCCCTGAACCCTCCTTGATATTCTCCTACTTGTCGTTATGGCATTTGTTTAGTCGATTTTAAATCATCTTGACCAGCACTTTATAGGTCATGTCAGTTCCTCGGTAGTTATTGCGCTCCTCCTTAGATCCAAATTTGTGAAGGGGTATTATCAGCGCTTTATTCCATTTCTCTGGCATATTTTCTTCTTCCCAAATTCTGTTCATTAACTCCCATGTTCTGGCTACCAAAGTATTACCACCGAGTTTCAAGATCTCTGCTGTTATACTGCTTTCTCCAGGACTTTTGATATTTTTTAAATGCTTTATACAAACTTCTACTTCTTTTGTAGGTGCATTTATAAAGCCGAAAGAGCAATTACTCTATCCTTATCATGTATCAAGCACTCTTACGCACTGATTTTCACACATGCTTAAATATTTATATATATATAAATGGTGCTTAAATATATAATATAATATAAATGGTGCTTAAATATAAATAAATATAAATGGTGCTTAAATATTTATATATATATATATATATATATATATATATATATATATATATATATATATATATAATGTGGTATATATAAATAAAAAGGTGCTTATAAACCCGGTTGGATCACGCAAAGCATTCTAACTCATTTTCGATTGTTCTTTGTGATCCTCCACACCTCTCTCATCCTTTCTGAGTGGATTCTCTTTCTTTTCTCCGTCCATTTTGTTCCAGATCTCCTCGAAACTTCGCTCTCTGATGCAACGTTCCACATATGTATTTTGTTTCTGTACGATCTTCTATCCTCAATCTCTGTCGGACCCATTTGTGCCTTTTCCAGATCAGCTCTGACTTGTGTGATCCATGGTATTGTTGACTTGACTCTTTGTATGTATGTAAGAATTCTGTTGGTGAGTCTTGTCGGTGGGAGTCTACTGATATGTCCGTAGAATTTCAACCTTCTTTTTCTTATATCCACCGCTACGTTGGACATTCTCTCTGTGGTCTTTCGAGAATGTAATCTGTATCCTTCTTCTGTCAGTTTTGGACCGAGAATTTTCCTCATAATTTTGCGTTCTTCTTTTAGTATGTTTTCTATGCCGCTTTTTGTATGAAGTGTAAGTGTATCGCTTGCGTATAGTACTTCTGGTTTGATTACTGTGTTTTAGTGTCTTATTTTTTGCGTGTGTCGATAGGCATTTCTTATTGTAGATGTTGGGGGTCTTGCCTTCTTCATCTTCTGTAATCGACTCTTCTGTGCTATCTTCTCTCCTCCTGTGGGTTCGAGGATCTCGCCCAGGTATTTGAAGTGAGTGACCCTATTTATTTTGCCGTATTTGGTGTTCAAATATTGAATATCTACTTTTGAGCAGAAGAATTCGGTTTTTTGAAAAGAGATTTGTAGGTCAATTTTCTCTGCACATTCCTTGAGGACTTCGATCTGTTTGATTGCTATTTTTTCATTGTCTGCGAGTATGGCTAGGTCGTCTGCGAAAGCCAGGCATGATATTTCTATGTTGTTTTTGGGTCGTCCGAGTCGTATTGGTTTCCAGTGTCCTTGATATTTCAGTTCTTTTTCCCATTCCCTTATGACTTTGTCCAGGACCAGGTTGAAGAGGAGTGGGGATAACCCATCTCCTTAGCCTACTCCTGTTTTAATCAAGAAGGGTTCGGAAATTTCTCCCATAAATTTTACTTTAGATGTTGTGTCGGTCAGTGTCTGCTTGATCAATCATAGTGTTTTGGGGTCGAGTCCTTGTTCCTCTAGGATGTTGAACAAAGATTTTCGGTCGATGCAGTCGTATGCTTTCTTGAAGTCCACGAACGGGCAGATGATTGAGACGTTCCTGATAGCTTTGTATTTCAGTATAGTTTTTAGGTTAAATATTTGTTCATTGCTTGAGCGACCAGGGCGAAAGCCTGCCTGGTACTCGCCAATTTTGTGTTCTAATTGTTCTTGTGTTCTCTGGAGAAGGTATGCTGACAGTATTTTGTAGGTAGCTTGTAGTAAGGACATTCCTCTGTAGTTGTTCACATCTGTTTTGTCTCCCTTCTTGTGCAGCGGGTGGATAAGAACACATTTCCAATCATCTGGTAATTTTTCTGATTGCCAAATGTTCGTGATAATTTGCGTAAGTTCCTACCATCTTCACCAGATGACCTATTATTCTTTAGTTTGCGTATGTGTCTGTGGATTTCTTCCTGTATTGGTGGTGGTGATTCTGAGTGGGTATGGATACAATTTTCCTTGGGAAATCTTGTGTCGCGTTCAGTGCAATTGAGGAGATCAGAGAAATAGTGTGCTAGCTGCTGACAATTCTCCTGATTGGTTGGCGCTAATCTCCCATTCCGCTTCCTGAAGAAAAGCTTTTGTGGTGTGTATCCACGGATTTCTTTTGTAAAATTCCTATAAAAGTCTCTCGTGTTATAATTGCGGAAATTCTCCTCTATAGTGCCTAGTTGTTCCTTCATGTACTTCCTCTTAGTTTGCCTGATAACCTTTGCGGTCTGTTTTCTAGTCACGTCAAAAAGTCCCACCAAGAGTCCCACCAAGGGTGTTTTGTGATCGTTTTAAATTGGATCTGTTCCTGTGCTTTTTGTGTAATTTTTTTGTGGAATTTATTCCATGTATCTGCTTGTTCATTTTCTCATTCCTCTGTTATGTTGGATTCCTTGATCTTTTTTGTGTCGAATTTCTGTAGATGTGCTTTCTTGTGATGAATTCTCATTGGGGTGAACTTGACTTTGATTCGTGTTAGGTAGTGGTCTGAGTCAATGTTCGCGCCCCTGCAAACTTGGACATCTTGGATCTCATCTGGATCTCATCTCTCTTTGTTGTGGGTATGAGATCGCAACGTGGTCTAACTGGAATTCTCGAATCTGTCGAATAGACGATCTCCATGTCTTCTGTTTTCGTGGAGATTTTCTCAGGGATGTTGACATGATCTTAATGTTATTCTGTTGGCATAGTTCGATGAGTCTTTGGCCGTTCTTATTGATAAATTTGGGACCGGGGAATTTGCCTACTGTTTCCTGAAGGATTTTTTCTCTACCGATTTGTGCATTAAACTCGCCCAGTAAAATTTTGACGTCATCCTTTGGGACCTTTGCCATTACCTTCTCTAATGTTGCCCAGAATTTCTCTGTAGACTTGGGGTTTTTCTTGTTGTTTCCGTTTGTGGTGGCATGTACATTGATCATGGTGTATTTTTTATTGGCGCACTGTATGCGCATTGTCATTAGTCTATTGTTTATGGGCGTGATTTCCTTAATAGAGTTAACTATCCTTTTATGTACCACAAAGGCCATGCCCAGATGCTGAGCGCACCTGGCGACTCGTTTGTCTGTCCTGCTTTTGAATATGCGATAGTTCCTATAGTCTACCGTGTCCTCATCCGTGATGCGTGTTTCTTGTAGGGCAAGCACAAATATCTTTTGCCTGTCAAGTTCTGAAGTTAGGTTTTGAAGTTTTCCTGGTTGGATCAGCGTGTTGATGTTGAAGGTGCCAATATATGTAGGTGTTTTATGTTTATATATATATATATATATATATATATATATATATATATATATATATATATATATATATAGATGCAATAATTTTTTTTATTCTATTCATGTAAATAAATATCGTATAAAATCGAAAATAACGAAGTTGCCGAAAAAAACGACCCTAACCCTGAAACTACAAATGATATAAATGTTTGTAGTAGTACGCGTATATTAGTACAAACGATTTAATTTCTTAGGCTTTAACCTTTTTAATCATAATCATTTTTTGATCAGTTGATTCTTTTGTTTGCAGTTATAACAATAGTTTAACAATAGTTAGTCACTATGAATATACGCGTATTACTACAAACATTTATATCATTTCTAGTTTCTGGGTTAGGGTCGTTTTTTTCCGACAACTTCGTTATTTTCGATTTTATCGGATATATTTATTTACATGAATAGAGTAAAAATAATTCTTGTGACTAGAATAAACTACAAACAATTTTGCACTAATTTCATTCCTATTTTTCGTAGTATTATCAATATTTACTGCCTTGAACAATATCTGTTGTTTTTCCTGCATAATTAGTGACACTACAAAAAAATTAACTATACTACATTTAATAGCATCGTATGTAGGCAAAAATAAGCAAAAAAACGAGAATTCTCTAATGCGGGTTCCAGCGTGATGGAGCTCCACATCTCGGCAAAAAGAAAGTGCTCTTTCCCCAGGATCTGTATGCTCCTACGTTTCGGGTTGTTGCTACAAATTCCATAACCTACGTCTCGAAGTGTTTCCACAGTTGCCATATTTACCATACCACTTCCCAATCCCTTGTTGGACAAAGATTGACTTGAAATAATGACGTCAAAGCTGAGACAACAGTTAATTTTGCAGAGCTGACCAAATCGTATTTTACTGAAAGTAATAATAATTTGAAATACAATTGGTTAAACTGCATTGAATTGCAACGCGACTATGTTGAAAAACACAATTCCAACAGTATTTGAGAATGTTTTCTTTGTCAGGGCGGTAACCTTTAGAATGACCCTCGTACTTCACATAATTAATTCATTTATAAAATCATAAATTCGGAAGGAGAAAGAGAGTTCGCTGAACAAAGTGTATTTTTGAAGGACCTCTTCATAAAGGAGGTTTCATTATCCATCCAAAACGCTGTCCCCGTTTGGATGTTGTTTTTAGTGAAGGATATTTCAACATACTCTAGAAATAAAATTGATTCGCGAAAGCTTTCGATGAAATGAAAGCTCGAGGAAGAAAATGTAATTTATAATTTAATAAAATTTTGAGTAAATTAGAGAAAGAATTTCAGAAAGGCTGTTTGAGGTATAAATCGGCAATGAAACAAACTTTAAACTTAGTAAAACCAATGAATACATTGAAAGTTAATACTGGGTTTTTCATATGGCTTCAAAGCGCGAAAACGCTTTAATGAAAAAATGGAGATTGAATCATTTCCTGATTATGTTAATATGGTTAGCGAAATGCGTCGAGAAGTTAAATAAAGTGATATGGTATTTAATAATAAATATCTTCCGAGTTTAAAACAATACATTGTCTACTGATGATGGAAGAATAAATCTTAATACTAAACATATTCAAGAAAGTATCAAGGGGTATTCTTTCTGTGATATCATGTATACTATCAGATTGGAAAGTACTACATATTAATTCCATGTTTGTAAAATGACAGCTTCGGTACTGCTATCAGTTTACAATAGCATTTTACATCACACACTCCTTTTTCTCTTATTTATCGAACTTTCTTTAAACCTTTGAGCACCATTTCCTTTCCTTGGCAAGAAGACTTATAGATTTGTTTCATTACATAAAAAAACTAAATTATAATTGAAGATTGATTGTTGTGTGTACTGGAATTTCATTAATTTATCTTAGGAGAGATATGGATGAATGGGACCATGAAGGAATCTGGAAGAACTGTGTTAAATATAATGGGTAACTACACCCTTTTCTTCTTCTTCTTATTTTTTCCTGTGGTGCCACAGTCCATTAGTGAGCCTTGACTTCCTTTAACCTACTCCTCCAAATGGATCGATATATTGAATCAATCCAATATGAGGCTATGCCCGATGCGTGCAGACAAAACAATGAGACTGGTGATGTAGCGCGCGAACTGGCAACGCTACACGACTGGCTTCCTCTTTGAAAGGGAGGCAGGCCATTATCTGATGCGTCTTCAGTAAGAGTTTGAACTCGCTAGATTTTTTTTATTGCGTTGTGAAAATGAGTGACAACAATTTAAAGCAACGGTGCGCTATCAAGTTTTGTTTTATAATTGGGCACACAAATGTTCATCTGAAGTTGACCAATGAATTTGGTATGACGAAAATCCGCGCGAAAGTGGTTCCGAAATACTCTCTGCAGAATCAAACAGACAACAAAAGGGAACAAATACATTTTGTAGAACGTGTTATTACTGGTGATAACTCTTACGACCCGGAAACGAAGCGCCAGAGCTAAGAATGCTACACTCCACGCTCATCAGGGAAGGAGACAATATAGAATTGTCCTTTCAATTGAATTAAAAAATTATAAAAGTCTCATTATTATTTGTACACGCCTCGCATTGGGTTTCGTAACAGCAATTGTTTTCTGGAGGGGGGACGTGGGACTACTAGGCCCATGCCCAAGAAAATGAGTTATATCAGAATATATAGATTTAATGAGTATCCTAAAAAGGGGTGGCACATAACAACAGAGCCTCGCTAATGTAGTAAATCTAAGTACAATCATCATATATTATCTCACATCTATTCCCTCGGCAAGATGGATCACGCCTTGGGATTCCGCATTTTTTAAGAGGTTTGATCCACTAACTAGAGTATCTCGGCTGCGTCAAGTCCACATTGAAGTTAAATCCAAACCCTGATTCACGGATGGTGTTGTAAACCGAAGAATTTTTCTGGGTGTACGTCTATTCATGCGTTTCTTTTTGTGAAAAGTTTCTTTTTAATTACTGAGACGTACTTATGTTTTCGCGACGTTTCTATAAGATCGCACTCGCTATTTTCAAGTGTTCAAGTCCCTTGATAGGGTGAAACTGGTGTTTCTTCCAATTTCTCTGACCACCAGTCTCTTTCGATCAAGGGGCTTGAACAGTTGAAAATGACGGATGCGATCTCGTGGAAACGTCATGAAAAAAAAACAAGTATTTGTCGGTATATAAAAAGAAGCTTTTCACATAAAGAAACGCACCAACGAATGCCAATGAATCTTGTTAAGTTAGATCAGTGGCGGCTTGTGAGAGAGCGCGTTGGGGCGCCGTCCCTCCAGCATTTATCACAGTAAACAATTTTCCAAAGAAAAACGCCATATTTTATTTCCATTCAGTTTCTTTCCTTCAACTAATTTTCCTGGTTCACCTCCTGAATAAGGATTCAATAGCACGAAAAGTAAAAAGGAGGAAGGGGAAAGCAAACAAAATTTAGCAGCACTATTTTCTTCTACGCTCTCCCACTTTAAAAATCCATGAGCCGCGACTAAGTTAGACCCTCTTGGTCTATCTACGTGACTATCGAGGTTTGGGAAGTAACAAAAAAAAGTAACAGCCACGATCTTACTTTTAATCGAGTGTAGTTAGTTGGACTTAGTTCGAGTAATCAAATTAGATCCACTAGTTTTTTATTAATTCTGTGAAGTTTCGTTGATTCTTCATTAAAATATTAAGTTTAGGAGGAGAATGGGAGTTAAGGGTCATGTATCTCGTGACGTTACGCCCCCTTCATCTATCTGTGTCACCATCGGAATTATTTTGGCTGTTGTTTTTAATGGAGGATAATTAGTTGGAATTGGTAATCAAAATATATTTGCGAAATTGACGATTATTTCCTGTGAAATAACAATTTATGGGGTAATAAAATATACGGCTGTAAATCAGGAAAAGAACTGGTTGGTACTCATATGAGGTAAATAAACAAACAACATTTTAAGCCTGGTTATACAAGCGAGTAATTAACATTAGAATCAGATTGTTTAGAGAGGTTTAGACGTTTTCAAATTGGAAAACAAAGCATTAAAAATGCGCGAAAAACTTGAATAAAATAAAATATTGTCATTATTATTGATGATCTTTGTTCATCAAATAAATACTCTGACCATCATTCAAATAAAAAGTGGCTTTCGTACACATCATTGATACGTTTAGATGCTGATGTCAAAATCAGTTTATACAAATAGCTAATACATCATTACATATTGTGTTTTTACACTATTAAGAAGATTGCATCATGAAATTAGTTAAAATCGATAACCTTGGAAGATTATGATCTTCCAAAGTGAAAGACAATCTTCCAAGTGAAAGCCAAAGGATAAATCAAGTCTTTGGTAAAATAAAAAAAATAACGAAAGCAAAAAATTGCATGGGCCAAATTTAAAAAAGGATTGGTGAAAACCAATTTTTTATGGGACAATATAATGAACCAAAAAACAATTATCAAGTATGTTAACAAATAGTATAATCTGAAACGGAAATAATAGAGATACTACTTCGATTACCTGTTAAAAGGTAAAAGGTAAAACAAGATAGAATACAAAACCAAATTTGGGTGATTTTTTTAGTGCGCCCGAACTTTAAATTGAAATTAAACAACAACCAAATTAGATGCCTTCACAACTTCAAATAACATCCATAGATGTGAACATACTAGGTGCGTCGTACGGAAAACAGGACTTTTTAAATAATATATTTTTAGTGCCACCATCTTTTGACAGGTATAAGCGCTGGAAAGGTGTATTCTTCATTATCGTTCTGACAAAATTTCATGGCATTCGGATTATTAGAAGTCAAGTTATCGCACTTAAAATATCAGTATGTTTACACCATCGGTCGAAAAATGAACATTCAACAAAGAGCGAATATTAAGTTTTGTTTGAAACTTGGTAAAACATTCACCGAAACGTTTCAATTTTTTGAATTGATTTTTTTAGTTTCAATTAATGAAACATGTATATGGTGAGAATTGTTTATCCAATGGCAGAGCCCACGACTGGTTTATACGATTCAAAAAAAGTCGTGAGGAAATCAAAGACGATGAACATCCTGGTCCGAAATATGCTGTGATTACTCAGAGTAACATTGAAATTGTGCATGAATTTATAAAAAAATCAGCCAAAATCTTCATAGCGATACATGGAAATGGAATTGAACATGTTCAAAGATTCAATTTATCTCATTTTGACCGATCATTTGAAACTTGGGAAGGTTTCTGCACGCTTTGTTCCACACAAATTGACTGACAACCAAAAATTGCTCCAAATCCAACATTGCAAGGGCTTGATTAGAGTCGAAAAAGGACGAAAACTTCAAGTACAATCTTGTACTGTATATGAGACGTGGTGTTTTCTATATAATACAGAATCCAAGCTACAAAATGTCGAATGAAAGCAGCCGAGGGGGCCAAATCCGAAGAAAAATTGTCTCGAGTCAAAAATCAAAATAAAATAATGAATTTTTTCTACATTTCGGAGGCAATTGTACACAACGGGTTTATTCCACCTCGACAAACGATCAATGTTGTGTTTTATCCTGGTGTTATGAAGCGTCTGTTGTAGCGTATTCGTTGTGTGCGGCCACTATACCGTCAACAATACAGTCCCATCGCTCGACGCTCATCACTGACTTTTTACGAAAACTAGCATTTTGACCATCAATTATTTACCATACTTGCCTGATTTGGCTCCCTGCGACTTCTATCTCTACGAAAAACTTAGTTTGCCGATAAAAGAACAGCATTATGCCGACAGTGAAGCCATTCAAAAGGTGTCGACCGCCATCCTGAAGGACATATCTTTGATCGACCTCAAAAATTCATTCGTCAACCTAATTGACCGTGCAAAACGTTGTATTGACGCGCAACTATTTTGAATAAAAATAATGATTTTTGTCAAAAAAATTAATATTTGTATTTTTTTTAATTCTGTGAAAAATTTAATCAAATGGCACGAATGAACACGTATACGAATGAAGATACATCAATATAAATAAAAAAAGAAGACCAAAAAGAGCGCAGGACGATAATGCCAGGTCTTCAGTTGAGGAAAGAGGTATTAAATGGGTGGATAGAACATGAGTTAGGGATAGAAACTGATGGAAAAAGGCAGGAAAAGCCAAAAACCTAAAATCTAACCTAACACCGCAAGTATTAAAAGTATCATTAATTAATAAAAATCAATTGATATACATCACAATGTCCAAACAAAAAAGTCCAAAAAAAAAAAGTACAAACATGAAAATTTGTAATTGCCAGCTGTGCCCTCTCCCACCTTCCTTTTCCTATTATCCGCTGAACTCTCTTTACTTCCTTGATTACCATCTCCCTTCTTTCTTCAAAACTAAATTAGCTGCCAAGATTGATAGTCATACTTTAGTGGAATTTCATAAACCTTTTAGAAAGTTATAAGATTAGGTAGAGAGTCATAAAATTATTTAAAACTGGTGATAAGGCCAAAGGGGACTTCTTTCGCATTACGCTCGATCATCGATTTGAGTCACTAGCGGAGTTTTTTAGCTGTGGCTTATAGTGAAGCATAAAGTTGCTATTCCTTACGGTATTAAATTGTAAATATTTGAAATTTATTATATTATCAATTACATTATATTGTAATAGCTTATCTACTTATTTTCAACCTCTTTTGTGTTTCTTTTCCATTCGTTCTGTCTTCTTTCCATTTTATGCATTGTCGACCTACTTCTTTTTTCCTTCTGATCTTGGGTCATATATAGAGTATAAATAAAACAATAACCAAATTAAATGCCTTGAAACATTTTATTTTATGTGAGACAACATTCATTGACATTAATGTTTGGAAACAATTTCGGACAAATGTTCGCCGCGGCTGACAGCGCATACTGTTAATCCAATTTCCGTCCGAATATATATTGTTAATAAATTTTGACAATTTACAACAGTTACTCTGATGTAAAAATGTAAAACGTTCCTTGATGATTTGCCAGACTATTGAGAGACATATTTACAAACTTGCGCGCAAACTCACAGTTCGTTTAACAGCTATCAGAAGTTCAGACACTTTAAAAATCACCCTTTATTTCCATAGCAACCAATCATCCTTTATTTAGTGTATGCGGCCTAACCATCAAAGTTGTTTCTCTTCTATCATTTATGTTCAGTTCTATGACTATAGTGTTCCTGATTTCATCTCTTTCAATATATATGTATATATACCTTTGATTCTAGAAAGTCCATATACTACTGCCATGATTTTACTCCTATTTTTGTTATGACTGTCTCAAATCAAATATGATCTTATTAGCTTTTTATATGACTTGGCCTTTGGATTTTTAGCATTTTTTTCCCAAAAATGCGTTCTTCAGTACACTGTACGTTCTACCAGTCTTGCTTATTCTCCTGCTTATTTATTTATTTATTTATTTTTTCATTCCCCTTAATTATTACACCCAAATAAGTCAATCAATTGGTTACAATATTTTGCTTAACTGTAGATTGCGTTTCTTTAGTTTTACTGATAGGTGTTACGATGAAACACCATCAAAAACCACTGCATATCACTGGTTTAATGAATTCAATCGTGACCGTCGTTCGCTCATTGACGAATTTAAAGAAACAACACCGATACTGTGCGCGAACTGATAAAGCAAGACCTTTATATAACATATACAATTATGTTACAAAAACAAAAAAAAAAACAACCAGCGACACAGGATCATTATTCACCACGACAATTCGAGCTCTCACACAACTCAATATTTGACTGGTCAAAACATCGAATTGTTGACCGTACAGTCCTAATGCCAACTCCCTAATTACTCAATTCCTACTCAATAATTTCTTTTTGTTCCCGTCTGTGAAGAATAAACTACGGGGTCAACGATTTTCGAGGCCAGAAGAAGCGT